>CM059016.1:30894761-32094761 GCA_030272315.1 Paspalum vaginatum
AGGAGTCACAGGTTACAACATACACAACCACATTTATTACATAGAGTTGAAATATTACACACGGGTTCGGTACTATTACATCCAGGCCTGAAAGTTCATCAGCCCTTTTACCAAAAGTTATTATAGATCACAAGTTTCTCCAAAATACTCGTTATACTGCCCAAGGCGTAGTGAAACTTGCTTCAAAAGAAGGGAGGAGTGAGGTAAGGATCCCATTTGAACAAAGTATACTCTGCTCCTGTAAAAAGAGTAGGCAAGAAGCCTGAGTACTAATTACTCAGCAAGACTTACACGACCACTGGGTCTAAACCCGACTTTTTAGCCTATAGCCAGGGTGGTTAGGTCAACTCACACTGCGGCAGGCCTAATAGTAAATCCTTAGCTTTTAGAATTTAGTTACTTTTTAGTTATTACCTGTCCAGACTAAGTTATACTTATTCTACTAGCAAACAAGATCAAACCCTTTGCAAATTCATTCTTTATCAACAGGATGAACTTTCTTACTACGATGTTGGTCGCGATCAGGCAGCTTACAACCAGCAAGCCAAACACGATTCGAATCAATTTTTCCACCTCTCGAGAGGGATACTCAGACACCCGTCATATGCGTGTACACTGACCCCACATACGACAACCCAACATCCAATGCCACCTAGCCGGAACCATCCTCACCGAACCCGGGTGTCAGTCCTTTGACACCCGCCCAACCTCCTCCTTCTAGTTGGTCTCGTCTAGTTCCGCGCTTAGGTACAACATGACGAGAGGTTTATCGGAGCGCGTTAAGGACGGCAAGTGAATGAGGTGCGTTCAGCCCAACCAGGCCACACATCGGACGGCCTTTTGCGACACAGGCAGGATCAGTGTCCATAGCAATAATCATAACATGCAATATACGAAAGCGAAACTGATCCCGCCGCATGCCTGTCAAATTATTAACAACCTTCTCATTCTTAACCAATTAATTTTAGTAAAAGAATTCCGTTCTAGGCCTATGCCACCTAAGCCATCTATTGCGTATAGGATCTTCATGCAGGACATTGGGTAACCATGCTCTAGGGTTTCAATCAACTCCTGACTCTAATGCACAAGCATAACCCATTCTTATTTAAAAGTTTTAAGAGAATAGGTAATGTACCGGGGCTTGCCTTGGGCCAAGGGATCGGTGTCGGCGGTCCGCTCGAAGGCTGTTTCTTCCGGGGTGGTGAATAGTTCGGATGCGCCGGCTTTGGGGGCTTTTGCTGCGCCGGAAGACTCTTCAACTGGAGCCACTGGGAGAAGCGTACCTAGGAAGATGACATGCAGGAGTTTAAAAGATGAGGATGATTAAACTGTTGAAAAGTAAAGTGTACAATTTTCTAAAGAAAAAGGGTGGTCGGGGTTAAACATCTGGATCTTCATGGCGTAACTAACTGTCCTAGGACTCAAATGAATTTTCTATTATTTTTGAATATTTTTAAAAGCTTAAATGAATTTTCTACAAATTTTTGAATAATTCATATGTGTTTTAGAATTAATTCTATATTTTTAATACACTTCTTTGAATTTTTTCTGTGTTTTAAAAAAAAAATCTAACTTTTTAAAATTATATATACTTTAATTTAATTTCTTTTTAGAAATACAAAATATTTATATGAATTAATAAATAAATCAATTAATTAATATAAACAGATTAAATTAAAGAGAAGATTAAATAACCAAACTGAATTAAGAAAATATTAAAACAAAATCGAAATTGTATTTGGTCCAGCCCAAAAAAAACAAAACAAAATAAAAGTTCATTTCTTCCCCCTCCCTTTTCAGCTCGGCCCACCGACCGAGGGGGCAGGCGGCCCACCGGGGCGGACGGCCCAGCTGGGCTGGTGGCCTAGCGGACCGGCCTCACCCGGCTGCCTGGCGTGCCGCGCATGCGCGACGCGCTCTGCGCGTCCGCCGCGCCGGCGGCGCCGGCGACCACAAAGCGCGGCGGAGGCCGAAGGGCCTCGCCGGCGGTGGCCTCGGGCGCGGCGCGCGCTTCTCCTCCCTTTCCCCTCCCTTTCCCCCTCTTTCCCCTCTCCCTTCCCCGCTTGTGCACGCCGGCCGCTGTGGCATGGCGCCTCCCGCGCAACGCGGCGGCAAGGTGGCCTCGCGGTGGCGGCGGTGACTACCGGTGCCAACGCTCTCCCGTGCGAGGTATGCACGGGCACGGCGCACCCGGTGCGTGCGTCCGGCGGAACCCTAGGGGTCCGCGCGCGCGGGGAATGTGGTGGCGTCATGCGGCATGGCCGCGACGCCCAAGCTAGGCGCCGAGCACTAGTGAGCTCGGGCCGGCCCTAAACTACGGTGTGGAGGGGATGAGGAGGCGGGGAGATGATGCGGCTCACCTTCACGGGCACGGGGACACGGCGGAGACGGGAATGGCGATGGTGGCAGCGGCGGGGAACGGGCGGGGAGCGGCGAGCGGGAGTGTTCCCTCCCCTGCTCGGTAGGGCGGGGAAGAACCCCGCCCCCGCGGGTCCCACCTGTCAGCGCCGCCTGACAGGGGGCGCGGGTGGTGAGTGGGCTGGCCACCACGCAGGCCGCCGCCCTCGGCTGGGCCTCGCCCAGCGGGCGCGTGGCCGCGGGCTGCCACTTGGCTCATGGGGATTTACCCCCTTTTCCTCTTCTTTTCTTTCTTTTTTTTTTGACGTTGCTCTTTTGCAGATTTAACCCTAGATTTTTACCGTTTTCCCCAGGGGTCCAAATACAAAAGTGAAAGGGCTTAATTCAAGCTATCCTTTTGTATTTTTACCCTTGGTGAAACTAAAATCTTTGAGGGGTTTGAATTGGAATTTGAATTTGCATTTAAAAATTTATTGTTTTAAACCTTTGTAAATAAAAGTTAATTGTGAGTATCACAGCCTTCCCCCCTTAAGAAAATCTCGTCCTGAGATTTAAAAGTGGCCGGAAGGTAAGAAAGGAACGTTTTAAGACGAGGAATGAAGTTACTGGCACCCTTCTGAAACTGCTGCCAGAAGTCTAGATATTCCTCTTGCAGGAGTTGCTTAGGCTCCCAAGTAGCCTCTTCGAATGTATGATGTCGCCATTGCACCTTGTAAAACTTGAGTGCTCGTCTGCGGGTGGCCCTCTCCTTAACATCTAAAATCTTACTTGGGTACTCTTTGTATGTTAGATTGGGTTCCACTTGCAGTTCTGTATGATCCACTTCTTCCAAAGGTATTCTCAGGCATTTCTTAAGCTGAGAAACATGAAATACATTGTGGACTGGCGTCAATTGAGGGGGTAATTCGATTCGATAAGCCACTAGACCGCATCTCTCGATAATTGGAAAAGGTCCAATATACCGAGGGGCTAACTTGCCGGTGACACCGAATCGATGAACTCCCTTCACAGGGGATACCTTAAGGTATACAAAATCTCCTACTGCAAATACCAATGGTCTTCTTCGTTTGTCTGCATAGTTCTGTTGGTGAGCTTGCATAGCTTTCAACTTAGCTTGGATAAACCGGACTTGCTTCTTGGTAGCCATTACCAACTCAGGGCCAAAAGTTACCCTTTCTCCTGGTTTCGACCAATTCAAAGGGGTTCGGCATCGCCGTCCATAAACGGCCTCAAAAGGAGCCATTTCCAAACTCTTTTGATAACTGTTATTATAAGTGAACTCTGCTAAAGGTAAATAGGACTCCCAGTCTGAACCATAAGTCAAGGCACATGCTCGTAGCATATCCTCCAAGATCTGATTAATTCTCTCCACCTGCCCACTGGTTTGAGGATGGTAGGCCGAGCTATGGATAAGAGTAGTACCTAAAGCTGCTTGTAATTGTTCCCAAAAGCGGGCAACAAATTGTGGACCGCGATCGGAAACAATAGTCTTAGGCACCCCATGTAATGCTACTATGCGTTGTAGGTATAACTCTGCCAGTTGTGGAACTGAATTTTGGACACTCATAGGAATAAAGTGGTCCGTTTTTGTTAACCGGTACACGATCACCCAAATGGAATCCTTCTTTTTGCAAGTTTTAGGTAAACCCACAATGAAATCCATGTGGATATCTTCCCACTTCCAACTTGGAACTGGCAAAGGTTGCAAAAGTCCCGCGGGTCGTAAGTGATCCGCCTTTATTCTCTGGCATACATCACATTCCGACACATATCTTCCTATTTCCCTTTTCATCCGGGTCCACCAGAAACGTTGCCTTAAATCTTGATACATCTTGGTACTGCCTGGGTGAATAGTGTAACGAGAGGCATGAGCCTCTTCCATAATCTTCCTTCTAAGACCTACGTCTTTGGGCACTACCAGATGATTTTTAAACTAGAGTGTTTCCCCTTCTTTAACCTCGAAAGGTAACTCTTCACCTTCAGCAAGCCTTCGTTTTAAATGTTGCACCCCTTTGTCCACTTTCTGGGCTTGAATCACTTGGTCCTTAAGAGTGGGTTCCAATTGAAGAGCAATCACTGCTCTGGGCTATACCATTTCTAAATTCATCTTTTCCATTTGCTCACAAAGAGATTCTATGGAAGGAGATAAAGTGGAACAATGGCAATGAGCCTTACGACTCAGAGCATCCGCAACCACATTGGCCTTTCCAGGATGATAATGGATTTCCAAATCATAATCCTTGATCAACTCCAATCAGCGGTGTTGCCACATATTCAACTCGCTTTGAGTAAAGATATACTTTAAACTCTTATGATCCGTATAGATATGACAAGTGTTCCCTAGCAGGTAGTGGCGCCAAATTTTTAAGGCATGAACCACTGCTGCTAGTTCTAGATCATGGGTAGGGTAGTTTTCTTCATGCTTCTTCAGCTGACGGGATGCATAAGCTATGACTTTTCTTTCTTGCATCAATACACATCCCAGTCCAATGCCCGAAGCGTCACAATATACTTCAAAAGGTTTGGTGACGTCCGGCTGGATCAATACCGGGGTAGAAGTAAGTAATTTCTTTAAGCTTTGGAAAGCCTGATCACACTCGGGTCCCCAGACGAACTTCATATTTTTCTATAATAGCTTGGTCATTGGTTTGGCTATTCTGGAGAAGTCTTGAATGAATCGATGGTAGTATCCAGCCAAGCCTAAGAAACTTCTAACTTCAGTAACAGTACTTGGGGTTTTCTAGTTTAAAACCTCTTCTATCTTCTCGGGATCTACTTCTATCAGATCGGCAGAAAGGATATGGCCCAAGAAGGAGATTTTATTTAGCCAAAAGGAACACTTGCTGAACTTGGCATATAGTTTATGTTCCCGCAACCAGGATAACACCACACACAAATGGTGTTCATGTTCTTCCTTGGACTTAGAGTAGATCAGAATGTCATCGATAAAGACCACTACAAACTTATCCAATTCCGGCATAAAGATGGAGTTCATCAAGTACATCAAGTATGCCGGGGCATTGGTTAGCCCAAAGGACATTACAAGATACTCATAGAGACCATATCTGGTAGAGAAAGCAGTTTTGGGTATATCTTCCTTTTTGACCTTAATCTGATGATACCCTGATCTATGATCGATTTTTGAGAAGACCTTGGCTCCCAATAGCTGATCAAACAACACATCGATTCGAGGGAGGGGATATTTGTTCTTAATGGTCACCGCATTGAGGGGGCGATAATCCACACACATTCTTAGAGACTTGTCCCTCTTTTTTTCTACAAAAAGAGCTGGGCAACCCCAAGGAGAAGTACTAGGATGGATAAAACCCTTTTTAAGAAGGTCTTCGAGCTGCACTTTCATTTCAGCCATCTCCCTCGGAGCTATCTTATAAGGTTTTCGGTAAATAGGAGCCGTACCTGGGACTATTTCTATGGAAAACACAATTTCCCTCTCAGGTGGTAGTCCCGGAAGATCTTCAGGAAACACATCTGGAAACTCACACACCACCGGAATAGATGCTAATTCAGGGCTGACAACCGCATTTGCTATTGGCATCTCTTTTTCTATTCGGGGAAGTGAAACATGCACCGGGGTATTATCGGGGGAAATAACCCGTATGGTGCGAGCAGTGATATCCATAACTGCTCGATGAGCACTCATCCAGTTCATCCCCAGGATGACTGGTATACCGCGCCCTGGTAGCACGATGGGTTGGATTTTGAAAAGTTTTCTGCCTAATTCCAATTGCAAATCCCTAACCACTTGGTTAGTTAGCAATTGCTGACCGGGAGCCGTGATGAGGTACCCTTGTTTAACTGGGGATATAGAAAAACCCCGACGATATGCATATGCATGACTGACAAAGGTATGCGATGCTCCCGTATCAAATAAAACGTGAGTAGGCAGATCATTGATTAAGAACGTACCAGTCATAACTGCTTCTCCCTCCGGTAACTCTTCCATCTGCATATAGTGTACCTTGCCCACTTTCGGAGCAGGGCCCTTCTTCTTAAAGGTATATTGGAGATTTCCACCGGAGGTTGGGGCAGATGGGCGGAACCCTTGACCTTGACGAGGATATGGGCAATCCTTCACAAAATGGTTGGGCCGTCCACAATTATAACAGGTGTTGCCCGGCATTGGAGCACGAGGGGCAGAGGGACCAAGTGCCAGTGGATGAGGGGGCTATGACTGTGGCCTCATAATCCGCTGTCGCGGGGGCTGATTCGGCTGTGGAGCTGACCGAACCATCCATGAGGGACGAGGAGTGGGAAAGGCATACCTGGGCGGTTGGTATACCACCTGTGGTCGACCGCTCGTTCCCTTGGTGGCTCTCTTATGTTTCTTCTCTTCTCCATACACCCAGAGCCTTTCTTCCAACTGGATAGCATCATTCACCATCTGATGAAAACTGGGGTAAGACATATTCATCTTCGCCCTCATGCGAGGAGACAAGACACGTGAAAAATACATCCTTTTGGATTCATCCCCAGTAATCAAGGTAGGAGCATACTGAGCTAGATGGTTGAAGGCTTGAATATACTCCAGGACCGTCTTATGACCTTGTTGCAGGCTCAAGAACTCTTGCATTTTCATTTCCACTAGACCTTCGGGTATATGATGGTCCTCGAAAGCCTTGCGGAATTCTTGCCAGGTAAGTTGTTGGCTGGGTTGCAAAGAAGCTTGGTAGGTTGCCCACCAGGTTCCAGCAGGCCCTTGTAACTTCCGAGCAGTGAACAGAACCTTTTGTTGATCCGAAAGATTTGGCATAAGCTCAAACATGCCCTCTATGGTCCGCACCCAATGTTTGGCGTCCATTGGATCCGGTGTAGACTGAAAAGTCGGTGGATGGAGAGCTTCAAAGTCTAGAAAGGTCACTCCTTCCTCTCGCCTGCGGCGCGGGTTATCTTGCATTAATTGATGCTGAGCGAGGTGACTTTTCGAGCTAAGAGCTCAATTAAACGATCATGGCGGTCCAAGACTTCTGCTATGGTGGGATGAGTTGGGGGTGGTGGAGGAATTTCGCCGGAATGGTCACCAGCCATCTGCGGAGCACAGAAGTTGAGACGATCGTAAGCTTGCCATTACGCTTAACAGTCGAAAAGAGTCAGGTACACAAGATCTAACATTCTTTTATTGAAAAACAAAAACACCAGAAGTGTGTATAACACATAACATCTTACATAACGGGTTCAAACCACACTTAGTTGATACTATTATACAGCCATACCGCCACCACTAGCTCACTCAAACAACAACCCATACTGGCAGCTATTTTACAAAAAAATTTACAAATTTTACAACATCAAGTGCCCAAACACCGGACCCACTGCAATTCATCTCTCAAGTGCCGCTCTGGCCCACTGAATTTTCGTCCACATCTGAATCATACCCTATACCAGGAGTAGGGGCAGGTGGTCCAATGGAATCGGAAATGACCCCTGAGGATCCCTGAGTAGCCCCTGACCCCTCAGGAACTAACTCCATGGGCTCCTCCTCTGAAGAACTCTCTTCTAACTCAGCTTGGAGCTGATCATTTTGCATTAGCAGTGCAATCACCTGCTCAATAAGATCATCTATGATGATGTGGTCGAGTTCGATATGTATGGTTTGATCCTGGATGGTTAGATTAGCAGTGTGCAATTGATCTCTTAATTCTCTCATGGTGCGTTGGTCCTCGTATTGATGAAGACCCAAACTGATGAGCTCAGAAGAATCCTTATGATGTTGTTCTAACATCTGCTCATTTTGCGCTCTTAGCCCCAAGAAACCCTCTCTAGTACTCTCATAGGTTTGGTGGCGCTGATCATAAAGATCCGCCAAATGTGAAGTATAGTGGACTTGCTCACGCATTTGGTGCCTTCGCAGGTCTCGTGCACTACGGTCCAGGTTCTCCAATCTCTGTTCCCACTCAGGCTGAGATCGGTCATTGGGAGGAAGAAACATAACTTCAGACCCTTCTAACTCACCAAAATGCCTCGTACAGAGCCCGGTTAGAGCCCTGTAAGCTGCATCAGAAAATGCCTCTCCAGGGGTTATCCCACTACCCTCAACTTCCCACACTTCCTCCTCCGGAAACCTAGGGTGTTGAGGCATACACATTCGCACCCTTTTCTCACCCATGAGACCCAGATCAGCATGACAAACAATATAGCGGGGGCAACTAAGATAACCTAACCCCTGAAGACGGTGGTGGAGAGTCATAGCTAAGGGACAGTTTTTTGGGCACTCCTGGTGCCAACAACCCATGGCATCCTCGTAAGGGACGAAAATGTGCGGCATCTGGACCAGAACAACAAAAACTTTGTTAACAATAAGTTATTTTGAATTAGTCTACTTACTCCTAGAGACAGACAAATAACTCTAATGTAATCATGATGCATGACATGTTTTAAGGCCAAACTTTTTAATGTTCTCTACACGATCATTTTAAAGAAGGTGATTTCATTAATTAATACCTTTAAACAAACCCTTATGCTGGGCTTACTTAATATAAATTGAAAAAAAATAGTTTTTAAAATAGTAACCCACCCCTCAAGCTCGGCTCTGATACCAGCTGTGGCAGAACTGCCCAGATTAACCCGGATTTAGTGTTTACTCACCAGATCCGGACTAACCTCGGTAGTCTTTCAGAATTTAGGTACCCTGACTTAGCCTTCCCATCCGGATCGAGCTTGGTTTTTGGGGCGACTCTCGAAGGAGTCCACAGGTTACAACATACACAACCACATTTATTACATAGAGTTGAAATATTACACACGGGTTCGGTACTATTACATCCAGGCCTGAAAGTTCATCAGCCCTTTTACCAAAAGTTATTATAGATCACAAGTTTCTCCAAAATACTCGTTATACTGCCCAAGGCGTAGTGAAACTTGCTTCAGAAGAAGGGAGGAGTGAGGTAAGGATCCCATTTGAACAAAGTATACTCTGCTCCTGTAAAAAGAGTAGGCAAGAAGCCTGAGTACTAATTACTCAGCAAGACTTACCCGACCACTAGCTCTAAACTCAACTTTCTAGCCTATAGCCAGGGTGGTTAGGTCAACTCACACTGCGGCAGGCCTAATAGTGAATCCTTAGCTTTTAGAATTTAGTTACTTTTTAGTTATTACCTGTCCAGACTAAGTTATACTTATTCTACTAGCAAACAAGATCATACCCTTTGCAAATTCATTCTTTATCAACAGGATCAACTTTCTTACTACGATGTTGGTCGCGATCAGGCAGCTTACAACCAGCAAGCCACAGACGATTCGAATAGATTTTTCCACCTCTCGAGAGGGATACTCAGACACCCGTCATATGCGTGTACACTGACCCCACATACGACAACCCAACATCCAATTCCACCTAGCCGGAACCATCCTCACCGAACCCGGGTGTCAGTCCTTAGACACCCGCCCAACCTCCTCCTTCCAGTTGGTCTCGTCTAGTTCCGCGCTTAGGTACAACAGGACGAGAGGTTTACCGGAGCCCGTTAAGGACGGCAAGTGAATGAGGCGCGTTCGGCCCAACCAGGCCACACATCGGACGGCCTTATGCGACACAGGTAGGATCAGGGTCCATAGCAATAATCATAACATGCAATATACGAAAGCGAAACTGATCCCGCCGCATGCCTGTCAAATTATTAACATCCTTCTCATTCTTAACCAATTAATTTTAGTAAAAGAATTCCGTTCTAGGCCTATGCCACCTAAGCCATCTATTGCGTATAGGATCTTCATGCAGGACATTGGGTAACCATGCTCTAGGGTTTCAATCAACTCCTGACTCTAATGCACAAGCATAACCCATTCTTATTTAAAAGTTTTAAGAGAATAGGTAATGCACCGGGGCTTGCCTTGGGCCAAGGGATCGGTGTCGGCGGTCGGCTTGAAGGCTGTTTCTTCCGGGGCGGTGAATGGTTCGGATGCGCCGACTTCGGGGGGTTTTGCTGCGGCGGAAGACTCTTCAACTAGAGCCACTGGGAGAAGCGTACCTAGGATGATGACATGCATGAGTTTGAAAGATGAGGATGATCAACCTGTTGAAAAGTAAAGTGTACAATTTTCTAAAGAAAAAGAGTGGTCGGGGTTAAACATCTGGATCTTCAGGGCGCTCACTGTCCTAGGGCACGAATGAATTTTCTATTATTTTTAAATATTTTAAAAAACTTAAATGAATTTTCTAGAAATTTTTGAATAATTCATATGTGTTTTAGAATTAATTCTATATTTTTAATACACTTCTATGAATTTTTTCTGTGTTTTTTAAAAAAATCTAACTTTTTAAAATTATGTATACTTTAATTTAATTTCTTTTTAGAAATACAAAATATTTATATGAATTAATAAATAAATCAATAAATTAATTAATATAAACAGATTAAATTAAATCAAAGATTAAATAACCAAACTGAATTAAGAAAATATTAAAACAAAAACGAAATTGTATTTGGCCCAGCCCAAAAAAACAAAACAAAATAAAAGTTCATTTCTTCCCCCTCCCTTTTAGGCTCGGCCCACCGACCGAGCCGGCTGGCGGCCCACCGAGGCGGACGGCCCAGCTGGGCTGGTGGCCCAGCGGACCGGCCTCGTCCGGCTGCCTAGCGTGCCCACATGCGTGACGCGCTCTGCGCGTCCGCCACGCCGGCGGCGCCGGCGACCACAAAGCGCGGCGGAGGTAGAAGGGCCTCACCAGCGGTGGCCTCGGGCGTGGCGCACGCTTCTCCTTTCTTTCCCCTCCCTTTCCCCCTCTTTCCCCTCTCCCTTCCCCGCTTGTGCACGCCGGTCGCCGCGGCATGGCGCCCGCCCGCGCAACGCGGCGGCAAGGTGGCCTCGCGGCGGTGGCGGTGACTACCGGTGCCAACGCTCTCCCGCGCGAGGTATGCACGGGCTCGGCGCACCCGGTGCGCGCATCCGCCGGAACCCTAGGTGTCCGCGCACGCGGGGAACGTGGCGGCATCATGTGCCACGGCCGCGACGCCCAAGCTATGCGCCGAGCACTAGTGAGCTCGAGCCGGCCGTAAACTACGGTGTGGAGGGGATGAGGAGGCGGGGAGATGATGCGGCTCACCTTCACGGGCACGGGGACACGCCGGATGCGGGAATGGCAACAGCGGCAGCGGCGGGGCACGGGAGGGGAGCGGCGAGCGGGAGTGTTCCCTCCCCTGCTTGGCCGGGCGGAGAAGAACCCCGCCCCCGCGGGTCCCACCTATCAGCGCCGCCTGACTGGGGGCGTGGGTGGCGAGTGGGCTGGCCGCCACGCAGGCCACCGCCCCGGCTGGGCCTCGCCCAGCGGGCGCGTGGCCGCGGGATGCCACCCGGCTCGCGGGGATTTACCCCCTTTTCCTCTTCTTTTCTTTTTTATTTGACGTTGCTCTTTTGCAGATTTAACCCTAGATTTTTACCGTTTTCCCCAAGGGTCCAAATACAAAAGTGAAAGGGCTTAATTCAAGCTATCCTTTTGTATTTTCACCCTTGGTGAAACCAAAATCTTTGAGGGGTTTGAATTGGAATTTGAATTTGTATTTAAAAATTTATTTTTTTAAACCTTTGTAAATAAAAGTCAATTGTGAGTATCACAATTTTACAGAATAAATTCTAAGAAAAATCATGGTGCTTAATAGTTAAGTCTAGGCCCCAAAAAGTATTTTTCTGGATTTTATTGATACTGTTTTAAGCTACATGTGAAATTGGCTAAAACAAATATATGGAAAATAGATGCCCTTGCAAACCTTAGTTATTTTGCTTGCTAATTTTGTATCTGATGTTTGTGCTCTGTTATGCTTCCTGTAAAAATGTCAGGGTCAGAAACATTTCCTGTGATTTATAACAAATCTAAGAAATTAAATGCTATGGAAATTGATTGAATTTCAGTAATTAATTTATAACTCCTTTGTGGCTGGAATTTGGCTAGTGACATTGTAAAGTATTTATCTTCATGTCATAATTAATGGAGCTCATTTGGAACTGTCTGACAACCTGAGCTCAGATGGGGGTTTTATTCATAAAGGGGGACATGTTGCATTGGATATATATGTAAGGATTTACTTAAATCTGAAATCAATTGTGAATGTGGTCTAATTTACTTGCTGCATACTGTTGATTACTTGCACCAATGTCATATGCATGCACTCACATTCATTTGCACTCACTTGCATAATATCCAGCATATAGACTCCACAAACGAAGGTCCGACGCAGGAGCAGCCCTGATCGAGGAGTCGGACGACGAGCCCTTGCATTAGGAGCCAGAGGGCCAGCTGCAGGAGAACCCACAGCCGACACCAGTCAGGGTTTTACACCGGCAGTGCACCACGGGATGTACCACGGGATGCTTTTGGGGGCCGGTGAGGTCGACATAGCTCGATGGTTCGTTGGGAAAGTGACAGAACACGCAGATTTGTATAGGTTCGTGCCACATGATGCGTAATACCCAACGTCTCGTGGTAGCGAGTTGTATTGATCTGAGGTCTAGATTACAATGAGGGCTAGGGCTTTTGTGCAAGAGCGTGGCTTGGTGACTTGCGATGGGTTAAGATATGCTACGTAGGGGTCCCTCATCCGCCTTATATAGCCTACCGGATTCTTAGGTTACAAGTCATGTTCCTTCTATATCTCCTAGTCGGTTTAGATAACAAGAGATCAAATAGAATCTTCGCCTTCATCGTATCTCCCTTGATCACTACGAATCTCAAACCCTAACTCTGAGTTAAGTATCCTTCCATGATTCCCTGAATCACGATATCTTTGCCTTGATCTCCAAGCTTGCCCAACCGTCTTTGGGCCTGATCTAGGCAACTGGCCTATGAGATCAATCGATTGTCGTTCTCAGGCCCTCTAGTGTCCCATGTCTTGGATCCACGCCATGAGGAGCCAGTGGATATCCATCCCCCACAAGCCCCCGAGGCTCGAGTCAATTCAGAAGACAATTAACTCAAGACTCCAAAGCAATCCTCAGCTCCGAATGCAAAATGTCAGTGAGTCAATCAACTTATCCCCACAATGGTTGCACCGACTAGGTGCACCCATTGGGTGTAGCCCTCGAGCTTTAAGCTGACTTGAGCAGCAATCAGCTTAAAGATCCAGAAGAATAACATATTAAACGACTATGCCTCCAGATTAATCAGCTCTCTTTTTTCATTGGTTGCACCGACTAGGTGCACCCAATGGGTATAGCCCCCGAGCTTCAAGTTGACTTGAGTAACAATCGTCTTGAAGGTCCAGAAAATTTGAAGGCTTCAAAATATGAACTCCCCCGAGTCAATCGACGTGGCTTTTCAATGGTTGCACCGACTAGGTGCACCCATTGGGTGTAGCCCCCGAGCTTCAAGTTGACTTGAGTAACAATCATCTTGAAGGTCCAGAGAATTCCCCTAACTCATTATCGTCCGACTGAAACCTCCATGCTTTATCTCAATCTGAAATTTTCAAGAAAAAATTCCCCACCCATTGGGTGTAAAATGGGAAACTGCCAAGAATACGAAGTGCCATCCCTTTCCTTGCCTTGTGTGCATAACCTCAAAAACACAACCGCCAATAGTTCCAACCTTCTTGAACCACCATACATGTAGATCTTTGACATGTGCCCATTCAGAATACAAAACACCGTCCCTGTGCGCGTGCTCGTAGAAGCCGAAGCGGCGCCTTGCCTGCTATATAACCAAAGCACGAGCCCCTCCAGCAATCAGACCCCCATTGCCTTACGTATACACCAAAGCCCATTGCCGAGCAGTTCCCTCTCTTCTTCCCAACACCATGGCTGGCAACCATCGCAAGAATCGCCAAGAGTTTTCCGATGAGGAAGATGAGGTCTTCGTTGGCGGCTTCGGCAACAAAGATCCACCCAGCGACGCCGATCCCCATGGCGACAGCGATGACAAGGAGAAGAAGAAGGAGGAGGAGGAACAAGACCACTCCTCCTTCGACTCTGACTAGTACAACTAGAAGGAGAAGGCGATGCTCTGGGGCCTCAACCACCTCGGTCTCGGTGGCCCTGACGACGACGACAGCGAGGAGGGAAAGGACACCGATGACAGCGGCGACGATGACGGCGACGATGACGATGACGACAACAACGACGATGGCAGCAGCGACAAGGATGCCGCCCTGCCTCCCAAGAAGCACCGCTGCGTTGCCAACTAGCTTAGCAGTACTGATTAGCAGTCTGATGTTCCCTAGTTGGGTCCCTTGTATCCATAGCAGTAATATGTAATGAACTTATCTTCCAATGATGTCTTATGTTCATATTTGCAATCCCCTTCGATGGATGTGTGATAATGATATTGTCCGTATGCTTCGAAGGACAACCGTAGGACTTCAACATCTTCTTGACCGTCGAGAACGAGTTATGTCAGACAGAACTGCCATGATCCAAAAACTTAGTTGGAATTTTAATCTCCAAGGCGAAATAATTTTCTAAAGAAACAACTGCCACCAAATGCCCTTGAGCTGAGTGACAGCAACCGACTTAACTCAACTGAATGAACGATATCTGACTGAATTCCAGATAATCCTTATAACTGCCTCACCGACTGAAACCGTGATGACTTAACATTATAAGAATTGCTGACTTGCTAGAATCACGGCGGGTAACACTGACGGCGTGAACTTCCTTAATGAAAATAGAACTTCCCAATTTAACACCGTTAGGTATTAAAGAGAACCAATACCCTAACGGTACTTTCTACTCGAATCCTCAATCCCCAATTTCCGCAATTTGTCCACTGCCAGCGCCAACAAACTTGAAGTCCTTGCCCAAAATCTCCCAAAATTGCATTAGAACCCTCCTCGACCATGGCTCTGAAAAAGAAGACAATCAGCGAGCGCGGGAACACCAGCGATGGACTCCCGCATGATGAGAACCAGCCAATCCTGTTTCATCCATCTTGTAGAAATGGGAGTTCTTCCACCCAAGGAGTTAGCCGGGTGGAGAAGTTGTGAGGGCGAAAAGGTCCCCACAGAAGAAACTCATGAATCTCTAGTTTTTGCCCCTTTCTTCGTGCGCGGACTAGGATTGCCTCTCTGTTCATTCGCACGAGGTATGTTCAATTTCTATTCTATTGACTTGTCACATCTAAACCCCAATTCCATTCTTCAAATCTCAATCTTTATCCATCTATGCGAAGCTTCCTTGGAATTGCTCCGCATTTTGGTCTTTGGAAACACCTCTATCATTGCAAACCCGGTACCCGAGACAGGGTCTTGCAAGTAGTTGGCAGTGCTAGCTTAGAACTGCGTAGGGGGTGAAGATCAGTGTACCTAGATATCCTGCTCAAAGACAGCAATAGGGGTGGCACTCTGAGTGGTTCTATATGAGCAATCATGGAAATTCCCTGCCGCCCCGGTCAAGCCGATAGCCAAACGCCAAGCTGAACAGTTGGGAAGAGGCACCAACAACAGAGGAAAGTGCTGAGCTAGAAATTCCGCTTAAGGATATAGCTGATTTGAAGGAAAACGGCTTAACCACCCAGGCAATAGTCATAGACTTCATGTTCCGGAGCATCCAACCTTTGAAGGATTAGGTTTACCCAGCCTACCTATATGTTGGAGCAAGTGATCCTACCTGGGAAACCAGCCAAGTCATTACTGCATAAGAAATCAAAGCTCGCATTGGTTTGATGCTAAGGGGTGATGTCCACAATGAAGGATCTCCACAGTCCTAGTCTGCATGGCACCCTACTCCATCTGTAAGTATCTTAGTATGTCGACCAAATCAATTGTAAGATCTAATAATGCAAACACCACTAAATATACTTCCTGATTCAATCTTGCAGAGCAATATTGCCAAGTTTCTGTCTGACCCACCTCAACAAGGCACAAACAAAGTGCTGAAATGAGGGTCAGAATTGACGATTGAAGAGATGGAAGCGGTTGTTGCTGTGACACAAGGTGAAGGCAACAACGAGGCCGCCACATATATAGTCATTCCCTACCCAGCTGAAGACTCTGAGGCTGGAGAAGATACTGGGGCTCAGGAAGAGCAAGCCCTTGAGCGTGGAGATACTGGGCTGATGGCCAAGCCCCCGAGCATGCAACCATTACAAAAGAAAGTGGACCTATTGCGGAAGTGGCCAAGCGCACCCGGACCAAGACGTCCACTATGAGAACCGAAGTCCCACGGAAGAAGAGATCAATTAGGGAGCAAACCAAAATTCAGAAGTCCACTACAGCCACTCTCAACTTATCATCGCCATCCAAGATGCCAAGCAAGAGGCCCAAACTATAGGAGAGAACTGATAATAGTGAAAAAGCTTCTCCAGGCCGTATTGACTAGAATATGCTAGCCAATGAAAATGAGGAAGAAGAAGTTCCCCTTCAACGTCGCGAGAGGAGATCCAAGAGAATGCAGGATGCCGAGACCACATCCTCTCCCCCGAATCAACAATCTATGACAATGGAAGAGGAACTGAACCTTTCTGATGTTGATTTCGAGCTAGACCAGTTTGTGAAGGCAGTCCCACATCAGACTGAAGATAGCCTCACACGGCCATGGTATGTTTGACTCTTTTAAGTGTTATTCCTCTACTCCACCTCTGCCATCAACTTCCCGACTAAATGAAACTCTATTTAAGCCATCTCCAGAGCAAGACATGGTGCCCCCCAAACTTGGTGCTGGCCCAACTGCAGCCCCCGAGCTTGAAGCCCCGAACCGCTCCACTGGAGCCACACTGGAAACTGCAGACAAGCAGTAATACGACCCTAATACCAGGGCTCCGGTTGACTGGCATGATGCGCTCAGTAACTTGGGTGGAGGAAACACCTTGAACAGTGAAGAGCGTCCCTTGGATGAGCACGAAACAGCACACGACGAAGAAACAACTGCTAGAGGTGAGCCAGCTGATACCGAGACCACGCTGGGTACATCCGAACCAGTTCTGAACCCCCACGACACAAGCACAGGGCCAACAAATGACATAGGTGCCATTGCCAACACAACCACACTCGATCTGGTGGACTCAAACTTACAAATCGCCACAGGTCATCCGAAATCGCGACTGCTCGCAGCCTTTGAGGTAAGGCATCATCATCACTATAATGATCTTTGATGCCAGTACTCTCATGTAGCTAAACTCTTTTATAGGATTGGCTGGATCAAGCTTCGCGGTGGCGTGAAAGGCTCGCTCCCATACTTGGGAGCGATGGGACCAAGCTACGCCAACAGTTGGCTGCCTCTGAGGCAACTCATGCTACTGAAGCTACTGATAAATTTCTGCCCCCTAAGTCTCTATTCAGTCTAACATCTGGCATACTTATACTTGTACATGCATTGGTCTACAGCTGCTACAAAAAAGATTGCTGATCTAGAGAGTGCATTGGCTCAACGCGATACCTCACACCGCAACCTCTTACTTGAGTGTGATGAAGCATGAGACACTGCTCTGAACTTGCAGCACAAGCTTGAACTGGAGAGAAAACAGCATGAGGTAACTTTCCAAGAAACCCAACTAGCATATTCTTTACTTACAGAAGCCTATAAGCTGCATCAGTCCGCAGTATGAGGCACTGCAGCTAAAGAGATAAATCCAAGAGCTCCGAGCGTCGCGAGATGGATTTAAAAAATCATTCCAGAATATTCCAGTGCTTTAGCACTGCTTGAAATGAGCCATAAATTGACTCGGGAAGATCTCGAGAAGAAGACTTCTGAGTTAATTGAGGCCAACAAAATATGAGTCGAAATCCAAAACAAATTAGAGACTTGGATAAGGTACTGAACTCCACGAGGCAAGCTCTCAAGGAATCGCAGCAATTATCATAGAAATACCACAAGGACCTAGATCTCGCGATGCGGAATTTTGAAGTGTCCAAGAAAAATTGTGAAAAGCTGAAGGTAGCTTATGAGAAGACCAAGGAGCTGATGAAGTCTGCAACATCCACAATGACAACTATGCTAAATATATGTGCCCCAATGGTTGGAGCTCCACAATCAGTGCCAGATCGAGTATCCACTCTGGTGGAAGACATCAAGAATCACCTCCATGGAAGGCTAAAATTAGTTCTGCAGCATGTCCTACTGATGCTAAAGATAACCCGGTCAGATCTGAACTTAATTGACTTATCAGAAAAGGTTGTGGTTGATCCTAGTGACTCGACAATAGACAAATATGCTGCGGAGATCCAACCTGTAGCCGAGAAACTTATAGCAGAGTTTGAGCCATGAACTAGAATACTTATTGTTGCATTTGTGTAAATGATATCACATCCTTGTAATTGAATGAGATCTGCTATGAATTACTTCAAACTGCAAGAAAACGAGATTAGCATCCCAAGTTACTGTAAAATTGAATTAGCCATTCTCACGCGTATGATGACATGCGAAGCTAGGTCCTTGAGTCAGACCTATGACCCAAAGTTTCACTTTAACCGCAGAGTTCGCGCGTGCGCTGTTCCAAGATTGAAAACGCATGCGAATAACCGATTTAATCCTTTACGTTTACTCGAGCCGAATACTTCTGAGCGTGCGATGCATAGGGTCGGACCGCGCACTCTTTCAAAAGAGTAAGCGCAGGCATGTAACACTAGTCGTCGGTCCATGACCTAGGGTAATTGCCCTGTAATGAGGGTCGGATTGCACCCTATCATGAGTATGCGAAGTCATGTAACACCAGCTGTCAATCTATGACTTAGGCTGATTGCTCCGTAAGGAGGGCTAGATTGCACCCTTTTTATGAGTACACGAAGGCATGTAACACCAGCTGTCGGTCTATGACCTAGGCTGATTGCCCCGTAAGGAGGGCCAGATTGCACCCATTTTATGAGTATGCGAAGGCATGTAACACCAGCTGTCGGTCTACGACCTAGGCTGATTGCCCTATAATTAGGGTTGGATTGCACCGTTTCTTGAGTAGGAGTAGACATGTAACACCAGCCATGAGTCGGGTTAGGACCCATGATAGATTGCCTGGTTACACGAGGATGAAACGCTACCACGAGAAGCGTTATGCAGTCACGCCAGAAAAAGAAGACATGTGCACAGAGATCAAGCATTTATTCATTATTTGAGTACATCCGACTGAACATGAGTGAGGACAAGTTAACTCAAAGTCACGACAATCGCAATATTAATCACGAGTATAGACGAGGATACAGTGCTCTAAGGTTTGTAGGAGCTCTAAGCGTAGAACTTGCGAAGATGCTCGATATTCCAAGAGTTCCCAATTGGAGTGACGTCCATTTCAGGCAAGCGATAAGATCCTGGCTGAGTGAGTTCTGTGATGATGTAAGGTCCCTCCGAAGGAGGGGATAGCTTGTGATGCCCAACCCCTTTGAGGACTCTACAAAGGACCAATTCCTCGACCGAAAAGGCAGGAGGATGCATACTGCGCTCATGATAACGCCACAGAGTATGCCTATAGCGCGCCGACTGAATCACCGAATTGAGTCGCTCTTTCTCAAGAAAGTCAACTTCCTTAAGCTGAGTGGTTTCTGCCTCGGCGATATCCTTGAACGCCAGCCGCGTTGCTCCATGTGCTAAATCGGCAGGTAGCACTGCTTCTGAGCTGTACACCATGAAGAAGGGTGTATTACCGTTGAGAGCTTTACATGGCTGTGTTCTGAGACTCCGGACTATGTACGGGAGCTCCCTGATCCATTTGCCCGCCAGCTTTTCATCTTTGTTGAAGACCCTCTTCTTCAAAGCATCAAGAATCATCCTGTTCGCGCGCTCGACTTGGCCATTAGCACGGGGGTGCACTACCGAGACATATTTGACAAGTATAGACTTTTTACTGTGGAAATCGAAGAATTCTAAGCCTGTGAAGTTGGAGCCCAGATCTGTAATAATGCTATTCGGGATCCCAAAGCAGAATATAATCTCCTGAATAAATTCTGCCGCCTTTGCTGAAATTAGAGACGCGATCGGTTTGACCCCAATCCACTTGGTAAACTTGTCAATGGCCACCAAGACATGAGTATGTTCCCCTTGAGATCTCTTGAGTGTCCCAATCATATCGAGCCCCCAGCATGCAAAGGGCCACAAGACAGGAATATTCTGCAGTTGCTGAGCCGAGAGATGGTGTTGATGTGCGAAGAACTGACAGGCTTCACAACTCTTGACCAATTCTGCAGTGTCCTACTTCGCTGTCGGCCAATAAAACCCAGCTCTAAATGCCTTCCCGACCAGTGTCCTGGAGGCAGCGTGATTACTGCACTGCCTAGTGTGGATTTCCATCAACAGACTCTTACCATGAGATATGTCGATGCACTTCAAGGGAACTCTGACCGCGCCGCGCTTGAACAGATCATTGCCAATCAATGTGTAGCTAGCCCCACACTGAATGAGTCGCTCAGCTTCTGCTCTGTCATCAGGCTCATCACCATCTCTAATATACTTGATGATTGGGACCTGCCAGTCAGCCGGGGCTTCTTCCAAGCTCAAGACATGCTGTTCTCAGGGTTCTGGCTCTCGATCAATGAATGAACGAGATAGCTCATGGACAAACACTCCTGGAGGCATTTTGGCTCGAGAAGAGCTGAGCTTGGATAGTAGGTCGGCATCTGCATTGTTGTTGCAGTCCATGTGATGAAATTGCACCCATCGAACTTGTCTTCCAGTTTTCGAACTTCCGCACAGTATTTATCCATCACTTTCGTGGAGCAATCCCAGTCTTTGTTGACTTGACTAATCACGACCAGAGAATCCCCATGGACCATGAGGCGCTTGATGCCGAGTGAAATCGCGGTGCGCAACCCATGCAGCATGGCTTCATATTCTGCCGCATTGTTGGACACCGTTGCTGACGTCTCTTAGCGTAACAGATTTTACTCCGCAAGCATACGGAGATTCACTATAGCCTTTTCACTCAGAGTATTCCGAGTATCGTAAATTTCCACAGGGAAGCAGTAGGCTCAAGAGTGTAATCGAATATACTCAAATCGAATAAACTGTAAACTTAGATAAATTATACCAACTAGTAGTACATAGGGGTAAATGTGATAAAGATAGGTGTATGGTGGGAGAGGTAAGTCTATCAAAGATATCCGTAGAAAAGGTATAGTTGCCTGGGAGGACAACGAGTGAGAAAAAGTCACCAAACTCTAATTCTAATCGGCTGCAAAGGCTATCCATGAATAACTAAGAAATTCAATTAACCAGCCAGGGTCTTGCATCGACCGAAATTCTAGAGTCTTGAGGGTACCAGGGGTAGATAGTTGATCCCAAAGGAGAGTCTAGCTAACACCTATGGGCTTGGACTACACAGGCACACCACACGCTGTCACCGAGTGGGGCTACCAAGCAAAGCTGCGTGGAGAGGATGGCACGCTATAAACGTGTTCAAGCGGAGCTTGAACAATGATAGATCGTCCTTGATCAGAGGAGAGGATCTAGCAAGAGCCTAGCGTCTAAGTCTAGGGTTGAGTTATAGCACCGGCAAGAATAACAAGAATTGAATGACAAAGTTAAACACAACCTATGCCTAGCAAGTGTGGAAAAGAAAGGTACACCACACTCTCAGGAGATAGACTTAGAGTAAAATATAACTGAAATTATATTGAAGGTAATCTGAATTCAAAAGATACAAGAGTTTTACCACAGACTCAAAGATAACTCCGGAGACTCCGAGGCAAAGCTCAACTCAACTCTAACTCCCAGGACTATCCTAACTACTAAGGACAAAATGTGGTGCTCTAAGATAGAACTCTCTACTCAACTCCACTCCACACCTTTACAAATGAGCTCTCGGGGTCTATTTATAGCCTAGAAAGTGAGGGGGGTATTTGTAGGTGTGCTAGGTAGGTTAAAGGGGTATGTCGGTGGCTGGGCGGCCAAGGTGGGTGGCCGGGCGGCCACCCTACATGGCCGGGCGCCCACTCGATGCACCAACTTCAAAGATCCAACGCTTGATATTGCTCCCCTAGGTCGGTTGGCAGTTGAGGCGGTTATTTGCACGTGAAAAATGCGCTGAGGAGTGGTCAGGTGGCCATGGCACGTGGTCGGGTGGCCATGTGTCTGCCCCCGATTTGTTGCATGTTGCTTCCCTCGAATCCTTGACAACACCAATCCTCATCCCAACGGCTTGTGACCCTTGGATACATTGTATGCTCTCATGTATGGTTGGATCTTCACCATTCTGTGTTTGTTTGGCACCGGATCGATGACATGGCACATGAAGTGGTCATGGGACCATTCCACGTGGTCGTGGACCCGAATCCACCCTGGAGGGTAGTCGGGCGGCCACCACACATGGTCGGCTGGCCATGGTATATGGCCGGGCGGCCATGGCCTTGTCGACCATTGTTACCCATTTTTGGAATTTGGTGTGTTTCCAATCTTTTTGAGTGATTTTTGGTACCTGCATCTAAATATTCATGTACATCTTGTGAAACTCTTTAGTAGCAAGGGTTAGTCCATATATTTCACTAGTTTAGCTTCATTTGGTGGATAATTGACGGTTGAAATCGTGAGATTACGACCGTCAACACCCCCCCCCAAGCTTAGACCTTTGCTCGTCCTCGAGCAAAGCTAAGACTGAAAGTGGATCAGGAGTTGCTGCAATATCGAAATGAAGGAGAATTCTTATATGTAACTAGATACTCAAACTTTCGTCCCAAGTAGTAAAATAATCAAACCTTACCGTATACAATACCTGTGGTGCATCTCTTTTTTTACCTTGCCTTGGGCGGTTGGGAGACAGAACAACTTTATTGTGGGAGAAATTCTAACTCATTCTTTTTGGATGTCCTTCTCAGGTGTTTTCAAGATTTTCAAAACAAAGAAGCTTCTCCTTGGTACTCTCGATCTCTCAGAAGTGTTTCCTTACCAATGGCCATGATTTTGGCCAACATTTTTCCTATACTAAAGCATTTGTGGAGCTTTAGGTGGGGAAGAAATGTGGCACACTAAGAATGTTTATATTGCTAAGCCAAAGATTGGACCAAAGAGTATACTTTATCAATTCTTCTGTTTGATCACTGGAGTATGAGTGGTGGCATAAATTGTCTCCTTCTCTAGATTTTCATCCCTATAGCCTTGTATGGAATTGGAGGGGATATGGAGCCTTTATTTATTTTTGCCATGCTTCAACTTGCATGCTTTTCATTTTGTCGTGCTTTTGCACGCATTTTTTTCTTTTTACATGCTTTTGCATGCTTTTTATTTTTGGCTCCATACCCTTACTCCTTGAAATTTGAAGGCTATGGGATTATGAGAAGTAATTGGAGACTTTTGGTGGATGCAAAGTCCGGAATGGATCATTTGCATTTGATTTTTGTACTCCGGTTATCAACAGAAGATCATATTTCTACTCAAAGAGACTCAAAATTTGACAAATCTCAAAACATATATAAGCAGCTCTTTGTAGCTGGTTTTGAACGTGTAAAGCATATTTGGCTCTGGTAGGAATTTTAAACCATGGGGAGCTTATTTTGTCAATTTCAAAATAAAAACCTGAGAAATTCATCTTACTAGGAACTTGAAAGAATTATCCCACGCTAAGTTATATCATTATCTCACAACAACTTAGGCTTGTTATCACAAATGGCATCCACAAAGTAAAGCTCATGCTTGCTTTTCTTTATTCACCAACATAGGACTAAGCTAAGCATAAGTTGTCATGCAAGAATTAAACCATTCACTTGATAGAGCAACTATTCATCATTTCCAAAATGAAGCTAGCAAGTGAATTTAACAGTTAAGCATGGGAGTTATTTATTAGGATACACATTTTTTTTATTTAGAAAACTAGGACTAAAAGATACATAGGCACTACTCTCATAAGTGGGCAGAAATGACGTTTGGTGTGGCACAGCTTATAGATGAGCACAGAGACGAACAAGAGGCGAGATGGGATACATACCTTATGCTTATGCAGTTCTTCCCCCCGAAGCTTAGTTGGGATAGAACCCTGTCCAGTTGTAGTAGCTCAGGTTCTGCTCTTGCATGCGTTCCACAGTTGCCCTTGTTTCCAAGAGCATGTTGTGGTCGATCTCTTGTGTCTCCTGGATTTGGCTGATGCTGTCCATCATCCCCAAGGTGCGGTGCTCTTGGAGGTCCATTGCCCCGAAGAGGGCATTGATGTTCCTCGTGTACCCATCACCAGTGTAACGGGCAAAGTGGGGTGGACCTATACTTTGTTCATAAGATGGCTCACCTCCACCGTGGTAGGATGGCGTCGGGTTCACTGAAGGTACAATGGAATTCCATGAACTATGCCATGATTCTGCCTAGCTTCCCTAAGTGGGTGTGCCTCCTGGGTTAAACTGGGAGGGTCCAGCACGTGGATGAGCCCAAGCAGGCTCGGCACTTGGCTCCTGTGCTTCCTCGTAGGCCTTGCGGAGTATTTCTTCGGCTTGACATCGCTGGGCGCGAGTCATAACTCCGGCGACACTGTTTCTTGCTGGTTCAGGTTTCGGTGCAGGTGCGGGTTCTAGCTGCACGGTTAGTGTCCTCACAGAGTATAATTTGAACTGCGGTGCTGGGAGCGACAACTCAACATCGCAACCTCTATATGTCATGTAATATTTTCCCTGTGTGTCTTTCCTCAGGAAGTGTGCATGGATGAAGTGTGAATCTTTAACCACACGTGAGGGATCATTAGGCATGAAAGTGACAGTTGCATTCGTTAGCACTCCTAACCCATTGGCAATCCTAGTCACAAATGAAGTGATAGAAATTGTAGAAACATTGGAAACTAGGCCTTGCCAATGGCGGATCATGCTAACAGCAGGTGCAAACTTTTTCTTCTTCCACATGGCATAAAGACACCTAATATCCTCTACTGTGACACAGTGGATATCCTCCCACGGGAAAACGACCATGGTAAGCCAGTGGGCAAGAAACCGCATGGTAGGGTGTGTGATGCAAGTGATGCTCTTTTTCCGAGGAGGATTAGGACCAGCTAGCTCTTTCCAAAAATCTTGTGAATTAAAGCCAGTAGGATCCTCAGCCACAGAGCACTGTGGTGTAAAGTCTAGCAAGTTGCTAAACTGGCGCAGTGTAAGCTCATAATCAGTATTGAAAAGGCGGAACCAGAGAAATGTACCTTCCCTTTGAGTGTTGGTGCGGAGCGTCATGAGAAATTCCTTGGTGAGAAGGATGATTCCTCCTTCTGGGACTTCTGCAAAGTTAGTCCAGCCCACGGCCTGGAACACCTCATTGAACTCCTCCCACATGCTGGTGTCAACGAGGAGGTCCTCGTCGAAGTATTTGGCCACGGCATAATTCTTTTGGTTCAAAAGCCTTAATGCCTTGGCCTCTTCTTGACCACGCGGCACGAGTTGCGAATCGAGGATGAGTACAGGTCGGTGGACAGATGATGTCTGGATTTCTTTAGGCTCCTCTGTGCTGATGGACATCCTCTCGGAGGCAGCATGCCGGCTAGCGGGGCCGGAGCCGTCGGAAGACGACCAGCGAATGTGCTGTCTTGCCTTGCTAACGGCCTTCTTTGCCTTCTTGAGCACGCCCTTCATCCTGCAAGACAGAGTAAAAACAACACACGATACTCGAAGGACTGAAGACAATAAAGATTAGCGTTAGTGGGTTAGTCATTCGAAAAAATAAGCGTCCTTGTGGGGCAGAGCCTCCACAAAACGTTCTCATTTTTGCACAACTGAGAGAGAGTGTTGCCAGAATTTTATTTGGCCAACCAAATTTTATTCGAGCATTATTTTACTAAGCATGGACACTTAGTTAAACACTAAATGGGAGACTAAGAGAGGGAGAGGAGAGTGCAACTGCGATGCTGGTTGGTGCACTGAGCTAGGAAGCAGGGGGCACGTATTTATAAGCGAGGGGAGCAGCAAGGGGCAGCGTAGGGTGCCGGGCGGCCAACTGAGGTGGCTGGGCGGCCACCAAGCCTGGTCGGCCAGCCATGGCCTGAGGCCCCAATAGCCCTGCATGCTCGTAGAGTGCAGAGGGGACGTGTGTGGTGCAAAATTTTTGGATGGTGGGCAGCAAAATGAGTGAGTGGGTGGCCAAATGATGGTGTTTTGTGAGCATCTTCCCTGCTTTGTATTGGGAGAAGGTAAAAGGAGGTGCAGCTGCTGCCCTATGCAAAGAGAAAAAGGGAGAGAGGCAGGGGGGTGGTCGGCCGGCCACTCAATTTTTTTTTGACAATGCAGCATTTTTAGGAAAATAGACTAAATGCAAGAATTTAACTGAACCAAAATTAAACGTGCAGTGGGACGCGGGAATTAAAATCTGGCGAGAAAATTAAATATGCCGTCGATGGGTAGTGTGCCAATTTACCTTTTGGCGAGGGGAGCCCATGTCTTGCCCTTCGGAGTTTCATAGAAACTGTAGCTGGGGGCTGCCTTCCATTGTGTTCTATTTCTTCTGCGTCGCCTTGGGTTAGTCACATTATCCTCGACGCCGACCTTGTTCTCGGGTGCTGGTTGAGTTGGCCACTTTGGCGTAGTCAATTTTCTTTCAGCACCGTATCTCTTCTCATGAGCTTTGCCTCCTGGTGAAGTTCTAGGCCTATCGTACCTCGTCTCTCGGCTCCTCGATCTTCTCCTTTGCATTGCCCTCTCATACTCCATTTGTTGAATCTCAGTCTCGATTTTCAATTTCTTCAGCATAAATGCCATGAGACTGTCTTCTTTTGAATTTGACTGATTGGTCCCGGTCTTGACCTTGGGTTCATCTTTCTTGGCCTGGCACTTGAAAGTTTTCACCTTGTTGCATTGTTCTACTTTTGGTTTGAAGGCAAATGTTTCCTTCTTGCCATTGATGTTCAGGTGAACCTTTCTTGCTTTGACGTCGATTGTTGCATCGGTGGTGCTCAAAAACGGCTGCCCAAGGATGAGCGGGGTTTTTGAGTCAATCTCCATATCCCGTAACACAAAGTCAACTGGATCGATGACATGGCACATGAAGTGGTCAAGGGACCATTCCACGTGGTCGTGGACCTGAATCCACCCTGGAGGGTGGTCGGGCGGCCACCACACATGGTCGGCCAGCCATGGTATTTGGTCGGGCGGCCATGGCCTGTCGACCATTGTTACCCATCTTTGGAATTTGGTGTGTTTCCAACCTTTTTGAGTGATTTCTGGTACCTGCATCCAAATATTCATGTACATCTTGTGGAACTCAGTAGTAGCATGGGTTAGTCCATATATTTCACAAGTTTAGCTTCATTTGGTGGACAATTGATGATTGAAATCATGAGATGACGACCGTCAACAACCGTGAAGAGGATCTGCAGCACATACTTGAGTTTTTCACCTTTTGGGGAGGTTATGACGATTCCTGCCCCAGCCCCCTCTATTTTCAATGACCCGTCGAAGTACATCTTCCAGAATTCTAGAGACTTTGGGTTCTCTGGTACCTGGTTCTCCATCCACTCAGAGATGAAGTCAACCAGTGCTTGAGTCTTGATGGCGGTGTGTGGGCAGAATTCGATGTCATGTGCTCCCAGCTCATACGCCCACTTGACAATTCTCTCGGTAGCGTCTGTGTTGCGCAAAATCTCGCCGATGGGAAATGAGGTGACCACCACAACTTTATGCTCCTCAAAATAATAGCATAGCTTGCGAGCTGTGATAAGGACCGCATACAGTAAATTCTGAACCTGAGGGTACCTTATCTTAGATGGGCTGAGGACTACATTGATGAAATAGACTGGGTGTTGAGTCGGCTGAACGTGTCCTTCTTCTAGCCACTCGACCACCAAGGCAGTATTGACCACATGAGTCATGCAGGAGAGGTACAACAGCAAATCTTCAGCCGCCTGGTCTGCCGCGGCTTGGTTCGGTGATTTCAATACTGGAGGAGTCATCAAGAATTTTGAGGGCTTCCAGTGCTTCCTGAGCCTCCAGTGTCCATTGGAATCTATCCACCTTCTTAAGCAGCTTGTAAAATGGCATGCCACGCTCTCCCAGCGGTGAGATGAATCGGCTTAGAGCAACCATGCACCCAGTGAGCTTTTGAACCTTCTTCTACGACATAGGAGGCTGCATCTGAAGAATTGCGTCGATCTTCACTAGATTGGCTTCGATCCCCCTCTTGCTGATGACAAACTTGAGTAATTGCCCATTTGGGACCCCAAATACACACTTAGTGGGGTTGAGCTTCCAGCGGAACCTTCTGAGGCTATTGAAGACTCATTATATGTCGTTAATGAAGTATTCTAGATCCTTCGTCTTGATTACCACATCATCGACATAAGCCTCGACACGCTTAATCCAGTGTTCAGCTAAACATGATTGGATTGCATGTTGATACATCACCCCGGCATTTTTCAGCCTGAACGACATAGAGGTATAACAGAACGCGCCTAAAGGGTGTGATGAACGTGGTCTTCTCCTGATCTTCCACGGCTAGGCTGATCTGATGGTAGCCCGAGTAACAATCTAATAAGCAAAGGAGGGAGCATCCTACCATAGAATCTACGACTTGATGTATCCTAGGCAGCCCAAAAGGGTCCTTCGGGCAGTGCTTGTTGAGATCGGTATAATCAACACACATCCGCTAGTCTACTTTATTCTTTTTGAGTACTAGTACAGGATTTGCTAGCCACTCAAGATGCATGACTTCTCTAATAAACCCAGCAGCTTGGAGCTAAGCTAACTCTTCACGGATCGCTTCCCTCTTGTCCGGGTTGAATCGGCGCAGCTTCTGCTTGATCGGCTTTGCATTGGGGAACACCTTGAGTTTGTGCTCGACCACTTCCATCGGGACTCTAGGCATATCTGCAGGCTTCCATGCGAACATGTCCCAATTGTCCCTCAAGAACCGGATGAGCGTGTCTTCCTATTTGGGAGGGAGAATTGCACTTGATGGTCACCGTCTTCGAGGCGTCAGGAAGGTCGAGGCTCACTTCCTTGGTCACCACGGTTGCCTGCATGGCCGAGCTAGGGATCGACTCATGCGTCGAGATCGGTAGATCATCCTTCGACAGTTGAGCCACATCATCAATGAGTCGGCACTGAGTTGCCACGGTTGTTACTACGAAGGCCATCTGTAATGCCTCCCTAGCACAGAGCCCTTGAAGTCCACCCACACGAAGAGGACTCCACGTGGGGCTGGCATCTCCGGGACTAGGTACGAGCAGTGGGGGATGGCCATGAACTTGGCCAACCCTGGCTGCCCAATGATGGCATTGTAGGCGGAGTCGAAGGTTGCCACCTCGAAGCGTAGGGTCTCTGTACAGAAGTTGTCCTCCGTTCCAAAGGTGACAGGTAGGCTGATGTGCCCCAGCGGATATTCTCCTTCGCTAGGCATAATCCAAAAGAAGGGGTTGTCTGACTCTTGTAGATCGTTGATGGAAAGCTCGAGAGATAGCAGAGTCTTGGGGAACATCACATTGATGCTGCTTCCTCCATCGATCATCGTCCTCATGAGTCGACTCTCATGGACCACTTTGCTCACCAGCAGGGGGTACTTGCCCGGGTGGTCGAAGTTAAGCCAATGATCCACCCAACTGAAAGAGATAGCTATGTCCGACCAGTCGTATGGCGTCGGAGGCTCTTGAGTGGCCGCCAAGACTTGGCGGTCGACCAGCTTCTGCTACCTTTTGCTCTCTAGGGAGCTGTGCCCACCGATGATGACATTGACGTGCCTGTTGACATTGGGGAAGCTGGTGCCACTGGCCTTGTTCTACTAGGGTGGCAGCCCCTGATCAAATGCAGAGGTGGTGGTGGAGGTAGCGGTATAAAGGGCCGGTCATTGGCGATTGAAGCCCTGAAGTCCCTGCAATCGCGTAGGGTGTGATGCATCTCCTTGTGATAGGGGCACAGTGCATCCAGGAGTTGGTTGAGTGATCACTCGCCCCCTTGACGTGGAGGGATGCACGGGCGCATGGGCGGCGGCCCCACGGCCTGGACCTCCTTCTGAGGTCTCTTGTCCTAGCGGCGATCTTGCCGTGGGGGGACTTCACACTTCTCCTTTCCCTAATCTTCTCGACGTGCTTCGATCAAGTACCAAGCTCGCTCATCTGTGGTAATGTATCGGTCGGTGTCGTGAAAGAGCTGCTCAGATGTGATTGGGGCCTTGTGTAGGAGGTTCTTCACAAAGGCCTCATTATTGGAGCCGCAGAAGAAGTCTTCGATCACTGCCGCGTCAGCGATGTTGGGAATGTGGTTCCGCATCGACTAGAAATGCTTCGAGTATGAGCGGAGACTCTCGGCATCTTTGTACTTGATGGACTTGAGATCCCATGGCCACGTTGGCTTGTCTGACAGTGACTGAAAATTGGTGACGAAGTGCCAACAGAAGTCATCCCAGCTGTCAATGCAAGTCGCGCTGGAGATAGCGCAACCACTGGAGCGCGTCCTGCCCTAGCACGATGGGGACATAAGCGGCCATCACGTCCTCGCTTGCCCCAGCAGCGCTAGCTATAGTGTAGTATATGGCTAGCCAGCCGCTCGGGTCGTGCTTTGCCTCGTACTTGTCGATGTTAGAGACTCTGAAATTCTGAGGCCATGCTACACCACGAACCTGCTTGGTGAAGGCCGGGATACCGACCACGCCTCGATGGGCTGGTTCGCCCCGACCTCCGTCTTGAGCATTTCCTTCATGGTGTCATGGGGACCGAGGGCGGGCCTGTTGGCGCCTCTTAGCCTTAACAGGTTTTACTTCGCAAGCGCACGGTGACCGCTGTAGCCTTTCACTCAGAGTATTCCGAGTATCGTAAATTTCCATAGGGAAGCGGCAGGCGAGAGAGTGTAATTGAATATACTCAAATCGAATGGAATGTAATTCTTGGATAAGCTATACCAACTAGAAGTCAAACAGGGGTAAATGTGATAAAGATTGTTGTATTGGTGGAGAGGTAAGTCTATAGTAGCTATCCGTAGAAAGGTACAGTTGCCTGGGAGGACAACGAGTGAGATAAAGTCACTAAACTCTATTTCTAATCGGCTGCAAAGGTTATCCGTGCCTAACCAAGATATTCAAATAAACAAGTTAGGGTCTTGCGTTGAGCGAAATTCTAGAGTCTCGAGGGTACCAGGGGTAGATAGTTGGTCCCGAAGGAGAGTCTAGCTAACACCTACGGGCCTACCAAACGATGGGCCTAGACTACACAGGCATACCACACGCTGTCACAGAGTGGGGCTACCAGACAAAGCTGCCTGGAGGGGATGGCACGCTATAAACGTGTTCAAGCGAAGCTTGAACAACGATAGATCATCCTTGATCAGAGGAGAGGATCTAGGACGAACCTAGCGTCTAAGTCTATGGTTGAGTTATAGCACCGGCAAGAATAACAAGAATTGAATAACTGAGTAAAACACAACCTAAGCCTAGCTAGTGTGCAAAGAAAGGTACACCACACTTGCAAGCGATAGAAGTTAGAGTAAAATATAATTGGAATTATATTGAAGATAATCTGAATCCAAAGATACAAGGCTTTACCATAGACTCGAAGATAACTCCGGAGACTCCGAGGCAAAGCTCGACTCAGCTCTAACTCCCAGGACTATCCTAACTGCTAAGGGAATAGTGTAGTACTCTAAGATAGAACTTGAACTCAACTCCACACATTACAAATGAGCTCTTGGGGCCTATTTATAGTACAACCGAGTGAGGGGGTATTTATAGGCACACTAGGTCGGTTAGGGGGTAGGTTGGTGGCCGGACGGCCACCTACATGGCCGAGTGGCCCCCTACATGGCCGGGCGGCCATGACACCTGGCTGGGCAGCCACCCCTATGGTCGGGCGGGCATAGGTTCCGCCGACCTCCATGATCCAATGCTTGATATTGCTTCCCCAAGTAGGTTGACGGTTGGTGCAGGTGCAAAACATGTCCGAACGTGGCCAGGCGGCCAAGAATAGTGGCCGGGCGGCCACATGTCTTCCCCTGATTGGTTGCATGTTGGGTCCCCCGGACTGATGACGTCACTGATCCATGTTTTGATGTTTTTCCGACCCTTAGATATATTGGATACTCTTCTGTATGGTTGGATCTTTGTTGCCTTGTGTTTCCTTGCATGTTGGATCAAAGTTATGCAAGTGAGGTGGCCGAGCAGCCATGCCACATGGCTGGGGGGCCAGGCTGGACCTGACCCGTGCTCGGGCGGCCACTGCCGGCCTAGAACATGGTCGGGCAGCCATGGGTCATGGCCGGGCGGCCATGGCCTTTTTGCCATTGTTGCCCATCTCTGATCTTTGACTTGTTTTCAGCCAATTTGCACATATTTTGGTACCTGCATCCAAATATTCATGTACATCTTGTGGAACTCATTAGTAGCAAGGGTTAGTCCTATTATTTCACTTGTTTTGCCTCATTTGGTGGATAATTGACGGTTGATATCGTGAGATTACAACTATCAACCCCCCCCCCAAGCTTAAACTTTTGCTCATCCTCGAGCAAAGCTAAGACTATAAGTGGATCAGGAGTTGCTGCAATATCGAAGATGAAGGATGATTCTTATATGCAACTCAACACTTAAACTTTTGCCCCAAGTAGTGAAATAATTGAAGTTTACCTCGTGTCATACCTGTGGTGCATCTTTTTGGTTACCTTGCCCTGGGTGGTTGAGAGATAGACCAACTTTCTTGCAGAAGTAACTCTAACTTGTTCTTTTGGGATGTCTCTCTCAGTTGTTTTCAAGATTTTCAAAACAAAAGAAGCTTCCCCAAGGATACTCTTGATCGCTCAGAAGTGCTTCCTCACCAAGGGCCATGATTTGGCCAACATTTTTCCTACACTAAAGCCTTTGTGGAGCTTTTAGGTGGGGGGAAAATGTGGCACACTTAGAATGTGTATTTTGCTAAGTCAAAGATTGGACCAAAGAGTGTACTCTATCATTTCTTCTATTTGATCACTGGAGTATGAGTGGTGGAGTATTATGTCTCCTTCTCTTGATTTTCATCCCATGTAGCCTTTTATGGTGTTGGAGGGGATATGGAGACTTTATTTATTTTTGCTTTGCTTGCTCTCTTTTTTTTAGCTCCATACCCTTCCCTCCTTGAGATTTGAAGGCAAAAGGGGTATGAGAAGTATTTGGAGACTTTTTGGTGGATGCAAAGTCCGGAGTGGATCACTTGCATTTGTTTCTTTTGTACTCTAGTTATCAACAGAATATGATATTTCTACTCAATGAGACTCAAAATTTGACAAAGCTCAAAACATTTCTAAGCAACTCTTTGTAGCGGTTTCATATATTAAAAGCATTTTGGCTTTGGTAGGAATTTTCAACCAAGGGGAGCTTTATTTTGTTATTTTCAAAATAAAAACCTGAGAGATTCATCTTACTAGGAACATGGAAGAATCATCTGGCTTTTAAGTCATATCATATCTCTCAACAACTTAGGCTTGTTATCACAAATGGCATCCACAAGGTAAAATTTTTGGTTCACTTATTTTTATTCACTAACATGGGACTAAGCTAAGCATAAGTTGTCATGCAAGAATTGAACCATTCACTTGATAGAGCACCTATTCATCATTTCCAAAATCAAGCTAGCAAGTGAAATTAACATTTAAGCATGGGAGGTATTTGACACTTTTTTTAGAGTAAAATAATTTAAACTAACTAAAACTAAGCAGGCTAGGAATTAAGGATACAATGGCAATACTCTCACAGAAGGGCAGAACAGACATCTGGTGGGACAAGGCTGACTTTAGAGAATCATACAGAAATGCACAAACAAGTGGGCTGATATGTGTACCTTCCAATTGTCAGGTCTTACCTTCCCCAAGCTTCAACGAAGCTCAGTCGGGGTAGAAACCTCGCCAGTTGTAATACATGAGGTTTTGCTCTTGCATGCATTCAACTGTTGCCCTTGTCTCCTGGACCATATTGTGGGTGGCCCCTTGTTGGTCCTGTATCTGGTGGAGGTCGTCTATTATCGCCAAGGTGTGGCGCTCTTGGAGATCCAATGCCCCGAAGAGGGTGTTGATGTTCCCCGCGAGCCTGTCGCCAGTGTAGCGAGCGGAGCTCGATGGACCTACACTACATCCATAAAATTGCTCACCTGCACCGTGGTATGACGGCGTCGTGTGTGCTGATGGTACCACAGAGTCCCATGAACTGTGCCATGATTCCCTCTAGCTTCCCCAGGCGGGTGTGAGAGGGTCCACCACCTGGGTGAGCCCAGGAGGGTCCTGTGGCTAGATGAGCCCATGCAGGTTTGGCACCTAGGTTCTTGTGCTTCTTCGTATACCTTGCGGATCGTTTCCTCGGCTTGACGTCATTGGGCACGTGTCATTACTCTGGAGACACTATTCCTTGCAAGCTCAAGTGCTGGCTCGGATGCTTGCTGCATGGTTAGTGATCTCCTAGAATATAATCTGAACTATGGCGCTGGAAGCGGTAGCTCAAAATCATAGCCCTTGTATGTCATGATACAATTTCCCTATGTGTCTTTCCTCAGGAAGTGCGCGTGAAAGAAGTGCGACTCTTTGACTATGCGAGAAGGGTCATTAGTCATATATGACATGGAAGCATTAGCTAATACTCCCAAACCATTGGCGATCCTCGTCACAAATGACGTGATCGAAATGGTAGTGCCAACGTGAACTAGCCCTTGCCAGTGATTAATCATACTATGCACAGGGGCAGATTTCTATTTCTTCCACATAGCGTAGAGGCACCTAATGTCATCTACTGTGACACAATGCGAGTCATCCCATGGGAAAACAACCATGGTAAGCCAACGAGCTAGGAACCGCATGGTAGGATGTTTAATTTTCGTGATGCTCTTATTCCCTCCAGAGTCAGCCCTAGCTAACTCTCTCCAAAACTCTACTAAGTTAAAGCCTGTGGGGTCTTCCACCACAGAGCACTGTGGCGAGAAGTCTAGCAAGTTGCTAAATTGACACAGTGTAAGCTCATAGTCAGTGTCAAAGAGTTGGAACCAGACAAATGTACCTTCCTTTCGGGTGGTGATGCGGAGCGTCATGAGGAATTCCTTTGTGAGGAGGACGATTCCTCCTTCTAGAATTTCTGCAAAGGTCCTCCAGCCGACGGCTTGGAACACCTCATCGAACTCATCTCGCATACCAGTGTTGACAAGGGGTCCTCGTCAAAGCATTTGGTCAAGGTGTAAGACTTTTGATGCAAAAGTCTTAACGCCTTGGCCTCATCCTAGCTGCATGGAACGAGTTACGAGTCAAGGAGTAGCACTAGCCGGTTGGTGGAGGACGTTGGAATTTCCTCCGGCTCTTCTATACTGATGGACATCCTTTCAGAAGCAGCATGTCTGCTTGCCGGACCAGAGCCTTCAGAGGATGACCAGTGGATGTGCTTCCTCGCCTTGCTGATAGCATTTTTCGCCTTCTTCAATATGCGGTTCATCCTACAAGACATCAGCAAAAACACAATACCCGAAGGATAGACAACATGATAATATAAGCGTTAGCGGGTTAGTCGTCCAAAAAATAAACTGGTCCTTGTGGCGCAGAGCCTCCACAAAACGTTCTCGTTCTGTGGAAATTTGAGAGAGAGTATGGCCAAGATTTTATTTGGCTAACCAAATTTTATTTGTGCATTATTTTAACTAAGCATGGAAGCTTAATTAAGCTACTAAACAAGAGATTAGAGAGAGGGGGAGGAGAGTTTGCAGATTGCTACGTGGTGTACAGAGCTAGGAAGCAAGGGGTGCTATTTATAGGCGATTTGGGGGGAGTTGGGTGGCCGGGCGGCCAGGTAGAGTGGTCGGGCGGCCATAGCTGCATTTCCACTCGGCCATGGCCCATGGCCGAGTGGAAATGCAAATTGCACCAGGGACCTTTGCATTCACGTAGTGCGCTGAGGGGACGTAAGTGGAGCATTGTGCACGCGAAAAGCCGAGGGAAGGTGGCTGGGCGGCCAGACAATGTGGCCGGGCGGCCACTGCGCCAAAGTGCCACTGCCCCTCCTCTGCTAATGTTGGGAGGAGACAAAGGGAAAGCAAAAGAAAAAGAAAGAGAAAGAAAAAGAAAAGAAAAAAGAAAAGAGAGTGAAAGGAAAAGGAAAAGAGAAAGAAAAAGAAAGAAAGGGAAAAGAGTGGAAAGGAGGCAGGGTGGCCGGTTGGCTCTTTGAGTGGTCGACCAACCAGGTACTGTGGCCGGCTGGCCATGCCCTCTTTTTTTTTTAAATTGCAGAAAAGATTAAAAACGGTGCACGAAAAATAAAATTGTGCAAGGCATAATTTAAATATGCAGTGGGTGCGAAATTTAAATTAAACGGAAAATAAATATGCCGTCAAATGATAACGCCAACTTACCTGTTGGCGAGGACAGACCATTTTTTTCCTCTCGATATTATGTAAGCATCAAAGTTAGGGTCTTCTCTTCTTTGTGCTTCATTAACTCTGCACCGCCCTGGCATATGCAATTTGCTCTCGGTGCTACTTTTTCGCTGTACCGGTGTATGCAATTGGCTCTCAGCGCTACCTTTGCACTGTCTTGACGTATGCAATTGGCTCTCAATGCCAACCTTATTCACAGGCAGTTCGCCTTCTCCGCGCTATTTTGTATGCAATTGGCTCTCAGCGCAGGCCTTGTTCACAGGAGTTTTGCCTCCAGTTGAGGGACTAGGCTTGCCGTGTCTTTTCTCTTATTGTCTCAATTTGCTGCTTTTCATAGCAGCCTCATACTCCTATTGTCAGATGTTGGCCTTGATTTCCAATTTGTTCAGCATAATTGTAATGAGGTTGTCAATCGTTTCATTTGGCTTCTTGGTCCCTGTCTTGACCTTGGGTGCATTCTTTTGTGCCTGACACTTGAAAGTTTGCACTTTGTTGCACTGCTCAACTTTTGGCTTGAAGGCGAATGTCTCCTTCTTGCCATTAATGTTGAGGTGAACCTTGCCTTCCCCAACATTGATGGTTGCTTCCACGGTGCTCAGAAATGGCTACCCCAGGATGAGCGGTGTTTTTGAGTCAATCTCCATGTCCAGTACCACAAAATCCACCGGGATGAGGAAATTCTGAATTTTCACCAGAACATTCTCTGCGATGCCTTCTGGGTAGCGAATGGATTGATCCACGAGTTGCAGACACACAGCCATGGGAGCAAGTGCAGTGTGACTTAGCTTGTCAAAGACGACCTTCGGCATTACGCTGACACTGGCTCCAAGATCACACAATGCTTGGTCAAAGTGCTGGGTTCCAATTGAGCATGAGATGGTGGGGCTCCCAGGGTCCTTTTTCTTGAGTATAGCCGCGCTACACTCTTCTGTCAATTGCACTATTTCCGTTGACGGTTGGGGTTTCTTGTTGTTGAGGAAGTCCTTTAAGTACTTAGCATATGTTGGTACCTGCATTGCATCTAGCAGAGGTATGTTGACATAAAGCTTCTTAATGACCTCAACGAACTTACTATATTGTAATGGCAGCACTGTAGTGTTGTAGAACTCATGGGGTAAGTACTTCGATGCTGGCCTCTCCTCCTTGCCAGGTGTTTCTTCCTCTACGACCATGTCTTCAGACTTGGGTGTCTTCTCCTGCTCTTTACCTGCACGACTAGGAAACGGGGGGTCATGTGTGGATTTTCCACCCCTAGTGGTTATTGCATTTATGTGCTCCTTGGGAGGAGCTTCAGGTTGCCCAGGCAGCTTACCCGCATTTGGGTTAGGTAAAGCAGTAGCCAACTGAGCTATTTGAGTTTCTAACATTTTGTTAAAGCTAAGTTGGTTTTTCATAGCACTATTCAAAGTTTCCATTTGCAAATACATAGATTCAAACATCCTATCATTGGCATGGAACTTTTTACTAATGCTATCATTCACAGCTTTCTGATCAAAATTGAAATTGCTTTTAGGAAACTGCTGTGAACTTCCTGAAGAGTTACCTTGTCTGGAGAAAGGGAGATGTGGTTGTGTGCTCCATCCTGGCTGAGGACGATTCCCGTTGTTGAAGTTATTGCTCCCTATGAAGTTCGCGTCTTCGGGTCGCCTCTCGTGGCAGCTATTCCCTGAGTGTCGTGTGTTCCCACAGACCTCGCAAGTCATATGAGAGTCAAGGGCTTGGACCAGAGCGGCTTCTAGAGTATCGTTTAGCTTTTTCAATAATAGGTCCATCTTGGCAGCGAGCATGTCGGTGCTCTCAATCTGATGGACGCCACAGGATCGGGTGCTAGACCTCTCTTCTCTCCATCCTTGATTGGTGGTCTTTTCAATTAGCCCTTTGGCCGTAGTGATGCTCAAGGACAGGAAGGATCCTCCAGTGGCTGCATCCAGGTGTTCTTGTGCTGAGCTGTGAAGCCCGTGAAAGAAACTCTGAATAATGAGCCACTCTTACATTCCGTTGTGGGGGCAAGCTGCGATGTACTCCTGGAGTCTCTCCTAGGCCTCCGCCATGGTTTCATCAGTGAGCTGTTGAAAGCTTGAGATCTTGTTCCTCAATGCGTTAGTCTTTCCCAGCGGGAAGTACTACGCAAGGAATGCATCGGAACTTGCGTTCCATGATGTTAGTGTTGCTCGGTTAAGGTAGAACCACTATTTTGCCTTCCCAACAAGAGAGAACAGGAAGAGACAAAGTTTGACGGCGTCTGGTGATGCTCCTTTCATGTTGAATGTGCTGCAGATCTCCAGAAACTGCAGCAAGTGATTGTTGGCATCCTCCGTAGCTAGCCCGCAGAATGGGATAGCTTGAACCATATGGATAACCCTTGGCTTGAGTTCGAAGTTCTTTCCCACTTGAACTTCAGGTCCTGTAGGAACATTGTTGCTTGAGGGGATAGAGAACTCACGAATGGTCTTCTCAGCCATGGTGGTGGTAACTGGAGTGCTCGTAGACGTGCTTGGTTCTAGCTCCCTTGGTACAGGTCTCTGCCCGTGGATAGTCTTTGGATAGACTCTCCTGAGCAGTAACTCTGGGTTGCTGTGGTAGTTTTCTAGCAGGTCGTAACTGGTCATACACCTCTCTGTTGCAACCACAACAAACAACAGAGCAAAGTGAGCCTGTTAACAACTAGCGGTAAACTTATCAAGTATACAGGGTTCGAAATGAGATATCAATTACCTCTCTGCCTATTGCTTCCTCGGCAATGGCGCCAGAAAAGCTTGTTGGCATCTCTTAGCCTTAACAGGTTTTACTCCCCAAGTGCATGGAGACCGCTGCAGCCTTTCACTCAGAGTATTCCGAGTATCGTAAATTTCCATAGGGAAGTGGCAGGGGAGAGAGTGTAATTGAATATACTCAAATCGAATGGAATGTAATACTTGGATAAGCTATACCAACTAGAAGTCAAACAGGGGTAAATGTGATAAAGATAGGTGTATTGGTGGAGAGGTAAGTCTATTTATAGTACAACCGAGTGAAGGGATATTTATAGGCACACTAGGTCAGTTAGGGGGTAGGTCGGTGGTCGGGTGGCCCCCTACATGGCCGGGCGGACATGACACCTTGCCGGGCAGCCACCCCTATGGCCGGGCGACCATAGGTTCCACCGACCTCTGTGATCCAACGCTTAATATTGCTTCCCCAAGTCGGTTGACGGTTGGTGCACGTGCAAAACATGTCTGAAGGTGGCCGGGCGGCCACATGTCTTCCCCTGATTGGTTGCATGTTGGGTCCCCCGGATTGATGACGTCACCGATCCATGTTTTGATGTTCTTTCGACCCTTAGATATATTGGATACTCTTTCATATGGTTGGATCTTCGTTTCCTTGTGTTTCCTTGCATGCCGGATCAAAGTTGTGCAAGTGGATGGCCGGGCAGCCAGGCTGGACCTGACTAGTGGCCAGGCGGCAACTGGTGGCCTGGAACATGGCCAGGCGGCCATGGCCTTTTTGCCATTGTTGCCCATCTCTGATCTTTGACTTGTTTTCAACCAATTTGCACATATTTTGGTACTTGCATGCAAATATTCATGTACATCTTGTGGAACTCATTAGTAGCATGGGTTAGTCCTATTATTTCACTTGTTTTGCCTCATTTGGTGCATAATTGACTGTTGATATCGTGAGATTACGACCGTCAACAGGCTCCCCCCAATCGGTCGTGAATTGAGTGCCGGACCGTTGGGCTATTGACAGAAGCTCCACCTGAGTGAGCCCTGCTTCTGTCATCATGGTGAGGGGCCCCATAGTCCTCGGTCTACACGTGATCTCTCGATATTGCGGCGCGCGTCGCGCCACGCGTTGATGTCGTGGCGGGCATCAACGGCTGCGGGAGGATCGGCAGGGAGGAGATGGTTAGTCTCCTGAGTGAAGATTTGACGATGAAGTTCCCCATCCAGAGTACGAGGGAAGACGTCCGCTAGCTGCACTTGTACTGCTCCTGCTTGACTTGGGGTTCCCATGGCAACAGGTTACGTCCTGGAACCGGCGCTGCGTGGGGCTGAATGGGATTCTCCCTATCGCACGCTCTTCCATGGTCATGCTCATGCTCCTGGTCTTGCATGTGCCGGCGTTCCTGCCACCGACCGTTACTTTGACGATGATACTCGGCCTCTTCTGGTGTCTCCCTAGGTTTGGATGCCTCATCCTGGGAGACGGGAAGGGTCAGATCTTGATTTCTCGCGTGATGGTGGCGGATATTGCGGCGCCAGTTGCCACGGCTTCTCCTATGACGCTATTGCTGGCTTTCTCCATTCACAGAGGGCTCATCATCAGAGACAGGGTCATCATCTGGTTGGTAGTTGATGACGAGGACCTCGAAGAAGTAGGTGGGTGACCTTAGGGCAAGCTCGCTTGACCGTCAAGGAGTGTTGGCGATCCCCCCGAGTGAAGCCGAGGGTCAGAAGGCGTGGACCCCGTTGCTGTAGTTGTAGTTGGCCCATCCTCGGGTTCATCAAGAGACTCCAGGTTGTAGATCATGTGTGAGCAGGAAGCCTCGTCGCCCTCTTGAGGGAGAGGTGCCTAAGACAACTGCTGAGGTGGACGCTACTGCAAAGACATTGGAGGAGAAACTCCCGACCCAACCACTGGACGCGAGCTGTGTCAAGTGGCGGTTCTACTGCTCGGGGAGGAGCTGATGATGAGCCCTACATGAAGACCGATCAATGATGATTTGACTGCGTGGTAGACTTCATCATCCATGAGTGGCGTGGACATTGACCCCATGACAGGGCCTCCCCGTGCCTCCCTGACTCCCTCTTGAGAATGAGGTGGCTATTGGTGGCGAAGGTCTGCGGCCTCCCATCAGTACATCCTCACCATTTTTGAGGAGAGCCATGGCAGTGAGGGACGAATCGCAGGTGTGTCAAGCTTGTCTGGCAGGTGGCCACGGCATTGCGAAGGCCGTGAGGGAATTTGGACGGAGCCCGATCTCTCATATGGTCTGAGGCACTGCGGTTTCGACCCCCTGTTGGCGACAGGATTGAGACACCCTAGTGGCGAACCTCTGGTTGCCGTGGTTTCCTCCCCCGACTAATCTGGGTCCAGACCCGGGTCAGGGAGGTGGAGAGCGCGCCGAGTTGGTGATGTGGTGACTAGTCGAGGTGAAGAAGCAGATGCAGACTCACGCCTAGCCGATGCCGCGACTGTCTGTCGTGGTCGCAAGCCAAGTTGACTCGGGGCGTACCTTGATGATCTGCCTTGAGATGAGGTGGATGGAGCTAGAGCGGTCCTGACGATGGATTGGTGTGTTAGTGCCCAAGGACAAGCTGGTCTGACTCTTGTTGCCGTGACGGCCGACCGTTGGTTGACCGCCTGCTGAACGGATCTTGGAGCTGATAAGGTCAAAGGAAGCTTTGGAGTTGGTGATGTTGCCTTGCGGCTGTGCACCTCCTCCATGGCACTGATGAGGCGGTGCATATCACCGGTCTTGTTGGCAATGAATGAGATAGATCCACAACAGATCATCTCGCTGGGAGCGAACTTAACAACGTCGGTGGAGAAGTTGGCCATGGAGCTAACTTGGTGTCGATGTCGCCGAGCCCTACCTAGCGCCCGAACTGTTGAGGTTTTACACCGGCAGTGCACCGCGGGATGTACGACGGGATACTTTTACGGGCCCGCGAGGTCGATGTAGCTCGATGCTTCGCTAGGAAAGCGACAGAACACGCAGATTTATATAGGTTCGGGCCGCAAGATGCGTAATACCCTACGTCCTGTGGTGGTAAGTTGTATTTATTTGATGTCTAGATTACAATGAGGGCTAGGGCTTTTGTGCGAGAGTGTGGCTTGGCAACTTGCAATGGGTTAAGATATGCTACGTAGGGGTCCCTCATCCGCCTTATATAGCCTGACGAATTCTTGGGTTACAAGTCATGTTCCTTCTATATCTCCTAGTCGGTTTAGATTACATGATATCAAAAAGAATCTTCGCCGTCATCGTATCTCCATTGATCTCCATGAATCTTGGACCCTGAGTCTAGGTTAAGTATCCTTCCATGCTTCCCTGAATCACGATATCTTTGCCTTGATCTCCAAGCTTGCCCAACCGTCTTTGGGCCTGAGCTAGGCAACCGGCCCGTGAGAACAGCCGTTCGTCCTTCTCAGGCCCTCCAATAGCCCATGTCTTGGATCCACGCCATTAGGAGCCAAGGGATATCCATCCCCCACAACACCCGACTTCACTCCGGAGGTACCCGCTAACCTTGGCGAGGAAGGTAGGTAGGAACATGCTTCCCAGCTTACTTATATTGCTTGATATTTATGCATCCGCATTAGGAGTTGATTGAAACCCTCTGCATTAGAATTCACGGACGCCTTGGCCCTAGCACCTATATTTAGAGTCCATTGGATGAGTATGCCTAGATTTGCTAGGTACGAATCGACACAGGTGAATGGAGTCACTCGTCACGTAGGTGATTTCAAAATCACAAAGATATTACTATTGTTGCAATTATTATTTATGCTCATGATTAAATGGAGACCCGGTGGAGATTTTTTTCAGTATTTACTTTTCATGACGCCGCACTATGGACTCCGCTCGACTCATCTAAGGTCTGTTCGTTGTTCGCCCATTGGTCGGCACAACATTGCTAGAATGCTTGTCCGAGACATGGGACTGGTATAGTCTTTCCTAGGCTCGTCCGAAGCACAGAAACATGTTTCTACCCGCTGGTTGAGAGGAAGGTGGCCTGAGGGAGCTTTGTACGCGTCGCAGGGAGATGGAGATATCAGCAGGCTCGCCATGGGGGCACAAACCGGGGGCTAGGTGGGAGTGAATCGAACTTGGGATGAGACAGGTTAAGATCAGTACTATATGCGGGAATGCAAAGGCTAGTAAGCATATATACCTGGCATGATAGTTATTCTAGGGAATTAAAATCGATTCGAATCGGTGATGCTCACTAGGTGTGAGAATGCCAATGCCTTTGACGTTTATCGTAATAACTACTTGAATACATTATATCTATTATTCATGTTTTCAAATTCCACGTACTTGTATGTTACATTTCTGCAATTTATTATCATGATGATATATGCAACTGTTAAATCCTGTTACTTTATGTTAATATGTCACTGTTTAAAATTTATGTCTAAGGATCCACTTGTTAGTAAGCAAGCTTTGCGTTAGCCATAAGCCACTCCATTATGTCCTACTGAGTAATTAGTACTCAGGGTTTGACCCCACATTTTGCGCGCAGGTATGGAGTTCCTTGTGTGCACCTATTTTGAGGTGGTGAATGTCTCCACCAGGGATGAGAGCCATCATGTGTGGCACAGGAACGACATCGGTGGGCTCGATGTTTTTTCATTTAATGCAAGACTTTGTAATGTTATCATGAACTTCGAACTTTAATTTCCACTGTGAGATACTTTTGAACTTGCCTTGCAATGGCACTATGTTGGAACTTGTATTTTATTTTGAACTGGTTTGTAAACTAAGTCTACTTGTGCTATATTCAACTCCCTGTGATGATGTAACTGTTGTGGCTCCATCGAGAGCTGGATGTGTATGACGTCAGGTCCTTTGGTATTTGGTAATATCGGGAGCCGAATGACTCTCGACGGATAACCGGATTTAGTACGTTCTAAGTGCACTGCAAGCCATGAGGTGGCAGATGTGCTTAGCTCGGATTAAATTGACGGTTCTACCACAGCTGGTATCAGAGCTGATCATACACGGACAATAGTCATATCATCCGATTTTGATTTACAAATCTATTTTCGAAAACCCTTTTTAAGTAATTGAAAAAAATGAGAGTTACGATATGCCCATATTAAGGACGTTAGTGTATACCAGGTGACATCACTAACATTCTAATCTAGATAGAATTCATATGCATATTCAGCGCTTTGGGAAGCAACATTTTGGCCCCCAGAACTGGCGGAACGCTATTGGGATTTGCGGACTATTGCGAACCCTGCATTCATGCTGGTCGAATAGATCTATTTAAGGGGGTGGTCACGCCATTGGAGTGTTTCAATCATTCTTCCTTCGAACAAAAATTATAATTAGATCTTGTTGGACACCATTTCTCTCCCCAGCAATTCCTAGTACTGGAGGAACGTTGGGTGTGTTGGGAGAAATGGCGCCACTACGTCATCCACCAGACGTAGCTTAAAGAAATTCGTGGATGTCACTTTTAGATTTAGAGTGGTAGTGTATGATAATGAGGATGATGGTTATTGTGTGAGTATGCATTTTTCAGCTGGTACACTAACGACATGCGAAATTAAGAACAAATAGAGAACTACTAGTTGCATTAGTGAGAGACGTGCATATATGTCACCGAATATTCGCCAGTTATATATATAAATTATCATACTTGGCGTGTGTGTGATGTGAGACAGATAGGACGATCATACATAATGTCATCTTATCTCATCTCATTTCCACATGTCATGCACTCAGTTTGTTTGAAGCTAACTAGATTCAAGTAGTTCATATACCTATATTGCCACTATTTTGGTGCGTAGTTCAAATTGAAAATGGAATCAGTAGAAACTTTGTATACGAACTAGTAGCACACATAATTTGTGACTGAGAGCCAATGGCACCGGCTCCATTGCCTCTGGAGTGATGAGTGATTGTCAATAGTAGCAAGACATAGAAGGACTTGGGCACGAGACCTCCGATTTACAGGAGGCCCTCCGATGGACTGGAGGTAGAGGGAAGTCCTCCGAAGGACTGGAGGCACACTCGGCGTCTGTCGGCCATGGGAGTTCGGTATACGGAGGAGCGGCATGGCGACGGCAGGAGTAAGTCCTCCTGAAGGACTGCAAGGCTGCCCCGATGGACAGGGGATGCCGGGCGCCACCGCGGTGCTCCAACCCGAATGCGTGGTGCGAAGGCGTGCGAGGGAAGGCTTTGGTGGCTTCAGGCTCAAAACCATCATCCAAGCTAACCAAGCCTTGGTGAGTTGGGCCACGACTCGCCAAGATAGAGAAGATGGGCCAAATCCGGCCCAGGCGGAGAATTCCTAAAGTTTTCCGGTTTCTGACTTCAAAACCGGGGCCGGATCGCGGATTGGACTACTGGCTACGTGGAGAGCATCCGAGGATTGCGTGGAACTTACGAAGATCAAGAATTCATCGTGGTGGTCTGTCCCGAAATATCCTGTAATCTTTCGTTTGAGTCCTTAGGGTTTGTCTAGCTGTAGGGACCTAAGTGCAAAACTGTCTAAATAGCACTTGGGTGTAAATAGGTCCAAGGCAGGTCATTAGAGCCTCTCTTGGCTGCTAGGATTAGCCTTCAATTTGTGATTTTCGTCCTTAAGCTTTGAGCTCCATTGTTAGGGAGGTTAGAGTAGGATTTAGCCTCCTAATCTTAAGGGAAGGTAAGGGTGGTTGCTTGGGACGAATTTCTGCATGTGTGCTGAATCTTTAGACCCATCTTGGGCACTTAATCGAAGCAAATTCGTGCAGCAACCTTGTGTTCTTCTCCTCTCCCTCTCTCTTTGGTTTTTGGGTTCAATCCTTGCCTTTTTGGGTGTTTTTGTTGGGCAAGCTTGAATCCCTTTCCTTGCTGATGTTCTGGACTTGCTAGGACGTGGAGATCATGACTTAGTTCATCTCAATCCTGCTGGATTGCCACGAGCAAGCCTCTTTTGTGTTTTCCCCTTTCTTGCCCAAGAATGGCTATTTCACAAGATCTAAAATTCCCGCTGATTCCGCGGTTACCTTGAGTTGATCTGTTGGGAATAGCTTTGAAATAGGGTCCAGATAACCTATGCTAACTCAGAGTGCGAACTTTGTTGTGCTTCCAGTTGCCCAGCGCACTACCCTAGCGATTGTGGCTTAGCATGAGGCGAACGCCAAAGCTGTTAACTTTCTCTTCTCAGGACTTGGTCCAGTTGATTATGAGAAAGTGAGCCACCTTGAGACTGCCCGTCAGATTTGGTCCCTGCTGAGTGCACACCATGAGGGCACTGCTACCATCAAGGGGTGTCTCGTTGAGACTTACAGGCGCGAGTATGAAAATTTCGTTCAGAAGCCGGGTGACTCCATCGATGACTTGTTTGGTCATTTTCAATTGATCATCAACAAGTTGCGCGTTAACTCCAGCCCTGAGAGGATCCCATACACCGACCATCAACAGGCTGTCAAGTTGCTGTATGCGTTGGACAGGAAGGTATGGGAGATCAAGGTTAACTCGATCATCGAGTCTGAGGCCTATGACACAATTAGAGTGGAGACTCTTTACAGCAAGCTCAAGGCCACAGAGGTGGATTACAAGTTGAGAGATTCTCTCGCTTGTACTGGCTCCAAGAGCCTGGCCTTGGCTTTTCCCTCAAGTGAGGCCGTTTCTAACCCCCAGCTTCACAACTTTTTGTTTTCTGCTCTTATGTCTGTTACAGAGGAGCAGTTGGCGTCACTTGGGGATGATGAGCTTTGTCTAGTGTCTAGCTGCTTTTAGCGCGCCTATGACAACCGGATGAGCAAGAAGAGGGGCGAGAGGCCCAAGTGCTTCGAGTGTGGAGAGGTTGGCCACTTCATTGCCGAATGCCCAAACAAGCAGAACGACTACTACAAGAAGGGCAAGAACCACTCCCGCAACTCCAACAAGTACCACTCCGGCAAGCGTGACCACACCAAGTTCCGCTCCGGCAAGATCAAGAACTTCCGGAAGGCTTTCAAGAGCTACCAGAAGGACAACCGGAAGCGGGACAAGGCTTTCTTCGCCAAGCTTGGTGGTCTGTGTGGCGGATCGTCTTCCTCCTCCTCATCTTCGTCGAGCTCAAGCGATGAGGAGATCGTCACCAAGCGGGACAAGAGGAGGGACCAAGGCTGTCCAGCTGGCACTCTGCTTCGTCTCCACCAAGTCCAAACGCAAGCACAAGATGCACCGGAGATCCTTTTGCTCCATGGCGCTTCAGGACAAGGACGACAAGGGCAACGACAACTGACTCCTCCGATGAAGAGGTAACTCCTGAGCAAGCTGAAATTCTTGAGATGTTGGAGTCAAATAGTCATGAGTTGAAAGCCTAGGATAGGTGGCTGGAGAAGGTAGCCAAGAAGCTGCAGAAGCAGAAAGCCAAGTTGGCTGATGCTTTAGCTGAGATAGAGAGGCTGAAAAGTGTGTCAGCCCAGCCTAGTGAGGCTGAGTGTCCTACCTGTGAGACTTTGATGAAAGATCTCTATGAGCAGAAGAGCAAGTATGCTCATCAGGTAGAGGAGATGGATAGGCTGAAGGTAGAGTTAGGCAAACTCCAGTCCAAACTGGATGAGCCTATTTTGAGTGATGTGACTGAGTGTGAGATGTGCCCCCACCTAGCTGTTGACATAGCGGAGCTGAAAGTGAGGTGTGAGGGACAGCTCAAAGAGTTGGAAGAGCTTAGAGCTAGACCCATGCTTTTGGGTGCGTGCATGGTCTGTCCTACTTTGGAGAGTGACCTTGTGCAGTTGAGAGCTGACCTTGAGATGCTCTTAGCATCCCCTGACACTTGTGAGAACTGTCTCACTCTGAGGTTGATGTTGGTGGATAGGGATGCCACCATTAAGAAGTTAGAGAAGTCTGCTTTCCCTATTTCCTCTCTGGACTGCCCTACTTGTGCTGACCAAACTTTAGTTCTGAAGGATCTGAGAGAGGAGAAATAGACTTTGGCTGATGGGAACAACCGGTTAAGAGAGGTGCTCAGTTGGATGTATGCTAGAGAGCCCCAACTTAGGATGATCTTGGAGAGCACCAAGAGAGCTGAGGGTGATATGAGTGGACTTGGGTTAGGAGAGAGTAGTACTTCGGGTGAGAAGAGGAGTTCCCCAATTAAGCTTAAGACTGCCTCTCCTCAGCCTTGCCCTACTGTTGATGGGGTTTACCATGTGCCTCTTAAGGCTGCCCCAAAGAAGCAGTTCTGGACACCCAAGCCCTCATAGGCTAAGCTGGACAGAGTAGTGACTGAGATTCTCAAGCCTCCAGTGAGCAAGGAGAGAGTCCAGCAGCCTGTTCCACCCAAGGCTACTCCACCTAAGCCCAAGGCTCAGCCTAAACCCACTCCCAAGAGGCCTGTATACCACTGTGACTTTTGCCAGCGGAATGGCCACTTGGAGGAGTTTTGCTTCAGGAGGAAGCGAGTTGAGAGGCAAGAGAGAGCCTGGGGGAACCTGGATCAGTTCTACTAGGGTGGTAGGCAGGATCCTCCCCGTCGCGATGAGATGAGAGACCGCTTTGCTGGTGAGAGAGAAGGCGGCTTTCAGGCCCGTGTTCCTAGTGGAGAGAGACGCTTTCCCGGTCGAGCTCCTAGTCGTTTTCAGCGCGGCCATGGATCTTCTGACCGAGGCTTTGGAGGTAGAGGGTTTGAGAGCTCACGCTTTAGAGGTCGTGGGTACCCAGGTAGACGTGATGCTTACTTTGACTGTGTTTACCCCACTTTTGAGTAGATGGCTCGGCACTGGTTCAGCAGTTACACTAACCCTAGTGCCGGACCATTTGCTCGCTCTCGCTTTCCTTGATTTTTCAAGATCGAGGCTTGGAGGACATATGGATCATGGACTCCGGTTGCTCTAGGCACATGACAGGGCACCGCAAATGGTTCTCCAGCCTCAACCCCGTGAGCACCAAGGAGTACATCACATTTGGGGATAATGGTCAAGGTAGAGTGTTGGGTGTTGGTTCTGTTGCTCTTTCTGGCAAGCTTTCCCTGAGAGAAGTTGCTTTGGTGAGGAATTTGGGGTTCAACTTGGTTTCTGTCTCGCAACTTCTCAAGGAAGGGTTTGAGGTTCGTTTTAAGGAGGGTTCCTCTTGTGTGCTTGATGCTAACGAAAACCTTGTTAGTCGGATTTTGCCCTGTGGGTAGGTTTTTAAGGTGGACCTTGCATCTGTTTCTGGCCCTCCTCGGTATTTGGTTGCTAGTCCTTCTGTTGATATTTGGAAGTGGCATAGGAGGCTTGGCCATTTGAGTTTTGATCTGCTAGTCAGGTTGAGCTCAATGGATCTGATCCGAGGATTGCCCAATTTGAAAGCAGAAAAGGACTTAGTATGCCACCCTTGTCGTCATGGCAAGATGGTTGCCGCTTCTCATGCACCTGTCAATCAGGTGATGACCTCTTACTCGGGTGAACTGCTACATATGGACACGGTTGGTCCTGCTCGGGTACAATTGGTCAGTGGGAAGTGGTATGTGCTTGTAGTTGTGGATGACTTTTCTCGCTATTCGTGGGTGTTCTTCATGGAATTCAAAGATGAAGCTTTTAGTTTTGTTCGGGATCTAGTCTTAGGGTTAAGGAATGAGAGTCATAAAGCCATGAGGGCTATCCGCTGCGACAATGGCGGAGAATTTCATAACTCTCGTTTCAAAACCTTTTGTCGTGACCTTGGTCTTGATCACCAATCTCATCTCCTTATACCCCACCATAGAACGGTGTTGTGTGACGAAAGAACCGCACACTTGTAGAGATGGCGCGGACGATGCTTGATGAACATAGGACTCCACGGCGCTTTTGGGCTGAGGCTATGAATACGGCCTGTTACATTGCCAACCGTATTTTCCTACGGGCTTTCTTGGGAAAGACTTCGTACGAGCTACGGTTTGGTAGGCAGCCTAGCGTCAAGCACCTGCGTGCATTTGGCTGCAGATGCTTTGTGGTCAAAAAAGGGGGGCATTTAGACAAATTTGAATCTCGCTGCTTGGATGGTATTTTTCTTAGGTACGCCTCTAGCTCTAGAGCATATAGAGTGTGGATCCTTGATACTAGACAAGTGGTTAAGACCTGTGAAGTTTCCTTTGATGAATCTATGGCTTGCACAACCCCTGCATTTGAGCTTTCAGGTGATGATGAAGAAGGCGCTCCCATCTTTGAAGATGAGGAAGCCGAAGTAGATGCTGGTGATGCAGGAGCCACTGCACCGGCTGCAGCTCCTGCCCCCTCTACTACGAGCTCTGAAGATGATGGAGGACCCTTGCCTACGGCTTCCTCCTCACTCCCCCGACCACAAGCTCGAGCAGAGGTTGGCCCCACTGATGACGCAGGGGAGGTGACCTCCGAGATTGTTCCATCTCGGCAGGTCCAGCAGGATCACCCTCCAGACAGGATGATTGGAGATCTACACCAGCGTGTCACACGCTCTTCGGTTAACTCTCTAGCCTTTTTCTGTCACTCCGCATTTGTTGCTTCTTTCGAACCCCGGGATGTGTCACATGCATTATCTGATCCTAGTTGGGTGAACGCCATGCATGAGGAGTTGGAGAATTTTTGAGAGAAACCATGTCTGGGATTTAGTTGAACCTCCACCAAACTGCCACCCTATAGGAACCAAGTGGGTTTTCAAGAACAAATAGGGTGAGGATGGGATGGTTGTGAGGAACAAAGCGAGATTGGTAGCCCAGGGTTTCTGTCAGAAGGAGGGGATAGATTATGAGGAAACCTTTGCTCCTGTAGCTCGTTTAGAGGCTATTAGGATTCTGCTTGCCTTTGCTGCCTCTAAAGGCTTCAAATTGCAGCAGATGGATGTCAAGTCAGCTTTTCTAAATGGTTACATAGAGGAGGAGGTTTATGTGAGACAACCTCCTGGCTTTGAGAGTGCCAAGTTTCCAGACTGGGTGTATAAGTTAAGAAAAGCCCTGTATGGTCTGAAGCAAGCTCCAAGAGCTTGGTATGCTAGGTTGAAAGCCTTTCTGCTCAAGTCTGGTTTTGTGATGGGTTCAGTAGACAAGACCTTGTTTCTATTGAGTCGTGGCGGTGACACCCTTCTAGGTCAGATATATGTTGATGACATTATCTTTGGTGGTTCATCTCACGCTTTGGTGTCTAAGTTTGCTGAACAGATGAGCAGTGAGTTCGAGATGAGTCTCATGGGTGAGCTTCAGTTCTTTCTCGGGCTTCAGATCAAGCAAGGCCCAGAAGGAACCTTCGTCCATCAAGCCAAGTACACGAAGGACATTCTGTGGAAGTTTGACAAGGGAGATCTCAAGCCCATGGCGACTCCAATGTCAACACAGACGGCTCTTGATGCGGATGAAGAAGGGGAGGTGGTGGACCAAAGAGAGTACCGAGGGATGATCGGCTCACTTCTGTACCTGACGGCGACCCGGCCGGACATTCAGTTCGCGGTTTGCCTTTGTGCGCGTTTTCAGGCCTCACCAAGGCTATCACATCGTCAAGCAGTGAAGCGCATCTTCAGGTATTTGAAATACACTCCTGAGCTTGGACTTTGGTTTTCTTCAGCTTCGTTGCTCTCTCTTAGAGGGTATTCGGATGCTGACTTTGCGGGTTGTCGGCTGGAGCACAAGTCTACTTCTGGCACCTGCCAGTTTCTCAGTTCCTCTCTTGTCTCTTGGTCCTCACGCAAGCAATCTAGTGTAGCCACTTCCACCACAGAAGCTGAATACATTGCTGCTGCTAGTTGCTGCTCCCAGCTACTTTGGATGAAGTCCACCTTGAGCGACTTTGGTCTCAGTTTTAGGAAGATCCCTCTCCTAGTAGATTCTACTTCTGCTATATCTGTAGTTAAGAACCCCGTCCTGCACTCCAGAACCAAACACATAGACGTGAGGTTTCACTTCTTGAGAGATCACTATGAGAAGGGAGATATAGACTTGATCCATGTAGAGACTGAGAACCAGTTGGCCGATATCTTCACCAAGCCCTTAGACCTAAGCATATTTGCTCACTTGCGTGGGGAGCTTGGTGTTTGTTACCCCTTTTAGGTTGGGGTAACTTTGGTATAGTTTAGGTTTTGCTTTGCTTTTTCTTTCTTTTCCTTCTTTGTTTTTCTTGCATTTTGTCTCATAATATGCATTGCATTGTAACATATGCATTTTCACTTTCACTAGCACTAGAGCTCTTCTGGTATGACAAGTTAGTACTTGCTTGTGCTAGTTTGTACAGTTGCTTGCATGATCATGGTTGGCTAAGCTCCTTGAATCTGTCTAATATCTTTTGTGAGCTCAGTCACTTTTGCTTCTTCAAAAACAAAAACCATGATCACCACTTGACTTGGCTACCTAGCATGTGTAGGAATGTTTAATGCTATGCTATCTTTTCATGCTTGGATATGCTAGTCGTATGCTTGTGTTAGACTGATGCCTAAGCATTTATGGCACCTTGTTCAAATCTAAAATCTAAATGAATGTGGCTTAGAAGTGGTGTCCTATGAGCTAAATTGAAAAGATCCAGGAGGGTTTACTTGTCACACTGATCTAGTTTGAGATAGCTTGCCTTTGCACTTTGGCTTGAACATGGACTAGGCTGTGTATGACCAAAACCTTGTCTTAAGCTTCTGATGGTTTTCTGAACCTAGGCTTGGCATTGGTTGGTAAGAAGTGGCAACGACAAGTGAATAACCCCTGGCACATGATCTGTTTTGCTTGAAGTTCAAAATTGATAAATCTGAAATTTGCAAGTCTCTAATCTGCTTATGGCCTGTTGTAGATGCCTTGGTTGAGAGTAGCACACCTTGTATGTTTTGCTAGCATCTTGCTATTCATGCCTATCTTGCTAGATGCTATTGATGTTGGTGATGCCTTCTTTTCAACAACCCTGTAAAACATGCTCCTGATTTGTATAAGATAGATTCAATTGAGCTTGTTTGCATGCTTCCTTTCCCTCACTTGCTCTATATGCTAGAACTTGTATTTACTAGCTTTTCATCCCTGCTGAGCTCTTCATGGTACACTTCCAGCATTTCATGGCATATTTTGAGGGTGAGTTGTCCATTTCAGGGGGAGTTGAGTTCTATGAACCCTTGATGTGTCCAATGTCAACAAGGGGGAGAGATGTTGACCCTTGAGGAGAGAGGGATGTTGGACCAAGGGGGAGGACTCTGTAGCGATCTAGTTGAGGGGGAGTTTGAGCTTTTAGCATGCTCTTGCATCGGTGTGTTGAGCCTTTTGCCTCTTTCTGGAGGAGCCGATGTTTTGCCACTAGCATGACTGTATTGAGCCAGTCTGCCTCTTTCTTGAGGGGTCATGCTTTAGTTTGATCGACTGTGTTGAGCGGTTTCCCTTGTCTTAGGGGGTCGATCTTTGACCTTGTTTTTGTTGTCTCAAATTGCCCTTTTTCTGCCAGTATTTGGTCTTTGGGCATCTTGAGCAGCTTCTTCTTTTTCTTCTTTCTTTTCGGTTTTATGTTTTTTTTCTTTTGTCTTTGTTCTATTTCAGGTTACAGGTTGAAGGTGTTGACAATGCACTCATCAAGGGGGAGATTGAGAGCCAATGGACCGGCTCCATTGCCTCTGGAGTGATGAGTGATTGTCAACAGTAGCACGACCCAAAAGGACTTGGGCACAAGACCTCCGATGGACAGGAGTAAGCCCTCCGAAGGACTGCGAGGCTGCCCCGATGGACAGGGGATGCCAGGCGCCACCGCGGTGCTCCAACCCGAATGCGTGGCGCGAAGGCGTGCTAGGGAAGGCTTGGGCGGCTTCGGCTCGAAACTGTCATCCAAGCTACCCAAGCCTTGGTGAGTTGGGCCACGACTCGCCAAGATAGAGAAGATGGGCCAAATCCGACCCAGGCGGAGACTTCCTAAAGTTTCCCGGTTTCTGACTTCAAAATCGGGGGCGGATCGCGGATTGGACTACTAGCCACGTGGAGAGCATCCGAGGATTGCGTGGAACTTACGATGATCATTCATCATGGTCGTCCGTCCCGAAATATCCTATAATCTTTCATTTGAGCCCTTAGGGTTTGTCTAGCTGTAGGCACCTAAGTGCAAAACTGTCTAAATAGCACTCGGGTGTTAATAGGTCCAAGGCAGGTCATTAGAGCCTCTCTTGGCTGCTAGGATTAGCCTCACTTTGTGATTTTCGTCCTTAAGCTTTGAGCTCCATTGTTAGGGAGGTTAGAGTAGGATTTAGCCTCCTAATCTTGAGGGAAGGTGAGGGTGGTTGCTTGGGACAAATTTTTGCTTGTATGCTGAATCTTTAGACCCATCTTGGGCACTTAATCGAAGCAAATTCGTGCAGCAACCTTGCGTTCTTCTCCTCCCCCTCTCTCTTTGGTTATTGGGTTCAATCCTTGCCTTTTTGGGTGTTTTTGTTGGGCAAGCTTGAATCCCTTTCCTCGCTGATGTTCTGGACTTGCTAGGACGTGGAGATCATGACTTAGTTCATCTCAATCCTGCTGGATTGCCACGAGCAAGCCTCTTTTGTGTTTTCCCCTTTCTTGCCCAAGAATGGCTATTTCACAAGATCTAAAATTCCCGCTGATTCCGCGGTTACCTTGAGTTGATCTGTTGGGAATAACTTTGAAATAGGGTCCAGATAACCTGTGCTAAATTTCGTGAAGTTTGGACAAGGTCTGATCAAGTTATGATTTGAAATCATCTTTTCTGCGACCCTACCAGGACCATCCGGCAGAGGCCACCGGACAGTCCGGTTCCACCGGATAGTCCGGCAGCGCCCACCAGACTGTCCGGCGTGAGGCGTTGTCCGGGCAGTGCCATCGGACAGTCCGGCAACAGGAACCAGATAGTCCGGTCCCACCGGACAATCCGGTGTTGGCAACCGGACAGTTCGGTCCTGCCAGGGAGCTGCTGTGTTCTTCCCAGTTTGGTTTTTCCGCTGTGATTTTGCTACGAATTTTTGCATTCCTCCCTTAAGACCATTCTCTTTGCTTACTATGAGTCAGTGAGACGCACCTAGGTGCGGTGAGTGTCTTGTTGCGGTTATTGCAAAATCCGTTGCTCCGCTGTCATTCTTGTTCGGATCTTGAGCTTTCTTGCATTGGTGCGTATCCTCACAGTGGACGGCACCCTTGCGCTGCTAGGCACGTATCTGTTCAGTGGACGGTGCTTAGTTTTGGTTTCCACTTGGGGGTTTGTGATTTTGTGATTTCAAGTGCTCCTATTCACCCCCCCTCTAGTCGCACGTCTCGGTCCTACAGTGACCACTTTCCCATACATCACTCACTATAAATATGAAGGTTCTAATGAATGCAAGCCAAATACATTAAACATGTCGTTCAGCCAAAAATCCAACCCATCACAAAATTTTCAAGGTCACAATGTGTTCCAACCTCATTCTGTGAAAACTTCGTATGTAAAGGTTATGGATGACATCTATGCGAACACCTTTGTATGCTTCGTATAATAAGAAAATGCTTGTGTAGTGGGGTTATGGCTTGATGAAGTGAAGAGAGAAATCTGATCAAACAGAAACCAACTCAAAAAATTGTAAGTTTAACTATTTTTCACAATAGAACCTACCCATATCATGTATAACAAACTTGTGGAGTACTAAATTTGTGATAACTTTTATATAGAACTCTTCCTCTGAAAATACTTGGATTGTGAAGTGCGAGCCAAAACGAGCCCAAGTCAAAAATTTGCACCAATGTTACCGTCTGTTAAAGACTTCAAATTTGGTGTTGATCCAAATGTTTTCAGTGAACACTTTCTATACAAAAGTTGTAGGTGATAACTGAACAAGTAACTTATCTATATTGATTTTGCTGCAAAAATGCATGTCATGATGCTCTAAGATCACATTCAGACGATATTTCAAATCTAGACAGCGAGTGCTAAGAATGCAAGTTGAAGTTCTAGACATGATCTAAATAGAACCAGAAAGCCCATTATACCAATGTTGTAGTACATAAAGTTTGCAACAGGTTTTCTATTTTGACCCTGTCTTAAAAAGGCTTCTAGCTGTACCAAACACCTAGATCTAAAACATGACTCCAATCTGGACAGATTAGACCCTATTGTAGTAATCTGAAGTTTCACCTATTTTCCACTCACAATGGGTAGAAATGTCCCATACTAATGTTGTAGGAAACTTCAAAGTAAACAACTTTGTTATTCTACTCTCAGCCTAAAACAATTCCTATCTTGAACTATCGTAGCTTTTTGTGCAGATGTCTAAATCTGGACAGATTCTCCCTAACTTGCAAACTTGAATACTTGAACCATTTCAAACTAGAGCCAATAGAAACTTTCTATACCAATGATGTAGAATATAGACTTTTGCATGACCTTCATGTTTGGATTTCTGTAAAGTCCATCGACTGACCCTAAGAAATCTAGTATAAACTATAGACGCTAAGAAAGGACGATATAAGTTTGTGCAATCACCTTGTGATGGATTCACGTATTAGCGTATTCTTTTGAGCACGTAAATGTGAAGTGTACTATGACCGCACCAGCCTTTTAAAACTATTGAATTTATGGGAGCCTTATTCTTCTTGCTACAGATGTCACTGCCCTTCGACTTATGCCCTGGTCACCTCGAGCCCACGAAGGCTAAAACAATAGCACCTGAAGGTCACAAGAAGAAGAGAAAAGCAGGAGAGTCTTCCACTAACGCGGTTTCAGTTCAACGTCTGCGACCTGGGATGGTTCTATTGAAGAGATTTGTCAAGCCTGAAGAAGTCAAAATAGTTCGGATGTGTCAACAACTAGGTATTGGTCTAGGAGGATTCTATAGGCCTAGTTTAAAAAATGGAGCCAAAATGAAGCTATGGATGATGTGTCTAAGAAAGAATTGGGATCCAACTGCAAGCTTCTATGTGTGGCAGAACCGCCGATTTAATCCGGCTAAGCACACCTGCCACCTCTGGCTTGCAGTGTAATTGGACCGAACTAAACCCGATCATCCGTCGAGAGTCATTCGGCTCTCGATATTACCTTTTTCCCAGAGGAACCGACATCATACACATCCAGCCCTCGAGAGAGCCACAACAATTACACCATTACAGGCAGTTGAATATAGCATAACTAGACTTAGTTTACAAACCAGATCGAAATAAAATACAAAGTTCAAACGTAATACCATACGAAAGGCAAGTTCCAAACAAATAGCGGATGATTTCAAAAACATCTCGCAGCGGGAACAAAATACTTAAGTAGTCTTCATACAATGATGAGCAAGGCGAGGAGCACTAAGCCCACTGGTACAACTCTCCTCCAAGCAACTGTCCAGAAGTCATCGGTACCTGCACTCAAATTGTGGGGGCAAACCCTGAGTTCTAATTACTCAGTAGGGCTTAATGGAAGGGCTTACGGCTAACGCAAAGCTTTCTTACTAGCATTTGGATCCTTGGCCATTGATTTTAAACAGTGTTATAATGACATAAAGTAAACAGTTTCATCATGAGCAAATATATCATCATCATCATAATAACTTGCAGGAATGTAAACATACAAATACAAACATGTGGAATTAGAAAACATGAATTATAATATAGCATATTTAGATAGTTACTACATTTGAACGTCAGTTGCATTGGCATTCTCACACTTGGTGAGCATCAGCGATTCGAATTGATTTTATTTCCTGGGAATAACTATCATGCCAGGGGTACATGCTTACTAGCCTTCGCGTTCCCACATATAGCCCCCATCTCCACTCGTTCCATCCTAAGTTCGATTCCAACCCGCCATTCCCTCGGTTTAGCCCCCATTGAGCGATACCACGGCGCGCCGAGTCAGCCCTCCCATGAGTTAAGCACCCCTAGGCCCCATGGTAGGACCAAGTCTCTGTTCTTCGGATGGTTCAAGTAAGACTTTCACCGGTCCCATGTCCCAGATAAGCATAGCAATGTTATGCTGACCAATAGGGAAACAACGAACAGACCTTAAACGACTCAGGCGGAGTCCATTGCAGAACATCATAAATAGTAAATAAATCAAAAAAATCTCCTTCCGGTCTCTATTTAAATCACAAGCATAAATAACATATCCACTTTAATGATTTTATATTTTGAAATCACATATATGACGAGTGACTCCATTTCACTCGTGTCTACTCGCTCCTAGCATTACTAAGCATACTCGTCCTATGAACTCTATTATAGGTGCTAGGGCCAGGACGGCCAGGAGGTCTAATGCAATTGGTTTCAATCAACTCATAATGCGGATGCGTAATCGTCAATAAAGATAATATTAGCTGGGAAATTCAAGGTCCGGCCTACCTTTGCTTATTTTTATCAAAACCAACAAACTAAACTATGTTAGTTTGGCAGGTTGTGAGGCTTTGCCCCAGGCTACCCCTTGATCACTTGGATAGCTCCTCCTTCCAAACACGACTGATGGGCCCTCCAGGTCATGAGTAGGTCTTAGTTGGTCTTTTGGACACCGTTTCTTGATCTAGCACTTTGCGACAAATCCTCGATCACGTTTCTACATTAAGCGTCACTATATGAATGATATGCATGATATAACGAAATCAGTGCAAGGAAATACAAAGGCATGCATATGGTGCAGATGAAATATAATCAACTGTAAGCAATAAGTGGAGTTATGCATTTTTGTGCCAAAACTTATTCAATACTAAGAAATCGTACAAACCATCACCTAATGTAGGTTAACACATCGCATGTGACAACACAAGGACTCGCAGCAAGTGAACAAACTCTAATCGGCAAGTCTACCTCGCCTCACTTAAGCAAATTTTTATTCACCCTTAGTTTAAAATCTATCAAATGGAGTTTTGGATGTTAACCAGTTCCAAATGCAGTTAAACAATTTTTGACATGAAGAGAGTTATAATAAAAGGTAACTGACCAAATTTCAGCCACAAAGGTGTTATAGATAAATTACTAGAATTTCAGCAATTTTCCTTAGCAATTAATTCTCAGATTTGTTATAATTAGCAGGAAATGTTTCTAATCATCCCATTTTAACAGCAAGCATAACAGGGTATAAGCTCCATGTACAAAAAACAGCAAGCAAAATATCTAAGATCTCATAGGCATCTATTTTCCATATCTTTATTTTAGCTTATTTAGCTTGCAGCAGCAAACTACAGCAATAAAATTCGCAAAAATGTTTTTTGGAGCCTAATATTAACTATAAAGCAGCAAGATTTTTCTTAGAATTTATTTTGCACAATAAAGTCACTTTTTCCTATTATTCATTTTAACATGCAATTAATTGTTTATTTCAAAACAGCAAACAAACCCTACATGCATAACTTGAAACTTTAAAAATTGACTAAATATGCAACATAGAGCATCTACAAATTTCAATGGAATATTTGGAGCACTTTTTATGTAGCAAGTATTTTCACTCATGAAAAATGCCCAAATTACATGCATGAGGGCAAAACAGTAATTTACCTATGTGTGCTAGGCTTGACAAAAATCATACACCTCCTAAACATCATGATAAAGCTATTGTCCAAGTTTCATAATTTTTGAAGTCCATTTACACCACTTTTAACCTTTATTTTGTTTTAAATTTCATGCAATAATCAAGGGGTAAAAAGGTCATTCCATAGTTCTACATCTAGACCATTCTGTAGATCTAATAATTAGAAGCACAATACAATTGAGTTAGCATTTTTATCATTTTTATTCTATTTTTTATGAATTTTAGAAGTTCTCAGATCTAGAAAAATGCCAAAAATCGAAATCTCTCAAATCAGGGGTCTATACATGATTAACCTATAGATCCAGGGACTAGATCTCAAGTTTTCCAAGACTCAATGTACAGCGTGAAAATGGAAGCATAAAAACTCAAAAGAATAGGGGCCAAGTCACAAAATCGCTGACCCTTTCTTCAACCTCCCGATAGGGAGGAGCAGGGTGGCAGCGCCCGCCGGAATCGGCCGAGCCAAGCCCAGAGGCTCATCGGCGGCGGCCCAACAGAGAGAGGAGGGTGAAGGGAGCTTACCCCCACTACCTGGAGCGGTGGGGAGAAGGCGTAGGAGGCCGGCGATAGTGAGGGACGACGGGGAAACTCCGGCGATGAAATACGAGGCGGTGGAGCGATTTCGGTGGCCTAGACTTAGGGGATTCAGTGGAGGGGAGGGCAGGGAAGAGCAGCGTGGTGGTGGAGAGGCGCGGAGGCGGCTGCAAGGCACTGGAGCTCGAGCTCCCAAGCTCGCCTATGGCGGGCGGCAATGGAGCTTCTCTGCCTGAAAGAAAAAGAGCAGGGAGGGACAGGGGCGGAGTAGGAAAGGCGAGAGAGAGGCCGCGCTCGGCCTCTGCTTTATGCAAAGGCACGGGTAGGCAGGCAGGGGCACCGGGCGGCGGCGGCCGCGTGGCAGCCAGGCTATGCCGTGGGCAGCGTCCGACGGGTGGGCCCCATTTGTCAGCGAGACAAAAGAAATTAAAAATCCTGAAATTGATTAAAGGGGTATTTGACTGCAGAGACACCTGATTTAAATCCTTGTTTTTGAATGACCTAGAGGCCGAATTTGAGGAAACTTAAAATACAAGAAACGTAGTAAATTTTATGATCCATAAGTTTGTTATAAACATTGACACCATATTTTATAGCAATTTATGGGTTAAATTTGAATTTAAATGACTCACCAAGGTTTGACCAATGAAATCTTCCAGTTTATAAATTTTAAAAGTCTATTTTCTAGCCCTTTTCATAAAATATCAAATATACCAATGTTGTTCAGTTTTTTCATGATCTACAACTTTCATATATAAAGTTTTGTATGATAAACTCTTTTGATTCACAGAAATTTGAATTTACTGTTCTGATCAAGTTCGAGCAGATTTTACAGTTTCACAGAAAATGACACAAAACCATATCCAAACCTTTATGCATGTCATGATACAAAATACCAAAGTTGTTGCTCATAAAATTGTCTAGAAGTTTGGTATGTAAAGTTTTATCAAATTCATAATAGTATTAAAGTTACAATAGCAAATGCAAACACAGTTTTCAGCAAACTGATTTTAATTACTTCAAATGACCTAACATGTACATGCAACATAAAATGCCCTTGAAATGATGTAATTAAGTTAATGATGTCAGTATAATGCACTTGAGATGCCAGGGGCATCATACTATGGGCCAACACATCCATGCGATGGTGCCCAAGTCCCTGCGATACCAGAAGCATTCAAGACAATTGCTAAGATTGCAAATTCTGCTGCAAGCAAATTTCCTTAAATCAATCCTAACATATGCATCGTCAACTAATACAACAACTGCGGGAAGCTCGGACTCCATCAAGACAAGGATGAATCAAAAAGAAGCCTCAGCCACGGTCTACCTGTCATCTCTTATCTCCATAAGCGACACTGCTGAATTCCTGTTCGGTGATACTCGAGACAAAGATGGAGCGACTAAGATCAACCTCGAATCTGGTGATGTTCTTATACTCGGGCGACGATCAAGGCTACTATTCCATGGAATCTCCCACATAAAACCTAACACTGCACTGACATGGCTAAAGGAAGAAACCTGTCATCGTCATGGACGCATCAATCTTACGTTTAGGTAGTACTAGCTGAGTGCCGATTGGTTTGGTAATGTTTAGGTCAAACTTTTGTAATGAGGGGACCAGACTCTCGTAGATCAAGTAGACCTCATGTACCCAGCTCTATGAAATTTACTTGTACTTCGTTTTCAGCGTAAATGTACTCCAAGTCTTATTGCAGTAGCACTTCGAACTTTTGTAATTCCTATGTTTGGAAACTCTTGCCCTTCATGCACTTCAACTGTTTGTAATCAATGCAACACTAATTTGTTTGCATCATATTCCAATGTTCGTTATTTCTTTACTCCAAACCTTCGCAAATCGAGGATTCCTCGCCTCTTTGATTTGTATCATCCATATTCCAATGTTCATTATTTCTTTACTCCAAACCTTGCCTTTGAAGATTGGTGGGAAGGGAACAATCAACTTCGTTTCCACTACCTCGTTGGATATTTTCTCTTCATTTGTTGAACCTTATTCTCTAAGGTTGAATTTCATGAACATCCTCCGCACTAACTTTCTGTTCTCGGCTGGTGCTTTTGCCATATCATCATTTCCATGAGTTGTCTTCTTCCTCTTAGAAATTACCCAAGAAGGAATCTTACTAACATTGCTAATTGTTTTGTTAGTAAGTACAAGTTAGCTACTTTCATTTTCTTGGTCAGTCTTGACCAACACTAAGAAATCATACAAATCATCACCTTGTCAAGGTGAATATGGCCTACCTTCTCCCCCTTGTGCCTTTCTTGTTGCGATGAGCAGGATGTGTTATGCCTCACCACATCTTACTCTTTGAAGACATTTTGCGTAGTATCTTATACGTGTACGCAGTCCCTATCTAATAAAATGAATGTGTCTCTCAAAAACACGACCATTGATAATCCTTGGAATCACAAGATTCTACTTTGTTCAATTACTAACTGTGTACACTTTGCTTCTATTGTTTGAATAACTTAGGTATTTTTCATGTTTCTAATCTTGGTGTCAAAGTCAGGAAGTAAATCCTTTCCCATTGCTCTTACCATTGTTTCTTGCTCACTGACCACATTCTCTTCATGGTATGATCATTCGCTCTCATACATGGCACGATTTGTCAAGTACCTTAGGGAGACCACCCTATCTTTATTAAATGGCGCTTTGTGACTACTTGTGTTAAAGAGGTACTAACCGTTCACATGCTAGTTAAGAAAGCTAATAGGTGAAGAACTGGATGTTGCCACGTGCATTCAAAAAGACACGAACCGTGACGCCAAGTCCAATTGCACTATACGGCAAGCGGGTTTTGCCTCACTCAAATCTCAGGACGAGACTTCTTTAAGGGGGGTGGATTGTGATGCCCCTAGTATCTCAAAAGCCATAGCACACAATTAGATTAATGCTAATGATGGGTTTGGACTTAATCATGCTAAGAGAGGAGTGAGAACTAGGTGGAGAAATCACTAGGTCCAAATTTTTCTATATGGATATACAAAACCTCACATTGTTTCTATGAGTTATTCAAAAATACAAAGGTTTTCATGTGAAACCCTGAATACTGAAGTTTTAGTACTCATTTTGTAAGATCAGTTTTGCTTTTAGACCATGACCAAGAATCATAAGTTAAGATCTCTAAAAGCTCAAGTCAAATATGGTTGAACAAGCTTGAATGCTGGGTCTTGGTAGTTTTGATCAAAACTTGAGCCCTAATGAAACATTCAAATTTATCAAGTGACATAACTCAACTTCGTTATCAAAGTTATTGTACCGACTTGGAACTACATTTTTGTCACACTCAACAATTGTCATTCACTTGCCCCAAATTGCACCCAAATATTTCCCAGAATCAACCCAAGTCAGTCGACAATTAGAAAAATTCCAAAGTCTGGATTTTCAGCTCTTTCCAAAATTTCATTCTGAAATTACTTTCAATTTCACTATACAACTTCAAAATATTCCTTTCTATGAGATGAAATTAGACTTATCACCTTTTAGTTGCATCTGCCCTTGAAGTAATTGGACCTCATTTGGTCACTCAAAAGTTTGAAACAAGAAGGACCCTACATAAATTGAAGCCGCTGTTTGGCCATACGTCCAAATGTGATCTAGCCCAAACTCTCTGTAGAAAACTTGTAGACAATTTCATGCTTCAAAACTTTGGTATTGTGTGGTCTGACATGCATACAGGTTTGAATTGGAGTTTAAGGCATTTACTGTCAAACTAAGAAATCTGCCAAACGTAGACCGGTCTAGTAAATTAAAATTTTTGTAAAGCAAAAGTCATAATCATGTGAAATTTTATATAAGAAAGTTGTAGAGCATGAAATAGTAAACAACTCTGGTATAAAACTCCTTGTTTGAAAGTGACCCTAAAATGGTCTTTCAGAATTTCTAAACTGGTAAATTCTGTGGGTCAAACCAAGGCTATACTTTTGAATTCAAATTTTCTCCTCAACTTTCAATAGAACCTGGTGTCAAAGTTTATAACAAACTTGTAGATCACAAAGATTACAACATTTCTTGTATTTTGAGTTTGCCCTAATTCTGGCTCTAAAGTGTTCAAAATAGGAGATTTCAATCAAGGGGTTCTGCAGTCAAACAGGCTATTTACCAATTTCAGATTTTTCCTTTTCATGGTCTCTATGACCAGTGGGGCCTACCCAAGGCTGACGCCAATGTGCCCAGCGCACGGCCGCCATGCAGCCGATGGGCACCGGCGTCGCTGCTCCGCTCCTTGCCCGCGCTGCCCTCTCCCCGGCTTCACCTGGATGCAATTCCAGCCTCCTGCACTCGCCCCACTCACCTCCACCTGCTCGGCCACGCTCTGCACATCCAGAGCCGCTCGCCCTGAGCTCGCGGACAGCCATCGGCCCCCATTGGAGGCACCATGGCCAACCCTTACCTCCTCCGCCCCACTTAGCGAGAGCATTAGGTCCGCTACATCCAACTCCATCAGCTCCGCCCTGCGTGGAAGCTCCAGAAGGCCTCTACCACGCTCGTCCGCGCGTGTCACCTCCCCCACCGCGCGAAGCTCGACCTCATCGCAGAGGACCACATCCTACCTCCTCCCCTGCCTTCAAGAACCATCCACCACGCTCTCCGTCGACCCACGCTACTCGTGCAACTGGAATCATCGCTGTTCCACTTGTCCGTCGCCGGATCAAGCCGCGCCGCCGGTCTCCCGGGCACCACCGCGGCCGTCGGGTTCACGGCGCGTTCCCTGCTCCCTCAGTCCACCTCGCACGAAGAGACAAGGGGGGAAAGGTAGCCTATCGCTGGGAACACCTTCCGGGACCTCCTCGGCTCCAAGATCGGATCCCCTCGCGCCGGCGTACGCGCACGAAGGTCAGCCTACCGCGCGCCCTTTTCCCCGTCTAGAGGTAGAAGATGAAGGGTGGATTCACGAAAAATCCCCTCGGTGTTTATAGTTCTGCATGCACTGTTTGTTGTGTCTTGGTAGTATTGCTCGCTAGCCCCTAGGATCTATGTTTATTTGCGTTTAGATCCTTGGTCTTGTGATATTTTGATTTAAATGCATTTTCTATGTTTGGGAACTTTGAAAATAAATAGAAAATCGAATTAAAATGCTAAAAATACAAGATCTATTGCATTGTGTTCCTTTTGAGCAGATCTACATGTTAGGTATGTTGTGGATCTGGGAAATGACCTTTTTGCCCTTGGTTTGTTGCTTGCATGTTAAAACAAAACAAATGCAAAATGTTATAAATGGACTTCAAAAATTATTAAATTTGGACAGTAGCCTCATCATGTTATTTAGGGTTTGTGTGATTTTTGGCAACCCTAGCATATTCTGATAAATTACTGTTTTACGCTCATGCATGTGTTTTGAGCATTTTATAAGAGTGGAAATACTTGATACATGAAAATTTCTCCAAATAATCCACCGAAATTTGTACTTGCTCTTTGCTACATATGAAGCTTGCTGTAAATGTTTGGATCCGTGCATATAAGTTTTGGTTGCTATTTCAAAATAGACAATAATTGCATGTTAAAATTAAAAAAAAGGAAAAAGTGACCTTATTTTGTAGAATAAATTCTAGGAAAAATCATGGTGCTTAATAGTTAAGTCTAGGCCCCAAAAAGTGTTTTTGTGGATTTTATTGATACTGTTTTAAGCTACATGTGAAATAGGCTAAAATAAACATAGGGAAAATAGATGCCCTAGCAAACCTTAGTTATTTTGGTTGCTGATTTTGTACCTGATGTTTGTGCTATGTTATGCTTCCTGTAAAAATGTGAGGGTCAAAAACATTTCCTATGATTTATAACAGATCTTTGAAATTAAATTATGGAAATTGCTTGAATTTCAGTAATTAATTTAGAACTCCTTTGTGGCTAGAATTTGGCCACTGACATTGTAAAGTATTTATCTTCATGTCATAATTAATGGAGCTCATTTGGAACTGTCTGACAACCTGCGCCCAGATGGGGGTTTTATTCATAAAGGGGACATGTTGCACTGGATATATATGTAAGGATTTACTTAAATCTGAAATCAATTGTGAATGTGGTCTAATTTACGTGCTGCATATTGTTGATTACTTGCACAAATGTCATATGCATGCATTCGCATTCATTTGCACTCACTTGCATAATATCCTGCATATAGACTCCACAAACGAAGGTCCGACGCAGGAGCAACACTGATCGAGAAGCCGGATGATGAGCCCTTGCATCAGGAGCCAAAGGGCCAGCTGTAGGAGAACGCCAGCCAACACCTGACTTCACTCCGGAGGCACCCGCTAACCTTGGCGAGGAAGGTAGGTAGGAACATGTTTCCCGGCTTACTTATATTGCTTGATGTTTATGCATCTGCATTAGGAGTTGATTAAAACCCTCTGCATTAGAATTCCCGGTTGCCTTGGCCCTATCACCTATATTTAGAGTCCATAGGACGAGTATGCCTAGAATTTTATAGGTATGAATAGACACAGGTGAATGGAGTCACTCGTCATGTAGGTGATTTTAAAATCACAAAGATATTACTATTATGGTAATTATTTCTTATGCTCATGATTAAATGGAGACCGGGTGGAGATTTTATTTCTATATTTACTTTTCATGATGTCACACTATGGACTCTACCCGACTCATTTAGGGTCCGTTCATTGTTCGTCCATTGGTTGGCATAACATTGCTAGAATGCTTGTCCGAGACATGGGACTGGTAAAGTCTTTCTTGGGCTTGTCCGAAGCACAGAAACACGTTCCTACCTACTGGTTGAGAGGAAGGTGGCTTGGGGGAGCTTTGTACTTGTGGCGGGGAGACCGAGATGTCGGCAGGCTCGCCATGGGGGCACAACCCGGGGGCTAGGCGGGAGTGAATCGAACTTGGGACGAGACAGGTTAAGATCGGGACTATGTGTGGGAACGCGAAGGCTAGTAAGCATATACACCTGGCATGATAGTTATTCCCAGAAATTAAAATCGATTCAAATCGCTGATGCTCACCAGGTGTGAGAATGCCGATGCATTTGACGTTCATCGTAGTAACTACTTGAATACATTATATCTATTATTCATGTTTTCAAATTCCACTTGCTTGTACTTGTATGTTACATTTCTGCAATTTATTATCATTATGATATATGCAACTGTTAAATCCTGTTACTTTATGTTAATATGTCACTGTTTAAAATTTATGATTAAGGATCCACTTGTGAGTAAGCAAGCTTTGCGTCAGCCGTAAGCCACTCCATTAAGTCCTACTGAGTAATTAGTACTAAGGGTTTGACCCCACATTTTGAGCGCAGGTATGGAGTTCCTTGTGCACACCTGTGTTGGAGGTGGTGCATGTCTCCATCAGGGATGAGAGTCATCATGTGTGGCATAGGTGCGACATCGGTGGGCTCAATGTTGTTTCATTTAATGCAAGAATTTTGAATGTTATCATGAACGTCGAAGTATAATTTTTGCTGCGAGATACTTTTGAACTTGCCTTGCAATTGTACTATGTTGGAACTTGTATTTTATTTCAAACTGGTTTCTAAACTAAGTCTACTTATGCTATATTCAACTGCCTTTGATGATGTAACTGTTGTGGCTCCATCGAGAGCTGGATGTGTTTGATGTCGGTTCCCCTGGGATTGGGTAATATCGGGAGCCAAATGACTCTCGACAGATGACTGGATTTAGTTCGGTCTAAGTCTACTGCGAGCCAGGTGGTGGCAGACATCCTTAGCTCGGATTAAATTGGCGGTTCCGCCACAATCGCAAGCCTCAATAGCCTGTGATATGCTAGTAGGAGAGGCAGAGGAGCACCTCTCCAGAAGTACCATGCTACTTGTCCTATTAGCAAATGGTAGATAGGTTCATCTCATTGAGCAAAAGATCTTCATGATCACCACACAAGAGTCTCAACACCCAAACCCAAGGAGAGTAGTCCAGAAAGTCAACAGCAGATTAATTATATGATGGCCCACTTGAGGGGGGTACTTTACGACCTTCACCTTGATAGAATGGTTCGAAAGGGACCCTGGGTATACCTCCATTTCATGCGACAAGGATGCACCGAGACCACCTGGTGTCACTTGGGAAAAGAATGTCAGCTGAAGGAAAATATGATGTTGGAGGGGGAGACCCAACATCAATACATGGAGACATTTCCCAAAACAAGGGAGTAGTACTATCAAGTCTGATTTTTCTCCCAACACTATGAAGAATGTCTGGATAGTAGCATTGGAGATATGACAGACAGCCTAAAACGGAGGTAAAACAAGAGTACAGAGGAAATCTACCTTACATAGGTGAGTATTGTAGGACCGAGACGTGCGACTAGAGGGGGGTGAATAGGAGCACTTTGAAACTCAAACTGACAACCCTGGTTGAGAGAAGAACTAGACACCGTCCACTGAACATATACATGTCTAGTAGCGCAAGGTGCTATCCACTGAGAGGATACGCACCAAGCGGTAAAACCGCGAGCCAACTCAACAAAGGCACCGAGGCAACAGATCTTGCAAGTCCACCACACGACACTCACCGCACCAAAGTGTGACTCACTGTCTCATAGTAAGCAAAGAGAATGGTCTGGCAGTGGAGAATGCAAAACCCGAAGCAAAAACACAGTGGAAGAAGCAAGCGGCAGAGACACAGCTCCTGCCCTGGACACGCTAGATAGTCCGGTGTCAGGGGCCGGACTGTCCGGTGGAACCAGACAGTCTGGCAGGGTCTATCGGATTGTCCGGTGCAGACCCTGCCTGGCACCCAATGCCGGACAGTCCAGTAGGGGCCACCGGATAGTGCAGTTCCACCGGACAATCCGCTGCCTCTACCGGATAGTCTGGTAAAGTCATAGGAAAGGGGGTTTTCGCACCCAAATATGTCCAAATCTTGTTCAATCTTCACAAGATTTTGCACAGGCTATTTGGACCCAATTCCAAAGCTTTTCCCAAGAGATCAACTCAAAATGACCATGGGACCAGCGGAAATTTTAGATCTCGTGAGATGGCAATCTTTGGCCAAGAAAGGGGGAAAACTCAAGGGCGACTTGCTCGTCGCAATCTAGTAGGATTGAGATGATCAAAGTCATAATCACCACATCCTAGCAAGTTCAAAAGAGCCAAAAGAATAGGATTAGCTCATGGGTAAAGCAAATCACCAAAAGCCTTTTAGTTTCATCCAAATACTAACTAGAGAAGGGGAAAGGAGATGGCTGCACACATGAGCAAAAATTTGGGATGAATCTTGCCTTGATTATGAGTGGATAACAATTTACAAGGTGTTCCTCATAGCCTACCACCCTTCACCCTCCCTCTAATGCAAAGTACTAGCCTAGGGGACTCTCAAATCCTAAGCTAAGCACCCGGTTTAATCTTAAGCTCTTGGCTGGTTGGAAACTAAGCCTATGGTTTCTAAAGGTGGAAGAGTCATCTAAATGACCAGCCAATTAGATATATATAGCCCCAGCCTAATAGACACAGTTTACACTAAGATTCTTATATTATAGAAACGCCCGTTGGGGCCAAATTGGAAAAGACTCTGTAGGACCGAGACGTGTGACTAGGGGGGGTGAATAGGAGCACTTAAAAACTCAAACTCACAAACCCCGAGCGGCTAAGTGACGAACAGAGCACACAGAAGATAGACACCATCCACTGAATGGATACGTGTCTAGCAAACACTTGGTGCCATCATATGAAAGGCTACGCACCAATCAAGCGAAAGCACTCAACTCAATGATCAAAATGACCGCAAGCCAAGCGGAGCAACGACTCACGCCGAAGTGTCTCACCAGCCACTCAATGCACCTAGATATGTCTCACTGATACACTAGCAAGCAGAGAGTATAGGCATACAACAAGAACCACCAAAGCAAGGTAGAGGCAAAAGCACGGAAGCAAACGAACACAAACCAACCAAAAGGAACCTGCCTAGTGATCACCGAGATCTCTTAGCAAATGAGGTGCTAAAGACCTTAGGAATGATCCTAGGCACCACCAAAACCACCCGAAACAAGCCTCAGACCTTAGAAGCAACTAAAACAAGATTTGGGGGCAAAATCACTGTCACCACCGGACTGCCCGACACCCTCCATCGGACAGTCCGACAGCCAGATTTCAGGCAGACTGGGTTTCAAAGAAAATTGCCAAAACCAAGTCAAACTATCTCCAAAAATCATGAAATTTTAACCAAAGTCTGAGGAAAACATAGGGAATAACATACTAAAAATTCAGCCCATTTGGTGACTGTTAGGTCCACCGGACTATCTGGTGAATCTGCACCGGACTGTCCGGTGTGCCCAGAAAACAGCCTTGGATCTTGAGTTTGCAAACCTTAAACTTGACCAAATCTTCTTGGATCTTCACAAAAATTTTTACAAGCTATCCTAGCATTATTCCCAAAAGATCTACTCAAAAAGATGAAGGGATTAGCGGAAATTTCAGATCTCATGAAGAGGGGAAAATTAGGGCAAGAAAGTGAAAAACTCAAGATTGACTTGCTTGTGGAAATCCAGCAGGATAAAGATGTTCTAAGACATATTCTCCATGTCCTTGCAAGTCCAAAAGAGCCAAAAGAACATGATTAACTCACGGGCAAAGCAATCACTAAAAGCCTTTGAGTTTCATCCAAAATCCAACAAAAAAAGGGGGAGGGAGATGACTGCACACATGAGCACGAATTGGGGACGAATCTTGCCTTGATTAGAAGTGGAAATCAGTTCTTACGAGGTTCTTCACAGCCTACCACCATTCATCCTCCCACTAATGCAAAGTACTAGACTAGGGGACTCTCAAATCCTAAGCTAAGCACCCGGTTTAATCTTAAGCTCTTGGCTAGTTGGAAACTAAGCCTAGGGTTTCTAGAGGTGGAAGAGTCATCTAAATGACCAGCCACTTAGGTATTTATAGCCTAGGCCTAATCGACACATTTTACACAAAGGCCCCTATATTACAGAAACGCCCGTAGGGGCCAAAATGGAAAAGACTCGACTTTCTCGGTGACGGACGACCGCGATGGAGTCTTGATCTTCTTCGGATGCACGCAAACTCCTAGATGACGTCCACATGGCCAGTAGTACAAATCCGCCGATCGACCCCCGGTTTTGATGTCAGAAATCGGGAAACTTTAGGGCTTCCTTCTTGGGCCTGGACTAGCCCACTCCACTCTATCTCGACGAGAATGAGCCCATTCGCCGAGTCTGGTAACTTGGTCGTAGGGTGGCGGATTTGAGCAAATCCGCCAACACCCTCGCCCGTCTTCGTGCCATGTACTCGGGTTAGACCGTTGTGGTGGCACCCGGCATCCCCTATCCATCGGGGTCGCCTCGCAGTCCTTCGGAGGTCTTACTCCTGCCGTCGCCGTGCCACTCCTCTGTGTACTGAACTCCCATGGCCGACCGACGTCGAGTATGCCTCCAGTCCTTTGGACACTCCTATAGGTCACCATATCTCCCTCTTGTTCACAATGGACACATCAAGGGTTCGTAGAATCTCACTCCCCCTGAATTAGACAACTCCCCCTCAAAATATGCCATGAAATGTAGGAAGTGTACCATGAAGAGCTCAGCAGGGATGAAAAGCTAGTACATACAAGTTCTAGCATACAGAGCAAGTGAGAACAAGAAAGCATGCAACAAGCTCAATCGAATCTATCTTATACAGATCAGGAGCATGTTTTTCAGGGTTGTTGAAAACAAAGCATCACCAACATGAATAGCATCTAGCAAGATAGGCATGAACAGCAAGATGGTAGCAAAACATACAAGGTGTGCTACTCTCAACCAAAGCATATACAACAGGCCATAAGCAATTTAGAGACTTGCATATTTCAAATTTAGCAATTTGTGACTTCATGCAAATCAGATCATATGCCAGAGGTTATTCACTTGTCTTTGCCACTTCTTACAAACCAATGCCAAGCCTAGGTTCAGAAAACCATCAGAAGCTTAAGACAAGGTTTTGGTCATACACAGCCTAGTATAAGTTCATGCCAAAGTGCAAAGGCAAGCTATCTCAAACTAGAACAATGTGACAAGCGAAACCACCTGGATCTTTTCAATTTAGCTCATAAGACACACAAAATGCACAGATTTAATTGAGATTTCAGGTTTAGGCAATGTGTCATAAATGCTTACACATAAACTCAACCAAGGTTTACGACTAGCATATGCAAGCATGAGAAGATAGCATAGCATTCAACATTCCTACACATGCTAGGTAGCCAAGCCAAGTGGTGATCATGGTTTTTGATTTTCAAGAGATAAAAGTGACTTAGCTCACAAAAGACATTAGACAGATTCAAGGAGCTCAGCCAACCATGATCTTGCAAGCAACTGTACAATCTAGCACAAGCAAGTACTAACTAGTCATTCCCGAAGAGCTCTAGTGCTAGTGAAGTGAAAATGCATATGATACAATTCAAAGAAAACAAAGAGAAGCAAAGAAAGGACAAAACAAAAACCTAAACTACAACAAAGTTACCCCAACCTAAAAGGGGTAACAAATGCCAAGCTCCCCACACAAGCGAGCAAACGCACGAAGCTCTAAGGGCTTGGTGAAGATATCAGCCAATTCGATCTCAGTCTCCACATGGATCAAGTCTATATCTCCTTGCTCATAGTGATCTCTTAGAAAGTGAAACCTCATGTCTATGTGTTTGGCTCTGGAGTGCAGGACGGGGTTTCTAGCTATAGAAATAGCAAAAGTAGAGTCTACTAGGAGAGAGATCTTCCTAAAGCTGAGACCAAAGTCACTAAGGTAGCTCTCATCCAAAGCAGCTAGGAGCAGCAACTAGCAGCAGCAACGTATTCGGCTTCTGTGGTGGAAGTGGCTACGCTAGATTGCTTGCGTGAGGACCAAGAGACAAGAGAAGAATCGCGAAACTGGTAGGTGTTGGAAGTTGACTTGCGCTCCAACCGGCAACCCACAAAGTCAGCATCCGAATACCCTCCAAGAGAGAGCGTCGAACCTGAAGAGAATCAAAGACCAAGCTCAGCAGTGTATTTCAGGTACCTAAAGATGCGCTTCACTGCTTGACGGTGTGATGTCCTCGGTTAGGCCTGGAATCGCGCACAAAGGCAAACCACGAACTAGATGTCCAGCCTAGTCACCGTTAGGTACAGAAGTGAGCCGATCATCCCTCGGTACTCTCTTTGTTCCACCACCTTCCCTTCTTCATCTGCATCAAGCGCCGTTTGTGTTGACATGGGAGTCGCCATGGGCTTGGAATATCCCATATCAAACTTTCTCAGAATATCCTTTGTGTACTTGGCTTGACGGATGAAGGTTCCCTCACGCCCTTGCTTGATTTGCAGTCTAAGGAAAAACTGCAACTCTCCCTTCATGCTCATCTCAAACTCCTTCGACATCTGCTTAGAAAACTTGGTAACAAGAGAGTGAGACTAGCCACCAAAGATGATATCATCCACGTATATCTGGACAATAAGAAGATCACTACCATGCTTGAGGAGAAACAAGGTCTTATCCACACTCCCCATTTTGAAACCCTGGTTTAGCAAACAAAGTTTTCAATCTCTCATACTAGGCTATAGGGGCATGTTTCAGACCATACAAGGCTTTTTGCAATTTGTAAACATGGTTAGGGTATTTAGAATTTTCAAATCCAGGGGGTTGTTTGACATAAACTTCTTCTTGAATGAAACCATTTAGAAAAGCAAACTTGACATCCATTTGAAAAAGCTTGAAACCCATGGAAGCTACAAAGACTAAGAGAATTGTTGACGTCTCTTAGCGTAACAAATTTTACTCCGCAAGCGCACGGAGATTCACTGTAGCTTTTTCACCTAGAGTATTCCAGGTATCGTAAAAATCCACATGGAAGCAAGGGCTAATAGGTGGAATGATATGTTCAAACTTCAAACAGTACTAGTAACTTAGATAAACACCAGCTATTCTTACAACGGGGGTAAGACAAACAAGATAGTGTATGGTGCGAAGAGTAAACATGGACCAAAGCTGTAAACAACTAGGTAGTTGCCTGGGAGGACAACGAGTGAGATTAAGATATCAAAACTCTATTCCTTAACTACTGCATAGGAGTATTCGTGGTTGAACTGAGTAAAACAAACACGAAGTAGGATCTTGCGTCGAGCGAAATTCCAGACTACACCGAGGAGGCACGGGGGTAGATAGTTGGCCAACCGAACCGCAACTGGCTAACGCCCACGGGCTTACCGAACGATGGGGTCAGATTACAGAGGCTCCCTAATGCCGCCACCAAGAGGGGCTACCAACCAGATCTGCATGGGTAAGATGGCACGCTAAACTAGTGGTCAAGTGAGAACTTGATCACTAAAGTCCGTCCTTGATCAGAGGGTTAGGACTGACTTAGCCTTAAATCAGAGCCTGAGGAAAGCCTATAGCACCGGCAAGTCTTGCAAGATTTAGATAACTCAAGAACAACACAAACCTAAGCCTTGGTCTTGTATGCAATAAGGTACACCACACTAGGCAAGTGTAAGAAATAAAGTAAAGTATAACTCAAAGGATAGAGCAACAAAGTATATTATACTGAAGTAGCAAGAGTACAATGATAGAAAGATACAAGAGCTTTACCAGACTCAAAGCTAACTTTGGAATCCCTGAGGCAAAGACTTAGACTCAACTCTAACTCCCTAGGACCATCCTAGTGCTACTAAACTAGACAATGGTGTGTTTCACTCAACTTCCACACTTTACAAATGAGAGCTCGGGGGTATTTATAGTCATCAAGTGAGTGTGGGGTATTTATAGGGTAGGTAAGGTGGTTAAGGGACTAGGTGGCCGGCCGGGTGGCCTGGAGAGGAGACTGGGTGGCCTTGCCTCAGGCCGGGCGGCCTGGCCAGCTGTCGAATCCACCGCCATACTTCATCTTGTGGTCCATCTTCACTCCCCAAGTCAGTTGCATGGTGGTTAAGGCGGTTATCTTTGTGTTTTCTCCTGAACCATTAGATGTCACTTGTGTTTCTTCCTTAGCCACAGGATTGAAGTGTTGAGGATTGCTGACTTCACCAATCTAGGAGCTGGATTGATGATGTGGCAAGGCCTTTCGGTTGGTTGCATTCAACTTTCATGGATTCCACCTTGGAGATGTGTTTACATGGCATGTGTGTGCATGCAGGTCGAAGTTGGTGCCAATTGGGCCTCGACACAGGCCGGGCGGCCTGGAGGTGGGGCCGGGCGGCCTGGGGACTTAGCCATGTGGCCAGTCACCTCCTGGTTTGGCTCCATTTTACCATGTTTGAGTATGTTTTGTACCTTGCATTCAAATATTTCAACACAACTCATGGAGATATGTTAGTGGCAAAGGTTTGTCCATACTTTGATGCAATTCCCTTCATATTCATGGATAGTTGATGGTCGTAGATACTGCAATAACGACCGTCAACACCCCCCAAGCTTAGACCTTTGCTCGTCCTCGAGTAAAGCCAAGATGGGTTATGGACTAGGAGTTGCTGCAAATATCAGTGTTCGAGAATTGACACTATGCATAACCGACACTCATGTTGTGATTTCAAACCTTAGTGTATGCAATGATTACCTTTTCCATACATGTGGTGCATCTTTCGACTCACCATGTCTTGGATGGTTGAGAGAAGGAACGACTCAGTTGCAGGTTCAGCTCAGAACACTTCTTTTGGGACTCCCATCTCAGGTGTTTTTTTTGCAGATTTCAAAATAAAACAAGTTTCCCCATAGGTACTCTTGATCGCTCATAAGTGTATCCTCACCTTTTAAGGCCAAAAGCATGGCCAAGAACTTCCTATACTAAAGCTTTTGTGGAGCTCAGGGTGTGAGAGAACTTGGCTTACTTAGGTTGTTTATTTTGCAAAGCCAAAGATTGGACCAAAAAAATGTACTGCATCAGCTAACCATGTTCATCATTGGAGCTTATTTGGTGGTTGTGAATGAATGGATCTCCTTTTTTCCTTTCCTTCTCCTTCTCTTGTATGCTAGGTATGAATGTGGAGCCTTTTGTGTTTTTTTCTCTCTTTTTGCCATGCTTGACTAGCATGCTTTTCTTTTTCATATTTTTGCCATGCTTGACTAGCATGCTTTGTTTTTTTTTCATTGATGGTTCCACATCCTACCTCATTTTGCTTTGGAAGGAGTAAGGTCAAAGGTATTGATTTGGAGATATATGGATGCATACCCAGGGTAGGTAAATGCATATGTGGTGGTGGTATTTTGCTCCAACAATTCACAAGATAGTGATGATTCCATTCAATGAGACTCAAAATTTGATAAAGCTCAAAACAACACTAAGTAGCTTTAAACAAGCTAGGCTCAGATATTTCAGTGTATTTGGCTCTGGTAGGTGTTTTAAAACCAATGGGGGAACTTTATTTTCATTTTTCAAGAGAGTGACCTGAAGATGTTCATCTTACTAAGAAAATGTAGAGCTGGCCTAGTACTTAGTCATATCACTTCTCACAACAACTCAACTTAGACAAAGTTTATGCAATGGCATCCACAAAGTAATAGGTCAGGCTTTCACTTTATACACACAAGCTCAAAATTAAGCCAAGCATAGTTTGTGCATAGAATACTAAACAAGAACATAAGAGAGCAACTATTCATCATTTCTATATATGAAAGTAATATATCAAAGTTGGGAGTTTATTTTATTTGACTCATCATTTTATTTATTTATTATTTATTTAATAAAGAAACAAAATAAAGAGTTATTAATGCTTACTCTCGGTTGGACAGGTGTTGCTGCTGCTGCCAGTGAGACGGGTACTGCTGGACGGGTACTGCTGCACAAGAGAGGATAAGGACAAGGAATGGGGGCCTTAATCTGTGGTCTGGGCACTGAAGAAGCATGCTCATGTTGTACTACCATCCCCCAAAAGCTTCAATGAAGCTAGGAGTTTTGGTAGTAATAGCTCTGGAAGTCCTGAGCATTGATGAAGTCAGCTTCCACCATTTCATTCAGGTTCTGAAGCATGATGCTGTTCTCCTGGAGCTGTTGGCTCATCGCTCTGGTACGTCGGTGGATGTCGTCAACCTGCTGGTATAGCCTCTGGTTGTACTGGCCTATGTTCATCCCCTTCATGGCGGCATTGAGGCTGGCCATGTTGTCGGTGTTGAACTGGGCTGATGTAGATGGACCTGTACTCCTGTCAAGGCCATGTGACGTACCTGCCCCATAGTACTCAGGAGCATATGGCAGTTGGTGGTATGAACCACCTCCATCCATGCTGCTGTTGTACCATGGCTCTGGTTGGGCATAGCGTTGGAGTCGTGATAACTCTGAGTCTGTGCTCGATGGGGTTACCGTATGGGGTGCCCATGAGTGGTCTGCTTCTTCTTCTTCGGTTTCCTGTTGTGCCCTTTGGCGCTGTTCTGCTTGTCATCGCTGGGCCGTAGTCATGTCGCCGCTGATACTTTGGCAGGGTGCCTCCACATCGAGCTGCATGGTTAGTTTTCTGACTCTATACATATCGAACTGCGGCGCGGGAAGCGGCAGCTCGAGATTATGCCCAAACCATGTCATGACTAAGTTCTGGCCATCCCTTTTCATAAAATGTGCTTGGATAAAGTGCTGTTCCCCAATAATGTGTGTTGAGTCATTCGGAATGTATTCAATCTAGGCATTCTCTAGGAGGCCCAGGTTGGATGCAATCCGTGACACTAGAGGTGATGTTTATGGGGGTATTGGTCCTTGGTATATCCGCCCAGTGTCAGACTATGTGTAGGACTAGTGCATAAGGTTTCTTCTTGCACCTGGCATACAGGCACTTAAGCTTCGTTGGGTGCACAATGAACTTCACTACGTGGGAAGACCACGAGTGTGACCCAGCATGCCAGAAGTCTCAGAGTAGGGTTGTGGATTTTAGTAGTTCTATGTTTCCCCTTAACATGTTCTCCGCAAATTTCCGTCCAAAAAGTTTTCATGCTGTAGCCTATGGGCTCGTCTCCTACTGAGTAGTTAGAGGTGAAAGCTAGGAGGTTGGCGAACCTCCTCGGACGAATAGCAAACTCAGTATTGAACAGACGGAAGGAAATGGTCGTACCTGTTGAGCGTCTATCCAAGCGGAGAGTCATCAAGAATTCTTGTGTGAGAAGGATGGATCCTTCTTCCATGATGTTTGAGAACTCCAGCCATCCCACGTTGTCAAACGCCTGCGTGAATGACTCCAACATACCTATAGTGACGAGGAAGAAGGTGTCGAAGTACCTCGTCTGCCCAAAAGTCTTGGTGTTGAGGATCTGCAACTTCTGTGCTTACTCATCGCTCTGGATGTTAATGTCCTATAAGGTTAGAAGACGGCGCGGTGGCTGTGATGACGTTCCTTCATCCTGCTCCTGCTCCTAGTAGCTTCTGGCACCACTGATCGACATCGTGTCGGATGGAGCTGGAGTCCTAGAACTCCCGCTCTGTGACTGAGAGCGCGATTCTGACGAGGACGGGAACTTGAGGTGCAGCCCCTTCCCTGTGTTGCTCAGGGCTCTCTTGGCTTTCCAAAAGAATGAAGACATCCTGCAAAAATTGCTTAGAGACAAAAGAACACACAAAGAACAACAACTAAAAATATTAGCGTTACCGGTTAGTCGTCCAGAAGTTAGTCATCCAGAAAGTTAGTCGTCCTTGAGGGGCACAGCCTCCACAAACCGTTCAAAAAGCGAGGGTGTAGCACTTATTTTATTTGGGCAGAAATTTGACTAAGTGCTGAAATTTAAACTAAGTGCTTAACTAGTGCTAAGAGACTGCTTAGAGGGAGAGAGAGAGAGTGATCGCATTGCCGATTGGTGCGAGGATTGAGTGTTGCGTGCATGCGTATTTATAGGCGCGCGGGGGAGCATGCATGCATGAGAGACAGAGGCCGGGCAGGCGCATGCAGGGACCGGGTGGCCTGGGGCTATGCCCCTAGCCTGGTGGGTGTCGTCCATGGCAATGGGACATGAGCAGTGCGATGGGGATTGGCCGGTTGGCCCCTAGTGTTTAGTGCGTTTCAGTGTTTTGTGATTAGAGGGTGCACGAGATACACGAGGGAGCAGCAGGGGGCTGAGAGCCAATGGACCGGCTCCATTGCCTCTGGAGTGATGATTGATTGTCAACAGTAGCAAGAACCAGAAGGACTTGGGCACAAGACCTCCGATGGACAGGAGGCCCTCTGAATGGACTGGAGGTAGAGGAAAGTCATCCGAAGCACTGGAGGCATGCTCGGCGTCTGTCGGCCATGGGAGTTCGGTATACGGAGGAGCGGCACGGCGACGGCAGGAGTAAGTCCTCCGAAGGACTGCGAGGCTGCCCCGATGGACAGGGGATGCCGGGTGCCACCGCGGTGCTCCAACCCGAATGTCTGGTGTGAAGGTGTGCGAGGGAGGCTTTGGCGGCTTCGGCTCAAAATTGCCACCCAAGCTACCCAAGCCTTGGTGAGTTGGGCCACGACTCGCTAAGAAAGAGAAGATGGGCCAAATCCGGCACAGGCGGAGACTTCCCAAAGTTTCCCGGTTTCTGACTTCAAAACCGGGGGACGGATCGCGGATTGGACTACTAGCCACGTGGAGAACATTCGAGGATTGCGTGGAACTTACGAAGATCAAGACTTCATCATGGTCGTCCGTCCCGAAATATCCTGTAATCTTTCGTTTGAGTCCTTAGGGTTTGTCTAGCTATAGGGACCTAAGTGCAAAACTGTCTAAATAGCACTCGGGTATAAATAGGTCCAAGGTAGGTCATTAGTAGGGACTCTTGGCTGCTAGGATTAGTCTTTACTTGGTGATTTTCATCCTTAAGCTTTGAGCTCCATTGTTAGGGAGGTTAGAGTAGGATTTGGCCTCCTAATCTTGAGGGAAGGTGAGGGTGGTTGCTTGGGACGAATTTCTGCTTGTATGCTGAATCTTTAGACCCATCTTGGGCATTTAATCGAAGCAAATTCATGCAGCAACCTTGTGTTCTTCACCTCCCCCTCTCTCTTTGGTTTTTGGGTTCAATCCTTGGCTTTTGGGTGTTTTTGTTGGCCAAGCTTGAATCCCTTTCCTTGCTGATGTTCTGGACTTGCTAGGACGTGGAGATCATGACTTAGTTCATCTCAATCCTATTGGATTGCCACGAGCAAGCCTCTTGTCGGTTTTCCCCTTTCTTGCCCAAGGATTGCCATTTCACGAGATCTGAAATTCCCGCTGATTCCGTGGTCACTTTGAGTTGATCTTTTGGGAAAAGCTTTGGAATTGGGTCCAGATAGCCTGTGCAAAATTTCGTGAAGTTTGGACAAGGTTTGATCAAGTTTGGGTTTGAAAACTCCCTTTCTGCGACTCTACCAGACAATCCGGCAGAGGCCACCGGACAGTCCAGTTCCACCGGATAGTCAGACAGCGCCCACGGGATAGTCCGGCGTGAGGCACTGTCTGGGCCGTGCTAGCGGACAGTTTGGCAGCAGGCACCAGATAGTCCGATCCCACCAGACAGTCCAGTGTTGGCCACCGGACAGTCCGGTCCTGCCAGGGAGCTGCTGTGTTCTTCCCAGTTTGATTTTTCCGCTGTGTTTCTACTCTGGTTTTGTGCATTCCCCACTGTAAGACCATTCTCTTTGCTTACTATCAGTCAGTGAGATGCACCTTGGTGCGGTGAGTGTCGTGTGGCGGGATTTGGAATTGTTTCGTTGCCTCGATGCCATTCTTGGCTGGATCTTGAGTTTTCCCACATTGGTGCGTATCCTTTCAGTGGACGGCACCCTTGCAGTGCTAGGCACATATCTGTTCAGTGGATAGTCCTTGGTTCCGATGGCTACTCCTGCTGGAAGGGTAGGATGAGAGCTTTCTTGCTTAGCCAGGGCCAGGACATATGTGATGCTACTCAGAGTGCGAACTTTGTGGTGCTTCCAGTTGCTCAGCGCACTACCCCAGCGATTGTGGCTCAGCATGAGGCGAACGCCAAAGCTGTTAACTTTCTCTTCTCAGGACTTGGTCCAGTTGATTATGAGAAAGTGAGCCACCTTGAGACTGCCCGTCAGATCTGGTCCCTGCTGAGTGCACACCATGAGGGCATTGCTACTATCAAGGGGCGTCTCGTTGAGACTTACAGGCGCGAATATGAGAATTTCGTTCAGAAGCCTGGTGAGTCCATCGATGACTTGTTTGGTCATTTTCAATCGATCATCAACAAGTTGCGTGTTAACTCCAGCCCTGAGAGGATCCCATACACGACCATCAGCAAGCTGCCAAATTGCTGTATGCGTTGGAGAAGAAGGTATGGGAGATCAAGGTTAACTCAATCATCGAGTCTGAGGCCTATGATACAATTGCAGTGGAGACTCTTTACAGCAAGCTCAAGGCCATAGAGTTGGATTACAAGTTGAGACATTCTCTCACTTGTACTGGCTCCAAGAGCCTGGCCTTGGCTTCTCCCTCCAGTGAGACCGCTACTAAACCCTAGCTTCATAATTTTTCGTTTTCTGCCCTTATGTCTGTTACAGAGGAGCAGTTGGCGTCACTTGGGGATGATGAGGTTTGCCTAGTGTCTAGCCGCTTTCAGCGCGCCTATGACAACCGGATGAGCAAGAAGAGGGGCGAGAGGCCCAAGTGTTTCGAGTGTGGAGAGGTCGGCCACTTCATCGTTGAATTCCCGAACAAGCAGAACTGACTACTACAAGAAGGGCAAGAGCCACTCCCGCTGATTCCAACAAGTACCTCTCCGGCAAGAATGACTACGGCAAGCGTGACCACACCAAGCACCGCTCCGGTAAGATCAAGAACTTCCGGAAGGCTTTCAAGAGCTACCAAAAGGACAACCGGAAGTGGGACAAGGCCTTCTTTGCCGAGCTTGGTGGTTTGTGCGGCGGATCGTCTTCCTCCTCCTCGTCTTCATCATGCTCAAGTGATGAGGAGATCGTCACCAAGCGGGACAAGAGGAGGGACCAAGGCGGTCTAGCTGGACTCTGCTTCATCTCCACCAAGCCCAAGCGCAAGCACATGATGCATCGGAGATCCTTTTGCTCCATGGCGCTTGAGGACAAGGACGACAAGGGCAACGACAACGACAACGACTCCTTCGATGAAGAGGTAACTCCTAAGCAAGCTGAAATTCTTGAGATGTTGGAGGCAAATAGTTGTGAGTTGAAACCCCAGGATAGGTTGTTGGAGAAGGCAGCCAAGAAGCTGTAGAAGCAGAAAGCCAAGTTGGATGATGCTGTAGCTAAGATAGAGAGGCTGAAGAGTATGCCAGCCCAGCCTAGTGAGCTTGAGTGCCCTACCTGTGAGACTTTGATGAGAGATCTCTGTGAGTAGAAGAGCAAGTATGCTCATCAAGTAGAGGAGATGGATAGGCTGAAGGTAGAGTTAGGCAAGCTCCAGTCTAAATCGGATGAGCCTATTTTGAGTGATGTGCCTGAGTGTGAGATGTGCCCCCACCTAGCTATCGACATAGCTGAGCTGAAAGTGAGGTGTGAGGGACAGCTTAAGGAGTTGGAGGAGCTTAGGGCTAGACCCACGCTTTTGGGTGCGTGCATGGTTTGTCCTACCTTGGAGAGTGTGCTTGTGCCATTGAGAGCTGACCTTGAGGTGCTTTCAGCACCCCCTGACACTTGTGAGAACTGTCTCACTCTGAGGTTGATGTTGGTGGATAGGGATGCCACCATTAAGAAGTTAGAGAAGTCTGCTTCCCCTATTCGCTCTCTAGACTGCCCCACTTGTGCTGCCCAGACTTTAATTCTGGAGAATCTGAGAGAGGAGAAACAGACTTTGGTTGATGAGAACAACCGTTTGAGAGAGGTGCTCAGTTGGATGTATGCTAGAGAGCCCCAACTTAGGATGATCTTGGAGAGCACCAAGAGAGCTGAGGGTGATATGAGTGGACTTGGGTTAGGAGAGAGTAGTACTTTGAGTGAGAAGAAGAGTTCCCCAATTAAGCTTAAGACTGCCTCTCCTCAGCCTAGCCCTACTGTTGATGGGGTTTACCACAAGCCTCCCAAGGCTGCCCCAAAGAAGTAGTTCTAGACGCCCAAGCCCTCACAGGCTAAGCTGGACAGAGTAGTGACTGAGATTCTCAAGCCTCCAGTGAGCAAGGAGAGAGTCCAGCAGCTTGTTCCACCCAAGGCTACTCCACCTAAGCCCAAGGCTTAGCCTAACCCCACTTCCCGAGGGGTCTGTCTACCACTGTGACTTTTGCCTGCGGAATGGCCACTTGGAGGAGTTTTGCTTCAGGAGGAAGCGAGTTGAGAGGCAGGAGAGAGCCTGGGGAAACCAGGATCAGTTCTATCAGGGTGGTAGGCAGGATCCTCTCCGTTGTGATGAGATGAGAGACCGCTTTGCTGGTGAGAGAGGAGGCGGCTTTTAGGCCCGTGCTCCTAGTGGAGAGAGACGCTTTCCCGGTCGAGCTCCTAGTCGTTTTCAGCGCTGGCTATGGATCTTCTGACCGAGGCTTTGGAGGTGGAGGGTTTGAGAGCTCACGCTTTAGAGGTCGTGGGTACCTAGGAAGACGTGATGCTTACTTTGACTGTGCTTACCCCACTTTTGAGCAGATGGCAAAGCACTGGTTCAGCAGTTAAACTAACCCCAGTGCCGGACCATTTGCTCACTCTCGCTTTCCTTGATTTTGCAGGATCGATGCCTGGAGGACATATGGATCATAGACTCCGGCTGCTCTAGGCACATGACAGGGCACCGCAGATGGTTCTCCAGCCTCAACCTTGTGAGCACCAAGGAGTACAACACATTCCGGGATAATGGTCAAGGTAAAGTGTTGGGTGTTGGTTCTGTTGCTCTTTCTAGCAAGCTTTCCCTGAGAGAAGTTGCTTTGGTGAGGAATTTGGGGTTCAATTTGGTTTCTGTCTCGCAACTTCTCAAGGAAGGGTTTGAGGTTTGTTTTAAGGAGGGTTCTTCTTGTGTGCTTGATGCTAAGGAAAACCTTGTTTGTAAGATTTTGCCCTATGGGCAGGTTTTTAAGGTTGACCTTGCATCTATTTTTGGCCCTCCTCGCTGTTTGGTTGCTAGTCCTTCTGCTGATATTTGGAAGTGGCATAGGAGGCTTGGCCATTTGAGTTTTGATCTGCTAGCCAGGTTGAGCTCGATGGGTCTGATCCGAGGATTGCCAAATTTGAAAGCAGAAAAGGACTTAGTATGCCACCCCTGTCGTCATGGCAAGATGGTTGCCGCTTCTCATGCACCTGTCAATCAGGTGATGACCTCTTACCCAGGTGAGCTGCTACATACGGACACGGTTGGTCCTGCTCGGGTACAATTGGTCAGTGGGAAGTGGTATGTGCTTGTAGTTGTGGATGACTTTTCTCGCTATTCGTGGGTGTTCTTCATGGAATTCAAAGATGAAGCTTTTGGTTTTGTAAGGGATCTGGTCTTGAGGTTAAGGAATGAGAGTCATAAGGCCATGAGGGCTATCCGCAGTGATAATGGCGGAGAATTTCGCAACTGTCATTTTGAAACTTTTTGTCGTGACCTTGGTCTTGATCACCAATTCTCGTCTCCTTATACCCCACCTCAGAACGGTGTTGTGGAACGAAAGAACAGCACACTTGTTGAGATGGTGCGGACGATGCTTGATGAGCATAGGACATCCGCGACACTTTTGGGCTGAGGCTAAGAATACGGCCTGTTACATCGCCAACCGCATTTTCCTATGAGCTCTAGGGCATATAGAGTGTGGATCCATGATACTAGCAAGTGGTTGAGACCTGTGATGTTTCCTTTGATGAATCTATGCCTTGCACAACCCCTACTTTTGAGCTTTCAGGTGATGATGAAGAAGGCGCTCCCATCTTTGAAGATGAGGAAGGCGAAGGAGATACTGGTGATGCAGGAGCCACTGCACTGGCTGCAGCTCTTGCCCCCTCTGCTACGAGCTATGAAGATGAAGGAGGATCCTTGCCTATGGTTTCCTCCTCACTCCCCCGATCGCAAGCTCGAGCAGAGGTTGGCCCCGCTGAGGACGCAGGGGAGGTGAACTCCGAGATTATTCCAGTCTCGGCAGGTCCAGCGGGATCACCCTCCAGATAGGATGATTGGAGATCTACACTAGCGTGTCACACGCTCTTCGGTTAACTCTCTAGTTTTTTTCTGTCACTCCGCATTTGTTGCTTCTTTCGAACCTCGGGATGTGTCACATGCATTATCTGATCCTAGTTGGGTGAACGCCATGCATGAGGAGTTGGAGAACTTTAAGAGAAACAATGTCTGGGATTTATTTGAACCTCCGCCAAACTGCCACCCTATAGGAACCAAGTGGGTTTTCAAGAACAAACAGGGTGAGGATGGGATGGTTGTGAGGAACAAAGCGAGATTGGTAGCCCAGGGTTTCTGTCAGAAGGAGGGGATAGATTATGAGGAAACCTTTGCTCCTGTAGCTCGTTTAGAGGATATTAGGATTATGCTTGCCTTTGCTGCCTCTAAAGGCTTCAAATTGCAGCAGATGGATGTCAAGTCAGCCTTTCTAAACGGTTACACAGAGGAGGAGGTATATGTGAGACAACCTCGTGGCTTTGAGAGTGCCAAGTTTCCAGACCGGGTGTATAAGTTGAGAAAAGCCCTGTATGGTCTAAAGCAAGCTCCAAGAGCTTGGTATGCTAGGTTGCAAGCCTTTCTGCTCAAGTCTGGTTTTGTGATGGGTTCAGTAGACAAGACCTTGTTTCTATTGAGTCGTGGCAGTGACACCCTTCTAGTTTAGATATATGTTGATGAAATTATCTTTGGTGTTTCATCTCACACATTGGTGTCTAAGTTTGCTGAACAGATGAGCAGTGAATTCGAGATGAGTCTCATGGGTGAGCTTCAGTTCTTTCTTGGGCTTCAGATCAAGCAAGGCCCAGAAGGAACCTTCGTCCATCAAGCGAAGTACATGAAGGACATTCTGAGGAAGTTTGACAAGGGAGATCTCAAGCCCATGGCGACTCCCATGTGAACACAGACGGCTCTTGATGCAGATGAAGAAGGGGACGTGGAGGAACAAAGAGAGTACCGAGGGATGATCGGCTCACTTCTGTACCTAACGGCGACCAGGCCGGATATTTTGTTCGCGGTCTGCCTCTGTACGCGATTTCAGGCCTCACCAAGGCTATCACATCGTCAAGCGGTGAAGCGCATCATCAGGTACCTGAAATACACTCCTGAGCTTGGTCTTTGGTTCTCTTCAGCTTCGTTGCTCTCTCTCAGAGGGTATTCGGATGCTGACTTTGCGGGTTGTCGGTTGGAGGGCAAGTCTACTTCCGGCACCTGCCAGTTTATTCGGTTCTTCTCTTGTCTCTTGGTCCTCACGCAAGCAATCTAGCGTAGCCACTTCCACCACAGAAGCTGAATACATTGCTGCTGCTAGTTGCTGCTCCCAGCTGCTTTGGATGAAGTCCACCTTAAGCGACTTTGGTCTCAGTTTTAGGAAGATCCCTCTCCTAGTAGACTCTACTTCTGCTATTTCTGTAGCTAAGAACCCCATCCTGCACTCCAGAACCAAACACATAGACGTGAGGTTTCACTTCTTGAGAGATCACTATGAGAAGGGAGATATAGACTTGATCCATGTAGAGACTGAGAACCAGTTGGCTGATATCTTCACCAAGCCCTTAGACCTTAGCGTGTTTGCTCGCTTGCGTGGGGAGCTTGGTGTTTGTTACCCCTTTTAGGTTGGGGTAACTTTGGTGTAGTTTAGGATTTTGTTTTGCTTTTTCTTTGCTTTTCTTTGTTTTTCTTGCATTTTGTATCATACCATGCATTGCATTGTAACATATGCATTTTCACTTACACTAGCACTAGAGCTCTTCTGGTATGACAAGTTAGTACTTGCTTGTGCTAGATTGTACAATTGCTTGCATGATCATGGTTGGCTAAGCTCCTTGAATCTGTCTAATATCTTTTGTGAGCTCAGTGACATTTATTGAAAATCAAAAACCATGATCACCTCTTGACTTGTCTACCTAGCATGTATAGGAATGTTGAATGCTATGTTATCTTTTCATGCTAGGATATGCTAGTCGTATGCCTTTGTTAAGTTAATGCCTAAGCATTTATGACACCTTGCCCAAATCTGAAATCTGAATGAATGTTATTTACAAGTGGTGTCCTATGAGCTAAATTGAAAATATCCAGGTGGGTTCACTTGTCACATTGATCTAGTTTGAGATAGCTTGCCTTTGCACCTTGGCATGAACTTGGACTAGGCTGTGTATGACCAAAACCTTGTCTTAAGCTTCTGATGGTTTTCTGAACCTAGGCTTGGCATTAGTTGGTAAGAAGTGGCAAAGACAAGTGAATAACCCCTGGCACATGATCTGATTTGCTTGAAGTTCAAAATTGCTAAATCTAAAATCTGCAAGTCTCTAAATTGCTTATGGCCTGTTGTAGATGCCTTGGTTGAGAGTGGCACACCTTGTATGTTTTGCTAGCGTCTTGCTGTTCATGCCTATCTTGCTAGATGCTATTCATGTTGGTGATGCTTTCTTTTCAACAACCCTGTAAAACATGTTCCTGATTTGTATAAGATAGATTCAATTGAGCTTGTTTGCATGCTTCCTTGCCCTCACTTGCTCTGTATGCTAGAACTTGTATTTACTAGCCTTTCATCCCTGCTGAGCTCTTCATGGTACACTTCCTGCATTTGATGGCATATTTTGAGGGGGAGTTGTCCATTTCAGGGGGAGTTGAGTTCTATGAACCCTTGATGTGTCCATTGTCAACAAGGTGGAGAGATGTTGTCCATTGAGGAGAGAGAGATGTTGGACCAAGGGGGAGGACTTTGTAGAGATCTAGTTGAGGGGGAGTTTGAGCTTTTAGCATGCTCTTGCATCGGTGCAGTTGAGCCTTTTGCCTCTTTCTGGAGGAGCCAATGTTTTGCCTTAGCATGACTCTGTTGAGCTAGTTTGCCACTTTCTTGAGGGTCATGCTTTAGTTTGATCGACTGCGTTGAGTGGTTTCCCTTATCTTAGGGGGTCGATCTTTGGCTTTGTTTTGGTTGTCTCAATTTTCCCTTTTCTGCTAGTATTTGGCTTTTGGGCACCTTGAGCAACTTCTTCTTTTTCTTCTTTCTTTTCGGTTTTATGCTTTTCCTTTTGTCTTTGTTCTATTTCAGGTTACACGTTGAAGGTGTTGACAATGCACTCATCAAGGGGGAGATTGAGAGCCAATGGACTGGCTCCATTGCCTCTGGATTGATGAGTGATTGTCAACAGTACCAAGACCCAGGAGGACTTGGGCACAAGACCTCCGATGGACAGGAGGTCCTCCGATGGACTGGAGGTAGAGGAAAGTCCTCCGAAAGACTGGAGGCATGCTCAGCGTCTGTCAGCCATGGGAGTTCGGTATATGGAGGAGCGGCACGGCGATGGCAGGAGTAAGTCCTCCGAAGGACTGCGAGGCTGCCCCGATGGACAGGGGATGCCGGGCGCCACCGCAGTGCTCCAACTCGAATGCGTGGCGCGAAGGCGTGCGAGGGAGGCTTTGGCGGCTTCGGCTCAAAACCGCCACTCAAGCTACCCAAGCCTTGGTGAGTTGGGCCACGACTCGCTAAGATAGAGAAGATGGGCCAAATGCGGCCCAGGCGGAGACTTCCTAAAGTTTCCCGGTTTCTGACTTCAAAACCGGGGGCGGATCGCGGATTGGACTAGTGGCCATGTGGAGAACATCCGAGGATTGCATGGAACTTACGAAGATCAAGACTTCATCGTGGTCGTCCGTCCCGAAATATCCAGTAATCTTTCATTTGAGTCCTTAGGGTTTTTTTAGCTGTAGGGACCTAAGTGCAAAACTGTCTAAATAGCACTCGGGTATAAATAGGTCCAAGGCAGGTCATTAGTAGGGACTCTTGGCTACTAGGATTAGTCTTTACTTGGTGATTTTCGTCCTTAAGCTTTGAGCTCCATTGTTAGGGAGGTTAGAGTAGGATTTTGCCTCCTAATCTTGAGGGAAGGTGAGGGTGGTTGCTTGGGACGAATTTCTGCTTGTATACTGAATCTTTAGACCCATCTTGTGCATTTAATCGAAGCAAATTCGTGCAGCAACCTTGTGTTCTTCTCCTCTCCCTCTCTCTTTGGTTTTTGGGTTCAATCCTTGGCTTTTGGGTGTTTTTGGTGGCCAAGCTTGAATCCCTTTCCTTGCTGATGTTCTGGACTTGCTAGGACGTGGAGATCATGTCTTAGTTCATCTCAACCCTGCTGGATTGCCATGAGCAAGCCTCTTGTGGGTTTTCCCTTTTCTTGCCCAAGGATTGCTATTTCATGAGATCTGAAATTCCAGCTGATTCTGTGGTCACTTTGAGTTGATCTTTTGCGAAAACCTTTGGAATAGGGTCCAGATAGGCTATGCAAAATTTCGTGAAGTTTGGACAAGGTTTGATCAAGTTTGGGTTTGAAAACGCCCTTTCCACGACTCTACCGGACAATCCGGCAGAGGCCACCGGACAGTCCCATTCCATCGGATTGTTCGACAGCGCCCACCAGATAGTCTGGCCTGAGGCGCTGTCCAGGCCGTGCCACCGGACAGTCCGGCAGCAGGCACCGGATAGTCCGGTCCCACCGGACAGTCCGGTGTTGGCCACCGGACAGTCCGGTCCCACCGGACAGTCCGGTGTTGGCCACCGGACAGTCCGGTCCTACCAGGGAGCTGCTGTGTTCTTCCCAGTTTGATTTTTCCGCTGTGTTTCTGCTCTGGTTTTGTGCATTCCCCACTGTAAGACCATTCTCTTTGCTTACTGTCAGTCAGTGAGATGCACCTTGGCGCGGTGAGTGTCGTGTGGCGGGATTTGCATTGTTTCGTTGCCTCGATGCCATTCTTGGCTGGATCATGAGTTTTCCCGCATTGGTGCGTATCCTTTTAGTGGATAGCACCCTTGCACTGCTAGGTACATATCTGTTCAGTGGACGGTGCCTAGCTCTGTTGCTCTTGAGTTTTGCAGAGCATTTTCTTGGGGGTTGTGTTTTTGAGTTTTCAAGTGCTCCTATTCACCCCCCCTCTAATCGCACATCTCGATCCTACAGGGGCCGGGCGTCCTGGCTTGAGTGCAGAAGGGGGGCTCGGCGGCCTCAAAAATTTCATTTTTTTTTGAAATGTAAGAAATGAAAGATAAATAACTTATGTAGAAGAAAATTTTAAACTAATGCAAAACTTTTAAATCTAAACATGCAGTGGTATAACGAAAAATACTTGTGCGGACATTAAATATGCAGTGAAAGGTAATGCCAGTGTACCTCCTGGCGAGGGCAAGTCATACCTTTTGCTCGGAGTCAGCATTCGACGGAGACTTAGCGGCCGTCTGAGCTGCAATACTTGCTCGCCATACCTTCTTGGTTGCCATAGCCTTTTGTTTCTGAGTTTTATTCTGGGTCTTTTCTGGCTTGGCTTTTGGCGATTCATCTTTTTTCTTCTGCCACTCTTTGGGTGTGTTCGTTGTTGTGGCGGCGACCTTTGTGATAGGAGTCTTCCCTCCTGCTTCCTTTGTCGTCGGTTTGGCCATTGAGGCACGTCTTTGTGACTCAGCTTTGTAATCGGCTTTGAGCTTCTAGGCTTCTCCCTCCAATACGATCTTTTCCATTGTTAGGATGAGAGAGTCCACTTTTGACTGACTTGGCGAAAGCTTGATCTTCTCTCTAGGCATCTCCCGGGGTGCCTGACACTTAAGTTTAAATGTTTTTACCTATCGGCACTGTTCTACCTTCGGTTTGAAGGCGAACGTCTCCCGTCTGCCATTGATGTTGAGGTGGACTTAGCCAGCTCAAACGTCAATAGTGGCCTTAGCAGTGCTTAAGAATGGTCGCCCAAGGATGAGCGGCGTTTTGCTATCAATCTCCATGTCGACCACCACGAAATCCATCGGGACAATGAAGTTCCAGATTTTGACCGCAATGTCTTCAGCGATTCCGTCGGGGTAGCGAATCGACTAATCCGCTAGCTGTAGGCACATAGTAGTAGGCGCAAGTGTAGCATGCATGAGTTTATCAAAGACTACCTTTGGCATGATGCTCACACTTGCTTCCAGATCGTAGAGAGCTTGATCGAAATGCTGGGTCCTGATTGAGCATGAGATGGTTGGATTCCCTGGATCCTTCTTCTTTTGGGGCGGCTGGTTGAGTATAACAGTGCTACACTCTTCTGTGAGGTGCACGACTTCTGTGGATGGTAGCGGCTTTTTGTTGTTGAGGATGTCCGTCAGGTACTTAGCGTACGTGGGTACCTACATTGCATCTAGCAATGGAATATTGACATATGATTTCTTAATTACCTCCACAAACTTGCCGAACTGGTCGTCGACGGTAGTCTTTTTCTGCCTTTGAGGTAAAGGGAGCACGGTAGTGTCATAGAACTCGTGCGGAGCTGACTTTGGTGCTTCCTTAACCGGTTGTGGTTCGGCCACTTGATCTTCCTTTTCTGGTTCGGCTGGCTTCTCCAATTCCTTCCCTACATTTCTAGGATGTGGGGGGCTTGTGTACACCTTCCACCCCTAGTTGTTACAGCATTCGTATGTTCCTTCGGGGGTGCCTCGGGCTGACCCGGAAGCTTACCCAAAGTTGGACTAGGCAAAGCGGCAACAAGCTGAGCTATCTGAGTTTCTAGCATTTTATTAAAACTCAGCTGGTTCTTCATGGCGCTATTAAGAGTTTCCATTTGAAGCGATAGGTTTTCTAGAATTCTATCGTTCGCATGGAATTTCTTACTTATACTATCGTTCACAGCCTTTTGATCGAAAGGATTGTTATTGAACTGCTAAGAACTGCCAGAAGACGTACCTTAGCCAGAGAAAGGTAGGTGTGGTCACGAGTTCCAACCTGGTTGAGGACGAGGCCCATTGTTGAAGCTATTGTTGTTGATGAAGTTAACGTCCTCCAATCCATTTTTGGGGCAGCTGTTCCCCGTGTGGCCGGTATTCCCGCAATGCTCACAAGTCATTTGAGAATCCAGTGCCTGGACCGGCACAGCTTCAGGAGTATCCTCTAGCTCCTTTAGCAAGAGGTCCATCTTGGCAGCCAACATGTCGGTACTGTCAATATGGTGGACTCCGCGGGGCTTATTGTTTGCCCTCTCCTGTTTCCATCCTTGGTTGCTTGCCATCTTCTCTATGAGAGTGCGTGCAGTGGCAATGCTCAAGCATAAAAAGGATCCTCTAGCGGCTGCATCGAGGTGTTCTTGCGCGGTCCGGTGTAGACCGTGGAAGAAGTTTTGGATGATCAGCCACTCTTCCATACCATGGTGGGGGCAGGCAGCGATGTACTCTTGAAGTCTTTCCCATGCCTCCGCCACCGTCTCATCAGCGAGCTGTTGAAAGCTTGAGATTCGGTTCCTCAGTGAGCTTGTCTTCCCTAAGGGGAAGTATTTTGCAAGGAAAGCATTTGAGCATGCCTCCCAAGTTGCCAAGTTGTTGCGGTTCAGATAGAACCACTATTTTGCCTTCCCGATCAATGAGAACAGGAAAAGGCGCAGTCGAACAGCATCGGCGGTTGCACCCTTGATAGTGAATGTACTGCATATCTCCAGGAATTGCTGGAGATGGCTGTTTACATCCTCCGACGCCAATCCGCAGAATGGACTAGCTTGGACCATATGAATGACACCTGGCTTGAGCTCGAAACCTTCTCCAACAGTAACTTTAGGCCCAGTGGGGATGTTGTTGGTGGATGGGACGGAGAAGTCACGGATGGTCTTCTTGGGCACAGCCATTGTTGGTGTCGGTTGCTTTGTGCTTGTGGATCCAAACTCCAGTGTTAATGGAATAGGCCTGTGCCCGTGGATTGTATTTTGACGGACTCTCCTTCTGAGCAGCGACTCCGGATTGTTGTGAAAGTTTGCCGGTAGGTCAAAACCGGTCATACACCTCTCTGTCAACCCAACAATAAAGTAGACAGAAGCAAATGAGCTTGCTAAGAGATAGCGGTATGTTATCAAGTTATAAGTTCCTAGGTTCGAACAAATCAAACTTCTATTACCAATTGCCTCCCCGGCAGCGGCGCCAGAAAAAGCTTGTTGACGTCTCTTAGCGTAACAGATTTTACTCCGCAAGCGCAAGGAAATTCGCTGTAGCTTTTTCACCCAGAGTATTCCAGGTATCGTAAAATTCCACAGGGAAGCAAGGGCTAATAGGTGGAATGATATGTTCGAACATCAAACAGTACTATAACTTAGATAAACACCAGCTATTCTTACAACAGGGGTAAGATAAACAAGATAGTGTATGGTGGGAAGAGTAAATAGGGACCAAAGCTGGATTGATGATGTGGCAAGGCCTTACGGTTGGTTGCATGCGACTTTCGGGGATGTGTTGACATGGCATGTGTGTGCATGCAGGTCGAAGTTGGTGCCAATTGGGCTCAGACACAGGCCGGGCGTCCTGGAGGTGGGGCCGGGCATTCTGGGGACTTAGCCATGTGGCCAGTCACCTCCTGGTTTGGCTCCATTTTACCATGTTTGAGTATGTTTTGTCACCTGCATTCAAATATTTCAACACAACTCGTGGAGATATGTTAGTGGCAAAGGTTTGTCCATACTTTGATGCATTTCCCTTCATATTCATGGATAGTTGATGGTCATAGATAGTGCAATAACGACCGTCAACAAGAATACGTATAGCTTCTAGGCATGAAACTGGAGGAAACGTTTCGTCATAGTCTATCCCCACTTTTTGACAAAAACCCTTGGCCACAAGTCTGGCCATGTCCCGCACAGCAATGCCATCCTCCCCTTGCTTATTTATGAAAATCCATTTTGTACCAATAGGATTGCATTGTGGTGTTGGCTCTACCAAAACCCAAACCTCAATCCTCTCAAAGTTTTCTAACTTCTCATGCATGGCATCAACCCAATTACTGTCAGAAAGAGCGTGTCCAACATCCTTGGGCTCAAAGGAGGCAACAAATATAGCATGACCAAAGAAGCTGATAGAACCTGTTTGGGACCTCAAGGTCATCGCATGCAAATCACCAATGATCCTATGTGGAGGGTGATCCCATTGGACCTGCCGAGATGGAACAATCTCGGAGGTCACCTCCCCTGCATCCTCAGCGGGGCCAACCTCTGCTCGAGCTTGCAGTCGGGGGAGTGAGGAGGAAGCCGTCGGCAAGGGTCCTCCTTCGTCTTTAGAGCTCGTAGAAGAGGGGGCAGGAGCTGCAGTGGGTGCAGTGGCTCCTGCATAACCAGTATCTACCTGAACTTCCTCATCTTCAAAGATGGGAGTTCCTTCTTCATTATCACCTAAAAGCTCAAATGCAGGGGTTGTGCAAGGCATAGATTCATCAAAGGAAACTTCACAGGTCTCAACCACTTGTTTGGTATCGAGGATCCACACTCTAGATGCCCTAGAGCTGGAGAAATACCCAAGGAAAATACCATCCAAGCAGTGAGATTCAAATTTGTCCAAATGCCCCCCTTTTTTAGCACAACGCATTTGCAGCCGAATGCATGCAGGTGCTTGACACTAGGCTGCCTACAAAACCGTAGCTCGTACGAAGTCTTCCCTAAGAAAGCTCATAGGAAGATGTGGTTGGCAATGTAACAGGTCAAGGGTTTTGTATTAGAATGTTCCAACATTCGTGGATCAGAAAGACCTCGGGTGTCCGGCTCTATAGAGTCAACTTGTATCTCGTTCCTATGGTTAAATGTACTCCTAGTCTTATAGTGATAGCACATTGAACTTTGGTAACTTTTTCTTTAAAACCCTTGTCGTTCATGCGCTTCGAACCCTTGTGATCGAAGAAATCCTAGCCTAATTGCACTATATTCCACTATTCGTTAATTACTAGCTTCAAAACTTTACAAATCAAGGGACTTCATTTACAATGGGATTCAAGCGCCCTAAGCTCTTATGACACATCGGACTTCCTCCTTATTTACCAAAACCTTGTAGTGATTATGACTCTGTAAGTGGAATGATTGAGCCACTCTTTTTGTGATGTCTCCTTAGGCAATCTTGGATGCCTCGACGGGATCTGGAGTCCTATGTGTACGGCCGTCACGTGGTTGTGCTACTAGGTTCGCGCTGGCATTAAGACATGCGAAGGCATGACATCGCTTCAATCGTGGAACATTCATAATCGGAGTTTATCATTTGATTGACCTCGAACCTTGCTACTCTTGATTTGTGGGGATGCTTGATTTCATTTCCACTGTCCTGTATAAATCATTCCATTGCCTTGTTGCCCCCTGCTTTTCCTGAGATGTGGGAGTAGCCAACCTCCACCCACTGCTTATCCACACCCTTTTCATTGCTTCTGTGGAAGTGATCAGTCTCATTTCCACCATCTCATCACATTTTTCCATTGCCTTGTTTCACCCTACCTTCTTGACCAATGGGGATAATTCGCCTCAACCCACGACTTGCTCATATTAATTCATATCCATGTTGACCTTGCCTCTGAAGATTGGTGGGAACAGTCCACTTTGTTTCAGTAACTCCGTCGATATTTTCTATCCAATTGTTGAACCTTAAATTCCCGAGGGTGTACTTTACAAACATCCTCCATACTAGCTTTTGTCCTCGGCCAGTGCTCTTGTCTTATCGTCATTTCTCTCTGAGTGGTTTTCTTCCTCTTAGAAGGGAGTTTACTAACATTTTGTTTCGCTAGTAAGAACACATCAGCTTGTTTAAGCAAATATGGCCTATCTTCTCCCTCTTGTGCCTTTCTTGCCCTAATGAGTAGAATGTGCTACGTTTCACCACATCTTACTCTTTGAAAACATGTTGACTTGGAATTTTATATGTGGACATAGTCCCCATCAAATAGAATGAGTGTGTCTCTCAAAAACACATCCAATGACAATCCTTTGAATCATAATGTTCTGCTTTGCTCGATCCCCGACTGGGTACACTTTGTTTTCATCGTCTGGATAAATCAGATACTTACCGTGTTTCAAATACTAGTATCACAATCAGGAAATGACTCCATTCCTTTGCTTCAATCACAGTCACTTGCTCGCTGACCACATTCTCTTCATGGTTTGTTCATTCGCTCTCTTATATGGCACGACTCGTCGAGTATCTTAGAGAGACCACCTTAGCCTAATAGATAACGCTCTGTGACTACTTGTGTTAAAGAGGCACTAACCATTCACAAGCTAGTTGACGAAGCCAACAAGTGAAAAATTGGGATGTTACCATGTACATTCGAAAAGGCACGAACCATGATGCCATACTCCTTACCATACGCGATAGGTAACACACCCGTACCTCACACAAATCTCGGGACGAGATTTCTTTAAGGGGGGTGGGTTGTGATGCCCCCGGCATCTCGAAAGTCTTAACACGCGATTAGATTAGTGGTAGTCAAGGATCTGGCTTAATGATGTTTAGAGAAGAGCAACAACTAGGCTAGTAAATCACGAAGTCAAAATTTTCCAGTGAAATATGCAAAACCCCTGAGTGCACTTGTGACCTTAGTTCAAAATAAAATGTGATTTGGACCAAACTATCTATAACAAACTTGTAGAAAATTTTATGTAGATCAACTTTGTTATTGAGTGTGGTAACATGCACAAAGGTTTAGGTGGAGTTTTGGGTCGATTAATGAAAAAGACAGAAATCTGTCTAAACTTGATCGGTAGGGAAAATTCAAATTTCAAAGGAACAAAAGTCCCTATCATGCAAAACATCATATAACAAAGTTGTAGATAATTAAAATCTACACAACATTGGTATAATACTCTTTCTCTGAAAATGGGCATAAAATAGACTTTATGAATTTCTAAGTTTGCATTAAACCTTGGTCAAACTGGAGTCAGCAGGTTAAATTCAAATTTAATCATATTTAAACTTGGAATCTGATATTGCTCCTTTTGACAAAGTTGTGGATCTAGAAGATTAGAACAACTTTTGTATTTTGGGTTTTGCTAAATTTGGCCCCTAGGATGTTCAAAAACAACAATTTCTAAAACATGTCTCAGCAGTCAAACAACATTTTTCATTTTCCCGAATATATTTTTCCTTCGTGTCACTGACGAGTGGGTCCCACTCGGCCGACCCACCCGCCACGCGGCGCCGGCGTCCGGCGCAGCCGGCCACGCGCCGCTGGCCACCGCGGGCACGCGCCGGCCGCCCTGCCCCGCCGCGGCCACGCGCCCGCCCCCGGCCTACCCTGCCCCTCGCCCCGGCTTCCTTGAGGTCGAAGCCATCTCCCACTCGCCCCTCCGCTCTCCCTCCCTCTCCTCTCTGCTCTCTCTCGCGTGGGGGAGCTTGGCCGCCATTGCCGGCCGAGTCCGAGCTCAAAGCTCACCGGGCCTCCTCTTCTGGGCCCCCTCCACCCCATCCAACGCGCGCGCCACCATCGCCTCCATCCCCGCTGCGAACCCCAAGACCCCGCCCTTCTCCGTGGCTCCTAGGGCCCCTCCCACGGGCGTTGCCGCCATGGCCGCCACGGTGAGCTCGGCCTCCCCGTGGGGCACCCCCTCCGCCGCCTCCTCCCACGGCTAGGAAGGCACCGCTAGACGTGTCACCGTCACGAGCACCTCATGCGTGTGCCTCTGACCCCGGATCCCTTCCCCATCGCCGGACCGAGGCCGCACCGCCGCTCACTGTCACTCCGCCGTGCCTCGGTTCACGACCCGTTCCCCATCCACTCGTTCCTCCCCGCGCGACGCCATTAGGGGGAAACGAAGCCCCGCGGCCGGGGACACCTCTCCGGACCCGCTCGGCTCCAAGTACGGCTCCACAGCCGCCAGCGCAAGCCGCCATCCCCTCCCCTGCGCGTTTGGCCAGAGGAAGAAGAAAGGCAGGAAGGAGAAGGTTAATTTTCAAAAGCACCCCTGCGCTTTTGTTTATTTTCTTTCAAGTACGGTGCGCTATTCACTGAGTCATCAGATCCTTACGCCCTAGCCCCTGATGTTAATAGATAATCACGTGTAGGTCCCTGTCTATTATGATTTTCGATTTATTGAATATCTATAAACAGAAAACTTTAAAAATTCATAGTAAATCATAGAAAAATCAGAAAAATACAAACTAAGTTGCATTGTTGTCCTTATTAAGAGATATATCTGCTGGGTATGATGGTTGAGTAGGAAAAGACAGTTTTGCCCCTGTTAATGTGCATGCATGAAAAACCTTAATAAATAGGAAATGTGGGTAAAATGAGCTTCAAAAATTATGAAATTTGGGCAGAGGCCTTATTAACATGTGTAGGCTCTGTCTAAATTTTGGTAGCCCTAGCATTAACTGTTTAATTACTATTTTGCCCTTGTCTTATATTTAAGCATATATTAATTTAGAAAAATGTTGCTATGGAGAAAAATGCTCCATGTGACTTTAGGGGCTTGATATGAGCTCTAGGTTATGAACATGACTCATTGCTAGAATAGGAGGTGGTGCATGTAAGGTTGTGACTCTGATTTGGAAATAGTAGAAATAATGCAATTTTACATAAATAATCGAAAATGTGAGACCAGTATATCCAATAAAAACCCCCACACTTATTATAGTAATCTTAATGACTAAATAACTAATGCATGTTTTATCGGCTCACATCACCATGTTAGGTTTATGATCGACAACTTAATTCTTGTATATGTTCTTGTGAAATTGCACATACACGATTGCTTCGGATCTATAAAAGTAGTATTAATGCTAGTGCCAGTCGGGAGGTTTTGACTGAGCTAGTATTCCATTACATGCGTAACTAGATGTTTGCCTCATATTTTGCTTAACCAGTTGTATGCTTGATGATCGTGCATGTCATTCACTGTGTCATGCATAGCATTCATATAGCAACGCTTGTTGCAGATACGTGATTGAGAAACAAGTGCGGGAGCTACTTTAAGCAATGATGATCCAGAAGATCAAGTAAGCCCCCGACACGACCTGGAGAGCCCATCAGTCGTGTTTGGAAGGAGGAGTTGTCCAATTGATCAAGGGGTTGCCTGGGGCAAAGCCTCACAACCCGGCAAACTAACCTAGTTTAGTTTGTTGGTTTTGATAAGAATAAGCAAAGGTAGGCAGGACCATGAATTCTCCCAGCTAATATGATGAATGATTGTCTCATTACACATCCGCATTAGGAGTTGATTGAAAACAATTGCATTAGATCTCCTGGCCGCCCTGGCCCTAGCACCTATATATAGAGTTCGTAGGACGAGTTGCCTAGGCTCAGCTAGGTGCGAGTAGACACGAGTGAAAGGAGTCACTCGTCGCGTAGGTGTTTTCAAAGGTTACAAAACTTTTATTATTGAGAAAGTAATATTATGCTCATGGTCTAAATGGAGACCGGGCGGAGAATAATTTTATTATGTGGTGTGCGTTTGGCTCCGCCCGAGTCGTTTAAGGCCCGTCCGCTGTTCGTCTACTGATCGGCATAACATTGCTAGAGTGCTTAACCGGGAAATGGGACCGGTGAAGTCTTACCTAGGTTTGTCCGGAGTTTTCGAGGCTCCGCCCATCCACTTGCTGGAGGCCGATGGGCCCGGGGGCGCTTGTACTCGAGGGAGGGCTGACCCGGTGCGGCCGTGGTATCGCTCCTAAGGGAGGGCTGACCCGGTGCAGCCGTGGTATCGCTCCTGAGGGGGCACAACCCGGGGGTTAGGTAGGGGCGCTTTGAATCTTGGGACAAGACAGGTGGAGATGGGGACTATATGTGGGAACGCGATGGCTAGTAAGCATATACCCCTGGCATGATAGTTATTCCCGGGAATTAAAAATCGATTCGAATCGCTGATGCCTACCAGGTGTGGGACTGCCAATATCACTGTCGGGCAGCGTAGTAACTACTTGAATATATTATGTCCGTTACTCATGTTTTCAAATACAACATGTTTGTATTGTATTGCTTACATTTCTACAAGTTGTAATGGAGTTATATGCAAAAAGATGAATCTTGATATTTTATATTGATATATCACTGCTTAAAATCAATGGCTAAGGATCCAAAGGTTAGTAAGCAAGCTTTGCGTCAGCCGTAAGCCAATCCATTAAGTCCTACTGAGTAATTAGTACTCAGGGTTTGCCCCCACCTTTTGAGAATAGGTACCGGCGACATCTGGACAACTGCTTGGAGAAGGGTAGTACCGGTGGGCTCGGTGCTGCTCGCCTCGATCCATGATGCGTGAAGACTAGTAAAGTGTTACGTTCCGCTGAGAGATGTTTTTCAAATTCGCTTCCGCTATCTGATTCAAACTTGCCTTTCGTATGGTAATATGTTGAAACTTATATTATTATTTCGAATCGGTTTGTAACACAAGCTTATATATGTTATATTCAACTACCTGAGATGATGTATCTGTTGTGGCTCCATTGTGGGCTGGATGTGTATGATGTCGGTTCCTCTGGGAAAAGGTAACATCGGGAGTCGAATGACTCTCGACGGACGACCGGGTTTAGTTCGGTCTAATCGCACTGCAAGCCAGAGGTGGCAGGTGTGCTTAGCCCGGATTAAATCGGCGGTTCCGCCACAGCTCAGCTATGTCAACAGCTAGGTGGGGGCAAGACTCACACTCAAGCACCTCGCTCAAAGTAGGCTCATCCAATTTAGACTGGAGCTTGCCAAACTCAACCTTCATCCTATCCATCTCCTCTACCTGATGAGCATACTTGCTCTTCTGCTCACAAAGGTCACTCATGAGGGACTCACAGGTAGGGCACTCAAACTCACTAGGCTGGGCCTACACACTCTTCAGCCTCTCAATCTCAGCCAAGGCATCAGCAAGCTTGGCTTTTTGCTTCTGCAGCTTATTGGCTGCCTTCTCCAATAACTTATCTTGGGCTTTCAACTCATGACTATTCCTCTCCAGCATATCAAGGATCTCAGCTTGCTCAAGAGTTACCTCTTCATCGGAGGAGTCATTGTCGTTGCCCTTGTCATCCTTGTCCTCAAGCGCCATGGAGCAAAACGATCTCCGGTTCACCTTGGGCTTGCTCTTGGACTTGGTGGAGACGAAGCAGAGGCCAGGTGGACTGCCTTGTTCTCTCCTCTTGTTCCGCTTGGTGACAATCTCCTCATCGCTTGAGCTTGACGAGGACGAAGAGGAGGTAGATGATCTGCTGCAAAGACCACCAGGCTCGGCGACGAAGGCCTTGTCCCACTTCCGGTTGTCCTTCTGGTAGCTCTTGAAGGCCTTCCTGAAGTTCTTGATCTTGCCGGAGTGGTGCTTGGTGTGGTCGCACTTGCCGGAGGGTGCTTGGTGAAGTTGCGGGAGTGGTTCTTCCCCTTCTTGTAGTAGTCATTCTGCTTGTTATGGCACTTGGTGATGAAGTGGCCGACTTCTCCGCACTCAAAGCACTTGGGCTTCTCACCCCTTTTCTTGCTCATCCGGTTGTCATAGGCGCGCTGGAAGCGACTAGACACTAGACAAAGCTCATCATCCCCAAGTAACTCTAACTGCTCCTCTGTCACAGACATCAAAGCAGAGAACAAAAACCGTGAAGTGGGGGGTTAGCAGCAACTTCCTTGTAGCTGGAAGCCAAGGCCAGGCTCTCGAAGCCGGTACCATTGAGCATATCTGTCATCTGGTAATCAACCTCTATGGCCTTGAGCTTGCTGTTAAGCTCCTCAACTCCTAAGGTGTCACACCCTGCCGATTCAAGAATGGAGTTCTTCTTGATCTCCCACACATTCCTATCCAAGGAATATAGCAGCTTGATGGCCTACTGATGGTCAGTGTATGGGAGAGCAGCAGGGGCAGAGTTGACACAGAGCTTGTTGATGATCAACTGAAAATGACCAAACAAGGAATCCATAGACTTTCCTGGCTTCTGGACGAAGTTCTCATACTCACGCAGGTAAGTCTCCACAAGCCTACCCTTAACTGTCACTGTCCTATCATGGTGTGCACTGAGCAGGGACCAGATCTGACGGGCGGTATCAAGGTGGCTCACCCTCTCATAGTCCACCAGACCAAGTCCAGAGAAGAGAAAGTTCACCGCCTTGTAGTTCGCCTCGTGCTGAGCAATGAGCGCCGATATGGTACGCTCGGCAATGAGGAGAACTGTGAAAGTCGTACTCTGTGTAGCATTCCATATGTCCTCGCTCTGGCTAAGCAAGAATTCTCTCATCCTACCCTTCTAATAGGGATAACCATCTGAGCCGAGAACCAAAACATTCTCAGAGTGTGCAATAGTCGTTACTGGTTTCTCACCAGTAAAGGTATGAAGAAACCTAACCGCCTCTGATACCAATTGTAGGACCGAGATGTGTGACTAGAGGGGCGTGAATGGGAGCACTTAAAAACTCAAACTCACAAAGCCTGAGCGGCTAACTGACAAACAGAGCACATAGAAGCTAGACACCATCCACAGAATGAATACGTGTCTAGCAAGCACTGGGTGCCATCCACTGAAAGGATACGCACCAAGCAAGCCGAAGCACTCAACTCAACAATCAAAATGACTGCAAGCCAAGCGGAGCAACGACTCACGCCGAAGTGTCTTCGCCAGCCACTCAACGCACCTAGATGCATCTCATTGATATACAGCAAGCAGAGAGTATAGGCATACAACGAGAACCACCAAAGTGAGGTTGAGGCAAAAGCACAAAAGCAAACGAACACAAACCAACCAAAAGGAACCCGGCTAGTGATCACCAAGATCTCTTAGCAAATTAGGTACTAAACACCGTAGGAATGATCCTAGGCACCCCCAAAACCACCCGAAACAATCCTCGGCCTTTAGGATCAACTAAAACCAGATTTGGGGGCAAAAACACTACCACCACCGAACTGTCCGACACCCTCCATCGGACAGTCCGACAGCCAGATTTCAGGTAGACTGGGTTGCAAAGAAAATTGCCAAAACCCAGTCAAACTGGCTCTGAAAATCATGAAATTTTAGCCACAGGCTAAGGAAAACATTGGGAACAACATACTAAAAATTCAGCCCATTTGGTGACTGTTAGTTCCACCGGACTATCCATTGAAGTTGCACGGGACTGTCTGGTGTGCCCAGAAAACAGCCTCGGATCTTGAGTTTGCAAACCTTAAACTTGATCAAATCTTCTCAGATCTTCACGAAATTTGTATAGGCTATCCTAGCACTATTCCAAAGCTATTCCCAAAAGATCTACTCAAAAAGATCAAGGGATTAGCGGGAATTTGAGATCTTGTGAAGAGGTGAAAATTTGGGCAAGAAAGGGGAAAACTCAAGATTGACTTGCTCATGGAAATCCAGCAGGATAAAGATGTTCTGAGACATATTCTCCACGTCCTTGCAAGTCTAAAAGAGCCAAAAGAACATGATTAACTCGCGGGCAAAGCAAATCGCCAAAGCCTTTGAGTTTCATCCGAAATCCAACTAGAAAAGGGGGAGGGAGATGGCTGCACACATGAGCACGAATTGGGGATGAATCTTGCCTTGATTAGAAGTGGAAATTAGTTCTTCCAAGGTTCCTCATAGCATACCACCCCTCATCCTCCCACTAATGCAAAGTACTAGCCCGAGACTCTCAAATCCTAAGCAAAGCTCCTAGTTTAATCTTAAGCTCTTGGCTGGTTGGAAACTAAGCCTAGGGTTTTTAGACGTAGAAGAGTCATCTAAATGACCAGCCACTTAGGTATTTATAGCTCAGGCCTAATTGACGCATTTTCCACTAAGACCCCTATATTACAGAAATGCCTTTAGGGGCACCCAGCACCGTGGTGGCACCCGGCATCCCTAGTCCATCGGGGTCACCTCATAGTCCTTCAGAGGTCTTACTCCTACCGTCACCGTGCCGCTCTTATGTGTACCAAACTCCCATGGCCGACCGACGTCGAGCATGCCTCCAGTCCTTCGGAGGACTTCCATCTACCTCCCGTCCATCGAAGGGCCTCCTGTCCATCGGAGGTCTTGTGCCCAAGTCCTTCTAGGTCTTTGGCTTCTGTTGACAATCACTCATCACTCCAGAGGCAATGGAGCCGGTCCATTGACTCTCAAGTATAAACAGAGATCGAGCAGCATCGTCATCACCTAGGGAGTAAGCAACCTTGGGGGAGGCAATGCCGGGTAATGTTGAAGCTTAGTTCCTTAGCAATCACTAGCAAGAACTAAGCTTGGGGGAAGATCACCAGGTGAGTACCGTGAATGCTCAGTATTTCACTTCCATATTTTTAATCATCAAAATTGCCATGACACCAAAAATATTTCTTTCTTGTTATCCAAAATAAAAGAAAAGTTATAAAAATTTGCATAATTCAAAAATAACAAAAATGTTTGCTTTTTCTTCAATAAGCTCAGTCCTAGCTAAAATGCTAGAATTTTGTTTATACCCTTGCTTAAAGGAAATGATGAATAGTTGCTCTGTTAATTCCTTGTATGTATTTCGTATACAACTTATTGGCATTTTTCATGATGCTACCTTTAATCTTTAACCTTGTGGGAGCAAGTGCTTTCAAACCAAGTCTAAGTTGTTGTGAGTTGTGATATAATTGAAGTTTGAGTTTAACCCCTCTTGATCCTAGTAAGGTGAATTCTCAGAGTTTTCTTTTTGAAAATTAAAATGAGAAAGTTCCTCGGTGGCTTGAAATACCTATCCAGAGCCAAATGCTTCACATAATGAAACATCTACATATGCTACCTATTCTTGTGTTGAGTTTTGTCAAATTTTGAGTTCTTATGAAGTAGTGGTGCTTCATGTCCCGATCAAATCCCTTACACCCACATTCATTTGCTAGCCTTTTTTGTTTGGGCATGTTTAAATCTACATTGGATTCAAGCATCTACCTACACCAGACATTTCTCCACCAAACAAAACCATTTCCATCATCCACATACCCATCCACAAATGTGGTGTTACAAATAAACACTCCATATTCTAGAAACATCCCAAAAAGTTCCCTTACAAGAGCAGACATGGAGATATCAAAAAAAGAAAAGAAAAAAGGAGCGAGAGAAAGAAAAAAGGAGAAAAGAAAGAGAAAAGAAAATGATAGCTCCATGCACTCAAATGCTTCAAAGATTCAAGAGGAAATTCATCAAATAAGGGGTTTTCATTCATAGACCATATCCATCCACAAAACAAACCCATTCTCCTTTGACCGGGATGAGAAGTATCATAAACTTTGCTAGGACCAATTTTTGACTCAACAAAATACATGACATAGGTAAGCCAACTTTATCCCTACCTTGAGATCCACATAAGCCTTTAGTTGATACAGAAAAGTTTGGCCTGTGGCCTGGTAAGGAATCTAAAACCGCTTGAATGATCGAGGGTACCATTTGAGGAAATTAGTACTTTGATTTCGAAATTTTCAAAACCCTCCGAGCACGAAACCAGAAAAGAGATAGTTCGGTGACACTCTACTAAGATTGTTCTGATTCTCAACCACCAAAGACAAGGTAAGAAAAGCCAAAGCCGCACAGATATGGATCAAAAGGTTGGGATACACTTATACCAGTTTTTTCAATAATAAAGGTAGAATGTTGCGTTGTGCACTTAACACTTGCAAGACATTGACATTTATGCAACACCTGATCCACCGAGCCTAAGTCTTAGCTTTGCTCGAGGATGAGCAAGTGTTCAAGCTTGGGGGTGTGTTGGCGGTCATTATTTCACTGTTTCAACTGCCAATTTATCATAAAGTAAATGTGTATAGATAAAGTTCTGTGCATTATTTACCAAACACTAAAGAGTTCTATGAGTTTTGGTGGTTTTTGGTGTATCACAAAGAGATGCTCAAAGTCTCTGCAAGACAACATCATCTGGAGCAAGAGAGGATTTATGCACAAAAGGGCTTGACATAGAACCACAAATACCATCACCAAAAAGTATCTCAAATGCCCTCAAGGACAACACCATTCGTAGAGCTTGTCGAGACGATTTCAACAGACATATTATTTTTCGTATTTGGGGCTCACATACAAAAGATATGGAAAATACAAAATAAAAGGGCAGTGCTGACGTCAGCACTACCCTCGTCCGTAAGCCAATAAACAGGAAAAGGCGCGGAGACACCATGTGGCGGGCGGTGAATGGCTGCATGGGGAAACCGAGGATCCTAATCCGCGTACATGCGCTAGGCCCAACCAGCTCGTGACATGTGGTGGGGGCAAGCAAGTGCGCGTGCCGATGCGCGAAGAGATGCGGATCAGCTCTGCCGGCCTACCCAAGGGCACGTGGCGCTTGCTGAGTGGCTCAGTGTGCGGTTCGCCAGCCGCCTAGATGTGTGGCGAGCGGGCGATAGGCCAAGGCATGGTTCAGCTCCAGTTCTCTTCTGGTTTGCCCTTCCAAATGGTTCGAGGCCATTTTGGCTGGTCCAATTGTCTAGGAATGAATCCAAGAGACAGTTGTGACCCAGAACACCTGCAAAACGAACAATTCATGCCTCAAATGGCTAGTTCACCAACTTAGGATCCAGTTTTGGACCATTTCTCGCTGCCAACACATGCAAGATAGAGTTACCGACCTTCCCAGGTCAATTGGGAGGACAAGTACCGACCTTGCATGTAGGAAGTAGGAATATTCCCCTCTTCTCCACCTATAAATAGAAAGGCACCCCCTCACTCTCACTTGCACCTCACCATGTAATCACTATCTCCCTCTCTAGGAGGTACCCCTCGGGTAGTGCCTCCACTCTGAATTCGTTGTTCAGCTTGGAGTTAGAGCAAGCTTTGTTGTCTCAGAGTTAGTCGGAATCTTTGGTAATGTACTTTGTGACTCTTTACTTAAGCATTACTTTCCGATATATGACAAGTGCAAGTATTTTATCTTTCTACTTAATGCACTTATCTTCGTTTCTAGTTAGTTACTCGGAGCTGGTATGTATGTGGCTGCATTTATTTGCTAGCACCATTTCCATTTGGGCATGCCAAGTTTGAGGTCTGAGTTGTGCTAAGTCAGAACTGATTGAGCTTTGTTACAATTGCCAGTGTTATAAGCCTCTCATAGACTTAGATCTAGGAGTCTGGTTAGCTCCCACCCTCTAGCTAATGGTGAGCTTTAGTGCTCAGGCTCTCTTATGGTGACATATGCAACACATCGCTTGAGCACTAGTATACCGTGCCATCTTACCCGCGCAGCTCTGGTAGGTATCCCCTTTTGGTGACAGCATTAGGGAGCCTCTATATTCCGATCCCGTCAGTTCGGTAAGCCTGTAGGCATTAGCCAGTTGTCATTTGGTTGGCCAACTATCTACCCCGTACCACCTCAGTGTAGTCTAGAATTTTGCTCGACGCAAGACAATAATTTTGTCTCGATCCTTTTGACCATAGTACGGATAGCTCTTGTATGCTTATAGACAAGGAAGACCGAAGCTTAGGCCTCGACTCGTTGTCCTCCCAGCTTAAACTTTAGTTAGCACCAACGGTGTTTGGTTTGTATCCCATGGTGTTTGGTGTTTACCTTTTCTTGTTACCTTTTGGACTGAATGAGTTGGTAGTAGCTAGATGATCGATGAAGTTGTATTCTTTGTCGATGCTTCCCTGTGAATAAATATGATACCTTGGAATACTCCTGGGTGAAAGCTATAGTGGTCTCCTTATGCTTGCGGAGTAAAATCTGTTAGGCTAAGTACCGCCAACAGCGGCTGTTACTAAGAGCAGAGGTGGCCAAGGGTAGCAGGTAGCATGCTTGAACTCGGCGTCCATCACAACCGTGCTCCGCACGGTTTGGAATAGAGGCAAGGAGAAGGAGCAGAGCACAGACAGTGCATGAGGGTAAGAACGGCAGCCAAGGAGGAGTGGGGTGAGGAAGAGAGATGAATCAATGGGGCACATTCGCTTCCACTTCTAGGAAGCTAGTGGCCATGTCGTAGGTGGCACAAGCGGTGAACGATGCGTGGGCGTAAGGGAGAGGGTGAGAAGGGTGGCGTAGAGTGCGTGGATGCGGTCCATTGAACCCATGGTAGAGATCGTGGGACTAGGGTAACGATAGAATGGGAGGAGTCCACGGACCAGATGCATGGAAGGAGAGGCATGTGGGACCCATGACTGCTGTCCACTGGCGGAATCCAGATAGACTGACTGGTGGGTCCCGCGTGTCACACACTCATAGGAGAAAGGAAAATCCCAAAAATGGAAAATGGAGTTTGACCAAGAAAGTCCCATTATAAAATCGTGTATTCGAACCACATAGAAGCCTAATCAGAAGAAAGTACAAATACAATAATTTCTCCCGATTTAGAGATCTACAACTTTGTTATAAACATCCACACCATGCTATGTATAAGTTATTTGCTTAAATTCGAATTTAAGTGGTTGACCTTTGTTTGACCAAGTTGGATTGTCAGGTTTAAACATTTTAGAAGGCTTATTTCTGGGCATTTTAATGAGTAGTGGGGTATACCAATGTTGTTCAGAATTTTAGGATCTAAAACTGTTATGTACACCATTTTGCATGATAATGAATTTCGTTTTGCAAAATTTGAATTTACTACTCAGCTCAAGTTTTAGCATATTTCACAATTTGAGAGAAAATGAACCAAAACCTTACCCAAACTACTCTGCATGTCACTAGTTCAAATACTAAATTTGTTCAATTATAAGTAATCTACAACTTTGGTATAGAGGGTTTGGTCTATATCATAATAGTTTTCAAAGTATAAGCACAAACAATTTTAGATGTCAATCAGAACAGTAGTTTCATTTAGTGTAGCGCTTCTCTTGTTTCAAACTTTTGAGACTCAAATGGAGTCCAAATAAGACAAGGTCTGTTGTATTCAAAATGGTGACAAGTTAATTTCATTTCATAGAAAGGAATATTTTGATGTTGTATAGGCAAATCAGAAGTAATTTCAGAATCATATTTGGAGAGAAATTGAAATTCCATACTTGAGAATTTATCTGACTGGATTTTGGTTGATTCCAAGAGATATTTGGTGCAATTATAAATTACATAATCGACAGTTTTGAACTATGTTCAGTGTAACAAAAGTGTGGTTCATGGTATGTACAACAACTTTGATAATGGAGCTGAGCTCAGGTGCTTAATGAATTTGAAAGTTTTATTGGGCACCAAATTTTGATCAAGGACACCTTTGCTACCTTTAAAAAGAACGTCGAATAAAATCAATTCAAACTTTTGAATCACTTGTCATATGGTTTTAAACATGGTCACAATAACAAAGTAGAAGAATATTTCCTGAACTAGAATTTACACATTTGGTGTTTTGCACAAAAGCTTGTCGCTGTTGACTTACTTAGCCAAACCACACTCGGTTTTGTATTTTGAACAGAAAATTTTAGACTTAAGTGATTTGTCCATATAATTCGTGTTCCTCTCTAGCATGATTAGGTTATAAATCATCATTATCATGTGTGAAATTGTGTCTTCGAGTCTTGAGATGCCAGAGGCATCACAATTTATTCTATGTTTCAAGTTGGATTTATGCTAAGGGTGGTTCTTAGTTTATAAGAAGTTTGTCTCATATCTCTTCTTAATCCCTTAGCCATATTATCTTATCTTGACCTTGCTTAGTTTGTCCTTGACAAGCTCTTATCTTTGATCTAGTTTATGCTATAGTCTAGTTTTATACCTAGTTTGTGATTATATTATATCTTTTACCTTACCTTGTTAGATCTATTAGAGCTAGTTAGTTAATATTTGATTAGGCCTTGATTAATAGTAGTTAAAACCTAGTTTTCCATGGATTGATAAACCTTTGATACTCATCTAAGGGAAAGGCTACAACCGATAATGTAGCTTGTAGTACAAGGTTTGAAGTAGTTAAGTGCCGTGGTAGAGTTAGCAACACTTAGCAAAACATCAGTGCACATATCTAGTTTTATCTTGCATAGGTTTTGTTGAGTAGTTGTAGTCTCAGAGAGCCTTAGTAGTTCCCAAAATCTGAATTCACCCCCTTCTTAGGCGTTGGCCCAACGTTCAATTGGTATTAGAGACCGGCCACTCAATCAAGTCCATTTTATTGTTATTAGAGCTCACAACTCAATTTTGCACTTTGGGCTTCACTGCCGGATTGAGTACTTGAGACATCTAAGAATAGGAGGATGAGTACAGGTAGTGCTCCTCACTTTGACAGCATGAACTAGCCCTATTGGCGTGCTAGAATGGCTAGTCGTCTAGAGGCCATAAGGTTGGATGTTTGGAGTGACGAAGGAAGGAACGAAGCCGCTCTCACGGCTGGCAAACCTGACAAAAGCAGATGAGAAAGAATTGCAATTCAATGCCATTACTCTCAATGCTTTGTTTAGGTCATTGAGCATTGAAGTATTTAATACAGTATATAGCCTATCGAGCACTCATGAGATATGGCAAATGCTTAAGGACCTCCATTATGACATGTGATATCAAGGAGCAAAAACTTTACTATGCTTCTTAATAAATTGGCTAATGACATGTACTCATGCTTAAATGTTATTGTCAATGAGTTCAATTCAATAGGTGAAACCAAGCTAAGAGATGCAGGTACCTAAAGGAGGATCGTCAAAGTAGTTCCAAGTGATAAATATGCAAGCATCATGACCTATCTTCTCAATTAAGATATCAGCTCAATGGCGCCGACCAAGGTTCTTGGCAAGATCACCGCTTTTGAGCACTACCACAAGATTGGCCAATACACCTCTTCATCCAAGTAACTTGCTCTCACGCCATTCAATGTGAAAAGAAGAACATTGAGAAGGGCAAAAGCAAGAAAGAAGCAAGCTCAAGCAAAGAACAATAAGAATATAGTGATGAAGACGATCAAGCCTAATGCTCCTCCTCCGATGATGATGAAGCAATTGCAATGTTGATTAATAGGATGCATAAAGCATTGAAGAATCTCAACTCCAAGGGCAATCATATCATCATAGAAGACATTGATCACAACTATTGAAAGAGAAAGGAAGTAAAGGGTGGTTGTTTTAGATGTGGTGAGAAGGGACATTTCATTAACTCATGTTCACAAAGTGCCAAGGAAGAAAAGAAGAAGAGGCACAAGCTCAAGAAAAAGGAAAAAGAAAGAAGAGAGGCACAAGGTGCTCACTAGCATTGGTGAGTGGGTAGATGTGTCAAGTGACGATGATCATCACATGAAGCACTCTGACAAGCTTACTTCGCACAAATCATCCTCTACTTTGCACAAGTGCCTCATGGCCAAAGGTAAAAATGAAATCCATGTAAGTGATGACGATACCCTCCCCCACGATGAGCTTAATGCCCTAGTCTACGGGCAACAAGTAGGTTTAGATAAATTAATTTGCGAAAACAAGATTCTCAAAGCTCAATTGTCTAGCTCATCAACCAATTATTAATAATCAAGAACTAAAAGCTACTTAATGTGATGCATCCACACCCTCTTTTGAAAAATCTGAAATGGATGCTTCCACCTCTTGTGATTTATTTGATCAACCTTGCTCACCTTCTTTCAAGCCTTTTGTTGACAATTGGTTTGTAGAATCTTGAAAAGAAGAGGTTGCAATGGAAAACAAGGTGCTTAAGCAACAGGTAGATCGGCTCATGAAGGACGTGGTGAGGTTACAAAGTGAAAAGGTGGAAGCCCAACCTCAACAATTTAACTGCCCTAAGGTGGTGAAAAAGCTTGAGGAAAGTCAAACCGTGGTGTGCTTCCATGGCCATCAAGAAGGCCATGAGTCCTACATGTGCGGAGTAAAGAAAAAAGGGGTGGCCAAGAAGAGAGAGAGATCAAAAGAAGGCCATTACTCCAAACAACCCAAAGCCAAGCTTGAAGGATGACAAGAAGAAGATCACACCATATTTGCTCAAGAAGAACAACAACAAGGTGGTTGCTCACAAGATAAATAAGCAAGGCAAGGGGTGGAACCATCTTATTTGGGTGCCCAAGGATATCATTCATACCATGAAGGCATCCAAGAAGGTGTGGGTTCCAAAGGCAACATAGATGTCACAAAGGCTAAAGAGAACTTGGAGACTTGGCTACATTTGGATACAAGGTTTTAAGTTAGATTGCCAAGTGATGAAGCTTATCCCATACCAAGACCTCTATGTTGTGGTAACTAGATTTAAATTCATGCCTTTCCTTTAGCATCTAGTTTCTATTCTTGCCTAGGCTTTGCATGTGCTATATTTAAATTCAAGTAATGCATGCCTTTACTATCTTATGGTAGGTTGCTTGTGTCTCACTCTAACCTATGAGCAACCTACATTGTTTCTTAGTTTAGGTAGTTGGCACCAGTTTTAATTCTTATTTTTTGTTCCCAAGGCCAAATCATAAGGCGAGCTCCTCAGTTGGATTTGAATGTCTAGCACAAGTCTCTCACAAGCAATTCAAACCTTGTATGCACAATTTTAGGGGGAGCCTAATGTATGGTTTCTATTACTTTGACACTAACAATGCTTTAAAGTTTAACATGTATGTAGTCTCAACCATGTCCCCAGATGCATGGATGAAGTTAAAGGAAAATGGGCTTCAATTTCGCAACACCTTCGTTGGTGTATATTTCAATCATTTATAGCTATCTCTATGCATAATATAGTATAAGCATCCATTTGTCTTGATTGACTTATTGTGCATATGGTTTGTCTACCATCATATGTATGCCCACTTTTAGGGGGAGCTTAATTAGCCTATGTTATGTGAGTCTTGTGTATTTTGATCCATTCAACATCCAAATCCTAAGGATCGTATATGTGGGACCTTTCTTCTGCTTTTAATGCTTTCCCTTTCGGTGTTTGATTCCAAAGGGAGAGAAATTGTGGACCCAAGCAAGCATGCAAGGAGTTGAACCTGAACTGAGAAGGAAGATCAAAGAGGACCAAAAGGGTGTTGCCACATGATCAAGAACAATGGGGAGAAATGAAGATCAAGATCAAGGCAATGGTCCTAGAAAGACAGGGAAATGGCATTGGAGTAAGGGGAAGCCTTATGTCCATTGACCTCAAGAAGGGGACAAGATCATGGCAAGGGTAAGACATGGGCAAATTCCTCCAATATTTTTGGAATGAAAAGACAATTGGTATCATTGCATATTTCAATTAGCATCCTTTGATCTTGCCTTTGCATTGCATCCTAGCATGTAGTATGTTCATGCCTTTCAATTTATTTATTGCTTGCTTGGTCATGTTGTCATCAGTCACCAAGAAATGGGCTCTAAGCCTTGTGCTTAGTTCTATATTGTGATTTTGGTGGTTGTGGTGACAACATGTACCATTTGGGACTAATGTGTGTCAAAGTTTATCTCTGTAAGTTCCAAGGTGTACGAGATAGACTTAATCCTGGTAATGGTTTGGGTCAAACTGGTTTTTTTGGGCTGGTTTTATTCATGGGCCAACGTGGTTTGGTAGAAAATACGCTAGGAATGACAGAGGTATGGTTTGGTCTAGTACCTACGCTGGAATGTGCCGGTTCAGTTTTTTCGGGTTTCAACCAAGAGGAAGCACCAAGATGCCGGGCAAGACCTCGAGCGCCGCCGGTGCCCAAGAACCCAAGCGTCATCTGCCGCTGCCGTGGAGCCCAAGCGCGCATTGGCGTCTGCCCCCATCGCCGAGGTGTCATCCACCACCACCAACCCGGCCACACCCTCCGCCTCGCCCTTATCGCCACGCCAACCAGCCCATCCTCTGCCACTGCACCAACCACCCCGGCTCCTGCTGCCATGCCTGCCACTCCCCCGCTACTGTCGAGGCGCTGGCGGCCCGTGCCTGTGGCTGAGGTGCCGGTGCCTGAGACCAAGGCCCCCACGCCCTGCGGCTAAGAAGAAGAAGCCCGCATCCAGATCTAGCCCTGCCTAGTCCAGACCTTGTGGTTGGGCGGCGCTGGACGCCGAGGCAAGGATAGCGCTGCCGCGGTGGCCACAAGGGGAGGGAAAGGTAGGGTGCAGCAGCTGCAGCACCAGCGTTGAGAGGAGGAAGAGGTGGAGGTAGCCTATGTCCACTGCTGCGGTGATGACATCAAAGTCAAAGCCCATGTCGAGTACCTCCGTGATGAGGCCATCCGCAGAGACGTCACTCCTAGGGGCGCCGGCCTCCTCCATGGCGAACCACATGGACACCCGCTACCATGACACCAGCATTGAGGTTGGTGCTCAGTACAGCATTGGCATGTGTGATTTCTAGTCCCTATGGTAGAACGATGGAGCTTGGAGCTTGGAGCTTAGACACGTTCAGAGAAAATCTGGTTGGAAACGGTTGGAGAACTTTGGATTGGTGTGTTTTGGTTTCATTTTCCATGTAGGCTAGTCCAGTTTAGTTCAGAGAAACAAAGTGGTGGGGGTGGTTTGGATGAAATGAAGCTCTACAACACAGTGGCATGGTGCAGGGTTAGGCCAAGTTTGAGATCATTAGCAGGTTTAGATGGACTTGGGGTACAAACACCTTAAAATACGACTTAAAAGGAAAAACAGAGGATGCAAGCCATCAAGGATAGTAAGCGTGATGCATGACATGGAAGTCCTACTGACTGGTCATCTGGCCAGAATTTTGAACGCACTGGATAGTCTGGCGGTGCCACTAGACGGTTCGGTGAGTAGAAGAAGGCCAAGATCGAAGATTCAATATTCCATGCAATTTACACGCATCGGAAGGTCTCGTGGTCATACCACCGGACGTTCTAGGAAGAGAGAAGAGTGAGCAACTGTGTCAAAGATTTGAGTGCACTAGACAGTGCAATCATCTACCACCAGACGGTACGGTGAACACACCGGACGTTCTGAACTCGAGGCTACATCAACATGAAGACCATGGGCATTAGCACAAATCGGACTAGTCCGGTGGTTATAATGGTCGAATCAAACTCCAACAATTGACTCCAACGTCTAGTTGGGTTGTACGCATCGGTTGGTCTAGTACGTGCACACTGGACGGTCCGATTGTACTGTCTGCTCAAAGCAGTTCACACCCAAAGGCTAGGTTCAAGGTTTCGGCTATAAATATCCCCTTGTCCGGCCTCATTGACATGGTTGGTGACTTTTGAGTTCATTCTAGTGTTGAGACACAAATTTGTGAGCCCAATCCATCACAATAGCGTAGAGATCATATTCAGGCATAGACAAAGCTTTCGAGCTAGTGCTTAGGCCCTGTTAGCGTATAGCCCTTGGTTGGGACCAAGTGTTGTAGTGAGTTTTGAGAAACGCTTAGAAAATCCGCGCTTGCCCTCATGAAAACTTGTAAGGGGGCTTTAAGTCTTGCAAGACCCTCTGATTTGTGGAGTGGCCGCGACCATGCTTGTGAGAGGGAGGTAGACCCTCGGCGTTTTCTCCAAAAGGTTACCTAGTGGAGATGGCGGAAAGCATCTGTGAGAAGACCCGCGGAAGACCCTAGCAACCTTGCCATCCTCTACCCTTGCAAGGGCGAGGCCGTAGTCCTTGCTGGGACTACATGTGAACAAGGGCTTGCGTGGGTGTGTATCGGGGATATACAGAGTTACCCTACTAGGTTGCCTGACTTTTACGACGCTTAACAAAACCTTAGTGCACATATCGAGTTTTATCCTTCATAGGTTTTGTTGAGTAGTTGTAGTCAGTCTTTAGAGAGCCTTAGTAGTTTTAGAAATGCTAATTCACCGCCCCCACCGCCCCCTTTTTAGGCATCGGTCCAACCTTCAGGGACAATGGACGAAACTTATTTCTTTAGTGAATTCACTTCAACCTATACTTGAATATTGGTCTAAATTGTTGAATATTGGTCTAAATTGTTGTTATTAATTTGCAAATTGATTGATATCTATGTGTATGGTTGGGCAAGCAATGTGAGAACTATGTTTCCCTGGAGAACTGATTTTCATTTCCTGTAGAAAAATCACTGTCAAAAACATATTTACGTCTGAATATTCGATCTGCATAGCTCCGAACCATTGTCTACCACCGTTTGTTTTGACCACTGGCACATTGGGCTTGATCCATGTATCCCTGAGGTCACCAAGCAGGAGGTTGTGCTCACGTAGTATCTGCAGTACATCAGCGGGGCACGAGGCCGCAGCGAACACAGACAAAATGGTTGCACGAGTTATGAGCAAGACACGGTGAGGCAGCATACGCGGACTGACCGACTGATACGTGAAGGAATACAGCGCCAGGCCACAAGCAGGAGGGTCTCAAAGTCGCAGCGGATCTCTGTTGCCGGGGTGCTCGAGTTGAGGCCAAGGAGGAAGCAATATAGTGGAGTGAAAATTGTTTTTTGAAATTAGTTTTTCAGACCTGTTGGAGAAGGGAGGTATATTTTGGTTCCCAACAGTTTTTGGAAGCACCCCAAAAGTAGATTATTGGGAGAGTTTTTTAGGCACTATTGGAGTTGCCCTTAAAAAAGAATTGGGCACTCTATGCAGAAGGAGGTCGCAACCTTCGCTATATTTAGAAGATGGAATGACAAAAATTATGACCGCGAAGTATGACAGCCCAGACATCCCTTGCAACACGGCGAGCCATCCATGCTTTTCTAGATCATAGGGTGGCTGTTGAGATCTGCACATTCATGCATCCTGATCATCATGCAAATATGGGCAAACCAGCTGAAATGTCATAGTCAGGAAACAAATGCAACTACACACCTCAGAAGGCTGCGCCCCGATGGGGGGTCGGCATGGTTTTCCCGCGGTTACCTTGCCAAATCCCTTCTGTGACCCCCTAGCCTATTCATCCCCAATTGAACCTCACATTGTAGTGGCACCAGAGACGTCGACCAGTGCTGTGTGCCTGTGTCCCCTGGCGAGATCATTTTGTTCCGTTCTTGAATCTTGAACCAATCAAGAACTGGTTTCTGATCAATTAAGCTTGGAGGTCCGCTCTCAAGCATTGCTTGTTTCCACCTTTTTTTTCCATTTTTTTGAATGCTGAACTCATGATTATCCCTCATCTGTTGTCTTTTGGTGAACCTAAACAAAGAAGGAATCTTGGTGCGAGAAACCCTACTTTTGTTGCAAGAGCTGGGATCAATTAAAACCAAACGGCAGGCCAAGCAGGCGAGCACTAGTCGGTCTTACCCTGCACGATGGCGTCATCTCTGACATCGGCGCTGAGCTCCATGGAGGTGATGCTGGACGCACTCATGCAACGAGGGATAGGGAAGCCCGAAGAACAGAAACCCAAAGAAGAGGATCCACCAGTGCTACCCACACGACCAACGGGGAGAGGCAGGCTACCGTCGTTGCACAGGCCCGGAGCAGCGGCTCCGTGGATTCACCAGACGCCCGTGGCATCACCATTCCCACTGCCAAAGGTGACATCGACCGACCATTTAAATATTGCACTGCATTTCTTGTTTAAGATGATTTGCTATGAAATGAAAGATTGACATGTGGATGCCAGGAAGAAGACGAGGGGAAATGTTTGGTAAATCTAGAGCTGGAAAGAAGGGCCGTCAAAGCAGAGATGGAGGTGAAACAGAAAGAGGAGGAGATGAGGCAGCAAGAGAATCTTATCGCCACACTGCGGCAGCAGGTTGAGCATTACGAATCCCGTCTCTCGGAATGCGAGGTCAGGATGAAATGTGTGGAGGAGGAGTTGCAGAAGCAAGTAACTTCGTTACAGGTGACTGGAACCCATTTCGAGCCATTTTTGCTTCAGTGCTTTGTCCAACTGTAATATGCAAAATTATCTAGTTAAAGAATAATATATGTGGTGCCCCTCTGTGCTGCAGATGGCTCAAGCCGCCGGGAGAAGAATTGGATCAACGACGACATCGCTGCATCGCCAAGAGCCGTCGCGTGGAAACTTGCCGCCATCTCAGTCATCAGCGAGGCGGAAGCAGCACGGTTGCGAGCCTGCCGTCATTGCTGTTGACGAAAGGACTTCAGAGGTGAATCAACTGGTAAGGGAGTTCATGAGGGAGAGCGAGGCGTTCGACCACAATGCTCGTGTTGTTGTCGAGGCAAGGCCGCCTCCCAGCAGCGCGAAGTCAGTGGACGAGCTAAAGACGCTGAAGCGGCAGTTCACCTCATGGAAGAAGGAGTACGAGGCCCGGCTCAAGAAAACAAAGGCTGAGCTCAAGAGGCTTGTCTACGCTGAGAAGAAGAGCCACGATCACGGCCACCAGCGGTTGTGCGGATGGTGGAGGATCAAGGCGCCGAAATGCAGGACACCCAAGTGTTGTAGCTTCAAGTTCAAGCTGCCGAGCCCAAAATCATGCATCTGCTGCTGCTTTCGCCGTTCCTGCTAGCCATGCAAATGCATTACTCCAGGGACTCGGTTCATTGCATGTTGTGGTGGGTTGGATGAAAAACCGATCAATGGAATATGGGGTCACAGGGAGCAGAAGGACTAAGTGCATGGGTCTTGCATTGTGTCATTGTTAGGCCTGCAAGGGGAGCGGTGCGATCCATTTGGATCAGCGACTCGTCCCTTAATTCAGCATCGGAGCCCATAGGAGCGACCCCAAAATAAAAGGTTGAAACCTGATCGCGGGTCGATTTGATCCTATTAGCTGTTCCATATCCATCTCAACGTACGTATGCCTCTGACTCTCTCATAATAATAGGAAATAATATGAAACGAAATTATGCAAAATAAAGGAGGAAAGATAGTTGAGTTTGAACAAACAGAAAATATGCCGGAACTACCGATTTAATCTGAGCTAAGCCCATAGTTACTTGCAGTGCATATATACAGAACCAAACTCGGTTGTCCATCGAGCTAGCAAATCGACACTCAATGTAACTATCATACACATTAAAGCGTCGAAAGAGGCCCAATAATTTAACCGACATCTCACTTCATGCTAACATAGCTTTGATTTTTACTGCTCAATATACTTACTGTACATGTGAAGGTTGGACCAACACCTAAGAGGGGAGTGGATTAGGATTCCTAAAATTAAGTCTATCTAAAAATTACAACTACTAAAAAAAACTATGCAAAATAAACAAGCTATGTGCACTAAGGTTTTGCTAAGTGTTGCTAACTCTATAGTTGCTATATCTTGTAACCTAGTTCGACATAGAAAATAACCTATCAAGCTAGTCTAGGAATGTAAACACACAGTAGTAAGAAAGTAAATGCGGAAGCTGAAAAATATGATAGAGAATGCAAACTCTGGGTGACAATGACGACCATGGTACAATTAGAAGACAAGGAGATTTTCTCCGAGGTTTGGGGACACCAACGTGTCTCTACCCCTTGCTCCTCATTTGGCGCCACCCCACCCCCTTCGCAGGGCTTTGCTCTCGTATAGTCTTCAAAGGAATACAGCCTCACCTACGCAAGGGTGGAGGATGGCAAAGTGACTTTCACAAAGGTCAAGCAACCCGGTTGGATCTCCGGACATCCCCAGTACACATCCACCCATGCCCTTCTCTCATGTTGTCCTTCAGACTACGGCATTGTCCACAGAAGGGTAGAGGATTGTCGGGACCGTTGGGGTCTTCCGTGGGCCTTCTCATGGAGCCACCCCGCTATCTCCACTAAAGAAGCATTTGGCCAATGTGCCGAGGGCCTTCATCCCTCTCACAAGTAAGGAGGCAGCCACTCCACTCCGGAAGATCTCGCAAGACTTACAAGCTCCACACTTACAAAGTTAAATGTGCACGCAGGCACGGATAAGACAAATAGGCCTAAGCAAAGATGCTTTGCAAGCTCTAGCTATGTCGGGATGTGTCGATTAGCTCAAGTGAAGGTTGGGCTCAGAAATATGTGTATGTACACTTCAAATAGGCTTGAGGAAGTGTCTCAACACTACCATGAGCTCATAAGTCACCGACCATAGAATCGAGGCCGGCCAATGGTGTATATATAGCCCAATCCTCAAAACTAGCCATTGGAAACTTTCATCCCTTTTCTATGTTACCCCCGGACTGTCCAGTGGTACCACCATTGGACCATTTGGTGTGTGTATTTGGCTAGCCATTGAGTTGACTGTTGAACTCAAATTCGACCGTTGGAGGGACCGGACCGTCCGATGCGTGTTGGAGCCTGGGTCTTCAACTTGTAGTGCTCCCTATCTAGAATGTCTAGCGAGATCACCGGACCGTCCAGTGTGTGTAAATGATGGGACGCGGTCTTTGTAGGACCGAGACATGCGACTAGAGGGGGGTGAATAGGAGCACTTTAAAACTCAAACTCACAACCCTCGAAATTGGTGCTTGAGAGAAGAACTAGACACCGTGCACTGAACAGATACGTGTCTAGCAGCACAAAGGTGCCGTCTAATGAAAGGATACGCACCAAGCGAGAAAACAGCGAGCCAACTCAACAAAGAGACCGAGGCAACAGAACCTGCAAATCCGCCACACGACACTCACCGCAGCGATGTGCGACTTACTGTCCTACAGCAAGCAAAGAGAATGGTCTAGAGTGGGGATTGCAAAACCAGAGCAGAAAACGCAGCGGAAGAAGCAAACAGCAGAGACACAGCTCCTGCCCTGGACACGCCGGATAGTCCGGTGTTAGGGGCCGAACAGTCCGGTTCCACCGGACAGTCCGGCCGGGGCTACTGGATTGTCCGGTGCAGACCCTGCTTGGCACCCGATGTCGGACAGTCCGGTGAGGGCCACCGGCTAGTCCGGTACCACCAGACAATCCCCTGGCTCTACCGGATAGTCCGGTAAAGTCGCAGGAAATGGGTTTTCGCACCCAAATCTATCCGAATCTTGTCCAATCTTAACGAGATTTTGCACAGGCTATCTGGACCCTATTCCAAAGCTTTTCCCAAGAGATCAACTCAAAATGACCATGGGATCAGCGGAAATTTCAGATCTCATGAGATGGTAATCTTTGGACAAGAAATGGGGAAGACTCAAGGGAGACTTGCTCGTGGCAATCCAGCAGGATTGAGATGATCTAAGTCATAATCTCCATATCCTAGCAACTTCAAAAGAGCCAAAAGAATAACTCGCGGGCAAAGCAAATCACCAAAAGCCTTTGAGTTTCATCCAAAAACCAACTAGAGAGGGTGAAAGGAGATGGCCGCACACATGAGAAAGAAATAGGGATGAATCTTGCCTTGATTATGAGTGCAAAACAGTTTACAAGATGTTCCTCACAGCCTACCACCCTTCATCCTCCCACCAATGCAAAGTACTAGCCTAGGGGACTCTCAAATCCTAAGCTAAGCACCCAGTTTAATCTTTAAGCTCTTGGCTGGTTGGAAACTAAGCCTAGGGTTTCTAGAGGTGGAAAAGTCATCTAAATGACCGGCCACTTAGGTATATATAGCCCAGGCCTAATAGACATAGTTTACACTAAGACCCCTATATTACAGAAGCGCCCGTAGGGGCCAAAACGGAAAAGACTCAACTATCTCGGGGACAGACAACCGCGATAGAGTCTTGATCTTCTTCGAATGCATGCAAACTCTCGGATGACATCCACGTGGCCAGTAGTCCAAATCCTCCCATCGACCCCCGGTTTTGAAGTAAAAAATCGGGACACTTTAGGGTTTCCTTCATGGGCCTGGAGTGGCCCACTCCACTTTATCTCCGCGAGAATGAGCCCATTCGCCAAGTCTAGTAACTTGGTGGTAGGGTGGCAGATTTGAGCGAATCCGCCAATGCCCTCGCCCGTCTTCGCGCCGTGTAATCGGGTTGGAGCACAGCAGTGGCACCCAGCATCCCCAGTCCATCGGGGTCGCCTCGCAGTCCTTCGGAGGTCTTACTCCTGCCGTCGCCGTGCCGCTCCTCCGTGTACCGAACTCCCATGGCCGAACGATGTCGAGCATGCCTCTAGTCCTTCGGAGGACTTTCGTCTACCTCCCGTCGATCGGAGGGCCTCCTATCCATCGGAGGTCTTGTGCTTAAGTCCTTCTGGGTTTTTGGCTTCTGTTGACAATCACTCATCACTCCAGAGGCAATGGAGCCGGTCCATTGGCTCTCAATCTCTCCCTTGATGAGTGCATTGTCAACACCTTCTACCTATAACCTGAAATTGAACAAAGAGAAGAAAAACAAGTGTAAAACAAACAATAGAAAAGAAAATAAGATAGTTTATCAAAATGCCCAAAAGCCAAACACAAGCAAAGAAGGGCAAATTGAGGCAACAAAAACAAAGCCAAAGATCGACCCCGTAAGATAAGGAAAACCGCTCAATGCAGTCAATCAAACTAAAGCATGACCCCTCAAGAAAGAGGCAAAAGGCTCAACGCACCAATGCAAGAGCATGCTAAAAGCTCAAACTCCCCTTGAAATGCATCGTCACAAATTTTCCCCCTTGGTCCATGAACTCGCCTTGGGAGCAACAATCTCTCCCACAAGTCAACATCTCCCCCCCTTGTTGACAATGGACACATCAAGGGTTCATAGAATTTGACTCCCCCAGAATTAGACAACTCCTCAAAATATGCCATGAAATGCAGGAGGTGTACCAAGAAGAGATCAGGTGGGATGAAAAGCTAGTAAATTCAAGTTCAAGCATACAGAGCAAGCGAGGGAAAGGAAGCATGCAAACAAGCTCAATTGAATCTATCTTATATAGATCAGGAGCATGTTTTTCAGGGTTGTGGAAAAGAAAGCATCACCAACATGAATAGCATCTAGCAAGATAGGCATGAACAGCAAGATGCTAGCAAAACAAACAGGATGTGCTACTCTCAACCGAAGAATATATAACAGACCATAAGCAATTTAGAGACTTGCAGATTTCATATTTAGCAATTTGTCACTTCGTGCAAATCAGTACATGTGCCAGGGGTTATTCACTTGTTTTTGCCACTTCTTACCAACCAATGCCAATCCTAGGTTCAGAAAACCATCAGAAGCTTAAGACAAGGTTTTGGTCATACACAGCCTAGTCCAAGTTCATGCCAAAGTGCAAAGGCAAGCTATCTCAAACTAGAACAGTGTGACAAGCGAACCCACCTGGATCTTTTCAATTCAGCTCATAAGACACACAATGTGCACAGATTTAATTAAGATTTCAGCTTTAGGCAAGGTGTCATAAATGCTTAGGCGTAAACTTAACAAAGGCATACGACTAGCATATCCAAGCATGAAAAGATAGCATAGCATTCAACATTCCTATGCATGCTAGGTAGCCAAGTCAAGTGGTGATCATGGTTTTTGTTTTTCAAGAAATAAAAGTGACTTAGCTCACAAAAAGATTAGACAGATTCAAGGAGCTTAGCCAACCATGATCATGCAAGCAACTGTACAATCTAGCACAAGCAAGTACTAACTAGTCATTCCAGAAGAGCTCTAGTGCTAGTGAAGTGAAAATGCATATGATATAATGTAATGCATGATATGATACAAAATACGAAGAAAACAAGGAAAAGCAAAGAAAAGGCAAAACAAAACATAAACTACAACAAAGTTACCCCAACCTAAAAGGGGTAACAAACACCAAGCTCCCCATGCTAGCGAGTAAACGTGCTAAGCTCTAAGGGCTTGGAGAAGATATCGACCAACTAGTTCTCGGTCTCCACATGGATCAAGTCTATATCTCCCTTCTCATAGTGATCTCTTAGAAAGTGAAACCTCACGTCTATGTGTTTGGCTCTAGAGTGCAAGACGGGGTTCCAAGCTACAGAAATAGCAAAAGTAAAGTCTACTAGGAGAGGGATCTCCTTAAAGCTAAGGCCAAAGTCACTCAAGGTAGCTCTCATCCAAAGCAGCTAGGAGCAGCAACTAGCAGCAGCGACGTATTCAGTTTCTTTGGTGGAAGTGGCTATGCTAGATTGCTTGCGTGAGGACCAAGAGACAAGAGAAGAACTGAGAAACTGGCAGGTGCCGGAAGTCGACTTGCGCTCCAACCGACAACCTGCAAAGTTAGCATCCAAATACCCTTTGAGAGAGAGTGTCGAAGCTAAAGAGAATCAAAGACCAAGCTCAGGATTGTATTTCAGGTACCAGAAGATGCGCTTCACTGCTTGAGGTATGATGTCCTCGGTGAGGCCTGAAAATGCGCACAAAGGCAAACTGCAAACTGGATGTCCGACCTAGTCGCCGTCAGGTACAGAAGTGAACCGATCATCCCTCGGTACTCTCTTTGGTCCACCACCTCCCCTTCTTCATCTGCATCAAGCGCCATTTGTGTTGACATGGGAGTTGCCATGGGCTTGGAGTCTCCCATATCAAACTTCCTCAGAATGTCCTTCGTGTACTTGGCTTGATGGATGAACGTTCCTTCACGCCCTTGCTTGATTTGTAGTCTAAGGAAAAAGTGCAACTCTCCCATCATTCTCATTTCAAACTCCTTCGACATCTACTCAGAAAACTTGTAACAAGAGAGTGAGATGAGCCACCAAAGATGATATTATCCACGTATATCTGGACAATAAGAAGATCACTACCATGCTTGAGGAGAAACAAGGTCTTATCCACACTCCCCATTTTGAAACCTTGGTTTAGCGAAAAGGTTTTCAATCTCTCATACTTGGCTCTAGGGGCGTGTTTCAAACCATACAAGGCTTTTTGCAGTTTGTAAACATGGTTAGGATATTTAGCATTTTCAAATCTAGGGGGTTGCTTGACACAAACTTCTTCTTGAATGAAACCATTTATAAAAGTAGACTTCACATCCATTTAAAAAACTTAAAACCCATGGAAGCTGCAAAGACTAAGAGAATACGTATAGCTTCCAAGCATGCAACTGGAGCAAATGTTTCCTCATAGTCTATCCCCCCTTTTTGACAGAAACCCTTAGCCACAGGTCTAGCCTTGTTCCGCACATCAATGCCATCCTCCTCTTGCATATTTTTGAAAACCCACTTGGTACCAATAGGATTGCATTGTGGTTGTGGCTCTACCAAAACCCAAACCTCAAGTTTACTAACTCCTCATGCATGGTATTAACCCAATTACCATCAGAAAGAGCGTGTCCAACATCCTTTGGCTCAAAAGATGCAACAAATGCAGCATGAGCAAAGAAAGCGATAGAACCTATCTAGGACCTCAAGGTCCTCGCATGCAAATCACTAATGATCCCATGTGGAGGGTGATCCCACTAGACCTGCTGAGATGGAATGATCTTGGAGGTCACCACCCCTGCGTCCTCAGCGAAGCCTTTGCTTGAGCTTGCAGTCAGGGGAGCGAGGAGGAGGCAGTCGGGTCCTCCTTCGTATTCAAAGTTCGTAGTAGAGGGGGTAGGAGCTACAGCTGGTGCAGTTGCTCCTGCATCACCAACATCTACCTGAACTTCCTCATCTTCAAAGATGGAGTTCCTTCTTCATAATCACCTGAAAGCTCAAATGCAGGGGTTGTGCAAGGCATAGATTCATCAAAAAAAACTTGACAGGTCTCAACCACTTGCTTGGTATCGAGGATCCATAGTCTATATGCCCTAGATCTAGAGGCGTACCCAAGGAAAATACTATCCAAGCAGCAAGATTCAAATTTGTCCAAATGCCCCCCTTTATGAGAACAAAGCATCTGCAACCGAAAGCACGCAGGTGTTTGATGCTGGGCTACCTACCAAACCATAGCTCGTACGATGTCTTCCTTAAGAAAGCTCACAGGAAGATGCGGTTGGCAATGTAACAGACCGTATTCATAGCCTCAGCCCAAAAGCGTCGCGGAGTCCTATGCTCATCAAGCATCGTCCGCACCATCTCTACAAGTGTGCGGTTCTTTCGTTCCACAACACCATTCTGAGGTGGGGTATAAGGAGACGAGAATTGGTGTTCAAGACCTAGGTCACGACAAAAGGTTTTGAAATGAGAGTTACGAAATTCTCCGCCATTGTCGTTGTGGATATCCCTCATGGCCTTATGACTCTCATTTCTTGTCTCAAGACCAGAACCCGAACAAAACGGAAGGCCTCATCTTTGAATTCCTTGAAGAACACCCACGAAAAGCGAGAAAAGTTGTCTACAACGACAAGCAGATACCACTTCCCACTGACCAACTATACCTGAGCTAGACCAAACGTCTCCATATGCAACAACTCTCCCGAATAAGAGGTCATCACTTGATTGACAGGTGCATGAGAAGCAGCAACCATCTTGCCATGATGATAGGGGTAGCACACTAAGTCTTTTTCTTCTTCCAAATTGTGTAATCCTCAGATCAGACCCGTTGAGCTCAACATGGCAAGCAGATCAAAACACAAATGGCCTAGCCTCCTATGCCACTTCCAAATATCAGCAGAAGGACCAGCTACCAAACACCGAGGAGGGCCAGGAACGGATGCAAGGTCAACCTTAAAAACCAGCCCGTAAGGCAAAATCCGACAAACAAGGTTTTCCTTAGCATCAAGCACACAAGAAGAACCCTGCTTAAAGTGAACCTCAAACCTTCCTTGAGAAGTTGCGAGACAGAAACCAAATTGAACCCCAAACTCCTCACCAAAGCAACTTCTCTCAGAGAAAGTTTGCCAGAAAGGGCAACAGAACCAACACCCAACACTTTACCTTGACCATTATCCCTGAATGTGGATGTACTCGGTGCTCACGGGGTTGAGGCTAGAGAACCATCTGCGGTGCCCTATCATGCTCCTAGAGCAGCCAGAGTCCATGATCCATATGTCCTCCAGGCCTCGATCCTCTTCATTGGAGGAGTCATTGTCATTGCCCTTGTCTTCCTTGTCCTCAAGCACCATGGAGCAGAACGATCTCTGGTTCACCATGTGCTTGCGCTTGGACTTGGTAGAGATGAAGCAGAGGCTAGCTGAACCACATTGTTCTCTCCTCTTTTCCCACTTAGTGATGATCTCCTCATCGCTTGAGCTTGACGAAGATGAGGAAGAGGAGGAGGATGATCCGCTGCAAAGACCACCTAGCTCGGCGAAGAAGGCCTTGTCCCGCTTCTGGTTGTCCTTCTGGTACTCTTGAAAGCCTTCCTGACGTTCTTGATCTTGCCAGAGCGGTGCTTGGTGCTGTCGCGCTTGCCGTAGTCGTGCTTGCCAAAGCAGTGCTTGCTGAAGTCGTGGGAGTGGTTCCTTGCCCTGGTTGTAGTAGTCGTTCTGCTTGTTCAGGCACTCGGCGATAAAGTGGCCGACCTCGCCACACTCGTAGCACTTAGGCCTCTTGCCCCTCTTCTAGCTCATCCAGTTGTCATAGGCGCGTTGAAAGCGACTAGACACCAGACAAAGCTCATCATCCCCAAGTGACGCTAACTGCTCCTCTCTCATAGACATCAAAGCAGAAAACAAAAAACCGTGAAGTGGGGGGTTAGTAGCAACTTCCTTGGAGCTGGAAGCCAAGGCTAGGCTCTTGGAGCCAGTACCATCGAGAATATCTATCATCTGGTAATCAACCTCTATGGCCTTGCGCTTGCTATAAAGCTCGTCTACTCCCAAGGTGTCATACCCTGCCGACTCAAGAATGGGGTTCTTCTTGATCTCCGATACTTTCCTATACAAGGAATACAACAGCTTGGCAGCCTGCTGATGGTCAGTGTACGGAAGAACAGTGAGGGTAGAGTTGACACGGTGCTTGTTGATGATTGACTGAAAATGACCAAACAAGGCATCCACAGACTCTCTGCTTCTCGGCGAAGTTCTCATACTCGCGCCGGTAAGTCTCAACAAGCCGACCCTTAACTGTCACTATCCCCTCATGGTGTGCACTAAGCAGTGACCAGATATCATGGGCGGTATCAAGAAGGCTCACCCTCTCATAGTATACTGGACCAAGTCCAGAGAAGAAAAAGTTCACCTCTTTGTAGTTCGCCTCGTGCTGAGCAACTGAGCGCTGGTGCGGTACGCTCGACAATGGGGGGCACCGTGAAAGTCATACTCTGTGTAGCATTCCATATGTCGTCGCTCTGGCTGAGAAAGAAAGCTCTCATCCTCCCCTTCCAGTAAGGGTAGCCATCTGAGCCGAGAACTGGAACGATCCCAGAGTGCGCCATAGTCACTACTAGTTTCTCACCGGTAAAGGTATGAAGAAACCTAACCTGGAACTGATACCAATTGTAGGACCGAGACGTGCGACTAGAGGGGGGTGAATAGGACTACTTTAAAACTCAAACTACCCCCAAAACTGGTGCTTGAGAGAAGAACTAGACACCGTCCACCAAAAAGATATGTGTCTAGCAGCGCAAAGGTGCCGTCCACTGAAAGGATACGCACCAAGCGAGAAAACAACGAGCCAACTCAACAAAGAGACCGAGGCAACAGAACTTGCAAATACGCTGCATGACACTCACTGCACCGAAGTGCGACTTACTGTCCTACAATAGGCAAAGAGAATGGTCTAGAGTGGGATTGCAAAATCAGAGCAGAAAACATAGCGGAAGAAGCAAACAGCAGAGACACACCTCCTGCCCTGGACACGCTGGATAGTCCGGTTTCAGGGGTCAGGACAGTCCGGTTCAACCAAACAGTTCAGCAGGGCCTACCAAATTGTCCGATGTAGATCCTGCCTAGCACCCAAGACAGTATAGTCTGGTACCACCGGACAATCCGCTGGCTCTACCGGATAGTCCGGTAAAGTCGCCGGAAAGGGGTTTTCGCACCCCAATCTATCCAAATCTTGTCCAATCTTCACGAGATTTTGCACATGCCATCTAAACCCTATTCCAATGCTTTTCCCAAGAGATCAACTCAAAATGACCATGGGATCAGCAGGGATTTCAGATCTTGTGAGATGGCAATCTTTGGGCAAGAAAGGGCAAAACTCCAGGGAGACTTGCTCGTGGCAATCCAGCAGGATTGAGATGATCTAAGTCATAATCTCCACATCCTAGTAAGTTCAAAAGTGCCAAAAGAACATGATTAAATCACGGGCAAAGCAAATCACCAAAAGCCGTTGAGTTTCATCCAAAAACCAACTAGAGAGGGGGAAAGGAGATGGCTGCACACATGAGCATGAAATGTGGATGAATCTTGCCTTGATTACGAGTGGAAAATAGTTTACAAGATGTTCCTCATAGCCTACCACCCTTCATCCTACCACTAATGCAAATTACTAGCCTAGGGGACTCTCAAATCCTAACCTAAGCACCCGGTTTAATCTTTAAGCTCTTGTTTGGTTTGAAACTAAGCCTAGGGTTTCTAGAGGTGGAAGAGTCATCTAAATGACCAGGCACTTAGGTATATATAGCCCAGGCCTAATAGACACAGTTTATACTAAGACCCCAATATTACAGAAATGCTCGTTGGGGCCAAAACGGAAAAGACTCAACAATCTCAGGGATGGAAGACCGCGAGGGAGTCTTGATCTTCTTCGGATGCACGCAAACTCCCAGATGACGTCCACGTGGCTAGTAGTCCAACTCCACCGATCGACCCCCGGTTTTGAAGTCAGAAACTGGGAAACTTTAGGGTTTCCTTCATGGGCCTGGAATGGCCCACACCACTCTATCTCAACGAGAATGAGCCCATTCACCGAGTCTGGTAACTTGGTGGTAGGGTGGCGGATTTGATTGAATTCACCAATGCCCTCACCCGTCTTCACGCCATGTACTTGGGTTGGAGCACCGCTGTTGGCGGTTGTTATTAATCTATTTTGACCACCAATTCCTCGGTGAATAAATGGGGTGTAGATAAAGTTCTATGCGTTATTTACCTAACACTAACAAATTCCATGAGTTTTGGAGGTTTTTGGTGTTTCACAGAGAGATTCTCAAATTCCATGGAAAATAACATCATAAGGAGCAAGCACAGAGTGGGAACAAAAGGGCTTGAGATTGGATTACAAATAACATCATTATTAAGTATCTCAAATGCCCTCAAGAACCAAACATTGCAAAGAGCTCATTGAAATAATCAAAATGGAGTTTTGGTTCACTCAATTTGGAGTCTGGATGTGAAAGTTACAACTGTTGCAAGTTCAACAACACCGGCCGTGAGGAAAGTGGCCGGGCGGCCTAAGGGCAGGCCGGCCGGCCATGAACTCCCTCCAAATGCCTCAATCTTCAATGGAAGCAACCAAGGAACTCACCAAGGACCCATATACACCTAGGGGATCAAGCCCAAGTAAAGATAATGGTCAGAAGGCCAACATATGGACCAAGTGCTGGAAGGGCTGCCCGCCTTGCCTATTACTTTGGCTGCCCGGCCTCACACTTGGTCAACCCACCTTCCCACAACACATGCATGCAAAGAAGCACAACAAGGACACAAATCAACCATCGATCAAAGGACCAAAGGCATGCTTGATGGATGGGTCCTTGAGACACACTTTCCAACCAATGAGGAACATCCAAGTGGCAACCAGAGACTAAATCCCAGGCTGCCCAGCCAAGGACTTAGGCCTTCCAGCACGTGCTCTAACCGAAACAACCATCACCACCTCAAAGATTGAAGATCTAGCCATCCAAAACAACGTCGGTGCATCGAAGGGTCGAAAGGCCACAATGCTAGGCCCCCTGGCCCGGAGGGTGGGCCGCCTGGCCTACTGACTTAGCCATTTCACCAACCTACAACCTCCTATAAATAGAGGGTCACTCCCCCACTCCAAAATGCGCACCTCACCATGTAACTCACTCTTTCCCTCTCTAGGAGGCGCCCCTCGGGTGGTGCCTCCGCTCTGAATTCATTGTTTAGCTAGGAGTTAGAGCAGGCTCTACAGTTTTGGAGTCGGTTGGAACCTTCGGTAATGTACTTTATTTTCTTATCTTAAGCATTACTTTCTGATTATGACAAGAGCCAATACTTTATGTTTCTACTTTATGCTCTTTTCTTCGTCTCTAGTTAGTTTCTCGTATGTCGAGGCCTGAGTTGTGCTAAGTTAGAATTGATTGAGTTTTGTTATACTTGCCAGTGCTATAAGCCCCTCCTAGACTTAGATCTTGGAGTTTGGTTAGCTCTCACCCTTTGGCCGAAGGACCAGCTTTAGTGCTTAATCTCTCTTATGGTGACAGATGCAACACGTCGCTTGAGCACTAGTATAGTGTTCCATCTTACCCATGTAGGTCTGTTTTGTAGCCCATCTTGGTGACAACATTGTAGGTCTCAGTATTCCAATCCCATCGTTCAGTAAGCCCGTAGGCGTTAGCCAGTTGCCATTCGGGTGGCCAACTATCTACCCCTGTGCCTCCTCATTGTAGTCTGGAATTTCGCTCGACGCAAGCCATAGCTCTGTCTCAATCCTTGCGACCTTAGTACAGATAGCTCTTGTATGCTAGTAGAGATGGAAGACCGAACCTTAGCCCTCGACTCATTGTCCTCCTAGCTTAAACATGAGTTCGGGCCAACGGTGTTTGGTTTGTATCACACGGTGTTTGGTCTTTATCCCTTTTTGTTATCTTTTGGAATGAATGAGTTGGTAGTAGCTAGGTGATCGATGAGTTTATATTCTTTCTCGGTGATTCCTTGTGGATAAATATGATACCTTGGAATACTCCCAAGTGAAAGCTATAGCGGTCTTCGTACACTTGCGGAGTAAAATCTGTTAGGCTAAGAACCGCCAACAAGCTTTCTGGCTCCATTGCCGGGGAAGCGGTGAGTCAGAATACTCTTTTATCTTCCGTCTTGTTATTGTTATCTTTTTCATTCCTTTAAAAATAAAAAAGTATAAAATTTTGAAAACCCCATCCTTCAATCTTTTTGCTCTGTCCTTTGAGTAAATCTTGATCATGCTTGTTCATTCTACAAAGTTTACCATGAAAGCATAGCTTGGATCAGAATCCATTGACTGATCCAGAGACTAATTTCCAAATTAAGCATGGTGCTTAGGTTGGAATTAGACTCTTTTTATCGGATTTGTGCAAGGCATGTACGATAAATGAGCTATGTGTAGACTTTAGTAGTGATGTTCTATTTCTAGTTCATGAGCCGCAATTCTTGAGCTAGTCAGTTCTCTCAAGTTCAAAGGAGACACAAAATCCCAGTAATGTTTCGAAAATTCAACCCGATTTTTTTTCAAGACCGTGGATTTGAGTAAAAGGTTTGTAAGATGGAAGTCATGGTTTAACAACATGGTTTGTGCTATGTTTTAATGAGAAACTTTTTGCTAGCACATTGTGTACAATGGGCTAGGTGTCAACACTCTCTACATATATTAGACCCTTGCTGGCCGCCCGGCCATGGGCAGTGGCCGCCCGGCCACCCCGTAGCTCCCATTCGCCTATAAATACAGTCCCTTGCCTCCCTTGTTCAGTGCACCAAGTAGCAACGCAGTTGCACTCCCTTCTCCCTCTCTAATCTCTCACTTAGAGATTAATTGAGCTTTTTGGTTTGGTTAAAACTTGTGCTCCAATAAAATTGTAGGTAGCCAAATAAAATTTAGGTTCTCTCTCATTGCTTTGAGCAGGACCAAACGTTTTGTGCAGGTTCTGCCTCACAAGGACGCCATTTTTTAGACGACTAACTGCTAACGCTCATATTTTCTGTCGTCTATTTTTTGGGTATTGTGTTTTGTTGTCTCTGTCTTGTGGGATGAACCGTATTCTCAAGAAGGTGAAGAAGGCCGTAAGCAAGGCGGGACACATCCGTGGTTGTCCTCCGAGAGTTCCAGCCCGGCAAGCAGGCATGCTGCCTCCGAGAGGATGTCCATCAGCACAGAAGAGCCGGAGGAATTCCAAACATCCTCCACCCACCGACCAGTGCTACTCCTCGACTCGCAGCTCGTACCGCGCAGTCAGAATGAGGATAAGGCGTTAAGGCTTTTACATCAAAAGTGCTTACACCCTGACCAAATGCTTCAACGAGGACCTCCTCGTCAGCACTGGCATGCGGGGCGAGTTCGATGAGGTGTTCCAAGTCGTCAGATGGGGGAGCTTTGCAGAAATTCCAGAAGGAGGAATCGTCCTCCTCACCAAAGAATTGATCATGACGCTCCGCACTGACACTTGAAGGGAAGGTACGTTTGTTTGGTTCCCACTCTTTAATACTGATTATGAGCTCACACTGCGTCAATTCAGCAACCTGCTAGATTTCTCGCCACAATGCTCGGTGGCTGAGGAACCTACAGCGTTTAATTCAGTAGAGTTTTGGAAAGAATTAGTTGGCCCGGATGCCCCAAGGAAAAAGAGCATAACAAACATTAGGCACCCCACTATGCGGTTCCTAGCCTGATGTCTCACTATTGTCGTTTTCCCGCAGGGAAGATACCCGCTGTGTCACAGTAGAGGATGTTAGGTGTCTCTATGCCATGTGGAAAGGGCAGAAGTTTGCCCCAATTATCAGCATGATCCGTCACTGGCAAAGTTTGGGCAACTCTAGCGGCACCATCTAGATCACATCATTCATGACGAGGATCGCAAATGGGTTGGGAGTGTTAGCAAACGCTTCTGTGTCTTTCATGCCTGATGACCCTTCACGCGTGGTCACTGAGTCACACTTCTTCCATGCACATTTTTTGAGAAAGGACACATGGGGAAAGTATTACATGACATACAGAGGCTGCGATTTTGAGCTGCCACTCCCAGCGCCACAGTTCAGGTTGTACTCTATGAGATCACTAACCATGCAGATGGAGCCTGAACCCGAACCAGCAAGAAATAGTGTCTCTGGAGTCATGACTCGCGCCCAAGGACGACGAGCAGAAGAGCAAATCCGCAAGGCGCACGAAGATGCACAAGAGCCAGGTGGTGAGCCTGCCTAGGCCCATCCAGGCACTAGGACGCTCTCACCAGGGAGGCACACCCGCCTGGACGAGCCAGGGAGATTTGTGGCACAGCTCTTAGGACTCCGTCGTGCCCTCAATACATTCGACACCAACGAACAACCACGTCAGAGGTGAGCAGTCTTATGGTTATGGTGTAGGCCCATTCAGATCTGCACGGTATACCGACGAAGGCTATGGAGAAAACTTCAACGCCCTCTTCGATAGATTGGACCTCCAAGAGCACCGCACCTTGGGGATGATGGACAGCCTCAACCAGATACAAGACCAGCAAGGAGCCACCCATAACATGGTCTTGGAAACAAGGGCAACGGTAGAACGCATGCAAGAGCAGAACCTCATGTACTACAACTAGAGAGGTTTCTAACCCGACTGAGTTTCGTTGAAGCTTGGGGGAGAGACCCAACAAATGGAAGGTAACTATGCCAGCCCACTCCTTTGTGGATCTTTGTGTTTTTCCTAAGTCAGCTATGTTCCACCAAACATTTGTTCTGCCCTATCATGAGAGTAGTGCCAGTTGTATATCTAGTTTCAAGTTTGCTTAAGTTTAAGTTAGTTAAAAAAATGTCAAATAACTCCCATGATTAAACGACAAATTCACATACTAAACTTCATTTCGGAAATGATGAGTAGTTGCTCTATCAAGTGAACGGTTTAATTCTTGCATGACAACTTATGCTTGGCTTAGTCCCATGTTGGTAAATAAAAAGAAGCAAACCAAAGGTCCTACCTTGTGGATGCCATTTGTGATAACAAGCCTAAGTTGTTGAGAGACATGATATGACTTAAATGTGGGATGATTCTTTCATGTTCCTAGTAAGATGAATATCTCAGGTTTTTATTTTGAAAATGACAAAATTAAGCTCCCCTTGGATAAAATTCCTACCAGAGCCAAAAATGCTTCATATGTTTTAACTACTACAAAGAGCTTCTTAGACATGTTTTGAGCTTTGTCAAATTTTGTGTCTCATTGAGTAGAAATATCATCTTCTGTTGATAGCTGGAGTAAAAAATAAAACAAATGCATGTGCTCCATTCCGGACCTTGCATCCACCAAAAAGTCTCTAAATACTTCTCATAGTCCCCTAGCCTTCAAATCTTAAGGACTAAGGGTATGGAGCTAAAAACGAAAAGCATGCAAAAGCATGGCAAAAAAAATGAGTGCAAGTGCACGATAAAAAGAAAAGCATGCAAGTTCAAGCATGGCAAAAATAAATAAAAGCTCCATACCCTCTCCAAATCCATAAAAGGCTACAAAGGGATGAAAATCAAAAGAAGGAGACACCCTTGTGCCACCACACATACTCCAGTGATCAAATAGAAGAAATGATAGAGTATACTCTTTAGTCCAATCTTTGGTTTAGCAAAATAGACATTCTAAGTGTGCCACATTCTTCGCCACCTAAAGCTCCACAAAGGCCTTAGTGTAAGAAAATGTTGGCCGAGATCATGGCCCTTGGTGAGGAAACACTTCTGAGCGATCGAGAGTACCTTGGGGAAGCTTCTTTGTTTTGAAAATCTTGAAAACACCTGAGAAGGACATCCGAAAAGAATGAGTTAGACTCACTCTTGCAATAAAGTTGTTATGTCTCCCAACCGCCCAAGGCAAGGTAAGCAAAAAGGTACACCACAGGTAGTACACAAGGTAAACTTCAATCATTTCACTACTTGGGGCAATAGTTTGAGTGTTGAGTTGCACATAAGAACTTTCCTTCATCTTCGATATTGTAGCAACTCCTGATTCGCTGTCAGTCTTAGCTTTGCTCAGGGACGAGCAAAGGTCTAAGCTTGGGGGGTGTTGACGGTCGTAATCTCATGATATCAACCATCAATTATCCACCAAATGAAACGAAACATGTGAAATATCTGGACTAACCCCTACAACTAATGAGTTCCACAAGATGTACATGAATATTTGGATGCAGGTACCAAAATACTCACAAAATGGTTGAAAACAGATCAAATATCAAAGATGGGCAACAATGGTGAAAACACCATGGCCGCCCGGCCACCCTCCAGTGCACAAACAGTCCCCGACCAGGTGGCATAACCTCCTGAGCACCTCAGTTGCTACGACTTTGATCCAACATGCAAACAAACACAAAATGTTGAAGATCCAACCATGCAAGAGAGCATCCAATATATCCAAGGGTCAAACGGTATTGGAACAAGGATTGGTGATGTCAAGGATCCATGGGAACCAACATGCAGCCAATCGGGGAAAAACATGTGGCCGCCCGGCCACCCCTCGGCAACACTTTTCATGTGCGTCAAATGTTTCAACCGCCAACCGACACGAGGGAGCAAGATCAAGCGTCGGATCACTTAGGTCGGTGAATCCTATGGCCGCCCGACCACTGACCTTGGCCGCCCGGCCACCAACTTACCCCCTTTACTGACCTAGTGTGTCTATAAATACCCCCCTCACTTTCTAGGCTATAAATAGACCCCAAGAGCTCATTTGTAGAGGTGTGGAGTTGAGTTTAAGTTCTATCTTATAGTGCTACACTATTCTTTTACTAGTTAGGATAGTCCTGGGAGTTAGAGTTGAGTCGAGCTTTGCCTCGGAGTGTCCGGAGTTATCTTCGAGTCTGTGTTAAAACTCTTGTATCTTTTGGATTCAGATTACCTTCAATATAATTTCAGTTATATTTTACTCTAAGTCTATCTCCTGCGAGTGTGGTGTACCTTTCTTTTGCACACTTGCTAGGTATAGGTTGTGTTTAACTTTGTTATTCAATTCTTGTTATTCTTGCCGGTGCTATAACTCAACCCTAGACTTAGACGCTAGGCTCTGGCTAGATCCTCTCCTCTGATCAAGGATGATCTATCGTTGTTCAAGCTCCTGCTTGAACACATTTATAGCGTGCCATCCTCTCCACACAGCTTTGCTTGGTATCCGCTTGGACACATTTATAGCGTGCCATCCTCTCCACACAGCTTTGCTTGGTACCCCACTCAGTAACAGCGTGCGGTGTGCCTATGTAGTCCAAGCCTGTCATTCGGGAGGCCCGTATGTGTTAGCTAGACTCTCCTTCGGGACCAACTATCTACCCCTGGTACCCTCGAGACTCTAGAATTTCGCACGACGCAAGACCCTGACTGGTTAATTGAGTTTCTTAGTTATTCACGGATAGCCTTTGCAGCCGATTAGAATTAGAGTTTGGTGACTTTATCTCACTCGTTGTCCTCCCAGTCAACTATACCTTTTCTATGGATATCTTTGATAGACTTACCTATCCCACCATACACCTATCTTTATCACGTTTACCCCTGTTACTACTAGCTGGTATAATTTATCCAAGTTTACAATAATTTTGACTTGAGTATATTCAATTACACTGTCTGGCCTACCACTTCCCTGTGGATTTTATGATACTCGGAATACTCTGATTGAAAAGGCTACAGCGAATCTCCGTGCGCTTGTGGAGTAAAATCTGTTACGCTAAGAGACGTCAACAGTATCCAGATTTGTTATGCTGTGTGGACAATATTGAGTGGGCCGCTGCACCTTCTTCTACAAACTTGACTTCCCAGCAGTACTGAGGATTGTCGAGAAGAAGATGGATCCCAAAACCGAATATAAGTATGGCAGGCATTAAAGCCCCAAAGCAAGCCCACCACCCTTAAAGAGCTTCACTAACGCAGCATGGATGCAGGAGTCACACCCTGGTTTTCAAAAGACAAAACCAGAGCAATCCATGTGTGTGTGCCAGGATCTAATCTCACACATATAGAGACAATAAGTAGTGATATTACACACAGTGCTTTATTACACACCGTTAAACAAGATTTATATAAGACATCAAGTCTTTAACATAGAGTAGCGGAAGCGATTCTATAACTTCGAGCTGTCCACAGCGAAACCAACTGGGGGTCGCACACCTAGAAATCTAGAACCTTCACTTGTACTCCTTCATGGCCCTCATCTTCTGAGCAGCGGTTGGAATTTTCCCCCCAACAAGGAATAAAAGTAAAGGAAGCAAGCGTGAGTGCACCAACTCATACTCAGCAAGTATAACGAGAACCATGAGACTCTGAGGTTGGTTGACTCGACTGCATTTGCTTTTAGTTGGTCAACTTTTATTAACACCTATTTACTAGAGTGAGTAGATAAACCATTAATCCAAAAGATATTGCATAAAGAATTAATCAACATTATTGATATAGAACCAACTTCCAAAACCACCACCAAGATCCACTAATCAAAAAGAGGTCTGGGTCGCTCATGACCATGAGCACGACTGATATACCAGGTTTAAACACTCTCGAGAGGTTGTACACATTACCCACAGGTCATGATTCCCATATGCCAGAGGTGGCCAAACCCCTTTTTTATTGACTCCTTTGGTGAATCGGAAGGGTTTCACTACCAGGCCTTTATAAAGACTCTCCAATTAGAAGCAACACACTACAGGATTTGTGTTTAGGGAGTGCGCCTTTGCCTAAGGCGTGAGTACCTCATAAAGAATAAACCACCCTTGGCGGTTGAGTAACACAAGTACCTACCCTACCCCCTCTTGTGGTCGACACGTTGCTCCAAACTAGAGAAATCTAAATAAGTAGCCAAAGGACGTCTCCATCCCATGTGGTTGTACTGAATAGATGATCACTTGGACAGCAGATCCTTATGGACAGTAGACATAGCAAAAGCACACAGCACATTGCTCATTCCTACCTAAACAAAAATTATAAAAGAGACATGGACCCCTCAAGCACACAGCACAGAGGGCCAGCTCAACATGATAAGTTGCATATAAAACCATGAATCATATTGTTAACAAAAGGGGCATGAGTTAGCGCAGCACCTAGCAAAACCTAACCAACATGCATCCCAAAGGTAATATATCGGATAAAAGTAGCTAAGGTGTGTCCTTACAGGCATACAAGATTAACACATGAATATGCAATGATCAAAGGTTATTAGGTGTTGTCCATGTTATACTTGCTTTCCTTTAAAGAGACACTGCTCAGAGTCTTTTGGATGTTGATCTTGATGTTGCACTTGACGTAGCACGAAGAAGATCGGCGGCTACACGTTCATCGGGGCACCACACGAGCACAAAGGTACACACATGCAAGCAAACAAATACAAATAAGATAAAAAAATACATCATACACTAAAAACAGAAGCTAAAATGTTTACTAAACTGTTCTACGCATTGTAGCGAACTCGTGGTCGTGAGAATCATTGAAAACGGATTTAAAACGGAGAAGATATGAGCTTTTGAAGGTTGTAGGGGCCTGGTTGTAAATATTTTTCAAAATCTGTGGTTTAAAACATTAAACTAGGGGCCTGCTGCTGTTTGAAGTGGACTGTGGGTTAAATCCGCTAAAGCCCAAGGCTGTCTTCTCAAAAAGGCGTCGGCACTTTGTGACTGTTTGGACTGGAGGACACACGATAGGCTGCAGAGATTCAGTCGCAGAAGATCCAAGCGGATCTGGTGTGGGCTGATCTGGATCCTGTATGGTGGCCGAATGGGAAACGGCGATGCGGGCCAACGGTGGCGCGACATGTGGCGGTGGAGAGGCAGGAGAGGGCGCAGTGCGCTGCCCATCTACGCGTGCGAGAGGGCAGGCGGTGTGGGGCCCAGGCGGGGTGCTCTCCCGCAGGCGCTGGAGGCTGGTGGCGGCTAGCGGCCTCGCCGCGTCTCTGCCGTGCAGGGGAAAGGCGGGATGTGGCCCAGAGGAGGCCCAGAGGAGGCGGTTCAGTGGGAGCAGGCAGGAGTCTAGCGGCGTACTAGCAGGCACGCAGAACGACACAGGCCGGGAAGAGAAGAAAGGGGAAAAACTACTCTCCGGGGTTGAAAGAAAAACAAAGATCTACGGCGAATGGAAATTCCCATCGAAAATCCAAGACCACCACGCCAAATGTTTCGATGAGACACACACGGTGATGTCTTCGGATTTCGCCAGACATGCTTAGTCAGCGGAGTAATTGCTCGCCAGAGGTTCGCCGGAGTTAGGGGCAACCTTTGAACTTCTTTCCTCGAGCAATGGTGATAGGGTTTTGGGATTGAAAAACGGAGATCGGAAGATGAGAGGAACAAGATGAGTATATATATGCACGGGTTTGGGCCGGGTTGGATTTGGGCTATTTTCGGAATATTGAATTTTCGGGCATTAAAATAATTCCAGAAAATCTAGAATTACCATTCGTGTCCCGAAATATACTCCTGATGCCTCCAAAAATTTCAGAAAAAATCCTAAAAATGTTTTGGCACCTTGTGAAGTCAAATAAAATATTTAGAGCTTATGAAAAAGACTCATAAGAGCCTCCAATAAATGGAGTTTGCTCTAGGAAAAAGGGAAACGCTTCCGGATAAATTTAGAAAAATTCCCAGAGACAACCTGACGATGACTAGATGCATTTAGAAAAGTTTTCACACTCAAAAAACACACAATGCATGTCAGCATGAATGCATCAATCAAGTTATTCCCTATTTTTCATTTTAGTTAATTAATTGCAGAAATTAAATAAGATGCTATTTTATGCACACTAAGTTACATAAACCCTTAGTAAATTGCATTAACATGTCCAAAATTTACAGTGTGAAAATCAAGGTGTTACAATTCTACCCCGCTTAGCAAGAATCTCATCCCCGAGATTCAGGTAGGCTAGCAAAGAGAACAAAGATAGGATGTTCTCAACTCTTACACTTTCTTCTTGATGACTTTATTCCACTTCATCTATTTCGATCACCTTGCTTCTGATAACTCTTTCCGCAGTTTCAAGTATCTGAGTTGGATGCTCTGAATAGGTAAGTGTATCTTGCACATTGAGCTCACCAAGCGGTAACTATTTTTTTTCACACTGAGGCACTTCTTCAACTGAGAGTCATGGAACATATTATGCACAACTAACAATCTGACCACCAACTCATGCTAATAAGCAATTGACAACCTAACCGGTAACTCCATCCCACCTCTTCTGTGTAGGATCTTGAATGGCCCAATTGATTTGAGTGCTACTTTCCTTTAAACCTTGAATCAGCAATGATCTCTGATATGCGACACCTTCAAATAAACATAGTTGCTCTTCACGATACCTGTCTCCAAGGTAACACCCTTGGTTTCATTCAAGAATCCAAAACCGAATCTTTCAAACTCTGCACATAACTCCAAAGGCATATGAAAACTCCAAAGTCATATTGACGTAACTTTACAAATCATCAGAGCATGAACAACAATGGCTACTACAAATCATGAGTTGAATAGTTCTCTTCAAGCTTCCTCAAATGCCTTTATGCATAAGTGACAACTTGCCCTTCTTGCAAAAAAAACACACCTAAATCTTTGTAGGGATGCATCACAATATACTGCAAAGATCTGGTAGATATTTGGGAACGTTAACCCTGATGCATTAGTCAAACTCCTCTTCAACTCTTTTAATGCAGTTGGCAATCAGAAATCCACACAAACTCGGTATTCTTCTCTAACAGGGCTGTCATGGGCTTTGGAATGTTTCATAACCCTCAATGAATTTTCGATAATACCCTGCCATTCCAAGGAAGCTTCTGACATCATTCACATCCTTAGGTGGTTTCCAATTTAAAACTGCTTGCACCTTCTCTAGGTTCACTATGACTCCTCAGTTGAGATGACACGCCAAGAAAAGAAACTTCATTATTCCAAAACTCACACTAGCTTAGCTTGGCATACAACTTATTATTCCTAAGCTCCTACAACACCAGTCTTAGGTGTCCCTCGTGTCATTCTTCATTATTGGAGCAGATCAGAATATGAACATCTCACAAACTTATCAAGATAACTCATGACCACTACTTTTGGTATTGTACCAGACAATAGCTTGATAGAAAACATCTTATTCGAGTGGCACACCCGTCAATTCATTAGGAACGACATAAAATAATCCACAAACAACTTTGATATTCTCTATAGAGGCTCCTTCCATTTGATTTACCATTCACTCCACAGTTGATGGCGATGGTGCAACATACTCAACTGCGTCTCCTGATGCAATTGCTAAGAGTACTAACCTCTCTGCATCACGGACTACTGCCTTTCTTGCTGCTAGCCAATTTATCCCAAGAATTACATCAATTCCTTCTGACTCCAAAACTACCAAGTCTGCAGGGAAGTCTACCCCCCTTATTTTAAGACAAACCCTTGAACAAATGTGACTTGCTTTAACTTCACCTCCTAGGGTACTAACACGCATAGGCTTCTTCATCGGTTGCATGGACATCTTGTGTTCATTTACATATCATGCTATGATGAAAGAATGTGAGGCCTTGGAATGAAATAAAACAGTTGTAGGGGTTGAATTAACTTTGCACATACCTAAAAAGACATTTTGAGCACTCCGGGCATCCTCAATCGTTGCATTGTTTATCTTGGCATAGACAAAATTCAGCTTACCTTTGTTGACTTTTTGCACTTGTTGTTGATTCTACTTAGAGACACGGACGTTGGCATGTCGTTTCTTAACAATCTTCTGCGTGCATTTCTTAGAAGCATGGCCAATCTCACCACAATGATGGCATTGTTTTGGTGCAGGTGTGTTAAGAACATTAGACTCCATCTGAGGCTTAATTGGTGGTAACTGGTGTAACGCTTGAAAACTAGAGTTCTGGCATAGTTATCCTGCATATCCAAGCTGATCTGTGGGGTGAGGCTGAAATACTGGTTGTTCGATGAGCCGAGGGCGAATGTTATTTCTTTATTGTTGTTGAAGCATGAATTCCCTCTTCTTAGCCAACATCCTATTACGCACGTGCTCTGTTAAGATTGCATGGTCCACTAGCTATGGAAAACTAGGGAAGGTGTGGTTCATCAGTTGATATTGCAGTCCATCATTGTGTCCTCTAGGAAATGCTCCTGCTTCTTCTCATCACTATCCACTTCATTAGGAGCATATCTAGACAATTGTATGAACTTGTCTCGATATTTTATCATAGACACAGAGTCTTGCTTCAAGTCTAGAAACTCTTTCATCTTCAACTTCATAACTCCAGTAGGAATATGATAAGATCTGAAGTTTTCTTTAAACTCCTGCCAAGTGATGTTATTCTGATCCACATGAGAAAGATGGTAAGACTCCCACCAATCCAAGGCTGCTCCTTGAAGTTGTCCTGAAGCATACAAGACCTTCTCCTTATCAGTACATTGTGCTATGTCAAGTTGCATTTGCACTGCTCTAAGCCAATCATCAGCTTCAAAGGGATCTACAGAGTGGGAGTAAGTTGGTCGATGGCCCTTTAGGAATACGTGTCGTGCATTTCTCAGTGGAGTTTGTACTTGAGCCTAGGCATGAGATTGTGATAAATTGGTCATAGCCTGATTCACACCTTGCAAGACTTGAGCACTCCATACAAACATTTATTGCATGTCTAGTGGAAGCGATGCCTCAGGTTGCTCTTGGTTGTTGTTTGCATCATTGCTTCTAGCCTTACTCCTGCTATTGACCATCTAATGCGGGACAAGATAACATCAGCACGGGTTGGATGATCAAGAGGAGGATGCAAGGGTATAGGTAAGGCTGAGAACTAAACAGAAAAGAAACCCAACCCACTAACTACACTGTCCTACAAGCTTGATGTAGCAGTGAACATAACTCGACCACACATCACAATCAAACAAAGATCCAAATCAATCATAATTAGAATGACAAACATCACAAGCACACCACGTCACATCGCATCTAGTCGATCTTACAACTAAAAGGTTGGACCTCCTAGAAAACACTAACTTAGCAAAAACCAACTACCGATTGAGCATAAGAGAAGTAGGGACTGCTCTAAAAGAAAAGATCAACAAGATATAAGACAAGGGAGGTGAAAAGATATTAGACAAGGATGAGAGAAGCAATAAAAAGATAAGGGATATAGCAAGGATAGAAAGACAAAGGATCATATATAGGAATTTTGACCATAAAAATGACCAGTTCTAACTTGGCTTGCGTCCTACAGTCAGCAGGGCTCTGATACCACTTTGTCACACCTTGGTTTTCAAAAGACAAAACCAGAGCAATCCATATGTGTGCCAGGATCTAATCTCACACATATAGAGATAATATATAGTGATATCATAGATAGTGCTTTATTAGCACAGAGTAGCGGAAGTGTTTCTATAACTTTCGAGCTATCCACAGGGAAACCAGCTGGGGGTCACACACCTAGAAATCTAGAACCTTCACTTGTACTCCTTCATGGCCCTCATCTTCTGAGCAGCGGTTGGAATTTTCCCCCCAACAAGGAATAAAAGTAAAGGAAGCAAGCGTGAGTGCACCAACTCATACTCAGCAAGTATAACGAGAACCATGAGACTCTGAGGTTGGTTGACTCGACTGCATTTGCTTTTAGTTGGTCAACTTTTATTAACACCTATTTACTAGAGTGAGTAGATAAACCATTAATCCAAAAGATATTGCATAAAGAATTAATCAACATTATTGATATAGAACCAACTTCCAAAACCACCACCAAGATCCACTAATCAAAAAGAGGTCTGGGTCGCTCATGACCATGAGCACGACTGATATACCAGGTTTAAACACTCTCGAGAGGTTGTACACATTACCCACAGGTCATGATTCCCATATGCCAGAGGTGGCCAAACCCCTTTTTTATTGACTCCTTTGGTGAATCGGAAGGGTTTCACTACCAGGCCTTTATAAAGACTCTCCAATTAGAAGCAACACACTACAGGATTTGTGTTTAGGGAGTGCGCCTTTGCCTAAGGCGTGAGTACCTCATAAAGAATAAACCACCCTTGGCGGTTGAGTAACACAAGTACCTACCCTACCCCCTCTTCTGGTCGACACGTTGCTCCAAACTAGAGAAATCTAAATAAGTAGCCAAAGGACGTCTCCATCCCATGTGGTTGTACTGAACAGATGATCACTTGGACAGCAGATCCTTATGGACAGTAGACATAGCAAAAGCACACAGCACATTGCTCATTCCTCCCTAAACAAAAATTATAAAAGAGACATGGACCCCTCAAGCACACAGCACAGACGGCCAGCTCAACATGATAAGTTGCATATAAAACCATGAATCATATTGTTAACAAAAGGGGCATGAGTTAGCGTAGCACCTAGCAAAACCTAACCAACATGCATCCCAAAGGTAATATATCGGATAAAAGTAGCTAAGGTGTGTCCTTACATGGCATACAAGATTAACACATGAATATGCAATGATCAAAGGTTATTAGGTATTGTCCATGTTATACTTGCCTTCCTTTAAAGAGACGCTGCTCAGAGTCTTCTAGATGTTGATCTTGATGTTGCACTTGACGTAGCACGAAGATGATCGGCATCTACACATTTATCGGGGCACCACACGAGCACAAAGGTACACACATGCAAGCAAACAAATACAAATAAGATAAAATAGTACATCATACACAAAAAACAGAAGCTAAAAGGTTTACTAAACTATTCTACGCATTGTAGCGAACTCGTGGGCGCGAGAATCGTTGAAACGCATTTAAAGCGAAGAAGATATGAGCTTTTGAAGGTTGTAGGGGCTTGGTTGTAAATATTTTTTGAAATCCGGGGTTTAAAACATTTAACTAGGAGCCTGCTGCAGTTTGAAGTGGACTGTGGGTTAAATCCGCTAAAGCCCAAGGCTGTTGTCGCAAAAAGGCATCGGCAGCAGCTATGTGGCACTTTTGTGACTGGTTGGACCGGAGGACACACGGTAGGATGCAGAGATTCAGTCACAGAAGATCCGAGCAGAACTGGTGTTGCCAGATTTGGATCCTATATGGTGACCGAATAGGAAACGGCGGTGCCGACCAACGGCGGCACGACATGTGGCGGTGGAGAGGTAGGGGAGGGCGCAGCGCGCTGCCCATCAGCGCGTGGAAGAGGGCAGCGGCGTGGGGCCCAGTCGGGGTGCTCGCCTGTAGCCAGTGGAGGAGGCGGTTCGGCGTGAGCAGGCAGGGGCCCGGCAGCGTACAGGCTGGCACGCAGAACGACACAGGCCAGGGAGAGAAGAAAGGGGAAAACCTGCTCACCGAAGTCGAAACAAAATCTTAGATCTATGGCGAACGGAAATTCCCCTCAAAAATCCAAGACCACCACGATGAAGGTCTCGACGAGACGCACACAGTGATGTCTTCGAATTTCGCCGGAGACACTTAGTCGCGGAGTAATTGCTCGCCGGAGGTTCGCCGAAGTTAGGGGCAACTTTTGAATTCCTTTCCTCGATCTATGGAAATTGGGTTTCAGGATTGAAAAACGGAGATCGGATCTGGAAAGGGGGCGACTAGAGGAACAAGATGAGTATATATATGCACGGGTTTGGACCGGGTTAGAATTAGGATTTTTTCGGAATATTGAATTTTCGGGCATTCAAATAATTCCCGAAAAATACTCCGATGGCTCTAGAATTTTCAAAAAAAAAATCCTAAAAATGTTTTGGCACCTTATGAACTCAAATAAAATGTTTAGAGCTCATGAAAAGACTCAAAAGAGCCTCCATAGCCTCCAATAAATGGAGGCTCTAGGAAAAAGGGAAACGCTTCCAGATAAATCCGGAAAAATTCTCAGAGACAACCTGAGCATGACTAGATGCATTTAGAAAATTTTTCACACTAAAAAAAACACAATGCATGTTAGCATGAATGCATCAATCAAGTTATTCCCTATGTTTCATTTTAGGTAATTAATTGCAGAAATTAAATAAGATGCTATTTTATGCACCCTAAGTCACATAAACCCTTATAAATTGCATTTAAGTTGTCAAAAATTTACAGTGTGAAAATAAAGGTGTTACAGCAAGGTTCAGAATGGATCACAAATAGCAATAGCGCTCGACCAGTACTGGGATTGCTATGGCCAAAGCATTGTTTCCCAAAGGGCTGAATATGCACGTGAATTGCTATCTAGGTCTGACAGGTCAGTGGTGCCACCTACATATAAGCTAACATCCTTATAATGGGCATATACGTGATACTCTCATTTTTTCAAATACTTCAAAAGTATTTGAAAATAAGCTTTTTGAAATCAAAATAAAGTTGTTATAATTGTTGTCTGTGTATGATCGTCTTTGGTACCAGCTGTGGCAGAACCGCCGGTTTAATCTGAGCTAAGAACACCTACCATCACATGGCTCGTAGTGCACTTAGACCGAACTAAACCCAATCGTCCGTCGAGCTACCCAAAAGGGCACTCGATGTAACCATCACCCAAGGATGTCGACATCATACACGTTAAGCCCACGAAAGAGCTACAACAATTACAACAACCCAACATTTCATACAAACATAGCTTGATTTGTTACAAAACAATTGCTTAAAATGATGTACAATCATATTAGAAATAAAGCTTCAAAATATCTCACAGCGGAAAACCTAATATTATATATATGTCCTTGTGCAGCGGAAATAAAACATCAAGGCACGACATTAAGCCCACCGTTGTCATCCTTGATCACAAACTGACAAGTATCTAAAAAAATATCAACAACAAATGATGAGTACGTGGGGTCCTCATATGAGTTACCCGTGGCGGTATCAGCCTGACGCATTTGAGAGTATGCACGGCTTTTTGTGGACTGGACTTATGACCCGCGTAAGCTTACTAGGCGTGAGTCCTTACTTTCATATTTCATTCATTATTAAATCATATGCCCCACTTAATTAAACATAATTATCATCATGATTCACAATTCATATATCTCAATATTCTCAACACATATATCATCATAAGTGACTTGCAGAAATATAAACATACAAGTAATATTGAAAAGCATGGTTAAATAAATAACATATTAAAGTTGTTACTACGTTGCCCGTGTGCGATATCTGGCATTCTCACACCTGGCGAGCATTAGCGATTCGAATCAATTTTAATTCCTGAGAATAAATATAATGCCAGGGGTATATGCTTACTAGCCATCGTGTTCCCATATATATCCCCCATCTCAACCTGTCTCGTCCCAAGTTCGATTCACTCCCGCCTAGCCCTCGGGTTGTGCCCTCTTAGAAGCGATACCATGGCGTACCAGATCAGCCTTCACTGGAGTACAAGTGCCTCTGAGCCACCTTCCTCTCAACCAGCGGGTAAGAACGTATCTCTGTGCTTCGGACGAGCCTAGGAAAAACATTCACTAGTCCCATGTCCCGGATAAGCATTCTAGCAATGTTATGCCGATCAACAGGTAAACAGCGGATGGGCCTTAAATGATTCAGGCGGAGCCAAATAAAACAACAACGCACACCACCAAAGGTAAACTAGTGTTCCACCCAGTCTCATGTTTCCATCATATCATATCATATTGCTTTCGAATTAGAATTTTTGAAAACCATTGAACAGTGCCCTATCATCTCGTGAGTGAATATCTTTACTCGACTTCTACCGTTTAAGCATGGCTAAGCATAGACTTTGACCTATCTATTCTACTTAGGATATCAGGTATTTATGCAGGTGGGGTTTGAAACAACTCCTGAACGTAAATGCACAAACAAAAATAGGGTAGTGAGACTCTCTAAATAGGTGTAGATGCCTAAGAGGCCTATCTTTGTTGTTGAAAACTTGAACAAACTAATCTAAAGTTAGTTTGCTGGGTTGTGAGGCTTTGCCCTAGGCAACCCCTTGATCACTTGGACAACTCCTTCCAAATACCACTTCAGGGGCCTCTAGGTGGTATTTGGGTCTTAGTTGGTCTTTTGGATGTCATTGCTCGAAGTAGCTCCATACATTTGCTTCTTGATCACGTATCTGCAATAAGCGTCACTCTATTAATGATATGTGTGATGCAAGGAATGAGATGCATGAGTAACAAACACACATGAATAATCATTTCATGGACAGATAGAAGGTTGATTGATAAACTACTTAAATAGAGAGTACCCTTATGGATCAAGTTACTGATCATATTAACAACATGTTAACGATGTGGCCCAATGGAAACAAGGCATGGCTACTTGGGTTACTAAGACACATGAATGAAGTGTGGTAGTGTTTATTTTTACTCAACGAGTCAAACATATCTTGTAGTGTACATGAGAGGAGCACATGATCGATTGCTAATTCTAAGTCATTCTTATAATACCCAACAAGAATAAGCACTGAACAAGCATATATGCAAACTAGCTACATATAATTTGGGTTTCTTTAGTTATCATTATTTAGCTACATTCAAACCATATAATAATTTCATGGCTAAGGATTTGTAACATAGGCATATGAGAATGGAATATGCATGTGGACCATATAGAGTTATCCATCTTCGAAGGTTTCATTTCGATAATGCAATATTAAATATACTAAGTGGAGTCCACAAGCGCAATAACTAGTTCATATGAGTACATTAACATCCCCTTTTTTATTCCCTTTACTTTTAAGCTTACTAAAGTAACTATCTATGGACCCCTCATGTAAAGGCACCTCAAAATGCATCAAAACTCACATAATCATACTTGTACAGTAAGATGGCTGCATGAATTTTTGTGGGATTTTTAGAGCATATTAAATGTTTATTGTTTAAATGACCATAGCATCTGTCGTTTTCAAAACACAATGCAAACAGCAAGAGAAACATATGGAACATTATTCCTAATAGAACTAGGGGCAGATATGTAATTAACAATTAGTGCAGGGGTTAAAAGAGATACATATGAACACATATACTTAAACATAGTCACTGCCCAAATTTCATGATTTTTGGAGCTCATTTGGCATACTTTTGATAATTAAATCCTAAAACAATGCATGCACACAAGTAGGGGAAAAACAATCATTTCACATAGCATGGCCTAGTCCACTGTGTAGATCTATTCATAAGAAATCCAACAAAACAAGTTTCATATTTTTATAATTTTTCTATTAATTTCTATAGCATTTCAATGTTCATATGCCAAATCCGGAAGGTAGTAAAATATAACCCTGTTAATGGACTCGTTCGAAATTAAAGCTGCACAACAGGGGGTAACAAACAAGTATTTCAAGACACAGTACAAAGTGCACTAATTCATATAGATCTGGGGGTTAGACATGCAAGTTTGCAAGGGCTCGGGTTAATATGTGAAACCCTAATAGATCTAGGGGTCTTTTCAGAGTTTATACAATAGTAAGATAATAAGCAATAAACGAAGGGGGCTTTCTACAAAAATGGAGCCTCTTCTTCTAACTCTGACCATGCGTGGGGTAGGGGGAATGACGTCTTGCACCGTGAGGCGTGGAGGCGCGGACATGGAGCCGGGGTGGTGCCGGAAGGTGTTACTAGGCCACTAGGACTCGTTTCCTCTTGACCTCATCACACAGTATGGCTGGAATCGATGAGGAACGTGGCGTGAACTCATTGACGTAGTGTGGCTTGGTGTGACGGCTTGTCGCTTGATTTGGCAGCACTATCAAGGGAAGGGGCCGAGGACGGTTGTGGGAGCTGTGTGGATGGACAGAGAAGCCGACAGTGTAGGCCGGAATGGAGGGGAAGGCGCCAGTGGTGGCCCTCCATGGTGAGGTCAAGTGTGCTTTGGTGGCCATGGCCGATGTCGTTGATTGAGGAGAGGGCTAGAGAGGTTGACAGCGTCCAAGTCCTAGGGGTCAATGGAGGAGGGTGAGGTGACCGAGAAGCACGTGGTGGTGGCTTGGGTAGTGGAGCAGAGTGGGCAGGCAGGGAGCTTGCTGAAGGCCGGCCATGGCAACTCGGCACGCTGGAGCTCCACGCATGTGGGAGCCTAGGGCAGAGGGAGCTGGTGGAGAGGGTGAGTGGGTGAGGAGGAGGAAGGCCGTGTCTCGGCTTCAAGCCGGGGCGATTGTCAGGGTTTGGTACCGGCGGTGCACCATATGATACGTCATGAGGTGCTTTTGGGGCTGGCGAAATTGGCGTAGCTCGATAGTACACTTGAAGAGCGACAGAACATGAGGGTTTACACTGGTTTGGGTCGCAAGATGCGTAATACCCTATGTCCTGTTGTGGCGAGTTGTATTGATATGAGGTTATGGTTACAATGAGACCAAGGGCTTGGTGCGCGAGGTTGTGTTTTGGTGGTATGAAATGCGTTAGAGTTCTACGTAGGGGTCCTTCACCCACCTTATATAGGTCAACAAGTTCTTGGATTACAAGTCAGGTTCCTTCTATATCTCCTAGTCAGTTTAGATTACAAGAGATCAAACAAAATCTTCGGCCCTATCTTTCCTCCTTTGAATCCCACAAATCTCAGACCTCGAGTCTGAGTCAAGTATCCTTTCGTGCTTCCCTGGATCGTGACATCGTTGCCTTTATCTCTAAGCTTGCCCGACCATCTTTGGGCTTGAGTTGGGCAGCCGGCCCATGAAATCTGCCATCTGTCCTTCTCAGGCCCTCCAACAGCCCATGTCTTGAGTTCACGGCATAAGGAGCCAAGGGATATCTATCCCCCACAAGCCCCTGAGGCTCGAGTCAATTCTGAAGACAATTAACTCAAGACTCCAAAGAAATCCACAGCTCCAAATGTGAAATATCACCGAGTCAATTGACTCAGCCTTTCAATGGTTGCACCGACCAGGTGCAACCATTGGGTGTAGCCCCCAAGCTTCAAGTTGACTTGAGTAACAATCAGCTTCAAGATCCAGAAGCCTAACGACTTTATACACAAATGCCTCTGAATCAATCAGCATCTCTTTCCATTGGTTGCACCTCCCCTGAGCTTCAACTTGACTTGAGTAACAATCAACTTGAAGACCTAGGGACCTCCCCCGAGTCATTGATGCCCGACTGAAATCCCCATGCTTCAACTTGGCAGAATTTTATAAGAAAATATTCCCCACCCATTGGGTGTAAATGGGAAACTGTCGGGTACACGAAGCGCCATCCCCCACAGTATGGTCATCGCCTTGAAAACACAACTGCAAATAGATATTGCCATCTTGAACCATCACACATGTAGATCTTTGACACATGCCCATCCAGAATACGAAATGCCTTCCCTGTGCGCGTACTTGACAGAAGTCAAAGCGACGCCCTTGCCTATTACATAACTAGGGCATGAGTTCTTCCAGTAGTCACACCTCCATTGCCTTACGCACACACCACAACCATCTGCCTAGCGTCTTCCCACTCTCCAGTAAGCACAATGGTAGGTGACCAAGGCAAGAAGCGTCAAGCACTCTCGGACAAGGAAGACAAGGTCTTCTTTGGCGGTAGCGGCGATGAGGACCTGCCAAACGACCCCGACGCCAACAATGACAATGAGGACGATGATAAGGAAGAGCAGGAGGAAGAAGAAGATCGCTCTTCCACCGACTCCAGCCAGTACAACTAGAAGGAGAAGGCCATGCTCCGGGGTAATAACCACCCTGGACTTGGAGACCCAGACGACGACGATGGCGAGGGGGATGACGACGACGAGCACAATGACGGCGATGACGACGACAACGACAACGATGATGATGATGATGACAACGGCGATGACGATGACAACACCGACGCTGCCCTGCCTTCCAAGAAGCATTGCCGCGTCGCCGACTAGATAGTAGTAGCAACTAGGTCCCCAGTGGCTCGTAGTTGAGACCCATGTATCCGTTGCAGTAAGACGCAATGAACAATCTTTTTATGAGATCCTGTGAACTTGTGTTTGAATGCCCGTGATGTGTGTATGATGACGATATCAAGTGGATGCCTTGAACAACCCCTGATATAACTACATAGGTTTCTTCGCATAACTGACACCCACCTTATCACTATGAACATGTGCAAACACATCCCATCAAATGAAACTACTATTGGCCAAATTCATAATTGGAGTTCTCATTTTTAACACAGATGAGTTTCTGAAGAAATGACTGTCACAGAACACCCTTCATCCGAGTGAATGATGTCCAACTAAACTGCCACCCAAACTGGTGCCCAAATAATTCTTATAACCATCTCACCGACTAAAGTCTTGCTAACTTAACACTCCAGGAGCTGCTGAGGTGCTAGACTCACAGTGGAACCCTTGACGATGTCATCCTCACCAGACAAAACAGAACTTCCCTATTTACCACTGTTAGGGATGAAACAGGGCCAATACCCTAGCGGTTCCTTCTACTCGAATCCTCATTCCCCAACTCCTTCATTCATTCTGCCACCACCACTAGCAAACTCGAAACTCTCACCAACATCCCTTGTAATCAGACTAGAGTCCTCATCAACCATGGCCCCAAAGAAGAAGACCATCAGCGAGCGTGGGAACACTAGCAAAGGACTCCCGCATGCCAAGAATGATAGATTCTACTATCTCTGAATCCAATCTGCTTCATCTTGTAGAAATGGGAGATCTCCCCCCAAGGAATTGGGTGGGTGGAGGAGTTGCGAGGGGGAAAAGGTCCCCATAGAAGATACCCATGAATCCTTAGTTTTCGCTTCTTTCTTTGTGCATGGGTTAGGACAACCCATCTGCTCATTCATGAGAGGTCTCCTCAATTTCTATTCCACCGACCTATCGCATCTGAATCCCAACTCCATTCTTCAAATCTCAGTCTTCATTCATTTGTGCGAAGCGTTCCTTGGAATTGTTCCACATTTTAGCTTGTGGAAACACATGTACCATTGCAAACCTGGTACCCATGACAGAGTCTTGCAAGTAGTTGGTGGTGCTAGTTTGGAGCTCCGTAGGGACCGAAAACAGTATATCTGGATATCACACTCAAAGATAGCAAACAGATGGCATTCCGAGTGGTTCTATATTAGTAATCATGGAAATTCCTTGCCAGCTCGGTCAGGTCGACAACCCAACACAAAACTAGATAGTTGGGAAGAGGCACCAACATTAGAAGAGAGTGCTGAGGTCAAAATTCTGCTAAAGGACATCGCTGACCTGAAGCAGAATGTCTTAATCGCCCAAGCTGTGGTGATTGACTTCATATTCTGGAGCATCCAGCCTCTGAAGGATCGAGTTTACCTTGCATATCTATATGTTGTTGCAAGTGACCCCACACGGGAGACCACCCGAGTTATCACTGAGCAAGAAATCAAGACCCGCATTGGATTGACACTAAGAGGTGATGTCTACAATGAGGGATCTCCACAGCCATATTCTGCGTGCCATCCTACTCCTTCTGTAAGTATTTACTTTACCCAACCAAATCAATTGTAAGGCATAATAATGTATACTGAGCTAAGTATGCCTTCTAGCTCAATCTTGCAGAGTAATATTGCCAAATTTCTATCTGACCCTCCTCAGCAATGTGCAGACAAGGTGCTGAAGCGAGAATCTGAGTTGACAACAGAAGAACTGGAAGCAGTTGTTGCTGCCACATAGGGCAAAGGTAACAATGAGGCCCCCACATTCATAATGATGCCCCATCCAGCTGAGGTTTCTGAAGACACGATAGAAGTTGGAGCTCAAGAGGGCCAAGCCCCCAAGCATGAAGACACTGAGATGGGCGACCAAGCCCCTAAGCATGCGCCCATTGCAAAAGAGAGTGTCCTAGCTCAAGAGATGACCATGTGAATGCGAACCAAGATGTCTGCTGTGAGGACTGAAATCCCTCGAAGGAAGAGGACCAGCAAGGAGCAAACAACAGCTCGATGGTCAACTATGGTAACGCCTAACTCGCCATCACCCTCTAGGAGGCCGAGTAAAAAGCTCAAATTGCAGGAGAAAATAGATGGCAATACTATAGCTTCCCCACCACGCATTGACTAGAACAGGTTAGTGGACGAGGAAGAAGAAGAGGAAGAAACTCCCCTCAATCACCGCGAGAGAAGATCAAAGAAGCTACAAGATATTGGGACATCCTCCTCTCCCTCAACTCAAGAGCTCGTGACAATGGAAGAGGAACTGAGCCTATCTGACGTTGACCCTGATTTGGATAAGTTTGTCAAGGCAGTTCCGCATCTCATTTACAGCAGAGCGACTGATGACAATGTCACACCACCACAGTACTTACATATTCCTTCACTTTTATGTCTTAATTCTGCCTCTATTGTTTGCCTCCTGACTAAACGAAGGCCTGTATAGGCCCTCTCCCATGCCAGTGCCTCTAGTGAGTCCTACTAAGCTAACTGACTTGGGAGGTGCGAATCGGGCCCCATCGAGAGGCAGTGTTACTTCAAGCCCCCGAGGCTCTCCGCACCCCTCGAGCGAGCAATTGAAGGGGACTACTTCGGAGAAAGAAATAGTGACTAGCGGACCTAGGGCCAAACCAACTAGCGCCCCTGAGCCTGAACTTACTGACCCCTCAGTTGGAGCTACGCAAGAGGCCGCGGACGGGGATCAATGCGACCCCGACACTAGGTCACTGGTAGACTGGTGTGATGCACTCAGTAACCCAGGAGGAGGAAATGCCCCAGATAGCCAAATCCATCCCTTGCATGAACACGAGCCTATGCCAGCACATGGGGAAGAGACAATAGTGTTGGCGGTCGATAAAACCCATTTAAACCACCAACATTTCATGTTTGAGGGCATAATTTATCAAGCTTTCATGTATTGCTAACTGGTTCCACAAGTTGTGTACAAAAGATGGATGCAGGAGCTTGTCACGTACAAAATATCGAAGAAATGACCAAAATAGAGACAAAGTGCAAGGTAATGGCAAAAGGCCAAAAGTGCATGGCCGGTTGGCCACCTCCCATGGCCGCCCGGCCATACACCCTGGCCACCCGGCCACTTGCTATGGCCGCCTGGCCATCAGCAGGCCCAGGCAGCTTTTCAGCCCAATTGTAGTGGCCGCTCGGTCATTGCACGTGGTCGCTCGGCCATGTCACAAACACAATCTTCGATCTGCATGCAAGGAAACACAAAAAGGGACAAATCCAACTATGCAACCAAGAATCCATTGAATCCAAGAGTCGGAAGGCAATCATACAACGGATTCATGATGTCAGCGATCTAGGGAGTGGCTGCCTGGCCAATGGGAGTAGCCGCCCAGCCATTTATCGACTCCAAATTGCACGTGCATCAACTAATTCAACCGCCAACTGACTCAGGCAGTGCATACCAACCATTGGATCTACAAGGTCGGTTGATCGAGTGGCCGCCCGACCACCCTACATGGCCACCCGGCCATGCATAGTGACCGCCCAGCCATTGACCTACCTCACTACCGACCTTACACACCTACAAGTACCCCCCTCAGCCTCCAATGCTTTAAATACCCCCAGGAGGTCATTTGCAAGGTGTGGTGGATCAAGAGAAGAATAGTGTGGTTGTGTAGTTGAGTGTAGAGTATAGTAGTGAGGCGACTCTTGGCATTGTAGGGAGAGCCAATTGTATCAAGAGTGAGTAGTGAGTTGTAGAGTGAAGGAGTTGGATTTCTCTTTGGTATTCTATTCCCGAGCTCTTATTCTCAGAGGAAATATTACTCTATTTCCAGGATACAGTGAAGTTCCTTACTCCTCTGTTTTACATATTTCATACTTATTTTACTTACATACTTAGTCCCTGCATAGTAGTTTACGGGTGCCAAGTGTGCTCTGTGTAGTTTAGCTATACAGTTGTGCTTGCTCTCTAGCTTTGAACCAGTGTAGTAGTAAACTCGGTTGTGTAGACGTGGTGTCTAGACTAGAGTTTGCCTTGGAAGGTGTCTTGTCCCATGCAGTTTTGGTTGGTAGTCTCACCTGGTGACAGCGGGTGTGTGTCATGTGCAGTCCAACCCCGTCGTTCGGATAAGTTTTCATCGACGCATAGCTGAGTCTTGTAGTGCCCACCTTTCTCGTCTGGGTTATCAGCACTCTAGTGCCCGAAAGTGGTTCTACAGCCTCAGTGTCCAAGTAAATCCGCTGAGTGGAGTCCTGGTTTGTTTAGTTAAGTTAAGTTGTTTTATCTAAAGTAGTGATCCTGCTCTGCTCTGTTAATTATCTCTACAATTGCTGGTTTTACTGTTCGGTCCTATCTATTTTACGTTGAGTTACTCCTCGTTCCTCTTGGATTTGCTACCCTAGAATACTCTTGGGTGAAAAGCTACAACATGTTTCCCTGCGCTTGCGGATTTATTTCAGTAGGCTAAGAAACGCCAGCAAGCTTTTCTATTGCTGTTGCTGGGTAACGGTAGCTAATTTGACTAGAACTCTTGATCGTCCATACTCACACCATACACAACCACCACATATAACCCCACCATTTACCACATATCATCACAGTATGGATTCCATGCCTATCTATCAACTTGCCGCTCCAAAGGGCGATTACTTGGAGCCTCCACCATCATCCACACCTATCACCACAGATGGCTATCAGCTACGTCCCGACTTGATAGCCATGGTTTGGGATCAATCATTCGGAGGACTCAAATCTGAATGCCACTACTCACACCTTCGGGAGTTCGAGCAGTTATGCAGCTGTTTGGTTATCTCAGGAATGTCTAGTGAAACACAAAGGGCATGATTGGTTGCCCCGCTAGCCGCGCCCAGGCCCGCTACGTGCGTTGACCGCGCTTGTGCACGTGATTGGCTGCCTGCAGGGCGAGGCACCGGCATGCACGTTGCGGATGCAGCCTAGGCATTTTTTTGCCCGCCCACCTGCATGCGCTGAAACGTAGGGGAGCTGCATTCCTAGCAGCCTAGGCTGGCGAGCCAGCCTCTGGAGCCCCCCACAACCAATCACGCCATAAGATGGTTGCTTTTTCCATTTTCACTAATGGGGGAGGCAAAAATCTGGTGCAATTAGACGGTTGGTAAGGTAGGAGGGAGTTGGGAGGAGCTAAAATTAAGTTTTTGTCTACGCTTCTTTCTGCCAAATAAGGTTGTCGATCTCCGTTGCGAAGTTCTTTCGTTCTAACAAAGAGAGAGAGAATCTTTGGGGGTAGCTCGGGTGCGCTTGAACTGTCTAGTCTCCTCAGGACCAGACTTGGCTATTCCAGAGACAATGTTGATCCAGGACTTCATCTGAGGTCTCTCACCTAGTGCTAATCTTTGCCTCGACTTAGCCTCGGGAGGATCGTTCTCGCACTTAAAGGCGTGCGAGGGTAGAAAAATTCTCGATAAAATTCTCGAGAAGGCTTATGACCTCGGCACACTAGAGGAGCAACCTCCACAGAAGCCTCCTGGGCAAATTGATAAGGCAGAGCGACAAATCCAACCATATCCCTCTCCATCATCACATCCCCAAATCGAGCAAATGGCAGAACCATTGTCACGGCAAACTGAGAGGGTTAGTTCAGCCTTGACGATTCCTCCGTCGGCACCTCCGTTCTCTTTCGAGGATGAAATCTTTAAGGAGTTTGGCAACGCCTTTCGGTTGCCTAAACAAGACCGACGCTTCATCAGGAGCTCCAAACCAGCATACACACTACCATACCACAAAGAATACACGAAGGAGGACCTGCTCTGGCTTTCCGCAGCAATCAATCGAGAATGGCTAGAGGTAAGACATCTGGACACAAGAGCAATTAAATTCTACCCAGACCCCAGTGTCATCCCTGGCCAAGTATCAAGGCTTCAACTATAAGATATCATATACGACCCAAGAATAGGAATGAACATAATTCCCAAGTATATGATGGACAGACACTACCCCACACAACCACTGTCAAGATCAGCCATACGCTTGCAATGGGCAGATGGCAGATATTTGAAGTGCGACGGTGTACTTCGGGTGATTCAAACAACTTTGTGGGACACTCAGGTGTTCTTAGACTTCCACGTCTTTGACATCCCCGAGGGATCCACACCATTGATTGTGGTTGGGATACCAATCACCACCCTCACCAACTTAGATATATATAGAGGGAGATTGCAGCTTCAGCTTGGCAATGAGCAAATTTATGTCAACATTGATAGGACACTTAACGCCAAGACAGAAGTAAAGCCAGAGATTGACCCTTTAGAAGAATTGATGAGCCTTTCACTTGAGGAAATGGATCAAACGAGCCTAGAGGAAGAGGCTCTTAGCGACTTTAGTATGGTAGAGGAGCCCCTTGAGTTCGAAGAACTTGATGAATCATTGCGGCTTGAAGCTCCAAAAATAGAGTTGAAGCAACTACCACCTGACCTGAAGTACGCCTTCCTCCACGGGAAAGAGGACACACTGGTAATCATCAGCGACAAGCAGACAGAGAGTGAGAACCGGCAATTATTTTTAGTCCTAGAGAAGTATAGAACCATGCTTGGATACTCGCTCCAAGACTTGAAAGGAATCAGTAACAACGTGTGCACCCATCGCATCCTATGGAGGTTGACCACAAACCCATGAGGGAAGCTCAAAGGTGACTCAACAATGCGATGAGGGACGTAGTTAAGAAGGAAGTGTTCAAATTGCTACACGCGGGTATCATCTACCCTATGCAAGATAGTGAATGGGTCAGCACCGTAGAAGTTGTACCTAAGAAGGGAGGGATGACAATTGTCAAGAAGCAGAACAATGAATTAATCCCACAGAGAACTGTCACCGGTTGGAGGATGTGCATTGATTACAGAAAACTTAACTCTGCCACCAAGAAGGATCATTTTCCTCTTCCCTTCATTGACGAAATGCTAGAGAGGCTGGCAAATCACTCTTTCTTCTACTACCTCGATGGCTACTCTGGCTACCACCAGATTTTGATTCACCAGGAGGACCAGAGTAAGACCACTTTCACATGCCCTTACGGAACCTTCGCTTATCGGCGAATGCCATTCGGGCTGTGCAATGCGCTAGCATCATTCTAGCAGTGCATGATGCCAATCTTCTCTGATTTCATTGAAAATATCATGGAAGTCTTCATGGATGATTTCTCAGTCTATGGCAAGAGCTTTGATGAATGTTTGGAGAATCTTGAAAAAGTCCTCCAGAGATGCAAAGAAGGCGACCTTGTCCTAAATTGGGGGAAATGTCATTTCATGGTCAAAGAAGGAATTGTGCTAGGCCTCAAAATCTCAGAAGGAGGCATAGAGGTAGATCGTGCCAAGGTCGAGGTCATTGAACAACTACCTCCCCCTACAAACATTAAGGCCATCCGAATCTTCTTATGCCATGCTAGGTTCTACAGGATATTTATCAAAAATTTCTCCCATATAGCCCGACCTCTGACCAACCTACTAGCCAAGGATGCTCCCTTTGTGTTTGACGAGGACTGTCTCGAAGCTTTTCACAAGCTCAAGAGAGCACTGGTCACAGCACCCATCATTCAACCGCCCGATTGGAATAAACCATTCGAGATTATGTGTGATGCAAGCAGCTTCGCTGCTGGAGCAGTACTGGGCCAAACCATTGATAAGAAGCATCATGCCATATCTTACGCAAGCAAAACACTAATTGTCCTGCAACTGAACTACTGCACCACCAAGAAAGAACTGCTAGCAGTGGTCTTTGCAATTGATAAATTCAGATCGTACTTGGTAGGATCAAAAGTCATCATCTACACAGATCATGCAGCTCTCAAATACCTCGTTACCAAGGAAGATGCAAAGCCGCACCTAATCCAGTGGGTACTCTTAGTCCAAGAGTTTGACATAGAAATCAAAGATAAGAAGGGAGTAGAAAACTCAGTTGCAGATCACCTCTCATGAATGAAATTTGAGGAAACATCGCCATTGCCGATCGATGACTACATGAGAGATGATCAGCTTCTAAAGGTGACAATAGCCCAACCATGGTATGCAAATATGGTGAATTACATAGTTGCTGGCCATCCCTGAAGGAGCAGACAAGAGGAAATTGGCCCACAACAGCCGATTCTATCTCTAGGATGACCCCTACCTATACAAACTCTGCACAGATGGACTCCTACGTCGCTGCATTCCAGCTTGTTAAGCACCGCAAGTCCTTGATAGATGTCATGCATCCTCTTATGGAGGTCACTATGGGGCTTATCGAACTCATGCAAAAATCTGGCAAAGTGGGTTTTACTAGCCCACTATGTATGAAGATGCAAAAGAGTTCATGCGACGGTGTCCAAGGTGCCAGCGCCAAGGAAATATAAATCCAAGAGATGTATGCCACTCACAAGCAATCTTCAGATTGACATATTCGATGTGTGGGGCATAGATTTCATGGGATCTTTTCCCAAGAATGGAGATAAGGAGTACATTCTAGTCATAGTGGATTATGTGTCAAAATGGGTAGAAGCAATACCATGTCCCGCAACGGACTCAAGACACTCCATCAAGATGTTCTGGGGGGCCATCTTTTCTCGCTTTGGAGTACCACGGGTCATTATCAGTGATGGAGGCGCACACTTCATTAACAAGCACTTCAGGAAGTGTCTCGCTGACCTTGGTGTGGACCACCGTGTCGCCACCCCTTATCATCCGCAGACAAGTGGCCAAGCTGAGACGTCAAATAAATAGATCAAGCACATATTGCAAAAGACGGTCAAGGCTATGGGAAAAGAATGGGTATCCAAGCTACCCGATGCTCTCTGGGCATATCGCACAGCGTACAAGACTCCCATTGGCATGACACCATACCAGATGGTGTACGGCAAGACTTGTCATCTTCCAGTGGAACTAGAATTCAAACCTCACTGGACGGTGAAGAGGTGGAACATGGATCTCTAGTTGGCAGGCGTGAGACGACAGATACAACTAGCCGAATTGGCAGAATGGAGGGAGAAGGCATACCATAGTGCCATGCTATACAAGGAGCGCACCAAAATATCGCTCGATAAGCGGATCAAGATCAAAACATTCAAACTGGGAGATAAGGTACTACTCTTTAATTCCCGCATTCATTTATTCGGTCATGGGAAGCTTAGAAGTAAGTGGGAAGGACCTTTTACGGTTCTTGATGCCATCAATCATGGCACCATCACCCTCAGGACGTTGATGGAAGGGTTTTTAAGGCGAATGGGCAACGCCTTAAAATCTTTGTTGAGCCCGAAATGCCTATTCTCGAAGAAGTGGACGTCTTCGAGCTACACGAGTTTGATCACCCGTTCACGGTCGAGCTCAGACCTTAAAAGAAGCCATGTACACTATTTCTCTTCTCCCTTAAAATTCTATCTAATCTCACCTTTTGCTGAAAATCTCAGCACAACCACCGCGCTACACGAATATTGGGGTCCACAACTCACCTATGAGGGCAACTCAGCTTGTGGCACGTCCAACCCAAGCAAGGCTTGGCTGCCCGGCCATGGCCATGCCTGGCCATGGGTCTGGCCGCCCAGCCCTAGGGCATGGCCGCTCGGCCACCCCTTGTGGTCGCCCGGCCGGCAAAACTCAAAATTTGAGTTTGGGAGAGTCGATCCAATAACTTCGGCACTGTTGAGTGGATGAGGGCAAGTTTCTCCGACATTTTAAGGAGGGGAAAGCCGTCTTCTTCCCCATCTACATTCCACCTCCGCCTTCACTCAGCCATGGCACCCCTTTGTCCTCAAAGCAAGGGCAAGGCAATGATCTCCATCTCATCCGACACCACCGCAACCTAGACCCCCGCATCCGAAGAGTCACCGCGACACCTCCAGGCCATGCCCTTTGGGGCAAACCCTGAAAAGGTCACCCTGAGGTTGCCCTGGCCCACGGGGCTTGGTCCCCATGGCCGCTCGGCCATAGAGGATGGCCGCCCGGCAATGGGTACCACCCCGCGTGGCCGGCCAGCCACCCGCGAAGGCCGTCCTGACTCCCCGCGTCGATCCCACAGTGTGGACAAGCTAGGAAGGGCCTTGTCTCCAGCGAGAACCATCGCCAAGAAGGTGGCACGCCTGTCTCCTTGTCGTACCATAGGGGCCATCGCACCGGTGAACTGCATCAAGCGCTTGTTCCAAGAGGAGGCTATTGGACCATCCAAGGAGCTGGCCTTCCCTAGTCCATCCACCCATACCCTCTATGGGGTGAAAACACCCACGGGCGGGTATGCTAAGGTGTTCATACATAGGGTACCCAAGCCGAATGCCTCCATCAATGAGTCCATCAACTCCACACCGCCGCGGAGGACGGTGAATAGGGTGGCCAAAACTCCCTCCATTAGAGGAACTCCGGGGCAGTTTGAAGGCTCCTTAGATGTGGAGGAGGAGGAGGAGGAGGAGGACATGGTAGCCTCTCTTAGGGAGGAGCTCGCAGTGCTCCAGCCCATGTTTCAGAACCTAGAGGAGCGCTGTGCGGAGGGTGAACTTTGGCGGATGGAGATCGAAGATAAGCTCAACATCCTTAGAAGGGGCTTCTCCGCCAAAGTCCGTCGTCTTGCGGATGCAACTAGGCACCCTGATCTTTATGATCCTCCTGCACCATAGGTGCCTTGTTCATCTAGTTATCATAGGCGCATTTATTTTCTAATCCATTTAATTCTTAGGTTTAGTTTTCATTGAACTCATTCATCTAGGTAAGAAGTGCCTTACTTTTGCTTCATTTTATAAAGTTAGGATAGTTTCCCTTTATTGAATAATGTGCTTGGGAAGAATGGGCAAAGCCATTCAACCTTTTGTCACTAACCCTGCAGGAACCACGATCAAAACACGATCTACAAGGTACAAACACGCTACTCAAAAGGTTTCAAGGGAGTTGAGCGAAAATGAGTGGCCGCTCGACAATGCATAGTGGTCGCTCGGCCATCAATTTCCACAAAAACATGTCGCGCAGACCTGTCACGTCTCCCCAAAGCTCCCTCAACAAAACAAACCAGTGCACGGGTCGAACACACAAAAATGTGTGGCCGCCGGGCCATCAGTCTGGCTGCCCAGCCATAGTGTTGGGCTGGTTGGCCCACTTTCAGCTCGAACCTATACGTGGAGGTCAGGTATATACGTTTACATTCATGTACCTCCAGTTCTTTGCACTTCACACATGAACTTGATCAAATCATGCTCTACATGTTCATAGTGTCACATTTAACTTGTGCTCGCACCATTTTATTCCTTATGCTAGATTAATCTTGCCTTTGGATACTCTCATGATTAGGGAACCACTTATGTTTAATTTGTTGATCCATGTGAGATAAGATAATTAGAGAAAACTAAAGGAACCATCTCACATGAGTATGAGTTTTCTTTCCAAGATAAAATAAGGGCCCTATCTTGGATGATCTCAAGTACCTATCCTTTGTCCCACTAGTGCCACATATGAAAATGAAACTTGTACATTCGTGCTTCCTTGATTGTTTTGAGTCTTATCAAGTCTTGTGCCACTAAAAGAGTTCATATCAATTGAGAATCTTTGACCTACTCACGCACGTTCCATGAAATAAAGTTTCTCAAAAAGGTGTGCATGAAATATCAATGATCCCATTCAAGTCGTGTTTGAAAGAAAGAGAGGCATGGAGATTCGAAAAAAAAGAACAACTCCATGCCCTCTACTCAAACATGGGAATCAAGCAAGACACCTACAAGAGACGAATCTCTACACTACACTTGCACATGGCCAAATCTCATTTGATTATGAATTTCTGTCCTAACACTCGATTTGATTCGATGATACAAACATGACGGGGAAGCCTCATTCTCCAATGACCTCAGCTCTACAAAAGCCTTGGTAGCATAGGATGTGAGGAAAACAAGATTCTAGAAAGGACACCTTGTCCTAGGAGTGACCGAGAGCTGGTCTTGAGATCAAAAGAGTTGGCAAGCCTTGCTTTTGAAAATTCTGAAAACCTCTTTACTCAAGTGTGGGGTAACCTAAAGTTAACTCTGATATATTCTTGTTCCATGTTTCAACATCTCAAAACTAAAGTGTAGACACCACTGAAATCCTAGGTAGATGAAATAGTCAGGAATAATCTAGTGCTTGTTATAGTGAATGTCGATGTTATGCCCTATCCACTTATGCTTAACTCTACTCTTTGCTCGAGGACGAGCAAAGGTATAAGCATGGGGGGGATGTTGGTGGTCGATAAAACATATTGCGACCACCAACATTTCATGTTTGAGGGCATGATTTATCAAGCTTTCATGTATTACTAACTGGTTCCACAACTTGTGTACAAAAGATGGATGCAGGAGCTTGTCACATACAAAATATCGAAGAAATGACCAAAATAGAGACAAAGTGGCAAGGTAAGGGCAAAAGGCCAAAAGTGCATGGCAGGCCAGCCACCTCCCATGGCCGCCCGGCCATCACCAGGCCCAGGCAGCCTTTCAGCCCCATTGTAGTGGCCGCCCGGCCATGTCACAAACACAATCTTTGACATGCATGCAAGGAAACACAAAAGGGGACAAATCCAACCGTGCAACCAAGAATCCAATGAATCCAAGAGTCGGAAGGCCATCATACAACGGATTGATGACATCAGCGATCCAGGGAGTGGCCACCCGGCCATGCACCGACTCCAAATTGCACGTGCATCAAAAAATTCAACCACCAACCGACCCGAGGAGTGCATACCAACCATTGGATCAACAAGGTTGGTTGATCGAGTGGCCACCTGGCCATGCATAGTGGCCTCCCGGCTACCGACCTACTTCACTACTGACCTTACTGACCTACAAGTACCCCTCTCAGCCTCCAATGCTATAATACCCCCGGAGAGGTCATTTGCAAGGTGTGGTGGATCAAGAGAAAAATAGTGTGGTTGTGTAGTTGAGTGTAGAGTATAGTAGTGAGGCCACCCTTGGCTTTGTAGAGAGAGCCAATTGTATCAAGAGTGAGTAGTGAGTTGTAGAGTGAAGGAGTTGGATTTCTCTTTGGTATTCTATTCCCGAGCACCTATTCTCTGAGGAAATATTACTCTGTTTCCAGGATACAGTAAAGTTCCTTGCCCCTCTGCTTTACTTATTTCATACTTACTTTACTTACATACTTAGTCCCTGCTTAGTAGTTTACGGGTGCCAATTGTGCTCTGTGTAGTTTAGCTATACAGTTGTGCTTGCTCTCTGGCTTTGAACCAATGTAGTAGTAAACTCGGTTGTGTAGACGCGGTGTCTAGACTAGAGTTTGCCTTGGAAGGTGTCTTGTCCCACGCAGTTTTGGTTGGTAGTCCCACCTGGTGACAGCAGGTGTGTGTCCTGTGTAGTCCAACCCTGTCGTTCGGATAAGTTGTCATCAACGCATAGCTGAGTCCTGTAGTGCCCTCCTTTCTTGTCTGGGTTATCAGCGCTCTGGTGCCTGGAAGTTATTCTACAGCCTCAGTGTCCAAGTAAATCAGCTGAGTAGAGTTCTGGTTTGTTTAGTAAAGTTAAGTTGTTTTATCTAAAGTAGGGATACTACTCTGCTTTGTTAATTATCTGTACAATTGCTGGTTTTACTGTTCGGTCCTATCCATTTTATGTTGAGTTACTCCTCGTTCCTCGTGGATTTCAATACCCTGGAGTACTCTTGGGTGAAACGCTACAATGTGTTTCCGTGCACTTGCGGATTTATTTTAGTAGGCTAAGAAATGCCAACAAATAGCTGAAGGCAAGCTAGCTGGTACAAAGACCACGCTTGATACATCTGTGATGGCTCTGAGCCCTGCGCATCTAGCATAGTGCCATCTGATAATACAGACACAATCATTAATGCCACTACACTTGATACGATCGACGCAAATTTGCAAGTGGCTACAGTTCTTCCTGAGTCACAGCCATTCATAGCTTTTGAAGTAAGTCATCGATCAGTCGTTGTTGTAGTTGGTCCGGTTAACAATACTGATATGCGGCCCAACTCTACACAAGGTTGGCTAAATCAAGCTCTACTGTGGCGTGAGAGACTTGTTCTCGTATTTGGGTCCGACGCAACCTTGCTTTGACAACAGTTAGCTGACTCTGAGGTAGCCCGTGCTACTGAAGCCGCTAGTAAGTGATTGTCCCCTGATTCTAACCCTTAATTCATTCCAACGTCTTGCGTACTTACGCTGTATATGCGTTGTCTGGTAGTTGCTGCTAAAAGGATTGCTGATCTGGAGAGTGCCTTGGCCCAACCTAAAACCACATATCATAATGCCATACTCAAGTGTGATGAGGCCCAGGATACCGCTATGAATTTGCAAAGGCAGCTTGAGATGGAGAAGAATGGGCATGAGGTAACCAGCCAAGAAACGCAACTTGCATATCCTTTACTTACAGAGGCCTATAAGTTGCACTGATCCACACGATGAGGCACTACAGCTAAAGAGGGAGATACAGGAACTCTAAGAGTCAAGAGATGGTTTTGAAAATTCATTCCAGAACACATCCAATGCTTTGGCAGTGATTGAGATGAGGCACAAGTTGACTCAGGAGGATCTTGAGAGGAAGACTTCCGAGTTAATTGAGGCTGACAAGATTCGAGTCAAAATTCAGAGCAATAACAGAGCAAGAACAGAGACTTAGATAAGGTGCTGAAGTCCATGAGGCAGGCACTCAAGGAGTCACAACAGTTGGCAGAGAAGCGCCGTGAGGAATTGGACCTTGTGACGAGAAACTATGAAATCTCCAAGAAGAACTAAGAGAAGCGAAAAGCTGCTTATGATAAAGCAAAGGAGCTAATGAGGTCCGTAACATCTGCCATGATGACCATGTTGAACATATGTGCCCTTGAGACAGGAGCTCCATGACCAGTAGAAGACTGAGTATCAACTCTGGTTGAAGATATCAACAACCATCTCCAGGGAAGACTGTAATCAGACATGCAGCATGTTTTACTGATGCTCAAGATAACAAAGCCCGATCTGAACTTATCTGACTTAATAGGGAAGACTGCAGTTCATCCCAGTGACTCTACGATGGATGGCTATGCTGTAGAGGTTCGAGCTGTAGTCGAAAAGCTTGTAACAGAGTTTGACACGTAAATGAGTATATTTGCTGCTAAACTTTTGTAGACCATGTGATGCCTTGCTAACTTGCTAGTAACTCAGGTGCCTCATAGATGAAGTATTTTTGTTGGGTACCCTTGGGTTGGCACGGTGACTCAAAGTTTTCACTCGATGTATAGAGTTCGGGCGTGTTATTTTGAGACTGAGTGCATGCACGAACACAAAACTCATGACGTTGCATTGGCTTAGGCTGATTACCCCTGAGTAAAAAATTTTTGAGTTAACCGTGAGCAGGCAAGCTATGCCAGCATTGAGCTGAGCTAAGAGGTAAGCTGACTGCATGACGCATAGGGCCAGCCTGCACCCTTTCATGAGTTTAAGCATAGCCATGTAACACCAGCTGTCGGTCTACGACCTAAGCTAATTGCCCCGTAAGGAGGGCTAGATTGCACCCTATTATGAGTACACATAGGAATATAACACCAGCTGTCGTTCTACGACCTAGGCTGAGTGCCCCATAAGGAGGGCCAGATTGCACCATGTTATGGGTACACATAGGCATGTAACACGAGCTGTCAGTCTATGACCTAGTCTGATTGCCCCGTAATTAGGGTCGGACTGTACCCTATCTTGAGTAAGTGTAGGCATGTAACACCAGTCATGAGTCGGGTCAGGACTTATGACTGATTGCCTTTTTACAGAGGATGAGTACAAGACGTCAGTACAAGATACCTCATATAGTTACGTCGGAAAGAAAGACATGTGCACAGAGGTCATGCATTCTTTATTACTTGAGTACAACCAACTGAGTACGAGTGAGGAGGTATCGCCTCGAGGTCATGACAAGCCGCAATATCGATCATGAGTACAGATGAGGACACAATGCTTGGAGGGTTGCAGTGGCTTTATGCATAGAACTTGCGAAGATGTTCAATATTCCAAGAGTTCCTGACCGGAGTGCCATCTATCTCTGACAAGAAATAAGACCGTGGCCGAGTGACTTATGTGATGATATATGGTCCCTCCCAGGGAGGTGATAGCTTGTGATGCCTTGCCCCCTTGAGGACTCTGCGGAGGACCAGTTCTCTGACTGAAAAGCATGAGGAAGCATGTTGCGCTCATAGTAACGCCGCAAAGTCTGCTGATATCGTGCTGACTGAATCACTGAGTTGAGTTGCTCTTCTTCAAGTAGGTCAATTTCCTCTAGCCAAGTGGTCTCTGCCTCAGCGATATCTTTGAATGCAAGCTGAGGTGCTCCATACGCTAAGTCAGCAGGGAGCACTGCTTCTGAGCCGTAGACCATGAAGAAGGGCGTATTGCCATTGAGTGCTTTACTAGGCTGAGTTCTAAGACTCCAAACTATGTATGGGAGCTCCCTCATCCATTTGCCTGCGAGCTTTTCATCTTTTTGAAGACCTTCTTTTTTAAGGCATCAAGAATCATCCCATTAGCACACTTGACCTGACCATTGGCACGAGGATGAGCCACCGAGACATTTTTGACAAGTATGGGCCTTTTACTGCCGAAATCGAAGAACTCCAAGCATGTGAAGTTGGAGCCCAGTTATGTGATGATGCTGTTTAGAACCCCAGCACGGAATATAATCTCTTGGATGAACTCTGTTGCCTTTGCAGAGGTTAGAGATATGATCGGCTTGACCTCGATCCACTTGGTAAACTTATTGATGGTCACTAGGACATGAGTGTGTCCACCTTGAGCCGTCTTGAGCGGCCCAATCTTGTTGAGCCCCCAGCATGCGAAGAGGCCATGAGATAGGAATGTTCTACAGCTGCTGAGCCGATAAGTGATGTTGCTTTGCAAAGAACTGACAAGCTTCACAGTGTTTGACCAGTTCCACAGCGTGTTGCTTTGCTGTTGGCCTTTAGAAACCAGCCCTGAATGCTTTCCCGACCTGCGTCCTAGAGGCAGCGTGATTGCTGCACTGCCCAGCATGAATCTCCATCAGCAAACTCTTACCACGAGGTATGTCGATGCATTTTAAGAGGAAACCGGAAACACCATGCTTAAATAGATCATAGCTGGCCATGCACTGGACGAGTAGCTCAGCTTCTGCTTCATCATTTGGCTGGTCCCCATTTTTGATGTATCTGATGATTGGGACCCGCCAGTAAGTCAGAGCTTCCTCCAAGCTCAGGATGTACTACTCTAGGGATTCCCGCTCTCGATCAATGGATGGGCGAGATAGCTCTTGGATAGAGACCCCTGGAGGTATTTTGGCTTGGGAGGAGCCGATCTTTGACAATAGATCTGCATTTGCATTGTTGTTTTAATCTACGTGATGAAACTCGAGCCTATCAAATTTATCCTCCAGTTTGCGAACCTCCACGTAGTACATGTCCATTACCTCCGTGGAGCAGTCCCAATCATTGTTGACCTGACTGATCGCCACCAAAGAGTGCCCATAGACCATGAGGTGCTAGATTCCGAGTGAGATCGCAATGCACAACTGGTGTAGCATAGCTTCATATTCTGCTGCATTACTGGACACCGTAAAAAGAATTTGTAGTACATAGTTGAGCTTCTCGCCTTTTGGGGAAGTTAGGATGACTCCTACCCCTGCTCCTTCTATTTTTAGGGATGTGTCGAAGTACATCTTTTAGAATTCTAGAGGCTCTGGGTTCTCTGGTACTTGATTATCTGTCCATTAAGAGACAAATTCAACCAGCGCCAACGTCTTGATAGTAGTGTGTGGGCGGAATTCGATGTCATGTGCTCCCAGCTCACACGACTATTTGGCAATCCTTCTAGTGGCTTCTCTATTGCACAGGATCTCACTAATGGGGAACGAGGTGACCACCATGACTTTGTGCTCTTCGAAATAGTGACCCAGCTTGCGGGCAGTAATAAGGACCGCATACAATAATTTTTGAACCTGAGGGTACCTTATTTTAGACGGGCTGAGTACCTCGCTGATGAAGTAGACCGGGTGTTGAGTTGGCTGAACGTTTCCTTCCTCCAGCCTCTTGACTACCAATGCAGTGCTAACCACATAGGTCATGTAGGACATGTACAGAAGTAGGATCTCGGATGCGTGATTCGCCATGGCTCGGTTCGGTGATTTGAGTACCAGAGGAGTCATCAAGAATTTTTTGAGAGCTTCCATCACTTCTTGGGCTTCTGGTGTCCATTGAAATTTGTCCACCTTCTTGAGCAGCTTGTAAAATGGCATGTCAGGCTCCCCCAGCCGTGAGATGAATCGGCTTAGGGCTGTTATGCACCCAGTGAGCTTTTGGACCTTCCTCTGTGACCTGGGAGGCTCCATCCAAAGAATTACGTCGATCTTCTTTGGATTGGCTTCGATTTCCCTCTTGTTGATGACAAACCCATGTAGTTGCCTAGCTGGGACCCCAATTACACATTTGGTGGGGTTAAGCTTCCATCAGAACCTTCTTAAGCTATTGAAGACTTGTTGTAGATCATCAATGAAGTCATCTAGATGCTTTTTCTTGATCACCACGTCGTCGACATAAGCCTCGACGCGCTGGAGAGTCAATGGACCGGCTCCATTACCTTTGGAGTAATGAGTGATTGTCAATAGAAGCCAAAGACCCAGAAGCACTTGGCATAAGACCTCCGATAGAAAGGAGGCCCTGATGTAGTGTAGGTAGATGGAAGTCCTCCTAAGGACTGGAGGCATGCCCAATGTCGATCGGCCATGGGAGTTCGGTACACGGAGGAGCTGCAAGGTAATGGCAAGTGTAAGACCTCCGAAGGACTGCGAGGCAACCCCGATGGACTAGGGATGCTAGGTGCCACCGCGGTGCTCCAACCTGAGTACATGGCACGAAGAAGGGTGAGGGCATTGGCTAATTTGCTCAAATATGCCATCCTACCACCAACTTACCAGACTCAGCGAATGGGCTCATTCTCACCGAGATAGAGTGGAGTGGGCCATTCAAAGCCCATGAAGGAAACCCTAAAGTTTCTCGGTTTCTAACTTCAAAACTAGGGATCGGATCAGCGGATTTGGACTAGTGGCCATGTGGACGTCATCTGGGAGTTTGCATGCATTCGAAGAAGATCAAGACTCCATCGCAGTTGTCCGTCGCTGAAAAAGACGAGTCTTTTCCAGTTTGGCCCCTACAGGCATTTTTGTAATATAGGGGTCTTAGTGTAAACTATGTCTATTAGACCTGGGCTATATATACCTAAGTGGCTAGTCAATTAGATGACTCTTTCACCTCTAGAAACCTTAAGAGCTTAAGATTAAACCAGGTGCTTAGCATAGGATATGAGAGTCACCTAGGCTAGTACTTTGCATTAATGGGAGGATGAAGCATGGTAGGCTATGAGGAACATCTTGTAAAGTATTTTCCACTCATAATCAAGGCAAGATTCATCCCAAATTCGTGCTCATGTGTGCAGCCATCTCCTTTCCCCTTCTCTAGTTGGTTTTTGGATAAAACTCAAAGGCTTTTGGTGATTTGCTTTGCCTACGAGTTAATCCTATTCTTTTGGGTCTTTTGAACTTGCTAGGACATGGAGATTATGACTTAGATCATCTCAATCCTGCTGGATTGCCACGAGCCAGTCACCGTTGAGTTTTCCCCCTTTCTTGCCCAAAGATTGCCATCTCACAAGATCTGAAATTCCCGCTGATCCAATGGTCATTTTGAGTTGATCTCTTGGGAAAAGCTTTGGAATAGGGTCCAGATAGCCCATGCAAAATCTCGTGAAGATTGAACAAGATTTGGACAGATTTGGTGCGAAAACACCCTTTCCTGCGACTTTACCAGACTATCCGATAGAGCCAGTGGATTGTCTGGTGGAACCGGACTATCCGGTGGCCCTCATCGAACTGTCCAGCATCGACTGCCAGGTAGGGTCTGCACCAAACAATCCGGTAGCCCCTGCTAGACTGTTCCGTGGAACCGGACTATCCAGCCCCTGACACCAGACTATCCTGCGTGTCCAGGGCAGGAGCTATGTCTATGTTGTTTGGTTCTTCCGCTGTGTTTTTTGCTTCGGGTTTTTGCATTCCCCACTGCTAGACCATTCTCTTTGCTTGCTATGAGGCAGTAAGTCACACTTTGTTGTGGTGAGTGTCGTGTGGCGGACTTGCAAGAACCGTTGCCTTGGTGCCTTTGTTGAGTTAGCTCGCGGTTTTCCCGCTTGGTGTGTATCCTCTCAGTGGACGGCACCTTGTGCTACTAGACACGTATCGGTTTAGTGGATGGTGTCTAGTTCTTCTCTCAAACACCAGTTTTGGGGGTTGTGAGTTTGAGTTTTAAAGTGCTCCTATTCACCCCCCTCTAGTCGCACATCTCGGTCCTACAGCGCTTGCCCCAATGCTCGGCCAAGCACATCTGGATGGCGCACTGGTATGTTGCCCTAGCTTTTTTCAGCCCGAACGACATAGAGGTGTAACAGAATGCTCCAAAGGGCATGATGAATGTTGTCTTCTCCTGGTCTTCCTCGGCTAGGCTAATCTGGTGGTAGCCTGAGTAACAATCTTGGAAGCAGAGCAGGGAGCATCATGCGGTAGAGTCTACGACTTGATCTATACTAGGGAGCCCAAAGGGGTCCTTCGAGCAGTGCTTATTGAGATCAGTAAAATCAACACACATCCACCAGTCTATTTTATTCTTTTTGAGCACAAGTACGGGGTTTGCAAGTCACTCGGGATGCATGACTTCTCTAATAAACCCGGATCGCTTCCCTCTTGTTTAGAGTGAATCAGCGCAGCCTCTGTGATGAGGACATTACTCCTATGATTATGCAAGGCCCTATTATGAGAGCAAGTGCAAGACAATTGAACCAGCAGGTGAGCTAGTTCCTAAGTGTCCGTACATATACTTGTGAGGATGGTATGCTACCTAATGCTATGGTTGATTATATTGTACTTAAGAACTTAGGAGAGCACCATGAAGGCCTTGGAGAGCAGTTTGGACCAGGAGGAGGGCAAGAAAAACATCCAATGTCAAGATGGAGGCCCAATTCTCCTCGGAATCGACTTCCTCGGCCTCTAGGACCAGTCATCATTTCAGGTCATTTGAAGTTCGGAATCATCAGGAATTCACATCGCAAGTTAGAGATCAGAATCTGTCCAGGGGCTGTTTTCCCTCTTTTTGGGTTGTTGGCCCATGTATCATCTAGGAGTCCATCATAGACGCATCTAGGCCTTGTTGGTCGAACTAAACTCTATAAACAGTAGCCGCTGCCCAAGTTAGGGTTTGGGTTTTGCTTAGATTAATCTGTCATCGAACAGTTTTGCCGTCATCGGTTTGTGAAACCCCAACTTGTACAACTCAATTGAGATTTGCATTTATCCTCGTTCTTGCTAGTGTTCTTCGGTTGCATTCTAGGAATGATAGCCTTCTTGTCAAGGATGATTACGCACGTCACATGGTCAATAACCATCGGAGCAGTGGTGTCGTGATTGAAAGGATTCGAACCTTTGGCTCGGAGCGTTCATCACCAACGTCGAGTCTCCACCCCAAAACCGACGTACCTCACGGAAGATCGGGCCTATCCTATATCAATTGGTATCAGCTTCCAGGTTGCCCATTAGGTAATTCCATTTATCCTTTAGATTAGTTTTGTTTTCATATACCTACAATTCAGAAAAATCCGAAAAAAAAAATTCCACTGTCCCATTACCTATAGTGCCGCAATAGTCGTTTTCAGTTTGCTTTGTTGAGTTTTCATCCTTTGTGGTTGAGTTCGTTGCTAGTTAGGGTTTGCTCTTTGTCATTGTGCTTGTGTTTCCATCTCCATCCTTGTCCACAGTTTGTTTTCACCTTCATTTGTGCTTCCATCCACCGCCGTGAAACCCATCCATCGCTGTGAAACAATAATTTGAGGTGTCGTCAGTAAAACGGCCGTAACTTTTCGCTCCGGACTCGGAATAGGGCAAAAATATACATTTCCAGAAATGGCAGAAAATTTTGCAACTCATCGTCCCCCCCCCCTTCACTGGGTTTGCCACCATGATTTTTGTGAAAATCGGCCTGGAAAATAGGGTTCTCGAGCCCTGAAGTTTCTGCACGCTTGTGTTTCACGTGCTTTCTCTCACGGTTTTGGCTCCACAGCACACATCTGGTTTCTGTTTGTTTTGAAATTTTTTGTGATACTTCCTGCTATTACAACAGAAGTGTCAAAAATAAAAGTAAAAAAAATAGTGCAAAAAAAAGTAAAAAACAAGTAAAAACGAAAAAAAATAGAGAAAAGAGTTGCAGGAAAGGCTTTTGTTGTTGGTGGTGTTTCCACCTCCACCTTCTACCTTGTTATTCCTGTGACACTTTGTGCTTCGATTTGGGGACTAGCTTTTGGCCAGCAACAAATACCTACTTTGGATCATTATTCAGCTTTGCTTAACTGTTACACTATTGTATTTGCTTAGCCACATATTGAGCCATCCCAAGCTCCACTATATTTGTCTCTTGAGCTGCACAGGTTAGACCTTGCAATCATTCCACATTCTAGGTGTGTTATTGCCACTTCGCTGCCATCGTTCCTTCCAGGTCACCATCGTCCTTTGCGCTGCACGGTAAGAACATTTGCAAGCGCTTGGTTCACGCTTGAGTGTGAGCGATTCCACCTACCTATTAGATAGGGATAGGATAATCTTGTGTCCTTGTCTCTATTTTTGTTTTCACTAACCATGGTAGGCGATGAATCCCCTCAAGAGTTTAATGAATGTGTTTCTAAGGACGAGCTTAAGAAGCTTATTGCTGCGCAAAAGAAGCTTATTGGTGATTTCAAGGCAGAATTTACTCCAGTTGTGACTGAGCTTCGCACTACGGTCAACAGTTTGGCATTTTGGCTTGACACGGTGGAGAACAAGGTTGCTACCTCGAGTCAAGCTTCTTCTACTTCCGAAGAATCCAAGGCGTCCTCTAATAATGAAGATGAAGACGAAGATGATGTTTATACCGAGCAAGACTGACGTGGTAAAGGTAACAAAGGTAATAAGGGCAAACGACCCCCACGACGTGGCCCCAAAGGTAACAAATCTGATAATGATAACCAGTTTGCTAGGGTTAAATTTAAAATTCCACCCTTTGATGGATCATATGATGCCGATGCTTATTTAGATTGGGAGATGACTGTTGAACAAAAATTTAATGCTCATAAGATTCCAGCAGCTCAACGTGTTCCCTATGCTACTAGTGAATTTACTGGTTATGCTATTCTATGGTGGAATGGTTTAGTTAAACTTGGTCTAGATCCTTCTACATGGTCTAAGTTAAAACGTTCTATGCGTAATCGTTTTATTCCTCCTTATAAGCGTGATTTGAAGAAAAAATTGCAACATTTTGATCAAGGCACTCATTCTGTTCATGAGTACTATAATGATTTGCAAGTTGCTATCTTGCGTTGTGATATTGAAGAGGAAGATGAAGATACTATGACTCGTTTTTATTCCGGTTTGCGCAAAGAAATACAAAATATTGTTGATTATAAAGATTACTCCACCACAGACCAGTTGTTCCATATTGCTATGTTGGCAGATTAAGAAGTGCAGGGACGTGTGCAACTTTCGCGCAACACCTTTGGTGTTTCTTCTTCCAGTTTGGCTTCGAGCAAGGGATGTGCCGCCCCCACCGAAACGAAATGTGCTTTACCACAATCTGAGGTGAGCAAATATGCTTTTGTGCCTAACCCAGCGAACACCGATGTTTCCCCTGCTACGCCATCATCAAAGATTGTGTGCCCTCAGTGCAAAGGCATGGGACATGTTATGTGGGAGTGTCTGAGCAAGCGAGCCTACATTGCTACAAATATCGGTGGGTACATCAGCGCTAGTGATGTTGAAGATGATTTGGTATTGCAAGTTAACATTGCAGGTACGACTGAGGAGAATGCATATGCTTATGGTGAAGATGATGCAGAGGACTATGTTCACAATGGCACATATGTTGTCCAGTGTGTTTTAAGTGCACAAGTGGAACATGAGGACAAGCTTGAACAGCATAATCTATTTCAGATTTATTTTATTATTAACAAGTGCCGTGTTCGAACTATCATTGATGGTGGAAGTTACAATAATTTGGTGAGTGCCGATTTTGTTAAAAAAATTTGGTCTTTCTACACGTGCCCACAATCACCCATATCATATTCAGTGGCTTAACAACAGCGGTACGGCCAAGGTAACACATACCGCGCGTGTCTATTTTTCTATTGGTACATACCATGACTATGCAGATTGTGATATTGTTCCCATGCAAGCATGTTCTCTTTTGTTGGGTAGACCTTGTGAATTTGATACTGATGCAACCCACCATGGTAGAACTAATACTTATACTTTCATGCATAAAGGCAAGAAAATTACGTTGCTTCCTTTGACCCCTACTGAAATTGTGAAATGTGATAGGGCCATAGCTGAAACTGCAGAACGTGATAAGGCTTTAGCTTCTGAAAATTAGGAAGCAACAAAATATGTTGTGTCCTTTAAAACTGAACGATCCATTCCATCTAGTATTTCTCCTGCTATTAAGTTAAAGGGTGGTGCTATGCTGGCTACAAAATCTGATCTTGCTGCTTGTGCTTTCGATGATGCTTCCGGCTATTCTTTATGGTGCAAGAGGGTCCTGTTTTCGATTGATGATATGCCTCCATCGTTGCCGCCTGCTGTTGCTAACCTTTGCAGGAATTTAAGGATGTTTTCCCTGTGGAAATTCCACCGGGACTACCACCATTGCAAGGGATTGAGCATCAAATTGATTTGATTCCGGGTGACACTTTGCCCAACCGTGCTGCATATAGGACCAATCCAGAGGAGACTAAGGAGATTCAGAGACAAGTCCAACAGCTATTGGACCATGGGTACGTACGTGAGAGCCTTAGTCCTTGTGTTGTTCCTGTCATTTTGGTTCCTAAGAAAAATGGTACGTGGCGTATTTGTGTTGATTGTAGAGCCATTAATAATATAACTATTCATTATCGTCATCCTATTCCTCGCTTAGATGACATGTTTGATGAATTATGTGGCTCTATCATGTTTACCAAAAGTGATTTGCGTAGTGGCTATCATCAAATTCGAATGAAATTAGGCGATGAATGGAAAACTGCTTTCAAAACAAAGCTTGGCTTGTATGAGTGGTTAGTCATGCCATTTGGGTTAACTAATGCACCTAGCACTTTCATGCGTTTGATGAATGAGGTTCTCCGTTCTTTTATTGTAAAATTTGTGGTGGTTTATTTCGATGATATTTTGATCTATAGCAAATCTTTGGAGGATCATCTCGATCACTTACGCGCTGTTTTTGTTGCGCTATGTGAGGCACGCTTATTTGCTAACCTTGAGAAGTGCACCTTTTGCAATAATCAAGTTGGTTCTCTTGGCTATGTTGTTACTCCACAGGGAATTGAAGTGGATGAGACGAAGATTGAAGCCATTACGAGCTGGCCTACACCGACGACTATCACACAGGTGTGTAGTTTTCTTAGTCTTGCAGGTTTTTACCGGCGCTTTGTGAAAGATTTCAGCACCATTGCTGCCCCACTTAATGAGTTGACAAAGAAAGGTGTGACGTTCCATTGGGGTCCAGCACAAGAATAAGCCTTCAACACGTTGAAAGATACGTTGACACATGCACCCCTTTTACAACTTCTAGATTTTGGAAAAACTTTTGAGCTTGAATGTGATGCCAGCGGAATTGGGATTGGAGGCATGCTTCTATAGGAAGGTAAACCTGTTGCGTACTTTAGTAGAAAATTGAATGGGTCATCTCTTAATTATTCGACTTATGATAAAGAGTTATATGATTTGGTGCGTGTTTTGGAGACTTGGCAGCATTACCTTTGGCCTAAAGAATTTGTTATCCATTTTGATCGTGAGTCTTTGAAACATATTAGAAGTCAAGCTAAGTTAAATAAACGACATGCTAAATGGGTTGAATTTATAGGAGTCGTTTCCGTACATCATTAAGCACAAGAAAGGAAAAGAAAATGTCATTGCGGATGCTTTATCTCGTCGCAATACTATGTTGTCACAACTTGATCATCGCATCTTTGGTTTAGAGACCACAAAAGGATTATATGTTGTTGATTTTGACTTTAAAGAGGCTTTTGAAAATTGTAGAGAGGGACGAACATGGAATAAGTTTGTGCTGACTGATGGACTTCTTTTTTAGGCTAACAAGTTATGCATCCCAGATAGCTCTTTCATCTTTTGTTTTTGCAGGAGGCACATGGAGGAGGTTTGATGGGTCATTTTGGTGTGAAGAAAATGACGGATGTGCTGGCTGCTCATTTTTTTTGGCCCAAATTGAAGCGGGACGTTGAATGGTTTGTGGTACGCTGCACTACATGCAATAAAGCTAAGTCTCGCCTTAATCCACATGGTCTTTATTTGCCTCTCCCGGTTGCAAGTGTTCCTTGGGCTGATATTTCTATGGACTTTGTGTTGGGTTTGCCTCGGACTAAGAGGGGGAGAGATAGCATTTTTGTTGTTGTGGATCGCTTTTGGAAAATGGCACATTTCATAACTTGTCATAAGATGGACGATGCTTCTCATATTGCTGATTTGTTTTACCATGAGATTGTTCATTTACATGGATTGCCTAATACTATTGTTTCGGATCGAGATGCAAAATTTTTGAGGCACTTTTGGCGGAGTTTATGGAATAAATTGGGGACAAAACTTTTGTTTTCTACTACATGTCATCCCCAAACTGACGGTCAAACTGAAGTTGTTAATCGAACTTTGTCTACTATGCTTAGGGCTGTTTTGAAAACAAATTTGAAAATGTGGGAAGAGTGTTTGCCTCATACTGAGTTTGCTTACAACAGATCCGTTCACTCTACCACAAAGTTTAGCCCTTTCCAGGTGGTTTGTGGGTTTAATCCTCGTGCTCCTATTGAGTTGATATCTTTGCCTTTTGAGGAACCTTTGCATTTGGATGCTTCACAATGTGCTGATTTGATTCAGAACTTACATGAAATAACTAAGAATAATATTGAAACCATGAATGAGAAGTACAAACATAATACTAGTAAAGGTAGGAAGCAAGTGCCTTTTTGAACCAGGTGATTTGGTGTGGCTACACTTGCGCAAAGAATGTTTTCCTGATTTGAGAAAGTCCAAACTTATGCCTCGAGCTGCTGGTCCTTTTAAGGTTCTTGAAAAAATTAACGATAATGCATATAAGCTTGTGTTGCATGCAGATTTTGGGGTTAGTCCCACATTTAATATTGCAGATTTGAAACCATATTTGGGAGAAGTGGATGAGATAGCGTCGAGGATGACTTCGCTTCAAGAGGGGGAGGATGCTGAGGACATCAATCCTATGATTATGCACGGCCCTATTACAAGAGCACGTGCAAGACAATTGAACCAGCAGGTGAGCTTGTTCCTAAGTGTCCGTACATATACTTGTGAGGATGGTATGCTACCTAATGCTATGGTTGATTATATTGTACTTAAGAACTTAGGAGAGCACCATGAAGGCCTTGGAGAGCAGTTTGGACCAGGAGGAGGGCAAGAAAAACATCCAAGTCAAGATGGAGGCCCAATTCTCCTCGGAATCGACTTCCTCGGCCTCTAGGACCAGTCATCATTTCAGGTCATTTGAAGTTCGGAATCATCAGGAATTCACATCGCAAGTTAGAGATCAGAATCTGTCCAGGGGCTGTTTTCCCTCTTTTTGGGCTGTTGGCCCATGTATCATCTAGGAGTCCATCATAGACGCGTCTAGGCCTTGTTGGTCGAACTAAACTCTATATAAACAGTAACCGCCGCCCAAGTTAGGGTTGGGTTTTGCTTAGATTAATCTGTCATCTAACAGTTTCGCCGTCATCGGTTTGTGAAACCCCAACTTGTGCAACTCAATTGAGATTTGCATTTTTCCTTGTTCTTGCTGGTGTTCTTCTGTTGCATTGCAGGAACGATAGCCTTCTTGGCAAGGTCGATTGCGCACATCACGTGGTCGATAAGCATCGGAGTAGTGGTGTCGTGATTGCAAGGGTTCAAACCTTTAGCTCGGAGCCTTCATTACCAACATCGAGTCTCCACCTCGAAACCGACGTACCTCACAAAAGATCGGGCCTATCCTATATCACTCGGCTTGATTGGTTTTGCGTTGGGGGAACCTTGAGCTTGTGCTTGGCCAGTTCTCTTGGATCTCTAGGCATATCTGCTGGCTTCCATAAGAACATGTCCCAGTTGTCCCATAAGAACCAGATGACCGCGTCTTCCTATTTGGGAAGAAGGATTGCGCTGATGGTCACCATCTTAGATGCGTCGGGAAGGTTGAGGCTCACTTGGTCACCATGTTCGCCTATATGGCTGAGCTGGGGTTGACTCTTGAGTCAGGATTGGCAGATCGTCCCTCGAGAGTTGAGCCACGTCGGCCGTTAGTCGGCGCTGAGCCGCCGCGGTAGTTGCGGCGAGGGCCATCTGGAATGCTTCCTGAGCGCAGCTTGCTGATCCCTTGAAGTTCGCCTGCACAGAGAGAACACTGTGTGGGACCATGCATCTTCAAGACCAGGTACGGGTAATGAGGGATGGCCATGAACTTGGCCAGCATCGGTTCCCGATGATGGCGTTCCAAACGGAGTCGAAGGTCACCACTTTGAAACGGAGAGTCTCAGTACAGAAGTTGTCCTCCGTTCCAAAGGTGACGGGAAGGCTGATGTGCCCCAGTGGATATTCTCCCTCGCCGGGCATAATCCCAAAGAACAGGCTGTCCGACTCTTGTAAATCATTGATAGAGAGTGTTGGTGTGTCTTAGCCTTAACAGGTTTTACTCCACAAGCGCATGGAGACCGTTGTAGCGTTTCTCTTAGAGTATTCCGTGTATTGAAAATTTCCATAGGGAAGCGATAGGCGAGAGAGTGTAATTGAATATACTCAAGTCGAAATAACTGTAAACTTAGATAAATTATACCAACTAGTAGTAACAGGGGTAAACGTGATAAAGATAGGTGTATGGTGGGATGATAAGTCTATCAAAGCTATCTGTAGAAAGGTATAGCTGCCTGGGAGGACAATGAGTGAGATATAGTTACCAAACTCTACTTCTAATCAGCTGCAAAGGTTATCCGTGACTAACTAAGAAACTCAATTAACAAGTCAGGGTCTTGCGTCGAGCGAAATTCTAGAGTCTCAAGGGTACCAAGGGTATATAGTTGGTCCCAAAAGAGAGTCTAGCTAACACCTATGGGCCTCCCGAACGATGGCCTTGGACTACACAGGCACACCAGACGCTGTCACCGAGTGGGGCCACCAAGCAAAGCTGCGTGGAGAGGATGGCATCCTATAAACGTGTTCAAGCAAAGGTTGAACAATGATAGACCATCCTTGATCAGAGGAGAGGGTCTAGCCAGAGCCTAGCATCTTTGTCTAGGTTTGAGTTATAGCACCGATAAGAATAACAAGAATTGAATAACAAAGTTAAACTCAACCTATGCCTAGCAAGTGTGCAAAGAAAGGCCCACCACACTCGCAGGAGATAGAACTTAGAGTAAAATATAAATGAAATTATCTTGAAGATAATCTGAATCCAAAAGATACAAAGCTTTACCACAGACTCAAAGATAACTCCAGAGACTCCGAGGCAAAGCTCAACTCAACTCTAACTCTCAAGGACTATCCTAACTACTAAAGGAATAGTGCGGTGCTCTAAGATAGAACTTGAACTCAACTCCACACTTTGCAAATGAGCTCTTGGGGCTTATTTATAGTCCATACATGTAAGGGGGGTATTTGTAGGTGGCCTAGGTCGGTTGTGGGGGTAGGTTGGTGGCCGAGCGGCCATCCGATTCATCGACTTAGGTAATCTAGCGGTTGATCTTGCTTCCCCATGTCGGTTTGAGATTGAAACGGTTGATGCACGTGTAAAATGCCTCTGAAGAGTGGCCAGCCGGCCACGTGTTTTTCTCTGATTTGCTGCATGGCTCTTCCCTCATATTAGTGACATCACTGATCCACTGGTTTGATGGTCTTTCGGCCCTTGGATTCTTTGTATGCTCTTTTGTATGATTGGATCTTCATTGCCTTATGTTTTTTTGCATGTAGGATCAAAGACATGGCAAGTGAGCGGTCGGGCGGCCATGTAGCCCCTGATTAGTGGCTGGGCGGCCACTATTGTGTTGAGAGTATGGCCGGGCAGCCATGGGTTATGGCTGGGCGGCCATGGCCTTTTTGCCATTGTTGTCCATCTTTGGTCCTTGACATGTTGTCAACCATTTTGCACATATTTTGGTACCTACATCCAATTATTCATGCACATCTTGTGGAACTCATTAGTAGTAAGGGTCCGTCCGAATATTTCACATATTTCGCTTCATTTGGTTGATAACTGACGGTTGATATCGTGAGATTACGACCGTCAACACCCCCCAAGCTTAAACTTTTGCTCATCCTCGAGCAAAGCTAAGACTGAAATTGGATCAAGAGTTGCTGCAATATCGAAGATGAAGGAGAATTCTTATACGCAACTCACACTCAAACTTTCACCCCAAGCAGTGAAATAATCAAAGCTCACCATATATAATACCTGTGGTGCATGTTTTTGCTTACCTTGCCTTCGGCGGTTGGAAGACAGAATGACTTTATAGCAGGAATAATTCTAACTTATTCTTTTTTGGATGTCCTTCTCAGGTGTTTTCAAGAATTTTCAAAACAAAAGAGGCTTCCACAAGGTACTCTCGATTGCTCAGAACTGTTTCCTCACCAAGGGCTATGATTTGGCCAACATTTTTCCTACACTAAGGCCTTTGCGGAGCTTTAGGTTGGGAAGAATGTGGCACACTTAGAATGTTTATTTTGCTAAGGCCAAGATTGGACCAAAGAGTGTACTCTGTCACTTCTTCTATTTGATTATTGGAGTATAAGTGGGGGAACAAAGTGTCTCTTTCTCTTGATTTTCATCCCTTGTAGCCTATTATGGATTTGGAGGGGATATGGAGCCTTTATTTATTTTTGCCATGCTTGAACTTGCATGCTTTTACTTTTGCCGTGCTTTTTCACACTTTTTTTTTAGCTCCATACCCTTTCCTCCTTGAGATTTGAAGGCCAAAGGGATATGAGAAGTATTTGGAGACTTTTTGGTGGATGCAAAGTCCGAAATGGATCGCTTGCATTTGTTTCTTTTGTACTCCAGCTATCAACAGAAGGTGATATTTCTACTCAATGAGACTCAAAAATTGACAAAGCTCAAAACATTTCTAAGTAGCTCTTTGTAGCGGTTAGAACATATGAAGTATTTTTGGCTCTGGTAGGAATTTTAACCAAGGGGAGCTTAAATTTGTTATTTTCAAAATAAAGACCTGAGATATTCACCTTACTAGGAACATAAAAGAATCATCCCACATTTAAGTCATATCATCATCTCCCAACAACTTAGGCTTGCTATCACAAATGGCATCCACAAGGTAAAACTTTGGTTTACTTTTCTTTATCCACCAACATGGGACTAAGTTAAGCATAAGTTGTCACGCAAGAATTGAACCATTCACTTGATAGAGAAACTATTCATCATTTCCAAAATGAAGCTAGCATGTGAATTTATCGTTTAAGCATGGGAGTTTTTTTTTTGACTTAACTAAGCAAACTAAAATTAAACAAGCTAAAAACAAAGATGCAAACTACTACTCTCATGATAGGGTAGAACGGTAGGCTTTTAGTGAAAAACATAGGGATGCACAAAGAAGTGGTGTGGCACACGTACCTCCATTTGTCGGGTTTCTTTACCCCCCCCCCCCCAAGCTTCAATGAAGCTCAGTTGGGATAGAACCCTTTCCATTTGTAGTACATGAGGTTCTGCTCTTGCATGTGGTCCACAGTCGCTCTTGTTTCCATGATCATGTTGTGGTCAACTGCTTGTGTCTCCTATATCTGGTTGAGGTTGTCCATTATCCCCAGTGTGCGATGCTCTTGGAGGTTCAGAGCTCCGAAGAGGGTGTTGAAGTTTCCTCCATAGCCTTCGTCGGTGTACCATGCCGAGCTGGATGGGCCTACACCATGACCATAAGACTGCTCACCTCCGCCGTAGTGGGTTGATGGCATTGAATGTACTGAGGGTACGACGGAGTTCCAAGAGTTGTGCCATGACTCTCCCTGGTTCTCCCAAGCGGAGGGTCCTATGACTAGGTGAGCCTATGCAGGCTCGGTGCCTGGTTCCTGTGCATCTTCATAAGTCTTGTGGATTCTTTCTTCAGCTCGGCGTCATTGGGCTTGAGTCATGACTCTGGAGATACTGTTTCTTGCTAGCTCAGGTTCTAGCTGCATGGTTAGTGATCTCACAGAGTACAGTTTGAGATGCAGAGCTGGAAGCGGTAGCTCAAACACATAGCCTCTAAATGTCATAATAAAGTTTCCCTGTGCGTCCTTTCTCAGAAAGTGTGCGTGAATGAGGTGCAACTCCTTAACTATGTGTGACGGGTCATTGGGCATAAAATGACACAGTAGCATTTGCTAATGCTCCCAAACCATTAGCGATCCTCGTCACAAATGACGTGATCGAAATGATGTTGCCATCGTGGACTAGCCCTATCCAGTGCAAAAGCATGCTAAGAACGGGGGCAAATTTCTGATGTTTCCAAAGGCATAGATGCACTTCATATCTTCTACTGTGACGCAGAGGGTGTCATCCCACGAGAAAACAACCATGGTAATCCAACGAGCTAGAAACCGCATGGTGGGATGCTTGATGTTCGTGATGCTCTTTTTCTTAGAAGATTCAGACCCAGCTAACTCTTTCCAAAACTCTACTGAATTAAAGCCTATTGGGTCTTCGTCCACAGATCATTGTGGCGAGAAGTCTAGCAAATTGCTAAATTGTCATAACGTAAGCTCATAATCAGTATTAAAGAGTTGGAACCTGATAACCGTACGTTCCTATTGGGTCTTGGTGCGTAGTGTCATGAGGAATTCTTTCGTGGGGAGCACGATTCCTCCTTATGGGATTTCGGTGAAGTTTTCCCAGCCTGGAATACCTCGTCGAATTCACTCCGCATGCCGGTGTTGATCAGGAGGTCCTCATATTGAAGCACTTGGTTAAGGTGTAAGACTTCTAGTGAAGAAGCCTTAACGCCTTTCCCTCGTCATTGCTGCGAGGTACAACCTACGAGTTGAGGAGCTGCACCGGTCGGTGTGTGGATGACGTCGGAAATTCCTTAGGCTCCTCCATGCTGATGGACATCCTCTCGGAAGCAGCATTCCTGTTCACCGGAGTGGATCCCTCGGAGGAGGACCAACGGACGTGCTGTCCCTGCCTTGCTAACGGCCTTCTTCACCTTCTTGAGCATTCATTTCATCCTGCAAGACTGATGACAAAACACACTATACCCAAAGGAGAGACGACAAAATAATATTAGCGTTAGCGGGTTAGTCATCTGAAAATTAGCGTCCTTGTGGGGTGGAGCCTCCACAAAACATCCTATTTCTATAGAAATTTGAGAGAGCGTAGTAAGAATTTTGTTTGGCTAGCACGGAGTTTACTTGAGTACAAGTTTTAACTAAGCAAAAGAGCTTAATTAAACACTAAGTGAGAGATTAAGAGAGGGAGAGAAGGGAATGTGCAGCTTGCTGCTTGGTGCACTGAGCTAGGAGGTCGAGGGCTGTATTTATAGGCGAAATGGAGCAGCAGGGGGCCAGGGGGCCATCACAGGTGGCCGGGTGGCCTGCACCCATGGCTCGGCGACCATGGTGCTTGGTCGGGCGACCTTGATTTTGCATGTGGGAATAACTGAGAGCGAGAGTGAGAAAAAGGATAGTTGCATGTGCTGAAAGGAAAAAATGGACGGGCCGGGCGGCCATGAGTGGAGGCCAGGCACCCAACTCTGGTGGCCGGGCGGCCACATGCAGAGAACGGGCGGCCATGGTGCATCCCCCAAATGCTGATGTTTTGCTTCAGAAGAAGGTAAAGTAAAGGTAAAAGGAAAAGGAAAAGGAAGGGGAAAGAAAAAGAAAAGAGAAAGGAAAAGAGAAAGGGAAAGGAAAAGAAAAGTGAAAAGAGAAAGAGAAAGGGAAAGGAAAAAGAAAAGAGAAAATAAAAAGAAAAGAGAAAAGAGAAAGGAGGGGAAAGAAAAAGAAATGAAAGAAAAAGAGAGCTGGTCGGCCGGCCAGGGGGTCGGTCGGCCGGCGACTAATTTTTTTTTCGATAACTGCAGAAAAGGATGTGGTGGCCGGGCGGCCGTGTGTGGTGGTCGGCCGGCCATCAATTTTTTTTGGAATGCAATGGTAAATTTCAAACTAGTGCAATGCAAAATATTAGACAAGAAAATTTAAACATGCAGTGGTGTGTGAATTCAAATTTTGACGAGAAATAAATATACCATCGAATGATAATGCCAACTTACCTGTTGGCGAGGGCAAACCATTTACCACCTTCTGGAATGTCATATGCGCTACGCACGAGGTGGCGAGTGGTATTTTCGGGCACCGTTTTGGGGTTGTCGTAGGTGGCTCATTGGCGCGCTTGCTCATGACACGCACTTGATTGGTTGTCGTAGGTGGTTCATTGGTGTGTTTGCTCATGACACGCCCTTGATTGGTTGTCGTAGGTGGTTCATTGGCATGTCCACTCTTGTTACGCCCCTAATTTGTTGTCGTAGATGGATCATGGGCGCTGACCTTGCTCTCAGGAGCTTTGCCTCCTGTTGCGGCACTGGGCTTGCCGTGTCTCTTCTCTTATTGTCTCAATTTGTTGCTTTTCATGGCAGCTTCATACTCCTTTTGTTGGATGTTGGCCTCGATTGTCAATTGGTTGAGCATAATTGTAACGAAGCTATCAACCTTTTCATTTGGCTTCTTGGTCCCTGTCTTGACCTTGGGTGCATTCTTTTGTGCCTGGCACTTGAAAGTGTGCACCTTATTGCAATGCTGAACTTTTGGCTTGAAGGCGAATGTCTCCTTCTTGCCTTTTATGTTGAGGTGGACCTTTCCATCCCCAACATCGATGGTTGCTTCCACGGTGCTCAAAAATTGCCGCCCAAGGATGAGCGGTGTTTTTGAGTCAATTTCCATGTCCAGTACCAAAAAATCCACGGGGATAAGGAAATTCCGAATTTTCACCGGAACATTCTCAGCGATTCCTTCGGGGTAGCGAACGGATTGATCTGCGAGCTGCAGACACATAGCCGTGGGGGCAAGTGCAGCATGACTCAATCTATTGAAGATAACCGTGGGCACCACGCTGACACTGGCTCCAAGATCACACAATGCTTGGTCAAAATGCTGGGTTCCAATCGAGCATGAGATGGTGGGGCTTCTAGGGTCCTTTTTTTTAGTATAGCTGCGCTACTGTTGACGGTCGTTATTGCACTATCTACGACCATCAACTATCCATGAATATGAACGGAAATGCATCAAAGTATGGATGAATCTTTGCTACTAACATATCTCCAAGAGTTGTGTTGAAATATTTGAATGCAGGTGATAAGACATACTAAAACATGGTAAAATGGAGCCAAACCAGGAGGTGAATGGCTACATGGCTGAGTCCCCTGGCCGCCCTGGCCCCACCTCCAGGACGTCTGGCCTGATGAAGGGCCCAATTGGCACCAACTTCGACCTGCATGCACATACATGCCATGTCAACACATCTCCAAGGTGGAATCCACGAAAGTCGCATGCAATCAACCGGAAGACCTTGCCACATCAATTAATCCAACACTTGGATTGGTGAAGTCAGCAATCCTCAACACTTCAATCCTACGGCTAAGGAAGAAACACAAGTGAGATCCAATGGTACAGGAGAAAGCACAAAGATAACCGCCTTAACCACCATGCAACCGACTTGGGGAGTAAAGATGGACCACAAGATGCAGTATGGCGGTGAATCCGACAGTTGGCCAGGCCGCCCAGCTTGAGATGGGGCCACCCAGGCCTCCCTACCAGGCCGCCCCCTCTGCCACCTAGCCCCTTAACCACCATACCGACCATATAAGTACCCCCACTCACTTGGTGACTATAAATACCCCTGAACTCTCATTTGTAAAGTGTGGAAGTTGAGTGAAACACACCATTGTCTAGTTTAGTAGCACTAGGATAGTCCTGGGAGTTAGAGTTGAGTCTAAGTCTTTGCCTCAGGGATTTCAAAGTTAGCTTCGAGTCTGGTAAAGCTCTTGTATCTTTCTATCTTTGTACTCTTGCTACTTCAGTATAATATACTTTGTTGCTGTATCCTTTGAGTTATACTTTACTTTATTTCTTACACTTGCCCAGTGTGGTGTACCCTATTGCATACTAGACCAAGGCCTAGGTTTGTGTTATTCTTGAGTTATCTAAATCTTGCTAGACTTGCCGGTGCTATAGGCTTTCCTTAGGCTCTGATCTAAGGCTAGGTCAGTCCTAACCCTCTGATCAAGGACGGACTTCAGTTTAGCGTGCCATCTTAGCCACACAGATCTGGTTGGTAGCCCCTCTTGGTGATAGCATTAGGGAGCCTCTATAATCCGACCCCATCATTCGGTAAGCGCGTAGGCGTTAGGCAGTTGTTGTTTGGTCGGCCAACTATCTACCCCCGTGCCTCCTCGGTGTAGTCTAGAATTTCACTCGACGCAAGATCCTAGTTCGTGTTTGTTTAACTCAGTTCAACCGCGAATACTCCTATGCAGCAGTTAAGGAATATAGTTTGGATATCTTAATCTCACTCGTTGTCCTCCTAGGCAACTACCTAGTTGTTTACTACTTTTGTCATTGTTTACTCTTCCCACCATACACTATCTTTTTTATCTTACCCCCGTTGTAAGAATAGCTGGTGTTTATTTAAGTTATAGTACTGTTTGAAGTTCGAACATATCATTCCACCTATTAGCCCTTGCTTCCCTGTGGATTTTTATGATACATGGAATACTTTTAGTGAAAAAGCTACACTGAATCTCTGTGCGCTTGCAGAGTAATTTGTTACACTAAGAGACATCAACAAGCTTTTTCTGGCGCCGTTGCCAGGGAAGCAATTGGCAATAGAAGTTTGATTTGTTCGAACCTAGGTACTTATAACGTGATAACATACCACTATTTCTTAGCGGGCTCATTTGCCTCTGTCCACTTTATTGTTGGGTGACAGAGATGTGTATGACCGGTTTCGACCTACCGGCAAACTTTCACAACAATTCGGAGTCGCTGCTCAGAAGGAGAGTCTGTCAAAAGACAATCCACGGGCAGAGGCCTATGCCATTAACTTTGGAGTTTGGATCCACAAGCACAAAGCAACCAACACCAACAATAGCTATGCCTGAGAAGACCATCCGTGACTTTTCCGTTCCATCTAGTAACAACATCCCCACTGGGCCTGAAGTTGCTGTTGGAGAAGGATTCGAGCTCAAGCCAGGTGGCATTCATATGGTCCAAGCTAGTCCATTCTGCGGATTGGCGTCAGAGGATGCAAACAGCCATCTCCAGCGATTCCTGGAGATATGCAGTACATTCACTATCAAGGGGGCAACCGCCGATGCTGTTTGACTGTGCCTTTTTCTGTTCTCACTGATCAGGAAGGCAAAACAGTGGTTCTATCTGAATTGCAACAACTTGGCAACTTGGAAGGCATGCTCAAATGCTTTCCAAGCAAAGTACTTTCCCTTGGAGAAGACAAGCTCACTGAGGAAATGAATCTCGAGCTTTCAATAGCTCGCTGATGAGACGGTGGCGGAGGCATGGGAAAGACTTCAAGAGTGCAACGCTGCCTACCCCCACCACGGTATGGAAGAGTGGCTGATCATCTAGAACTTCTTCCACGGTCTACACCGGACCGCGCAAGAACACCTCGATGCAGCCGTTGGAGGATCCTTTTTATCCTTGAGCATTGCCGCTGCATGCACTCTCATAGAGAAGATGGCAAGCAGCCAAGGATGGAGACAGGAGAGGGCAAACAATAAGCCCCACGGAGTCCACCATGTTGACAGTACTGACATGTTGGCTGCCAAGATGGACCTCTTGCTAAAGAAGCTAGAGGATACTCCTGAAGCTGTGCCAGTCCAGGCACTGGATTCTCGAATGACTTGCGAGCATTGCGGGAATACCGGCCACACGGGAAACAGCTGCCCCGGAAATGGATCGAAGGACGCTAACTTCAACAATGGGCCTCGTCCTCAACCAGGTTGGAACTCGCGACCACACCTACCTTTCTCTGGTCAAGGTATGTCTTCTAGCAGTTCTCAGCAGTTCAATAAAAATCCTTTCGATCAAAAAGCTGTGAACGATAGTATAAGTAAGAAATTCCATGCGAACGATAGAATTCTAGAAAACCTGTCGCTTCAAATGGAAACTCTTAATAGCGCCATGAAGAACCAGCTGAGTTTTAATAAAATGCTAGAAACCCAGATAGCTCAGCTTGCTACCGCTTTGCCTAGTCCAACTTCGGGTAAGCTTCCGGGTCAGCCTGAGGCACCCCCAAAGGAACATATCAATGCTGTAACAACTAGGGGTGGAAGGTCTACACAAGACCCCCCACATCCTAGGAATGCAGTGAAGGAACAGGAGAAGCCACCCGAACCAGAAAAGGAAGATCAAGTGGCTGAACCACAACCGATTAAGCAAACACCAAAGTCTGCTCTGCACGAGTTCTACGACACCACCTGCTCACTTTTCCTCAAAGGCAGAAAAAGACCACTGTGGACGACCAGTTCGGCAAGTTTGTGGAGGTAATTAAGAAATTATATGTTAATTTCCCATTGCTAGATGCGATGCAGGTACCCACGTACGCTAAGTACCTGAAGGACATCCTCAACAACAAAAAGCCACTACCGTGCACAGAAGTTGTGCACCACACAGAAGAGTGTAGCACTGCTATACTCAACCAGCCGCTCCAAAAGAAGAAGGATCCAGGGAATCCAACCATCTCATGCTCAATCGGCATAAACTCACACATGCTACACTCGCCCCTACTGCTATGTGCCTGCAACTAGCGGATCAGTCAATCCGCTACCCCGACAAAATCGCTGAAGACATTCCAGTCAAAATCAGAAACTTCATTGTCCCGGTGGATTTCATGGTGCTCGACATGGAGATTGATAGCAAAACGCCGCTCATCCTTGGGCGACCATTCTTAAGCACCACTGAGGCCACTATTGATGTTGGAGCTGGACAAGTCCACCTCAACATCAATGGCAGACGGGAGACGTTCGCCTTCAAGCCGAAGGTAGAACAATGCCGACAGGTAAAAACATTCAAACTTAAGTGCCAGGCACCCCGAGAGACACTTAGAGAGAATATCGAGATTTCACCAAGTCAGTCAAAAGTGGACTCTCTCATCATAACAATGGAAAATATCCTATTGGATGGAGAAGCCCGAAAGCTCAAAGCCGATCGCAGAGCCGAGTCACAAAGACATGCCTCAATGGCCAAGCCACTGACAAAGGAAGCAGGAGGCAAGACTCCTGTCACTTGGGTCACCGCCACAACAACGAACACACCCAAAGAGTGGCGAAAGAAAGAAGATGAATCGCCAAAAGCCAAGCCAGAAAAGACCCAGAATAAAACTCAGAAATAAAAGGCTGTGGGAACCAAGAAGGTATGGCGAGCAAAAGTTGCAGCACAGATGGCCGCTAAGTCACCGTCAAGTGCTGACTCCGAGCAAATGGTATGACTTACCCTTGCCAGGAGGTAAACTAGTATTATCCTTCGCTGCATATTTAATTCCCGCGCAAGTATTTTTTGTTATACCATTGCATGTTTAAATCTAAAAGTTTTGCATTAGTTAAATCTTTCTGATGCATAAGTTATTTTCATCTCTTACATCTCAAAAAAAAACCTTTTTTTTAGGCCGCCCGGCCCCACATGGGGCCGGCCGACCCCCTTCTGCATGCCAGCCCAGGCCGCCCGGCCCCCCTTCTGTTCCCTCGTGCATCTCGTGCCTCTCCTAATCACTAAACACCAAGGTGCACTAAGCACTAGAGGCCAACCGACCACTCGCCCAAGCCGTCCGGCCTCGCTCTCACACCGCTGCTGTCCCTTCACCTGCGCACGACACTAACCAGCCTAAGGGCCATAGGGCCTAGGGCGCCAGGCCTGCCCTTGCATTGCCGCCTGGCTCCAGCCAGGCCGCCCGGCCCCTCCCAGAGCCGCCCGGCCGGCCTCTCCTGCTCGCTTGCTCTATCTCGCGCCTAACATGCATGCACTTGCTCCCTGCACCGATCGGCAACGCAATCACACTCTTTCTCTCCCTTTAAACACTCTCTTAGCACTAGTTAAGCACTTAGTCTAAATTCCAGCACTTAGTCAAAATTCTGCCCAATAAAATAAGTGCTACACCCTCGCTTTCTGAACGGATTGTGGAGGCTCTGTCCCGCAAGGACGACTAACTTTTCTAGATGACTACCTTCTGGACGACTAACCGCTAACGTTAATGTTTGTAATTGATGTCCTTTGTGTGTTCTCTTGTCTCTTAGTATTTTTTGCAGGATGTCTTCATTTTTCAAGAAAGCCAAGAGAGCACTGAGCAACATAGGGCAAGGACTGCACGTCAAGTTCCCGTCCTCATTAGGATCACGCTCTCACTCGCAGAGCGGGAGTTCTAAGACTCCAGCATCGTCCAACAGGATGTCAATCAGTGGTGCCAGAAGCCACCAGGAGCAAGAGCAGGACGAAGGAACATCATCACAGCCACCGCACCGTCTTCTAACATTGCAGGACATTAACATCCAGAGCGACGAGGAAGCATAGAAGTTGCAGGTCCTCACCACCAAGACTTTTGGACGGACGAGGTACTTCGACGCCTTCTTCCTCATCACTATAGGTATGTTGGATTCATTCACGCAAGCATTTGACAACGTGGGATGGCTGGAGTTCTTGAACATCACGAAAGAAGGATTCGTCCTTCTCACACAAGAATTCCTGATGACCCTCCGCTTGGATAGACACTCAACTGGTACAACCATTTCATTCCGTCTGTTCAATACTGAGTTTGTTGTTCGTCCGAGGAGGTTCGTCGACCTCCTTGGTTTCGCCTCCAACTGTTCAGTAGGAGACGAGCCCATGGGCTATAGTATGAAAACTTTTTGGACAGAAATTTGCAGAGAATATGTTAAGGGGAAGCATAGCTCTACCAAAATCCACAAGCCTACTCTGAGACTTTTGGCTCGCTGGGTCTCACTCGTGGTCTTTCGATGTAGTGAAGTTCGTTGTGCACCCAACGAAGACCTTAAGTGCATGTACGCTATGTGCAAGAAGAAACCCTATGCACCAGTCCTAGACATAGTCCGTCATTCGGCAGATATGCCGAGGACCAATACCCCCATAAACATCACCTCTTTTGTCACACGGATTGCATCCAACCTAGGCCTCCTAGAGAACGCCCAGATTGAATACATTCCGAATGACTCATCACACATTATTGGGGAGCAACACTTTATCCATGCACATTTTATGAAGAGGGATGGCCAGAACTTAGACATGACATGGCTTGGGCATAATCTCGAGCTGCCCCTTCCCGCGCCGCAATTCGATATGTACAGAGTTAGAAAACTAACCATGCAGCTCGACGTGGAGGCACCACACCAAAGCATCAACGGCGTCATGACTAGGGCCCAGTAACGACAAGCAGAATAGCGCCGAAGGGCACAACAGGAAGTAGAAGCAGAAGAAGAAGAAGCAGACCACTCGTGGGCACCCCATAAGGCAACCCCATTGGGCACAGACTCGGAGTTATCATGACTCCAATGCTATGCCCAACAAGAGACGTGGTAGAGTAGCAGCATGGGTGGAGGTGGTTCATACCACCAACCGCCATATGCTCATGAGTACTATAGGGCAGGTACGTCACAAGGCCTTGACAGGAACGCAGGTCCCTCTGCATCAGCCCGGTTCAACACAGACAACATGGCCAGCCTCAATGCAGCCATGGAGGGGATGAACATAGGCCGATACGACGAGAGGCTGTACCAGCAGGTGGACGACATCCACCAACGTACCAGGGCTATGGGCCAATAGCTCCAAGAGAACAGCACCATGCTTCAGAACCCGAACGAAATGGTGGAACTTGGCTTCATCAATGCCCAGGACTTCCACAGCTATTACTACCAAAACTCCTAGCTTCATTAAAGCTTGGGGGAGGTGGTAGTACAACATGAGCATGCTTCTTCATGCCCGAACCTCAGTGTAAGGCCCCCATTTCTCATCCTCATCTTCTCCTATGTAGCAGCAGTACCCGTCCAATAGAACCAGCAGTACCCGTCCAGCAGAACCAGTAGTCCTACCAACAACAGCAGTCCTACCAGCAACACCGGTCCAGCAGCAAGGTAAGTAGTCACAATAATGTTTACTTTATTTTTGTTTTCTATCTATCTAAAAAAAGAGAGTGTTAAATAAAATAAACTCCCAACTTTGATATATTATCTTCATATATGGAAATGATGAATAGTTAATCTATCATGTTCTTGTTTAGTTATCTATGCACAAACCATGCTCAGCTTAATTTCGAGTTTGTGTGTATAAAGTGAAAGCCTGACCTATTACTTTGTGGATGCCATTTGCATAAACCTTGTCTAAGTTGTTGTGAGAAAAGATATGACTAAGTACTAGGCCAGCTCTACATTTTCTTAGTAAGATGAACATCTCAGGTTATTTTCTGGAAAAATGAAAATAAAGTTCCCCCGTTGGTTATGAAACACCTACAAGAGCCAAATACACTGAAATATCTGATCCTAGCTTGTTTAAAGCTACTTAGTGTTGTTTTGAGCTTTGTCAAATTTTGAGTCTCATTGAATGGAATCATCACTATCTTGTGAATTGTTGGAGCAAAATACCACCACCACATATGCATTCACCTACCGTGGGTATGCATCCATATATCTCCAAATCAATACCTTTGACCTTACTCCTTCCAAAGAAAAATGAGGTAGGATGTGGAGCCATCAAAAAGAAGAAAAAAGCATGCTAGTCAAGCATGGCAAAAATATGAAAAAGAAAAGCATGCTAGTCAAGCATGGCAAAAAGTGAGAAAAATACAAAAAGGCTCCACATTCATACCTAGCATACAAAAGGAGGAGGAAAGGAAACAAGGACATCCATCCATTCACAACCACCAAATAAGCTCCAATGATGAACATGATTAGCTGATGTAGTACATTTCTTTGGTCCAATCTTTGGCTTTGCAAAATAAACAACCTAAGTATGCTAAGTTCTTCCACACCCTAAGCTCCACATAAGCTTGAGTATAGGAAGTTCTTGGTCATGCTCTTGGCCTTAAACGGTGAGGATACACTTATGAGCGATCAAGAGTACCTCTGGGGAAACTTGTTTTATTTTGAAAATCTACAAAAATACCTGAGATGGGAGTCCCAAAAGAAGTGTTTTGAGCTGAGCCTGCAACTGAGTCATTCTTTCTCTCAACCACCCAAGACATGCTGAGTCAAAAGATGCACCACAGGTATGGAAAAGGCAATCATTGCATACACTAAGGTTTGAAATCAGAGCAAGAGTGTCGGTTGTGCATAGTTTCTATTCTCGAACACTGATATTTGTAGCAACTCCTGATTCGTAACCCATCTTGGCTTTACTCGAGGATGAGCAAAGGTCTAAGCTTGGGGGATGTTGACGGTCGTTATTGCACTATCTACGACCATCAACTATCCATGAATATGAAGGGAAATGCATCAAAGTATGGATGAACCTTTGCTACTAACATATCTCCATGAGTTGTGTTGAAATATTTGAATGCTTGTGACAAGACATACAAAAACATGGTAAAATGGAGCCGAACCAAGAGGTGACTGGCTACATGGCTAAGTCCCCTGGCCGCCCGACCCCACCAGAGGCCGCCTCGGCCCCACCTCTAGGCCGCCCAACCTGATGAAGCGCCCAATTGGCACCAACTTCGACTTGCATGCACATACATGCCATGTCAACACATCTCCAAGGTGGAATCCACGAAAGTCGCATGCAATCAACCGGAAGACCTTGCCACATCATTGACCCATCACTTGGATTGGTGAAGTCAGCAATCCTCAACACTTCAATCTTGTGGCTAAGGAAGAAACACAAGTGAGATCCAATGGTTCGATAGAAAACACAAAGATAACCGCCTTAACCACCATGCAACCGACTTGGGGAGTAAAGATGGACCACAAGATGCAGTATGGCGGTGGATCCAACGGTTGGCCAGGCCGCCTGGACTGAGGTGGGGCCGCCGAGCCTCCCTACCAGGCCGCCCGGCCGGCCGCCTGGCCCCTTAACTGCCATACCAACCCTATAAGTACGTCCACTCACTTGGTGACTATAAATACCCCCGAGCTCTCGTTTGTAAAGTGTGGAAGTTGAATGAAACACAACATTGTCTAGTTTAGTAGCACTAGGGTAGTCCTGAGAGTTAGAGTTGAGTCTCAGTCTTTGCCTCAGGGATTCCAAAGTTAGCTTCGAGTCTGGTAAAGCTCTTGTATCTTTCTATCTTTGTACTCTTGCTACTTCAGTATAATATACTTTGTTGCTCTATCCTTTGAGTTATACTTTACTTTATTTCTTACACTTGCCTAGTGTGGTGTACCTTATTGCATACTAGACCAAGGCTTAGGTTTGTGTTGTTCTTGAGTTATCTAAATCTTGCTAGACTTGCCGGTGCTATAGGCTTTCCTTAGGCTCTGATCTAAGGCTAAGTCAGTCCTAACCCTCTGATAAAGGATGGACTTTAGTGATCAAGTTCTCACTTGATCACTAGTTTAGCGTGCCATCTTACCCACACAGATCTGGTTGGTAGCCCCTCTTGGTGACAGCATTAGGGAGCCTCTATAATCTGACCCCCATCGTTTGGTAAGCCCGTAGGTGTTAGCCAGTTGTCGTTTGGTTGGCCAACTATCTACCCCTGCACCTCCTCGGTGTAGTCTAGAATTTCACTCGACGCAAGATCCTAGTTCATGTTTGTTTAACTCAGTTCAACCGCGAATACTCCTTTGCAGCAGTTTAGGAATATAGTTTGGATATCTTAATCTCACTCGTTGTCCTCCTAGGCAACTACCTAGCTGTTTACTGCTTTGGTCACTGTTTACTCTTCCCACCATACACTATCTTGTTTATCTTACCCTCGTTGTAAGAATAGCTGGTGTTTATCTAAGTTATAGTACTGTTTGAAGTTCGAACATATCATTCCACCTATTAGCCCTTGCTTCCCTATGGATTTTTACGATACCTGGAATACTCTGGGTGAAAAAGCTATAGCTAATCTCCAGGCGCTTGCGGAGTACAATCTGTTACGCTAAGACACGTCAATAGCTACACTCCTCTGTCAAATGCACTATTTCCGTTGACGGTAGGGGTTTCTTGTTGTTGAGGATGCCCTTTAAGTACTTAGCATATGTCGGTACCTGCAAAGCATCTAGCAGGGGTATGTTGACATAAAGCTTCTTAATGACCTCAACAAACTTACTGTATTATTCGTCAACGGCAGCCTTCTTGTTTCGTGTCGGGAATGGCAGCACCGTAGCATCATAGAACTCATGGGGCAGATGCTTTGATGCTGGCTTCTCCTCCTTGCCAAGTGTATCTTCCTCTACGACCTTGTATTCAGAGTTGGTTGTCTTCTTCTGCTCTTTACCTGCATGACTAGGAGATGGGGGGTCCTATGTAGACTTTCCCCCCTAGTGGTTACTGCATTTATGTGCTCCTTGGGCGGAGCTTCAGGTTGCCCATGGCAGCTTACCCACATTTGGGTTAGGTAAGGCAGCAACCAACTGAACTATTTGGGTTTCCAACATTTTATTGAAGCTAAGTTGGCTTTTATAGCACTGTTCAAAGTTTCCATTTGCAAAGAAATAGATTCAAATATTCTATCATTAGAATGGAACTTTTTACTTATGCATCATTCACAGCTTTTTGAATAAAGTTATTTTTAGGAAACTGCTGTGAATTGCCTGAAGAGGTACCTTGTCCAGAGAAATGGAGATATGGTCGTGTACTCCATCCTGGCTGAGGACGATTCCCGTTGTTGAAGTTGTTGCTCCCTACGAAGTTCGCATCTTCAGGTCGCGTCTCGGGGCGGCTGTTCCTTGAGTGTCACATATTCCCACAAACCTCACAAGTCAAATGGGTATCAAGGGCTTAGACTAGAGTGGCTTCTGGAGTATCGTTTAGCTTTTTCAATAGCAAGTCCATTTTCGCAGCGAGCATGTCAATGCTCTCTATCTTATGGACGCCACGGAATCGGGTGCTAGACCTCTCTTCTCTTCATCCTTGATTGGTGGCCATTTTTTCAATTAGCCCTTTGGCCGCAGTGATGCTCAAGGATTGGAAGGATCCTCCGACAGCTGCATCCAGATGTTCTTGTGCTGAGTGGTGAAGCCCATGGAAGAAGCTCTAAATAATCAGCCACTCTTGCATGCTGTGGTGGGGACAAGCTGCGATATACTCCTAGAGTCTTTCCCAGTCCTCCGCCACGGTTTCATTAGCAAGCTGTTGGAAGCTCGATATTTTGTTCCTCAATGCGTTGGCTTTCCTCAGCGGGAAATACTTCACAAGAAATGCATCGGAACATGCATTCCACGATGTTAGTGTTGCACGGTTGAGGTAGAACCACTATTTTGCCTTCCCAACAAGAGAGAAAGGGAAGAGGCAAAGTTTGACAGCGTCTAGTGATGCTCCTTTCATGTTGAACGTGCTGCAGATCTCTAGAAACTGCTGCAAGTGATTGTTGGTATCTTCCATAGCCAGTTCGCAGAATGGGATAGCTTGAACCATGTGAATGACCCCTGGCTTGAGTTCGAAGATCTCCCCCACTTGAACTTCAGGTCTTGTAGGGAATATTGTTGCTCGAGGGGATGGAGAACTCACGAATGGTCTTCTCGGCCATGGTGGTGGTAACTGGAGTACAGGTAGAAGTGCTTGGTTCTAGTTCCCGTGGCATAGGTCTCTGCTCGTGGATAGTCTTTGGACGGACTCTCCTGAGCAGTGACTCTGGATTATTGTGGTAGTTTTTCGGCAAGTCAAAACCGGTCATACACCTCTCTGTTGCAACCACAACAAAACAACAGAACAAAGTGAGCCTGCTAACAACTAGCGGTAAACTTATCAAGTATACAGGGTTCGAAATGAGATATCAATTATCTCTTTGCCTATTGCTTCCCCGGCAACAGTGCCAGAAAAGCTTGTTGGCATCTCTTAGCCTTAACAGGTTTTACTCCGCAAGCACATGGAGACCACTGTAGCCTTTCACTTAGAGTATTCCGAGTATCGTAAATTTCTGAGTGTAATTGAATATATTGAAGTCAAAATAACTATAAACTTAGATAAATTATACCAACTAGTAGCAACAGGGGTAAACGTAATAAAGATAGGTGTATGGTGGGAGGACAACGAGTGAGATAAAGTCACCAAACTCTATTTCTAATCAGCTGCAAAGGTTATCCGTGATTAACTAAGAAAATTAACAAGTCGGGGTCTTGCAGCGAGCAAAATTCTAGAGTCTCGAGGGTACCAGTGGTAGATAGTTGGTCCTGAAAGAGAGTCTAGCTAACACCTACAGGCCTCCCGAACAACGTGCTTGGACTACATAGGCACACCAGACGCTGTCACCGAGTCGGGCTACCAAGCAAAGCTGCGTGTAGAGGATGGCACTCTATAAACATGTTCAAGCGAAGCTTGAACAACTATAGACCACCCTTGATCTAAGGAGAGGGTCTAGCCAGAGCCTAGCATCTAAGTCTATGGTTGAGTTATAGCACCGGCAAGAATAACAATAGTTGAATAACAAAGTTAAACACAACCTATGCCTAGCAAGTGTGCAAAGAAAGGTACACCATACTCGCACGAGATAGAACTCAGAGTAAAATATAACTGAAATTGTATTGAAGATAATCTGAATCCAAAAGATACAAAGCTTTACCACAGTCTTGAAGATAACTCCGGAGACACCGAGGCAAAGCTCGACTCAACTCTAACTCCGAGGACTATCCTAACTACTAAAGGAATCGTGTAGCACTCTAAGATAGAACTTGAACTCAACTCCACACTTTGCAAATGAGCTCTCGAAGCCTATTTATAGTCCATACATGTAAAGGGGTATTGTAGGTGGCCTAGATCGTTTGTGGGGGTAGGACGGTGGCCGGGCGGCCATCCGATTCACCGACTTAGGCAATACAGCGGTTGATCTTTGTAATGCCCCTGGCATCTCCATTGCATTTCATTGGCATCACTTACTTAATTTGATCATACTTGCAGCATTTCATCATATAATGGCATGCATTTGAACCCCATGTGCAAATTTGATTGAAGTTGGGCATTTTGAACTCAATTTTCAGTAATATGTGTTAAACTTATGGTTGTAGATTTCGATCTGTAGTGAATTAGATGAAATTTTATATAACAAACATGTGGACAAATTCATGTTGAACAACTTTGGTATTTTGTGTTTTGACATGCATCAGGGTTTGCATATTGTTTTCGGCTATTTTCGCCAAAGTGTGAAATCTGTCAAAAACAGACCAGTTTAGTAAATTCAAATTTTTGTGAAACAAAAGTCATGATCATGCAAAACTCTTTATAGGAAAGTCGTAGATCATAAAATTATGAACAACATTGGTATATAAATCTTTATGTGAAAGTGGACCTAAAATAGACTTATGGAATTTTCAAATTGGTAGGTGCTTGTTGGTCAAACTGGGGTCACAGATTTTGAATTCAAATTTATCCTCAAATTTGAATATAACATGGTGTCAAAGTTTATAACAAAGCTATAGATCATCAAATTTAGAGAACTTCTTGTATTTTGAGGTTTCATAAATTCGGTCTCTAGGTTCCTCAAAAATTCGAATACAAATAGGGGTCCAAGGAGTCAATAGAGATTTTCCATTTTCGGATTTTTTTTTTCGCCTGACTCGCTGACCAGTGGGTCCCACCAGTCGGGTTCCTGCCCTAGTCCGGATGTCGACATCTGCTCGTGCGGGCCCGCAGTTCCACTCATCCATGCATCCGGTCCACAAAACGCAGCACAAACTCCCCCACCCATACCCACCTGTTAGGGGCTCTTGGTCTATACACCCGGTTCACCCTCGCCTCCGCCCGGCGCCCGGGCACCACACGGATGCCGGCGTAAGGCTAGCACCACGGCAGGTGCACTGACCGGCCACGCCTCACCTTAAGTGGATGAGCCGGTACCCCGGTACGCTCCCTGCCCGCTCACTCCGCCTACCGAGTCGCTCCCCGTCATTTTCTCCCTGCCACCGCGCGCGCCGCCATCGGAGCTCCGACCGAGCTCACTTCCTCACCACTACACGCGTCCTTGCCCCTCCCTGACACCGCACTACTCTTCCTCGGCCTCCCCTCCACCACTGTGACCCGGTCCTCGACGCCATCTCCGCCCCACACCCCTGCAATCCGCCGCCGGAAGCTCGCCGCGCAAACTCTCCGTCATGAGCTCTCCTCCAGCCTCCTCATCGTTGTTGACCATGGGGTAAGGCTCCCCGCCATCCCCACTCCCTCCCCGGCCCTCCGCGGTGAGGCACCGAGCCCCACAGGGCCGGCCGGCCCATGTGCCGCCGCGCCCCCTCCCTCACTACTCAAGCTAGAAGAAAGCAGGAAGGAAGATGATGAATTTTGTGCGCTAGCCCTGATTTTTCCCATTTTTATGTCTCAATCCCATGCACTATTCCATAAGTCTTGCAGATCTATCGATCTAGCCCATGGAAACTACGCATAATTACAGACAGGTCCAAGATATGTTGTTTTTCGATTTAAAATCTATTTATTTTAGCTCACACTTTGAAAAATCACTAAAAATCCTACGAAAATGCAAAAAATGCAAAATCAGTTGCATTGTACTCCTATTAAGTAGATCTACCAGATGAGCATGATGGTGAGGTGATGAATGCCAGATTTGCCCTTGGAAGGTTGCATGCATGCTAAAATTAAATAAATAGTAAAAAGGGATTAAATGGACTCCAAAAATTATGAAATATTGTGGGTAGCTCATATGTGACATGTGGATCTGTTGAGGAAATTTGTAGCCCCAGCATTGACTGACAAGTGGCAGATCTACCACTAGGGTTGAATTTGTGAAATAAAAATGCATGGAAAATACTTGTCATATAAAACTTGCTCTAAAAATTAAGCTGGATTTTATGGGAACACTTTGTGGTATATTTAGCTGGTAGAAAAAGTTTGAGAGTCTGCATGTAAGATTTTTAGCGTGATATGGAATTTAAAAGTTAATTCTTATTTAAATAGATAATAGGAAAAAGTGGCGTTAAACTGCAAAATAAATTCTAGGAAAAATCAGAGAGCTCCATCGTTAACTTTAGGTTCCAGAAAACATTGTTATGTATTGCCATTGTTTGCTGTTGCAAGTTAAATATGCTAAAGTAATTATATGGAAAATAGATGTCCTGTCAAATCTCAGATATTTTGAATGCTGATTTTTGTACATCAAGTTTATGCCCTATTATTCTTACTGTTAAAATGGGAAGGTCAGAAACATTTCTTGCGAATTATAACAATTCTGATAATTTATTTGCTATGGAAAATTTCTAAAATTCTAGGAATTTATCCACAACACATTTGTAGCTGAAATTTGGCCAGTGGTAATGATAAGTGGTTATCTTCATGTCATAATTATTTAATCTGACTTTGAACTGTTTAGTAATCTGAACTCACATAGTTAGCTTAAGGGATAAATAAACAAATTGCCTAAGTGAAATAAAGTATACTCACTGTGTAATCATAATGATGCTTAGTTAAAAGCTGTCCACGTGCTGCGAGTCCTTGAACTGTCACAAGAGATGTGTTAACCTACATTAGGTGATGGTTTGTACGATTTCTTAGTATTGAATAAGATTTGACATGAAAATGCATAAGTCAACTTGGTTGTTTGTTGCTTAAAGTTGATTACATTCCATTTGCACCATATGCATGCATTTGCATTCCCTTGCACTCATATGGCATTACATCACACATATAGTTCCCGCAAACGAGGAGCACCAGCAGGAGCAGCTGATCGTAGAGGAACCAGAGTAGGAGCAGAACCAAGAGCCAGAGGACCTGCAGCCAGCCGCTGAATTCACCCCTGCGGCTACTGACCCGATTGATGAAGGTAGGCAGGACCATAATTCTCCCAGCTAATATAATGTTGATTGCTTGATATTTACGCATCTACATTTGGAGTTGATTGAAAACACTTGCATTAGCTTCCCTGGCCACCCTGGCCCTAGCACTTATACTTAGGGTTCGTAGGACGAGTCTGCCTAGAATTTGCTAGGTATGAGTAGACACGGGTGAATGGAGTCACTCGTCGCGTAGGTGATTTCAAAATGACAAAGATATTACTTTTATGGCAATTATTACTTATATACATGATTAAATGGAGACCGGGCAGAGATTTTATTTCAGTATTTACTTTCCATGATGTCGCACTATGGATTCCGTCCAAGTCATTTAAAGCTTGTCCGCTGTTTGCCTGCTAGTCGGCATAACATTGCTAGAGTGCTTATCCGGGTCGTGGGACCGGTGAAAGTCTTACCTGGGCTCGTTCAGAGTTTTCGAGGTGCCGCCCATCCAATAGATGGAGACAGAAGGCCTGGGGGAGCTTTGTACTCACTGCGGGGAGACCGAGATGTCGGCTGGCTCGCTATGGGGGCCTTCGGTGGGGGCGCTTTGAGTCTTCGGATGAGACAGGTGGAGATGGGGGCAATATGTGGGAACGCGATGGCTAGTAAGCATATACCCCTAGCATGATAGTTATTCCCAGAGAATTAAAATCGATTCAAATCGCTGATGCCCACTAGGTGTGGGAATGATGATATTGCACACGGACAACGTAGTCACTACTTGAATACATTGTATCTATTACTCATGATTTCGATTACCACATGCTTGTACTGTACTGCTAACATTCCTGCAATTATTATTATGATGATGTTACATGCAAATGATGGAACTTGTTACTTTATGTTGTTATATCACTATGTAAAATCAATGGCTAAGGATCCACTTGATAGTAAGCAAGCTTTGCGTCAGCCATAACCCAATCCATTAATTTCTACTGAATAATTAGTACTCAGGGTATGCCCCCACATTTTGAATGCAGGTATAGAGTTCCTTGTATGCACCTGCGTTGGAGGCGGTGCATGCCCCCATCTGGATGAGGTCTTCATGTGTGGCACAACAGCAGCATCGGTGGGCTAGATGTTGTCTCATTTGATGCATGTCTTTTGAGATGTTTACCATGACTTTCAAACTTTAAGTTTCCGCTGCGAGATACTTTTAAACTTGCGATGCGATGGCCCGATGTTGGAACTTGTATTTTATTTTGAACTAGTTTGTAAACTAAATCTACCTATGCTATATTTCAACTGCCTGTGATGAATTACCTGTTGTGGCTCCATCGAGGGCTGGATGCGTGTGATGTCGGTTCCTTTGGGTTAAGGTAATATCGGGAGCCTTTTTGACTCTCGACGGACGACCGGGTTTAGTTTGGTCTAATCACACTACAAGCCAGAGGTGACAGGTGTGCTTAGCCCAGATTAAATTGGTGGCTCTGCCACATTTGGTAACAAAGCCGATCATACACGGACAACAGCCATATCATCCAGTTTTGATTTACAAACCTATTTTCGAAAACCCTTTTCAAGTAGATGCAAAATGAGAGTACCCGATATGCCCATATTATGGATGTTAGTGTATTACCAGGTGACATCGCTAACATTCTGACCTAGATAGAACTCATATGCATATTCGGCGCTTTGGGAAGCAACAATTCGGCCATAGCCATCCAAAGTACTAGTGGAACGCTATTGGGATTTGCGGACTGTTGTGAACCCTGTATTCATGCTGGTAGGATAGAAATTTAAGTGGGGTGGTCACCATTTCGGTGTTTGTGACCATCCTTCTGTTGTGACGTGGCAAGATTCAATTTGCTTGCGTGGGTACTTGCCCGGTCTACCAGAGGACCCTATAGATGTGTTGTCCATGCAGCGCAAATAGCGTGGATGCCACTTCTAGGTTTAGAGTGGTAATGATGTGAGCATGCATTTTTCTGCAGGGACACTAACCACGTGCGAAATTATGAACTAATAGAGAACGACTAGTTGCATTAGGGAGTGCCATGCATATATGTCACCGAAATACCGCTAGATATATATAATACCTAGGATGTGTGATGCGAGATCAAATAAGACGAATCATGCATCATGCTTTTCTGATTTCTTACTCATTCTGGGGTATCCTTAAAGTTAGGTGAAATGAAATACAAAGCTTTAAATACATTTCCTGCACGTCTCACAAGTTCACTCATGATGAATACATATATATTGATACAACTCACTAATTAAAAGTCTCTTATTAAAAACAGATGGCTGCGAACAATCCGAATGTGCACGGTCAGGAGCAGGCGCCGATCCTAGAACCGGTTCATGTGCCCACGGTTCAGTAGAATGGGTGGCGTCATATGAGCTGTCAGGACACTAACCCGCTCATGACGATCCTATGCCTGGCATTGCGATAGATGCGCATGAGTCTTGCCCATGATATTTCGTACAGACGGGGTATGAGGTGGGTAGGTGTGAGGCCAGACTTTTGCTTCCACGGGGTCCCTACACGGATGGGATGAGTACACCGTTATAGCAGAGGACATGGAGGAGGCTCGTGATAGGGTGGCTTTGAAGGCCATCGCTGACTTGAGCGACCTTGTTGCCGCGGAGAACACGGTGCTACGCTATCTACCCACCAATGAGCAGGATGACGACTGGGACCAGCGGGTGACAGCCCTACTAGAGCAGGACGGGACTAAGGACTTAGGGCAGCCATGTATCTTAATCAGAAGTTGTTTTTGGTATACCGTGACATGGAGGACCGTGAGGCCCATCGTCGTGAGGAGAGTGTATAGTTATGAGAGCAGCTCGAGGAGGCACAACAGCAGTTGGGTGATGTCCAAAACCAGCTAGTTGAGGCTCATCATGAGGTACTCGACTTGCAGGTGGACAAAGCAGGCCGCATTGCACATGCAGTACGCCTACAGAATATACTGCAGTAGAGGGATGAGCTCATTGGTCAGCTGCAAGCTCGACTAGATGAGTTGGAGCAGCTACACCCGCCATTTGGGCACGATGACCCCGTTGAGCTCAATGTGACCACATAGTTGAAGGATGCACCACCGCGCAACCCCGACTGTGATGAGTAGAAGAGAGGAGTGGATAGATGATGGTCTTTTGTGCATGTAGCATGTTTGAGAGCAATGTTTTGTAAGTTCTGCTCCGTGCTTTATTCATGGGATGTACTAAGCATTGGTGAGATCGAGAGAGCTCATTCTTGTACACCGCTTAATCTAGTTAAGGCTAATGGTGGGTTAATGTAATTGGAAGACTCTTAGTCGTATTTAGAACCTTCTAATATGCATGTTGAGTGTACCTCATGTTCAGGTACAATCCGAATGAATGACATGGGCAATGAGTTGAAATTGCACTTCAAATTGGGGTCCAATTTGCAACCTGAAATTCTGTACAGCTGCAGCAAAAACTGAATATAACATGAAATCTAGAAGGATCTGGGTTAAACATTGTATAACAATGTTGTAGGGAATTTCTAGTTGCACAACTTTGTTAATAGGAGTTTCTTCGGAATGTACTCTGTTTCAAAGTTATGGTCAGGATACTTTGAACCTGAATTCTGAAATGCAGCAGCATTTGAAGGAGAAATGCCTATTTCACCAAGTTAGTGATGGATTTAGTCTGGGGCATTCATACCAAACCTGTAGTATACAAGGTGTAGGACAACTTTAGTATCTAAAGTTTCTCTTGAAACTGCTTCTGTGAGTTATAGCCAAAAACTTTTAGATTCAGAAATCTGGATAGAACTGACATGCATTGCTAAACGATGAAATTCAACAAAGATGTAAAAAGAGTTGGTAAAAACTTTATATAACAAAGTTATAGAGCACAAGATAAGGAAAAACTTTTCTAAGGGTGTCATGGGATGAAAATCGACAGAATGTGAATAGTTCAGTTTTCTTTAAACCGTTAACCGTTGCAGATTTGGGCTGAAAACCTGAGGGCAGTTGGTAATCCAAACTTTTCTTCATAGTCCAAATCTGATCACTCAAAATGGTATATAAGAAAGGTGTAAGAAATCAAGTTTTGAGCAACTTTCATATTCTGAATTTCACCCAAAACTACAGTTTACTCGAATCATTGAAATTCAGAGACCCTGTCCTGCACATTTACTTTTGACTATGACCTGTGATTGACCAACTTTGCTAGATGAAGGCTAATACTTTATGTGTAATTAAGTGATTCCGTTGTATTACATGTTTTCATGTATTTATAACGTGTCTCTGATGCTATGATCTTTTATCACTGCATCCGTTACACTAAAGATTTTTGGACTAAACACTATTTGGCCTCCCTCTTGCAGAAGGTTAACACTCGCCATGGTCAGTCATCGGGGCAGCAGCCAGAAGATGCTCCACCTCCGCCAGAGTTGGCTACTTTGGTTGTGCAGCAGGCCATGCTAATCTACTTGCTAGCAGCAGAGCGTCAGGGCCGTGGTCAGGAGCCACCACGGGAGCATCAGCTTTGTGGTATATCCTACCAGGACTTCGAGGGGCTGCGACCTCACATGTGCACCACTTGCCCTGAGCCACTCGCTATGGTTGATTGGCTCCGCACCATCCAGTCCAAGTTCATGCTCCTACCAGGGCTAACTGAGCAAGAGAAGGCTCAGTTTGCAGCTTAGCCTCTCTAGAGGCCTGCGGGTGCATGGCACACCACTTTCCTTGCCATGCAGCAGGATGGCCATGAGCCCACTTGGGAGGAGTTTCGTCAGGCTGTCCGGGCTCACTACATCCCGGCGAGCTTGATGGAGCAGAAACACCGAGAGTTTTGGGATCTCAAGCAAGGCAACAAGACTGTGATGCAGTACATGCAGTCTTTCATCCACCTCTCCCAGTATGCCCCTGGGGATGTTGCTATAGATCTTGAGCGGGCAGAGAGCCTCTTGGATGGCTTTGACCCTACTCTCTAGACACATCTAGGGCGACGCTACCAGAGCTTCACTGAGTAGGTGGACACCGCGCTTAACATGGAGAACCACCTCCGTGTTGCCAATGAGGACTAGAAGCGCAAGAGGTTTGCCAACACTGCAGCGGCCAGTTCTTCTCAGAGCATAAGACACCCTACAGGACCCCACAGCAGCATTATTACCAGTAGCCCCACTTTGTGATTTGACCCAATTAGCCAGGTTGGATCCACAGAGCGCCTCAGCAGTAGCAGTACCCCGCTTACAGAGCACCCACACAGCTTCCTGCCCCGCGTGCTCCCACTATTCCAGGGCCCAGTGCTCCTTGCTTCAACTATGGTAAGGTTGGGCACTTCAGCAGGGACTGCAGGGCACCTCACAAGATCCAAGGTCCTACTCCTGTGGGTGGCAATCAGCAAGGCAAGCAGAAGGGGCACGCACCTAAGACGGGTCATGTGCACTATGTCCACATGGAGCAGATCCCCGCCGGAGAGCCGGTACTTGCTGGTACGTTCATGGTCAACGGTCACCCGACCGTCGTGTTATTTGATTCGGGAGCCACTCACACCTTTATTAGTCAATCATATGCCTCCAAGCATGGGATAAAAACTTCTTGCATAAAAGAGAGGTACCATATCACTACACCAGGGAACCCCATCAATACAAATCTGATAGTAATGAGATTGCATTTGAGCATAGGAGAGGAGGAATTCATTATCAACCCTGTGGTGCTGCCACACCAAGGGATTGATATTATCTTAGGTATGAATTGGATGATAGAGAACAATGCAGTCTTGGATATTGGCAGCAGGACAGTGCAGTTAAGGTCTAGTGTCAGTGGTAAGATTTTACGGGTACACATGCCAAATCAGAAACACATGTCACCCACAGTAAATGCAACTGAACTGCAAGAGCTTAAGAAGATACCAGTAGTGTGTGAATTCCTAGATGTGTTTCTGAAGGAGATTCCTAGTCTCCCACCAGACCGGGATGTGGAGTTTGCCATTGAACTCGTTCTAGGCACTAAACCTGTGTCAAAAAGGCCATACAGAATGCCGCCTGATGACTTGAAAGAATTGAAAACACAACTACAAGAACAGTTAGACAAAGGGTTTATTCGGCCTAGCTCGTAACCATGGGTTCTCCAGCTCTCTTTGTTGAGAAGAAGGATCATGGGGGGAAAAGGCTGTGTGTTGACTATCGGCCACTAAATGCAGTGACCATCAAAACAAGTACCCATTACCACACATTGACATTTTGTTCAATCAGTTAGCTGTGGCAAAGGTCTTCTCTAAGATTGACCTAAGGTCTGGCTACTATCAAATAAAAATAAGAGAAGATGATATACCAAAGACAGCATTCTCTATCAGATACGGCTTATATGAGTATTTGGTTATGTCTTTCGGGTTAACCAATGTACCTGCTTTCTTCATGTATATGATGAATTTGGTGTTTATGAATGAACTTGACAAATTTGTAGTGATGTTCATTGATGACATACTGGTATACTCGAGAAATGAAGAAGAACACAAAGAGCACCTAAGGATCGTACTCACCTGGCTTAGAGAACACAAGCTCTATGCCAAGTTCAGCAAGTGTGCATTCTGGCTGAAAGAAGTGGGTTTCTTAGGTCACATTCTATCTGAGAAGTGAGTCAGCAGTTGACCCTAGCAAAGTAGAAGATGTACTAAATTGGAAGCAATCCCGAAACCGTGACTGAGATCCGGAGTTTTCTTGGTTTAGCAGGCTACTACCGCCGCTTTATCAAGGACTTCTGCAAGATTGCTAAGCCAATGACATCGCTGACTAAGAAAAATGCAAAGTTTGCTTGGAGTCTAAAATGTGAGGAAGCCTTTCAGACAATGAAGAAATTGTTAACCTCTGCACCAGTGCTAGCTCAACAGGACATCACTAAGCCTTTTGATGTGTACTTTGATGCCTCTGGCAATGGGCTCGGCTGTGTCTTAGTGCAAGAAGGGAGAGTAATTGCTTACGCCTCCCGCCAACTGAGAAAGCATGAAGCGAACTACCCAACACATGATCTTGAACTAGCAGCAGTTGTTCATGCACTGAAGATATGGAGACACTATCTGCTAGGCAACACATGTCACATATACACTGACCACAAGAGTCTCGTATACATCTTCACACAACCTGAAATTAACATGAGGCAGAGGCGGTGGTTACAGTTGATAAAAGATTATGATTTGGAGATTCACTACCATCCAGGCAAGGCCAATGTGATAGCTGATGCATTAAGCTGTAAAGCTCATTGCAACGTGATCGAAGCCCGTCTGACTAGCAAGAGTGGTCTGCTGTGAAATGAATGAAATTGAAATACCTCTAGAGCAGCAAGCTAAACTCTATAATATCATCATTGAGCCCACAATCAAAGCACAAATCGTTGCAGCACAAAAGCAAGATAAGGGTATGGCGCATATTGGTGAGGGTATTAGTGAAGAGAAGAAGGCATGTTTTACACTTGATGACCAAGGCATCCTATGGTTTAAAAATCATCTAGTGGTACCTAAGGACATGGAGTTGAGGAAGAAAATACTTATGAGGCACACACTTCAATGTTCACAATACACCCAGGCTGCAATAAAATGTACTAAGATTTGAAACAAAAGTTTTGGTGGACTCGTATGAAACAAGAGATCGCCAAGTATGTGTCTGAGCGCGACGTGTGTCAGAGAGTGAAAGCTGATCATCTAAAGCCCACTGGTATGCTTCAGCCACTTGAAGTTCCTGCATGGAAATGGGAGGATGTGCACATAGATTTCATTGTGGGTTTGCCTCATACACAGAAGGGGTATGACTCTATATGGGTGATTATCGACAGGTTCACAAAATCTGCTCATTTCATTCCTATCAAGACCACCTATCGAGCAAAATAGTATGCTGACTTGTACATTTCTTGGATTGTGTCTTTGCATGAGGTGCCAAAGACTATCACTTCCGATCGAGGCTCACTATTCGTGTCCCGCTTCTGGGAGCAATTGCAAACTACTGTGGGGACCACTTTGATTCACAGTTCTACTTATCATCCTCAAACAAGTGGTCAAGTGGAAAGGGTAAATCGGATCCTAGAAGACATGTTAAGGGCTTGTGCACTAACCTACTCTTCCAAGTGGGATGAATTTCTTCCCTTGGCCGAGTTTGCTTACAACAACAGCTACCAGAAGAGCTTAGAAATGGCTCCTTTCGAGGCTCTTTATGGTAGACGGTGCAGAACACCACTCAATTGGTCCAAACTGGGTGAACGAGTCACATTCGGTCCTGACTTGGTGACAAAAGCCGAAGAGCAAGTAAAATTCATACACAACAATCTAAAAAGAGCACAGCCCCGACAGAAAAGTTACTCTGATAGGAGGAGGAGACTGCTGGTCTTTGCGAAGGGCGATCACGTGTACCTACAGGTGTCACCAATGAAGAGTGTGCATTGGTTTGGGGTAAAGGGGAAGTTAGCACCAAGGTACATTGGTCCTTTCCAGATCACCAAGCAATGTGGGTCGGTTGCATACCGGTTGGAATTGCCACCATATCTTGCTGCGGTTCATGACGTGTTTCATGTCTCGAAACTTAAGAAGTGTTTGGGAGTGCTGGAGGAAGTTGTCTATACGTCTCAAATTCAGATTGAACCAGACCTCACATATGAAGAACATCCCATTAAGATCCTTGACCAAAAGCAAAGATCAACACGCCAAAAAACAATCAACTTCTATAAAGTACAATGGAGTAATCACTTCGAAGAAGAAGCAACTTGGGAACAAGAGGAATATCTACGCACTAAATATCCTAGTTTTCTTCCATCCACATCAAATTGGTACGTTGCAGCAGTTTAAATTTGTGATTTAAACTTAATTCATACACACAACACTATCTCCAATCGACTTAACCACCCACATCACATCAAAAATCTCGGGATGAGATTTCTTTAAGGGGGGTGGGTTGTGATGCCTCTGGCATCTTCATTGCATTTCATTGGCATCACTTACTTAATTTGATCATACTTGCAGCATTTCATCATATAATGGCATGCATTTGAACCCCATGTGCAAATTTGATTGAAGTTGGGCATTTTGCACTCAGTTTTCAGTAATATCCTGTTAAACTTATGGTTGTAGATTTAGATCTATAGTGAATTAGATGAAATTTTATATAACAAACTTGTGGACAAATTCATGTTGAATAACTTTGGTATTTTTTGTTTTGACATGCATGAGGGTTTGCAAATTGTTTTGGGCTATTTTCGCCAAAGTGTGAAATCTCTCAAAAACAGACCTATTTAGTAAATTCAAATTTTTGTGAAACAAAACTCTTGCTAATGCAAAACTCTATATATGAAACTTGTAGATCAAGAAATTATGAACAACATTGGTATATAAATCTTTATGTGACAGTGGACGTAAAATGGACTTATGGAATTTTCAAATTGGTAGGTGCTGTTGGTCAAACTGGGGTCACATGTTTTGAATTCAAATTTCTCCCGCAACTTGAATATAACATGGTGTCAAAGTTCATAACAAAGTTGTAGATAATAAAATTTAGAGCACTTCTTGTGTTTTGAGTTTTCATAAATTCGGTCTCTAGGTTCCTCAAAAATTGAAAATAGAAACAGGGGTCCAAGCAGTCAACAGAGATTTTCCATTTTCAGATTTTCTTTTTCTTTTTTGCATGAGTCACTGACCAGTGGGTCCCACCCGTCGGGTTCCCTCCCAGTCCAGTTGTTGACATCCGCCCATGGGGCCCACAGTACCGCGCATCCACGCACCCGGTCCACAAAACGCAGCACAAACTCCCCCACCCGGACCCACCTGTTAGGGGCTCTTGGTCTATACACCCGGCTCACCCTCACCTCCGCCCAACTGAAGCGTGAAGTCACCAGCATTCAGGCGCCATGCGGACACCAGCGTACGGCCAGCGCCGCGGTGGGCGCTCCGACCGGCCCTGCCTCGCCTTAAGTGGACAAGGCGGCGCCCGTGATGCTCCCTGCCCGCTCACTCCGCCTACCGAGACGCTGCCCCACATTTTCTCCTTGCCACCCCGTGCGCCGCCATTAGAGCTCCGACCGAGCTCGCTTCCTCGCCGCTACGCGCGTCCCCGCCCCTCCCCGGCACCACACCACTCTTCCCTGGCCTCCTCCCCACAGCCGCGACCTAGTCCTCGACGCCATATCCGCCCCACGCCGCCGCAATCCGCCATAGGAAGCTCGCCGCCCGAATTCCCCATCGCGAGCTCTCTCTCGCCGCCCGAATTCCCCATCGCGAGCTCTCTTCCGGCCTCCTCGTAGTCGTTGACCATGGGGTAAGGCTCCCTGCCATCCCCTCTCCCTCCTTAGCCCTCTGCAGCGAGGCGCCGAGCCCCAAAGGGCCGGCCCGGCCACGCGCCGCCGCGCCCCCTCCCTCAATTCTCGAGGTAGAAGAAAGCAGGTAGGAAGACAATGAATTTTGCGCGCTAGCCCCCAATTTTTCCCATTTTTATGTCTCAATCCCATGCACTATTCCATAAATCTTGCAGACCTATCGATCTAGCCCCTGGAAACTATGCATAATTACGGAGAGGTCCAAGATCTGTTGTTTTTCGATTTAAAATCTATTTATTTTAGGTGAGACTTTGAAAAACCACTAAAAATCCTACAAAAATGCTAAAAATGCAAAGTCAGATGCATTGTACTCCTATTAAGTAGATCTATCAGATGGGCATGATGGTGAGGTGATGAATGCCAGATTTGCCCCTGGAAGGTTGCATGCATGCTAAAATTAAATAAATAGTAAAAAGGGGTTAAATGGACTCCAACAATTATGAAATCTTGTGGGTAGCTCATATGTGAGATGTGGACCTATTGAGGAATTTTGTAGCCCTAGCATTGACTGACAAGTGGCAGATCTACCACTAGGGTTGAATTTGTGAAATAAAAATGCATGGAAAATACTTGTCTTACAAAACTTGCTCTAAAAATTAAGCTGGATTTTATGGGAACACTTTGTGGTATATTTAGCTGGTAGAAAAAGTTTGAGAGTCTGCATGTAAGACTTGTAGCGTGATTTGGAATTTTCAATTTAATGCTTATTTAGATAGATAATAGGAAATAGTGGCCTTAAACTGCAAAATAAATTCCAGGAAAAATCAGGGTGCTCCATGGTTAACTTTAGGTTCCAGAAAACATTATTATGAATTTTATTGCCACTGTTTGCTATTGCAATCTAAATAAGCTAAAATAATTATATGGAAAATAGATCCTATCAAATGTCAGATATTTTGAATACTGATTTTTGTACATGAATTTTATGCCCTATTATGCTTACTGTTGAAATGGGAAGGTCAGAATCATTTCTTGCCAATTATAACAATTCTGATAATTTAATTGCTAAGGAAAATTTTTGAAATTCTAGGAATTTATCCACAACACCTTTGTAGCTGAAATTTGACCAGTGGTAATGATTAGTGGTTATCTTCATGTCATAATTATTTAAGCTCACTTTGAACTATTTAGTTATCTGAACTCACATAGGTAGCTTAAGGGATAAATAAACAAATTGCCTAAGTATAATAAAGTATACTCACTGTGTAATCATAATGATGCTTAGTTAAAAGCTGTCCACGTGCTGCGAGTCCTTGAGTTGTCGCATCAGATGTGTTAACCTACATTAGGTGATGGTTTGTACGATTTCTTAGTATTGAATAAGATTTGATATGAAATGCATAAGTCAACTTTGTTGTTTGCTACTTCCAGTTGATTACATTCCATCTACACCATATGCTTGCATTTGCATTCCCTTGCACTTGTATGGCATTACATCACGCATATAGATCCCGCGAAGGAGGATCACCAGCAGGAGCAGCCGATCGTAGAGGAACCAGAGGAAGAGCAGAACCAGGAGCCAGAGGACCTACAGCCAACCACTGACTTCGCCCCTGAGGCTACTGACCCGAGTGAGGAAGGTTGGTAGGACCATAAGTCTCCCAACTAACGTAATGTTGATTGCTTGATATTTACGCATCCGCATTAGGACTTTATTGAAAATACTTGCATTAGACTCCCTGGCCGCCCTGGCCCTAGCACCTATTCTTAGGGTTCGTAGGATGAGTCTGCCTAGAATTTGCTAGGTATGAGTAGACCTAGGTGAATGGAGTCACTCGTCGCGTAGGAGATTTCAAAATGACAAAGATATTAATTTTATGGCAATTATTACTCATGTACATGATTAAATGGAGACCGGGAGGAGATTTTATTTCTGTATTTACTTTTCATGATATCGCACTACGGACTCCGCCCGAGTCATTTATGGCTTGTCCGCGGTTCGCCTGCTAGTCAGCATAACATTGCTGGAGTGCTTATCCGGGTCGTGGGACCGGTGAAAGTCTTACCTGGGCTCGTTCGGAGTTTTCGAGGTGCCGCCCATCCACTAGATGGAGGCAGAAGGCCTGGGGGAGCTTTGTACTCACTGCGGGGAGACCGAGATGTCGGCTGGCTCACTATGGGGGCACAACCCAGGGGTTCGGCGGGGGCGCTTTGAGCCTTGGGACGAGACAGGTGAAGATGGGGGCTATATGTGTTAACGCGATGGCTAGTACGCATATACCCCTGGCATGATAGTTATTCCCAGGAATTAAAATCGATTCGAATAGCTGATGCCCACCAGGTGTGGGAATGTTGATATTGCACACGGGCAATGTAGGAACTACTTGAATACATTCTATCTATTACTCATGATTTCGATTACCCCGTGCTTGTACTGTACTGCTTACATTCTTGCAATTATTATTATGATGATGTTACACGCAAATGATGGAACTTGTTACTTTATGTTGTTATATCACTATGTAAAATCAATGGCTAAGGATCCACTTGATAGTAAGCAAGCTTTGCGTCAGCTATAAGCCAATCCATTAAGTCCTTCTGAGTAATTAGTACTCAGGGTTTGTCCCCACATTTTGAGCGCATGTATGGAGTTCCTTGTATGCACCAACGTTGGAGGTTATGCATGCCCTCATTTGGGATGAGGTCTTCTTGTGTGGCACAAGAGCAACATTGGTGGGCTCGATGTTGCCTCATTTGATGCAAGTCTTTTGAGATGTTTGCCATGACTTTCGAACCTTAAGTTTCCGCTGCGAGATACTTTTAAACGTGCCATGAGATGGCCCTATGTTGGAACTTGTATTTTATTTTGAACTGGTTTGTAAACTAAATCTACCTATGCTATATTTCAACTGCCTGTGATGATGTAACTGTTGTGGCTCCATCGAGGGCTGGATGTATGTGATGTAGGTTCCTCTGGGTTTAGGTAATATTGGGTGCCTTTTTGACTCTTGACGGACGACCGGGTTTAGTTTGATCTAATCACACTGCAAGCCAAGGTGGCAAGTGTGCTTAGCCCAGATTAAATCGGCGGTTCTGCCACAATCTTGATTCCCCATGTTAGTTGGAGATTGAAATGGTTGATGCACGTGTAAAATGCCTCCGAAGGGTGGCCGGGCAGCCACAAAATGTGGTCGTGCGGCCACATGTGTTTCTCTGATTTACTGCATGGCTCTTCCCTTAGATTAGTGACATCGCCGATACATGGTTTGAAGGTCTTTCAGCCCTTGGATTCTTTGGATGCTCTTTTGTATGGTTGGATCTTCATTGTAAACGTTTGCATGTAGGATCGAGGACGCGGCAAGTGAGTGGTCGGGCGGCCATGCAGCCCCTGAGCAGTGGCCGGGTGGCTACTGTTGGGCTGAGAGTATGGCCGGGCAGCCATGGCCTCTTTGCCATTGTTGTCCATCTTTGGTCCTTGACATGTTTTCAAGCATTCTGCACATATTATGGTACCTGCATCCAATTATTCATGCACATCTTGTGGAACTCATTAGTAGTAAGGGTTAGTCTGAATATTTCACATATTTCGCTTCATTTGGTGGATAATTGACGATTTATATCATGAGATTATGAACGTCAATAGAGAGCCCAAGAGATAGGAGTCTTGGGCAACATCACGTTGATGCTACTTCCCCCATCGATCAGCGTCCTCATGAGTCGGCTCTGGTGGACCACCGGGCTCACGAGCAGAGGGAACTTGCCCGGGTTGTCGAAGTTGAGCCAATGATCCACCCGATTGAAGGAGATAGGCATGTCCGACCAATTGTATGGCGTGGGAGGCTCCTGGGTACCCGCCATGACTCGGCGATCAGTCAGCTTCTGCTGTCTCTTGCTTTCTTAGGAGCCATGCCCCCTGAAGATGACATTGACTTACCTGTTGACATTGGGAAGCCAGCACCATTGGCCCCGTTCTGCTGAAGTGGCGGCCCCAGGTTTCGTGGCAGAGGTGGCGGCGAATGCAGCGTTATGAAGGGTCGGCCGTTGGCGATCGAGGCTCTGAAATATCGGCAGTCACATAAAGAGTGGTGCCTCTCCTTGTGATAAGGGCACGGCGTGTCAAGGAGTTGGTCGAGCGAGCATTCACCTCCAGCACGAGGAGGGGCACGCGGGCGTATGGGTTGCCACCCCACAGCTTGGACCTCCTTCTGAGGTCTCTTGTCCCAGCAACGCTTCTGCCGAAAGGGATCTTCGCGCTTGTCTTTGCCCCGGTCGTCTCGACGTGTGTCAACTAGGTCCTGAGCCCTCTCATCCACGGTAATATATCTATCGGCGTTGCGGAAGAGCTGCTCCAAAGTAACTAGGGCCTTGTGCAAGATGCTTTTAACGAAAGCCTCATCATTGGAGCCGCGGAAGAAACCTTCAATCACCGCCGCGTCAGCGATGTTAGGGATGCGATCCCACATTGACTGGGACTGCTTCAGGTACGATCGGAGACTCTTGTTGTCCTTGCGCTTGACAGACTTGAGGTCCCACAGCTGCGCTAGCTTGTCAGAGAGAGACTAGAAGTTGGCGATGAATCAGCGGCAAAAGTCGACCCAAATGTCAATACAATCGCATTGGAGGTGGCGGAGCCATTGAAGCACATCTTGCCGTAGCACGTTCAGGACATAGGCTATCATCACGTCCTCAGCTCGCGCCGATGGCGCTGGCTGCGCTAGAATATATAGCCAGCTAGCCGCTCGGGTCGTGCCTCATCTCGTACTTGTTGACGTTGGAGACCTTGAAATTTTGAGGCCACGCAACCTCGCGGAGCCGTTTGGTGAAGGTCAGGATGCTGACCACACCGCAATGGGCTTGTTCGCCTCGACCTCCATCTTGGATGCCTTCTTGATGATGCCGTGGGGACCAGGAGCGGCCATTCCCCAACTGATCGTGGACTGAGCGGCGTGGTGTCAGGCTGTTGATAGAGGCACCACCAGAGTGGGCCCTGCATCCCTTGTCGTGGTGGGGAGCGCCATAGTCTCGATCATATTTCTTGTAGTGCCGAATCTCTTCCTCATGCCAGTCTACACATGATCTCTCGATGCTTTGGTGTGCATCACGCCCATTGTTGATGACATGGCAGACGTCGCCAGCCGCAGGAGCATCGCTAGGCAGAAGATGGTTGGCTGCTTGAGTGAAGATCTGGCGATAGAGTTCCCAGTCTGGCGTGTGAGGGAGAACATCTGCGAGTCTCGCTAGCACTCCTCCTGCTTGACTCGGAGTTCCCATGGCGGTGACAAACTCCAGTAGCAAATCGCGCCCTAGGAGCAGCGGTGCACGACACTAAACGCGGTTGTCTTCATCAGGTCCTTGCCCGCGGTCACGGTTGTGCTGCTAAGCATGTGCGTGCCGGCATTGTTGACGTCGACCGTTCCTTTGACAACGTGACTCGGCCTCCTCCGGTGCCTCCCTAGGTTTGGTTGCCTCGTCTTGGGAGACAGGAAGAGTTGGGTCTTGGTTCCCCGCATGGTGGTGGTAGCGGATGTTACGGTACCAGCTACGGTGTCGGCGCCTCTCGCGCTGCTGCTGACTTTCCCCGTTCACAGACGTCTCATCGTTAGAGACAGGGTTTTCTTTTGGTTAGCCATCGATGATGAAGACCTCAGAGAACAGGTGGCTGAGCTTGGAGGCGAGCTTTCCTGATCGTCGAGGAGTGTTGGCGATCCCTCTGAGTGAAGCCTAGAGGTGGGAGGCATAAGTCTTGCTACTGCAGCCATAGTTGGCCCAGCCTCAGGTGCGTCAAGAGACTCTAGGTTGCAGATCATGTGCTGGCAAGGGACCATACCGCCCTCCCATGGGAGAGGTGGCTGAGGCAGCAGCTAAGGTGGATGCCATTGTGCTGACGTTAATGAGGCTGCCTTCGACCCATCCACCGGTCGTGTGCTATGCCAAGTGGTGGTTCTGATATTCTGGGTGGAGTTGATGATGAGTCACAAGTGAAGGCTAGTCAGCGGTTCTTCCACCTTGTGGTAGATGCCATCATCTATGAGGGGCATGGATCTTGACCTCTGCAGGGACTCCCTGTGCTTCCTCGTCCCCCTCTTGAGAATGAGGTGGATGAGGTTGCTGGTGATGGCGGTCGACAACGGCTTCCCCTTGCATGTCCTTGTCGTCTTTGAGGAGAGTCATGGCGCAGGGGATGAATGACTGGTGCAACAAGCTTGCCTGGTATGTGGCCATGGCGTTGCGGAGACTGTGAGAGAATTGGGATGGAGCCTAATCCTCCCAACGGTTCAAAGAAAAGCGCTCGCGATTTTTGGTCAACGGCGGGAGCAGGGCCACCAAGCGTGGAGTGATCGCAGGCGCGGGAGTCGGAGGCGAGGGACGAACCTCTGGTTGTCATCCTTTTCTCTCCCGACTGATCTAGATTTAGATCTGAGTCGGGGAAGTAGAGAGCGCAGTGCGCTGAGTTGGTGATGACGTGACAGTCGACCGAGGCGAGGAAGCCAATGCAAACCTGTGCTCAGTCGACTTCATGACGATCTGTCATGGCCCCAAGCCAGATTGACCCAAAGCGCGTCTCAGTGACCCATCTCGTGACGAGGTGGACAAAGCTGGAGTAGTCCTCTTGGTAGATCGGGGTGTCGATGCCCAAAGTTGAGTTGGTACGACCCTGGTCGGTGTGGCAGCCGGCTGCGGACTGGCGGTATGTTGAACCGACCTTGGTACGGGTGAGGTCGAGGGGTGCTTCGGAGTCGGTGACTGGGCCTTGCGGCCGCACACTTCCTCCGTCGCAGCGTTGAGTTGATGCAGATCGCCGGCTTTGTCGGTGATGAACGAGATAGATCTGAAACGGATCATCTCGCCTGGAGCAAACTTGACAGCATTGGTGGAGAGGTTGGACATGGAGCATGATAGGTATCGATGTCGCCGCCCCTACTTGGTGCACCAATTGTCAGGATTTGGTACCGGCAGTGCACCACGGGATACGTCATGAGGTGCTTTTGGTGCTAGCGAAATCAGCGTAGCTCGATGGTTCACTTGAAGAGCGACAAAACACGAGGGTTTATACAGGTTCAGGCCACAAGATGTGTAATACCCTACATCCTGTTGTGGCGAGTTGTATTGTTCTGAGGTCATGGTTACAATGAGAGATAGGGCTTTGGTGCGCGAGGTTGTGGTTTGGAGGTATGAGATGCATTAGAGTTCTACGTAGGGGTCCCTCACCGGCCTTATATAGGTCGATGGATTCTTGGGTTACAAGTCAGATTCCTTCTATATCTCCTAGTCGGCTTAGATTACAAGAGATCAAACAAAATCTTCGGCCCTATCTTTCCTCCTTTGAATCTCGCGAATCCTAAACCTCAAGTCCGAATCAAGTATCCTTCCATGTTTCCCTAGATCACGACATCCTTGCCTTGATCTCTAAGCTTGCCCGACAATCTTTGGGCTTGAGTTGGGTAGCCGGCCCTTGAAATCAGCCGTCTGTCCTTCTTAGGCCCTCCAACGGCCCATGTTTTGAGTTCACTCCGTCCTCAGCTAGGGGATATCTAACCCCCACAGCGATGGCAGGGCAGCGTGGGCAGGGGAGCGCAGTAGCACGTCGGAGCCCGTCGGCCACTTGGCGTCCGCGTTCTGGGCACTACAGACGCATGGGCAAGCTGGCAAGTGGGGCCCACTCATCATAGGCACAGGGAAAAAGGTAAAGTCTCAAAATTGTTAAAGGGTGGTTTGACTAGGTAAACCCTTGTTTGAAATTCGTATTTTTGAGGAACTTAGTTGCCGAATCAAGGAAAACTCGAAATACAAAAACTGTTCTAAACTTTCCATTCAGGTCAAGTTTTGGCAGATTCAACAATTTGACGGCGTATGATCTAAACACCCATTCAAACCCTTATGCATGTCACAAGTCCAAATACCAAAGTTGCTTACTTTTAAGTTCTCTACATGTTTGGTATATAGTGGTTTATCTAGATCTCAATATATTTTGAAATACTAGAACAATCATATCTAAAGGATTGGTCAAAGTGCAGTTTCTCTATGTGTAGGGTCTTTCTTGTTTTCAACATTTGAACTACCAAATGAAGTCCAATTAATTCAAGGTTAGATGCAATTGAAAGGCAATAAGTTTAATTTCATTTCATAGTCATGTAGATTTTGAAGTGCTATAGTGAAATCAAAAGTAATTTCATAATGCAAATTGGGGAAGAAGCTCAAAACCAGACTTGAGAATTTTTCTAAGTATGGCAGGTTTCGACTTATTCGACCAATGTTCGTGTGCAAATTAAAATGACTAAATGATAGTTTTAAAATATGCTTAGTGTGACAAAAGTGTAGTACAAGATCTGTACTACAAGTTTGGTATAAAGTTGAAGCAATGGTGCTTAATGGTTTTGAAAGTTTTATTAGGGCCCCAATTTAATCAAGAACACCTTTGCCACCCATTAAAAGAAAGGTTGGCTTGACTTGATTTGAACTTTTGAACCTCTTACCATGTGATTTTGAAGATGGTCACAATAGGAAAGTTGCAGCAAACATCTTAAGCTAAAACTTTTGTATTGATGTTTCAGATGAAAGCTAGTGGATTTTTAACTACTCAACCGACCAACGCGAGGTTTTGTCTTCTAAATAGAAAATTTTTGACTTAGTGATTTCTTCACCTAGGTCTTGTTGAAATATAGACATGATTAAGTTATAAAACTTCATTAGCATGTTTGTAGTTGTGTGTTAGTGCCTTTGAGATGCCAGGGGCATCACACGTTCCCCCACCTTTATGGCCGCAATCATCACTGCTCCGGCTCTCCCCCACGTTCGCCATTGCGACACCACTAGGCGCCACCCAGTGCACAGTCACGTCTCACCGTAGATGCCCCCTAGGGTAGTCCCTGTGCCTCCAGCTGTTGGGGTTTTACACCAGTAGTGCACCACAGGATGTTCCATGGGATGCTTTTGTGGGCCGGTGAGGTCGACGTAGCTCGATAGTTCGCTAGAAAAGCGATAGAACACGTAGATTTATACAGGTTCGGGCCGCAAGATGCGTAATACCCTACGTCCTGTGGTGGTGGGTTGTACTGATCTGAGGTCAAGATTACAATGAGAGCTAGGGCTTTTGCGCTAGAGCATGGTTTGGCAACTTGCGATGGGTTGAGATATGCTACGTAGGGGTCCCTCATCCGCCTTATATAGTTTGACGGATTCTTAGGTTACAAGTTAAGTTCCTTCTATATCTCCTAGTCAGTTTAGATTTCAAGACATCAAACAGAATCTTTGCTTCATCGTATCTCCCTCGATCTCCATGAATCTCGGACCCTGAGTCTGAGTCAAATATCCTTCCGTACTTCCCTGAACCACGACATCCTTGCCTTGATCTCCAAGGTTGCCCGACCGTCTTTGGGCCTGAGCTCGGCAACCGGCCCATGAAATCACACATTCGCCCTTCTCAGGCCCTCCAATGGCCCATGTCTTGAATCCATGCCAAGAGGAGACAGGGGATATCCATCCCCCACAAGCCCCTGAGGCTCAAGTAAATTTAGAAGACAATTAACTTGAGACTCTAAAGTAATCCTCAGCTCCGAATGCAAAATGCCACAGAGTCAATCAACTTCCCCCCACAATGGTTGCACTAACTAAGTGTAGCCATTGGGTGTAGCCCCTGAGCTTTAAGCTGACTTGAGCAGCAATCAACTTAAACATCCAAAGGAATAACAGATTAAACAACCCTACCTCCAGATCGATCAGCTTCTTTTTTCATTGGTTGCACTGACTAGGTGCACCCAATGGGTATAGCCCCCGAGCTTCAAGCTGACTTGAGTAACAATCATCTTGAAGATCTAGAGAATTCCCCCGACTCATCATCGCCCGACTGAAATCTCCATGCTTTATCTCAACGGAAATTTTTAAGAAAAAATTCCCGACCCATTGGGTGTAAAACGAGAAACTGCCGAGAATACAAAGCGCCATATCCTTCCTTGCCTTGTGTGCATAACCTCGAAAACACAACCACAAATAGACCCAACCTTCTTGAACCATCATGCATCTAGATCTGTGACACGTGGCCGTCCAGAATACGAAACGCCATCCCTATGCGTGTACTCGCAGAAGTCGAAGCGACTCTCTACCCGCTATATAACCAATGCATGAGCCCCTCCAGGAATCAGTCCTCCATTGCCTTACGCATACACCACGACCAACAGTCAAGCACCATCCTCATCTCTGCCGAACACCATGGCCGGCAATCAGGGTAGGAACCGCTAAGAGCTTTCAGATGAAGAAGACAAGGTCTTCGCTGATAGCTTTGGCGACGAGGATCCGCCTAGCGACGCCGACCCCCGTGATGACAATGATGATAAGAAGAAGAAGAAGGAGGAGGCGGAAGAAGACCACTCCTCCTCTGACTCCAACCAGTAGAACTGGAAGGAGAAGGCAATGCTCCGGGGCCTCAACCACCCCAGTCTCGATGGCCCAAACGACGACGATAGCGAGGAGGAGGACACCGATGACGATGAGGACGACTGTTGGTGGCTCTTAGCCTATCGGATTTTACACCGCAAGCGCACGGAGACCGCTGTAGCCTTTCACCTAGGAGTATTCCAAGGTATCGTATTTATCCACTGGGAAGCATTGAGATAGAGATATCAAACTATCGTTCATCCAACTATTGCTACTCATTCATGTCAAACGATAGTTAAGAACGATTGACACCAAACACCATGAGATACAAGCCAAGCACCATTGGCAAGAAAACAGGCAAAGCTAGGAGGACAACGAGACAGGGACTGTGGTACGACCTTCTATCTCTGTTAGCATTCAAGAGCTATCCGTGCTAAGGGTCAAAAGGACCTCAACAAAGTTATGAACTTGTGTCGAGCGAAATTCCAGTGCCCTCGAGGGATCAGGGGGTAGATAGTTGACCGCTGAAAGAGAATCTGGCTATCACCTATGGGCCTCCCGAATGAACGGGCCTGTACTACATAGGCACACCACACGCTGTCACCGAGTGGGGCTACCAAGCAAATTTGCATTTAGAGGATGGCACGCTACAAACATGTTCAAGCGAAGCTTGAACAACAATAGTTCATCCTTGGCCAAAGGAGAGGAACTAACCAAAGCCTAGCGTATAGGTTGGATTGTCAAACCGGCAAGCATAACAACGATCAATCAATTCTAGTTTAGCACAACTCAGGCCTCGAAATGGTGGACCAAAAGGGAATTGCAACTACACCACTCGAGTTACTAACAGAGATGAAGATAAGTGCATAAAGTAGAAAGATAAAGTACTTGCACTTGTCAATAATATGAAAGTAGTGCTCAAGATAAGCAAATGATATACATTATCGAATACTTTCGATTGACTCCGATACAGCACACCTTCTCTAACTCCTAACTAAACACTATTTTCAGAGTGGAAGCACCTCCCATGGGGTGCCTCCTAGAGAGGGAGAAAGAGAGTTCACATGGTGAATGGTACAAATGAACTGAGAGGGGTGCTTCTCTATTTATATGTGGAGGAGATGGAATATTCCAAGGCATCCTATGCATTATTCTTTGCCCAAAACGCTCCTTGGGCACCACCTGGCCAGGCAACTAACATAGGAAGGTCCGTAACTTCCTTCCCCACATGTTGGTGCAAGAAACCGGTCTCAAAAGGGGTGAACCGGCCGTTACACGCGAGAACCGGCAACTTAGCAGTTGATTTGGGTCAAAAACCGGCCAACTAGGTAGTTAGACCGGGCGGCACATGCTCTGGGTGTGCCACGTGCCCCCTGGGCGGGCGGACCGTGCCCCGCGTGCTTCCTGTGCGCCACGTGTCCTCCGAGCCGAGCTGGCGGGCCGACCGAGCGCGGTCTCGCGCGCGGGCGCCTCCCTGGACTGCCGCGTGGCGGGCGCTGGTTGGCCCCGCCGCCATGGCATGGATCGCCATCTGTGGGCGCTTGGGCGCACCAATCTAGCCCCACCACGTGTCGCACCCTCGCTACTTCCCGCCTGTGCAGGTATGGATTGGGGCTGCTAACGTCAGCGATGACGTCAGCAGTCCCTATATTTTTGTATTTTTGATATCTTTTGTATAGGAGCTCCAAATGATGCAAATAATATGTCGGTTGGAATCGTCTCAACGAGCTCTATGCAATGGTGTAGTCCTTGAGGGCATTTGAGATACTTTTTAGTAGTCATATTTGCAATCCATTCTCAAGCCCCTTTTTTGCGCTGATTCTCTCCTGCTCCAAATGATATACTTTTGCATGGAATTTGAGCATCTCCCTGTGATACACCGAAATCCACCAAAACTCGTGGAATTCATTAGTGTTAGGTAAATAATGCACAGAACATTATCTATACCCCATTTATTCACCGAGGAATTGACGGTCGAAATGGTGAAATAACGACCGTCAACACCAACGACGACGACGACGACGACGATTACAGTGACGACGGCGGCGGCAGCGATGACGGTGACAGCAGTGACGAGGACGTTGCCCTGCCCCCCAAGAAGCGCCACCTGCATCACCAATTAGCTTAGCAGTAGTGATTAGGAATCCGATGTTCCGTAGTTAATACCCATGTATCCCTTGCAACAATATGTAATGAACTTTATCTTCTAATGATATCTTATGTCCTCATTTGCAATCCCCTTTGACCGATGTATGATAATGATATAGTTCGTATCCTTCGAACGACCACTGTAGGACTTTGACATCTACTAGACCACCAAGGAACGAATCTTGTCAGACAGAATTGCCACGATCTAGATGCATAGTTAAATTTTCTATCTTCTAAGGCAAAAAATTTGCTGAACGAACAACTGCCACTAAATGCCTTAGAACCAACTGACCAACATCCGACTTAATTTAACCAAGAAAATGACACTCGACTGAACTGCCACTTAAAATTGACCTCCACATAGTCCTTTGACTGCCTTGCCGACTGAAATCCGGCTAACTTAGCATGTCAAGAACCGCTGATTCGCTCGATTCACGTCAGATAGTACTGACGTCATCAAGTTCCTTAATAAAAACAGGACATCCCAATATAATGCCGTTAGGTATTAAAGAGAACCAATACCCTAACGGTTCTTTCTACTTGAATCCTCATTCCCCAATTTCTGCAATTGCTCCGTCGCCAGTGCCAAAAAACTTGAAGTCCTTGCCCAAAATCTCCCAAAATCAGACTAGAATCCTTCTCAACTATGTCTCCAAAAAAGAAGACAATCAGCGAGCACGGGAACACCAGCGAAGGACTCTCGCATGACAAGAACCGGCCAATCCCCTCGCCATTCCTTGCATTTTGTACATCCTCCATCTCTGAATCTCACTTAATCCATCTTGTAGAAATGGGAGTTCTTCCCGCTAAGGAATTAGGCGGGTGGAGAAGTTGTGAGGGGGAAACGGTCCCCACAGAAGATACTCATGAATCTCTAGATTTTGCCCCTTTCTTTGTGCACGGACTAGGACTGCCCCTCTATTCATTCGTGTGAGGTCTGCTCAATTTCTATTCTACTGACTTGTCACATCTGAACCCCAATTCCATTCTTTAAATCTCAATCTTTATCCATCTATGCGAAGTTTTCCTTGGAATTCTTCCGCATTTTGGTCTTTTGAAGCACCTCTATCATTGCAAACCCGGTACCCGAGATAGGGTCTTGCAAGTAGTTGGCAGAGCTAGCTTAGAACTGCGTAGGGGGTGAAGATCAGTGTACCTAGATATCCCGCTTAAAGACAGCAATAGGGGGTGGCACTCTGAGTGGTTCTACATCAGCAATCATGGAAATTCCCTGCCACCCCGGTTGGGCTGACAGCCAAACACCAAGCTGAGAAGTTGGGAAGAGGCACCAACTGCAGAGAAAAGTGCTGAGGTAGAAATTCTACTTAAGAATATTGCTGATTTGAAGGAAAACGGCTTAACTGCCCAAGCCGTAGTCATTGACTTCACATTCCGAAGCATCCAACCCTTGAAGGATCAAGTCTACCCAGCCTACCTGTATGTTGGAGCAAGTGATCCTACCTGGGAAACCAACTAAGTTATTACTGCACAAGAAATCAAAGCTCGCGTTGGTTTGATGCTAAGGGGTGATGTCCACAATGAAGGATCTCCACAACCCTACTCTGCATGGCACCCTACCCCTTCTGTAAGTATTTTAGCTTGTCCGACCAAATCAATTATAAGATTTGATAATGCAAACACCACTGAATATGCTTTCTGATTTGACCTTGCAGAGCAATATTGCCAAGTTTTTGTCCAAGCCACCTCAACAAGGTACAGACAAAATTCTGAAACGTGGGTCCGAATTGACGACTGAAGAGATGGAAGCGGTTGTTGCTGCAACACAAGGTGAAAGCAACAATGAGGTCACCACATATATAATGGTTCCTCGTCCAGCTGAAGGCTCTGAGGCTAGAGAAGATACTAGGGCTCAGGAAGAACAAGCCCTAGAGCGTGGAGACACTAGAGCTGATGGCCAAGCCCACAAGCATGCAACCATTACAAAAGAAGGTGGTCCTGCTACAGAGGTGTCCAAGCATACCTAAACCAAGATATCTACTATGAGAACCGAAGTCCCATGAAAGAGGAGAACAATCACGGAGCAAGGCAAAATTTAGAATGTCCACTGTGGCCATTCCCGACTTATCATCGCCATCCAAGAGGACAAGCAAGAAGCCCAAACTACAGGAGAGAACTGATACTAGTGAAGGAGCTTCTCCGGGCCATATTGCCTGGAATATGCTAGCCAATGAAGAGCAGGAAGAAGAAGTTCCCCTTCAATGTCGCGAGAGGAGGTCAAAGAAAGTGCAGGAGGCCGAGACCACCTCCACTCCCCCGACTCAACAAGTTATGCCAGTAGAAGAGGAACTAAACCTTTCTGATATTGATCTCAAATTTGACAACTTTACGAAGGCAGTCCCACATCTTATATTTGCCGGGATGACTGAAGACAACATCACACCGCCATGGTCTGTTTGATTCCTTTACCTATTGTTCCTCTTCTCTACCTCTGCCGTCAACCTCCCGACTGAATAAAATTCTATTTAGGCCATCTCTGGAGCAAGACATAGTAACCCACGAACTTGGGGCTGGCCCGGCTGCAGCCCCCAAGCCTGAAGCCCCGAACTATCTGACTGGAACCGCGCTAGAAAATGCAGACAACCAGCAATACGACCCTGACACCAGGCCCTCGGTCGACTGGCATGACACGCTCAGCAACCCGGGAGGAAAAAACACCTTGGACTACTAGGTGCATCCCTTGGATGAGCATGAAACAACACACGAGAAAGAAACGACTGCTAGAGGTGAGACAGCTGATACCGAGACCACGATGGATACGTCTGTACTGGTTTTGAGCCCCCATGACATAGGCACAGGGCCGGCAAAAGACATACGTGCCATTTCCAACACTACCATGCTCGATATTGTAGGACCGAGACATGCGACTAGAGGGGTGAATAGGAGCACTTGAAATCACAAAATCACAAACCCCCAAGTGGTAACCGAAACTAAGCACTGTCCACTGAACAGATACGTGCCTAGCAGCGCAAGGGTGCCGTCCACTGTGAGGATACGCACCAATGCAAGAAAGCTCAAGATCCGAACAAGAAAAACAGCGGAGCAACGAATTTTGCAATACCCGCCACAAGACACTCACCGCACCGAGGTGCGTCTCACTGACTCACAGTAAGCATAGAGAATGGTCTTAAAGGAGGAATGCAAAAATCCGAAGCAAAATCACAGCGGGAAAACCAAACTGGGGAGAACACAGCAGCTCCCAAGCAGGACCGGACTGTCCGGTGGCCAACACCAGACTATCCGGTGGGACCGGACTATCCGGTGCCTGATGCCGGACTGTCCGGTGGCACGGCTAGGACAGTGCCTCACGCCGGGCTGTCTGGTGGGTGCTGACGAACTATCCGGTGGAACCGGACTGTCCAGTGGCCTCTGCCGGATTGTCCGGTAGGGTCGCAGAAAACACGTTTTCAAATCCAAACTTGATCAAACCTTGTCCAAACTACACGAAATTTTGCACAGGTTATCTGGACCCTATTTCAAAGTTATTCCCAAAAGATCAACTTATGGTAACCGCGGAATCAGTAGGAATTTCAGATCTTGTGAAATGGCCATCCTTGGGCAAGAAAGGGGAAAACACAAAAGAGGCTTGCTCGTGGCAATCCAGCAGGATTGAGATGAACTAAGTCATGATCTCCACGTCCTTGCAAGTCCAGAATATCATCAAAGAAAGGGATTCAAGCTTGCCCGACAAAAACACCCAAAAAGCAAGGATTGAACCCAAAAACCAAAGAGAGAGGGGGAGGAGAAGAACACAAGGTTGCTGCACGAATTTGCTTCAATTAAGTGCCCAAGATGGGTCCAAAGATTCAGCATACAAGCAGAAATTCATCCCAAGCAACCACCCTCACCTTCCCTCAAGATTAGGAGGCTAAATCCTACTCTAACCTCCCTAACAATGGAGCTCAAAGCTTAAGGACGAAAATCACCAAGTGAAGACTAATCCTAGCAGCCAAGAGCATGTCTAATGACTTGCCTTGGACCTATTTATACCCGAGTGCTATTTAGAAAGTTTTGCACTTAGGTCCCTACAGCTAGACAAACCCTAAGGACTCAAATGAAAGATTACAGGATATTTTGGGACGCACGACCACGATGAAGTCTTGATCTTCGTAAGTACCACGCAATCCTCAGATGCTCTCCACGTGGCCAGTAGTGCCAATCCGCGATCCTCCCCCGGTTTTGAAGTCAGAAACCGGGAAACTTTAGGAAGTCTCCGCCTGGGCCGGATTTGGCCCATCTTCTATATCTTGGCGAGTCGTGGCCCAACTCACCAAGGCTTGGGTAGCTTGGGTGGCGGTTTTGAGCCGAAGCCTCCAAAGCTTCCCTCGCACGCCTTCGCGCCATGCATTCGGGTTGGAGCACCGCGGTGGCGCCCGGCATCCCCTGTCCATCGGGGCAGCCTCATAGTCCTTCAGAGGACTTACTTCTGCCGTCGCCATGCCGCTCCTCCGTATACGGAACTCCCATAGCCGGCAGACGCCGAGTGTGCCTCCAGTCCTTCGGAGGACTTTCCTCTACCTCCAGTCCATCGGACGTCTTGTGCCCAAGTCCTTCTGGGTCATGCTACTATTGACAATCACTCATCACTCCAGAGGCAATGGAGCCGGTCCATTGGCTCTCAATCTCCCCCTTGATGAGTGCATTGTCAACACCTTCAACCTATAACCTGAAATAGAACAAAGACAAAAGGAAAAAATGTAAAACCGAAAAGAAGGAAGAAAAAGAAGAAGTAGCTCAAGATGCCCAAAGGCCAAATACTGGCAGAAAAGGGCAAATTGACACAACAAAAACAAAGTCAAAGATCAACCCCCTAAGACAAGGGAAAGCGCTCAACGCAGTCGATCAAACTAAAGCATGACCCCTCAAGAAAGAGGCAAAACTGGCTCAACACAGTCATGCTAAGGCAAAACATCGGCTCCTCCAGAAAGAGGCAAAAGGCACAACACACCGATGCAAGAGCATGCTAAAAGCTTAAACTCCCCCTTAACTAGATCTCTACAGAGTCCTCCCCCTTTGTCCAACATCTCTCTCTCCTCAAGAGTCAACATCTCTCCCCCTTGTTGACAATGGACACATCAAGGGTTCATAGAACTCAACTCCCCCTGATATGGACAACTCCCCCTCAAAACATGGCATGAAATGCATGAAGTGTACCATGAAGAGCTCAGCAGGGATGAAAAGCTAGTAAATACAAGTTCTAGCATACAGAGCAAGTGAGGGCAAGGTAGCATGCAAACAAGCTCAAATGAATCTATCTTATACAAAACAGGAGCATGTTTTACAGGGTTGTTGAAAAGAGAGCATCACCAACATGAATAGCATCTAGCAAGATAGGCATGAACAGCAAGATGCTAGCAAAACATACAAGGTGTGCTACTCTCAACCAAGGCATCTACAACAGGCCATAAGCTGTTTAGAGACTTGCAGATTTCAGAGTTAGCAATTTAGAACTTCAAGCAAATCAGATCATGTGCCAGGGGTTATTCACTTGTCGTTGCCACTTCTTACCAACCAATGCCAAGCCTAGGTTCAGAAAACCATCAGAAGCTTAAGACTAGGTTTTGGTCATACACAGCCTAGTCCAAGTTCATGCCAAAGTGCAAAGGCAAGCTATCTCAAACTAGATCAGTGTGACAAGTGAACCCTCCTAGATCTTTTCAGTTTAGCTCATAGGACACCACTTGTAAACCACATTCATTCAGATTTTAGATTTGAACAAGGTGCCATAAATGCTTAGGCATCAGTGTAATACAAGCATATGACTAGCATATTCAAGCATGAAAAGATAGCATAGCATTCAACATTCCTACACATGCTAGGTAGCCAAGTCAAGTGGTGATCATGGTTTTTTATTTTGAAGAAACAAAAGTGACTGAGCTCACAAAGGATATTAGACAGATTCAAGGAGCTTAGCCAACCATGATCATGCAAGCAACTGTACAATCTAGCACAAGCAAGTACTAACTTGTCATACCAGAAGAGCTCTAGTGCTAGTGAAAGTGAAAATGCATATGTTACAATGCAATGCATGGTATGAGACAAAAAAACAAGAAAAGCAAAGAAAGAAAAAACAAAACAAAATCTAAACTATACCAAAGTTACCCCAACCTAAAAGGGGTAACAAACACCAAGCTCCCCACGCAAGCGAGCAAATATGCTCAGGTCTAAGGGCTTGGTGAAGATATCGGCCAACTGGTTCTCAGTCTCTAAATGGATGAAGTCTATATCTCCCTTCTCATAGTGATCTCTCAAGAAGTGAAACCTCACGTCTATGTGTTTAGTTCTGGAGTGCAGGACGGGGTTCTTAGCTACAGAAATAGCAGAAGTAGAGTCTACTTGGAGAGGGATCTTCCTAAAACTGAGACCAAAGTCGCTCAAGGTGGACTTCATCCAAAGCAGCTGGGAGCAGCAACTAGCAGCAGCAATGTATTCAGCTTCTGTGGTGGAAGTGGCTACTGCTAGATTGCTTGCGTGAGGACCAAGAGACAAGAGAAGACTGAGAAACTGGCAGGTGCCAGAAGTAGAATTGTGCTCCAGCCGACAACCCGCAAAGTCAGCATCCGAATACCCTCTAAGAGAGAGCAACGAAGCTGAAGAGAACTAAAGTCCAAGCTTAGGAGTGTATTTCAGGTACCTGAAGATGCGCTTCACCGCTTGACGATGTGGTAGCCTTGGTGAGGCCTGAAAACGCGCACAGAGGCAAACCGCGAACTGAATGTCCGGCCTGGTCGCCGTCAGGTACAGAAGTGAGCCGATGATCCCTCGGTACTCTCTTTGGTCCACCACTTCCCCTTCTTCATCAGCATCAAGAGCCGTCTGTGTTGACATGGGAGTCACCATGGGCTTGAGATCTCCCTTGTCAAACTTCATCAGAATGTCCTCCGTGTACTTGGCTTGATGGACGAAGGTTCCTTCTGGGCCTTGCTTAATCTGAAGCCTGAGAAAGAACTGAAGCTCACCCATGAGACTCATCTTGAATTCACTGCTCATCTGTTCAGCAAACATAGACACCAAAGCATGAGACGAACCACCAAGGATAATGTCGTCAACATACATCTGAACAAGAAGGGTGTCACCGCCACGACTCAACAGAAACAAGGTCTTGTCTACTGAACCCATCACAAAACCAGACTTGAGCAGAAAGGCTTTCAACCTAGCATACCAAGCTCTTGGAGCTTGCTTCAGACCATACAGGGCTTTTCTCAACTTATACACCCGGTCTGGAAACTTAGCACTCTCAAAGCCAGGAGGTTGTCTCACATAAACCTCCTCCTCTATGAAACCGTTTAGAAAGGCTGACTTGACATCCATCTGCTGCAACTTCAAGCCTTTAGAGGCAGCAAAGGCAAGCAAGATCCTAATACCCTCTAAACGAGCTACAGGAGCAAAGGTTTCCTCATAATCTATCCCCTCCTTCTGACAGAAACCCTGGGCTACCAATCTCGCTTTGTTCCTCACAACCATCCCATCCTCACCCTGTTTGTTCTTGAAAACCCACTTGGTTCCTATAGGGTGGCAGTTTGGTGGAGGTTCAACTAAATCCCAGACATAGTTTCTCTCAAAGTTCTCCAACTCCTCATGCATGGCGTTCACCCAACTAGGATCAGATAATGCATGTGACACATCCCGGGGTTCGAAAGAAGCAACAAATGCGGAGTGATAGAAAAAGGCTAGAGAGTTAACCGAACAACGTGTGACACGCTGATGTAGATCTCCAATCATCCTGTCTGGAGGGTGATCCCGCTGGACCTGCCGAGATGGAACAATCTCGGAGGTCACCTCCCCTGCGTCCTCAGCGGGGCCAACCTCTGCTCGAGCTTGCGGTCGGGGGAGTGAGGAGGAAGCCGTAGGCAAGGGTCCTCCTTCATCTTCAGAGCTCGTAGCAGAGGGGGCAGGAGCTGCAGCCGGTGCAGTGGCTCCTGCATCACCAGCATCCACTTCGCCTTCCTCATCTTCAAAGATGGGAGTGCCTTCTTCATCATCACCTGAAAGCACAAATGCAGGTGTTGTGCAAGGCATAGATTCATCAAAGGAAACTTCACAGGTCTCAACCACTTGTCTAGTATTAAGGATCCACACTCTATATGCTCTAGAGCTAGAGGCGTACCCAATAAAAATACCATCCAAGCAGCGAGATTCAAATTTGTCCAAATGCCCCCCCTTTTTGAGCACAAAGCATCTGCAGCCAAATTCACGCAGGTGCTTGACGCTAGGCTGCCTACCAAACCATAGCTCGTATGAAGTCTTTCCCAATAAAGCCCGTAGGAAAATATGGTCGGCAATGTAACAGGCCGTATTCGTAGCCTCAGCCCAAAAACGTCGCAGAGTCTTATGCTCATCAAGCATCGTCCGCGCCATCTCTACAAGTGTGCGGTTCTTTCATTCCACAACACCGTTCTGCCGTGGGGTATAAGGAGATGAGAATTGGTGATCAAGACCAAGGTCACGACAAAAGGTTTCGAAACGAGAGTTACGAAATTCTCCGCCATTGTCGCTGCCGATAGCCCTCATGGCTTTATGACTCTCATTCCTTAACCTCAAGACCAGATCCCAAACAAAACCAAAAGCTTCATCTTTGAATTCCATGAAGAACACCCACGAATAGAGAGAAAAGTCATCCACAACTACAGGCACATACCACTTCCCACTGACCGACTGTACCCGAGCAGGACCAACCGTGTCCATATGTAGCAGTTCACCCGAGTAAGAGGTCCTCACCAAATTGACAGGTGCATGAGAAGCGGCAACCATCTTGCCATGACGACAGGGGTGGCATACTAAGTCCTTTTCTGCTTTCAATTTGGGCAATCCTCGGATCAGATCCATTGAGCTCCCTGTGCTTCCTCGTCCCCCTCTTGAGAATGAGGTGGATGAGGTTGCTGGTGATGGCGGTCGACAACGGCTTCCCCTTGCATGTCCTTGTCGTCTTTGAGGAGAGTCATGGCGCAGGGGATGAATGACTGGTGCAACAAGCTTGCCTGGTATGTGGCCATGGCGTTGCGGAGACTGTGAGAGAATTGGGATGGAGCCTAATCCTCCCAACGGTTCAAAGAAAAGCGCTCGTGATTTTTGGTCAACGGCGGGAGCAGGGCCACCAAGCGTGGAGTGATCGCAGGCGCGGGAGTCAGAGGCGAGGGACGAACCTCTGGTTGTCATCCTTTTCTCTCCCGACTGATCTAGATTTAGATCTGAGTCGGGGAAGTAGAGAGCGCAGTGCGCTGAGTTGGTGATGACGTGACAGTCGACCGAGGCGAGGAAGCCAATGCAAACCTGTGCTCAGTCGACTTCATGACGATCTGTCATGGCCCCAAGCCAGATTGACCCAAAGCGCGTCTCAGTGACCCAAAGCTCACCCGAGTAAGAGGTCATCACCTGATTGACAGGTGCATGAGAAGCGGCAACCATCTTGCCATGACGACAGGGGTGGCAAACTAAGTCCTTTTCTGCTTTCAAATTGGGCAATCCTCGGATCAGATCCATTGAGCTCAACCTGACTAGCAGATCAAAACTCAAATGGCCAAGCCTCCTATGCCACTTCCAAATATCAGCAGAAGGACTAGCAACCAAACACCGAGGAGGTCCAGAGACAGATGCAACGTAAACCTTAAAAACCTGCCCATAGGGCAAAATCCGACAAACAAGGTTTTCCTTAGCATCAAGCACACAAGAGGAACCCTCCTTAAAATGAACATCAAACCCTTCCTTGAGAAGTTGCGAGACAGAAACCAAATTGAACCCCAAATTCCTCACCAAAGCAACTTCTCTCAGGGAAAGCTTGCCAGAAAGAGCAACAGAACCAACACCCAACACTTTACCTTGACCATTATCCCCAATGTGATGTACTCCTTGGTGCTCACGGGGTTGAGGCTGGAGAACCATCTGCGGTGCCCTGTCATGTGCCTAGAGCAACTGGAGGCCATGATCCATATGTCCTCCAGGCCTCGATCCTGCAAAATCAAGGAAAGCGAGAGTGAGCAAATGGTCTGGCACTGGGGTTAGTGTAACTGCTGAACCACTGCCGAGCCATCTACTCAAAAGTGGGGTAAACACAGTCAAAGTAAGCATCACGTCTACCTGGGTACCCACGACCTCTAAAGCGTGAGCTCTCAAACCCTCTAACTCCAAAGCCTCGGTCAGAAGATCCATGGCCACGCTGAAAATGACTAGGAGCTCGATCGGGAAAGCGTCTCTCTCCTCTAGGAACATGGGCCTGAAAGCCGCCTCCTCTCTCACCAGCAAAGCGGTCTCTCATCTCACCGCCACGGGGAAGATCCTGCCTACCACCCTGGTAGAACTGATCTTGGTTCCCCCAGGCTCTCTCCTGCCTCTCAACAAGATCCTGCAACTTGTTGATGATATTGAAAACGACCGAACAAGTCATCAATGGACTCACCAGGCTTCTGAACGAAATTTTCATACTCGCGCCTGTAAGTCTCAACGAGACGCCCCTTGATGGTAGCAGTGCCCTCATGGTGTGCACTCAGCAGGGACCAGATCTGACGGGCTGTCTCAAGGTGGCTCACTTTCTCATAATCAACTGGACCAAGTCCTGAGAAGAGAAAGTTAACAGCTTTGGCGTTCGCCTCATGCTGAGCCACAATCACTGGGGTGGTGTGCTGGGCAACTGGAAGCACCACAAAGTTCGCACTCTGAGTAGCATCCCATATATCCTGGCCCTGGCTAAGCAAGAAAGCTCTCATCCTACCTTTCCAGTAGGAGTAGCCATCGGAACCAAGGACCGGAATCTTCCCAGAGTGAGTCACAGTCGCTACTGGTTTCTCACCGGTAAAGGTATGATGAAACCTAACCGGCTCTGATACCAATTGTAGAACCGAGACGTGCGACTAGAGGGGGGTGAATAGGAGCACTTGAAATCACAAAATCACAAACCCCCAAGTGGAAACTGAAACTATGCACCGTCCACTGAACAGATACGTGCCGAGCAGCGCAAGGGTGCCGTCCATTGTGAGGATACGCACCAATGCAAGAAAGCTGAAGATCCAAACAAGAATGACAGCGGAGCAACGGATTTTGCAATAACCGCCACAAGACACTCACCGCACCTAGGTGCGTCTCACTGACTCTCAGTAAGCAAAGAGAATGGTCTTAAGGGAGGAATGCGAAAATCCGTTGCAAAATCACAGCGGAAAAACCAAACTGGGAAGAACATAACAGCTCCCTGGCAGGACCGGACTATCCGGTGGCCAACACCGGATTGTCCGGTGGGACCGGACTATTCGGTGCCTGACGCCGGACTGTCCGGTGGCACGGCCTGGACACTGCCTCTTACCGGACTGTCCGGTGGGCACTGCCGGACTATCCGGTGGAACCGGACTGTCCTGTGGCCTCTGCCGGATGGTCCGGTAGGGTCGCAGAAAAGATGATTGCAAATCCTAACTTGATCAGACCTTGTCCAAACTTCACGAAATTTAGCATAGGTTATCTGGACCCTATTTCAAAGTTATTCCCAACAGATCAACTCAAGGTAACCGTGGAAACAGCGGGAATTTCAGATCTTGTGAAATAGCCATTCTTGGGCAAGAAAGGGGAAAACACAAAAGAGGCTTGCTCGTGGTAATCCAGCAGGATTGAGATGAACTAAGTCATGATCTCCACGTCCTAGCAGGTCAAGAACATCAGCAAGGAAAGGGATTCAAGCTTGCCCAACAAAAACACCCAAAAAGCAAGGATTGAACCCAAAAACCAAAGAGAGAGGGGGAGGAGAAGAACACAAGGTTGCTGCACGAATTTGCTTCGATTAAGTGCCCAAGATGGGTCTAAAGATTCAGCATACAAGCAGAAATTCGTCCCAAGCAACCACCCTCACCTTCCCTCAAGATTAGGAGGCTAAATCCTACTCTAACCTCCCTAACAATGGAGCTCAAAGCTTAAGGACGAAAATCACCAAGTGAAGACAAATCCTAGCTGCCAAGAGTACTTCTAATGACCTACCTTAGACCTATTTATACCCGAGTGCTATTTAGACAGTTTTGCACTTAGGTCCCTATAGCTAGACAAACCCTAAGGACTCAAACGAAAGATTACAGGATATTTTGGGACGGACGACCACGATGAAGTCTTGATCTTCGTAAGTTCCACGCAATCCTGGGATGCTCTCCTCGTGGCCAGTAGTCCAATCCGCGATCTGCCCCCGGTTTTGAAGTCAAAAACCGGGAAACTTCAGGAAGTCTATGCCTGGGCCAGATTTGGCCCATCTTCTCTATCTTGGCGAGTCGTGGCCCAACTCACCAAGGCTTGGGTAGCTTGGGTGGCGGTTTTGAGCCAAAGTTGCCGAAGCCTCCCTCGCACGCCTTCTCGCCACGCATTCGGTTGGAGCACCACGGTGGCGCCCGGCATCCCCCGTCCATCGGGGCAGCCTCACAGTCCTTCGGAGGACTTACTCCTACCGTCGCCGTGCCGCTCCTCTGTATACCAAACTCCCATGGCCGACAGACGCTGAGTGTGCCTCCAGTCCTTCGGAGGACTTCCCTCTACCTCCAGTCCATCTGAGGGCCTCCTATCCATCGGAGGTCTTGTGCCCAAGTCCTTCTGGGTCTTGCTACTGTTGACAATCACTCATCACTCCAGAGGCAATGGAGCCGGTCCATTGGCTCTCAGACCGGACTGTCCGGTGGCCAACACCGGACTGTCCGGTGCGACCGGACTATCCGGTGCCTACTGCCGGACTGTCCGGTGGTACGGCCCGGACAGCGCCTCACGCCGAACTGTCCGATGGGCGTTATCAGACTATCTGGTGGAACCGGACTGTCCGGTGGCCTCTGCCGGATTGTCCGGTAGAATCGCAGAAAGGGCGTTTTCAAACCCAAACTTGACCAAACCTTGTCCAAACTTCACAAAATTTTGCGCAGGCTATCTAGACCCTATTCCAAAGCTTTTCCCAAAAGATCAACTCAAAGTGACCATGGAATCATCGGAAATTTCAGAACTCATGAAATGGCAATCCTTGGGCAAGAAAGGGGAAAACCCACAAAAGGCTTGCTCATGGCAATCTAGTAGGATTGAGATGAACTAAGTCACCATCTCCATGTCCTAGCAAGTCCAGAACATCAGCAAGGAAAGGGATTCAAGCTTGGCCAACAAAAACACCCAAAAGCCAAGGAATGAACCCAAAAACCAAAGAGAGAGGGAGAGGAGAAGAACACAAGGTTGCTGCACGAATTTGCTTTGATTGAGTGCCCCAGATGGGTCTAAAGATTTAGCATGCAAGCAGAAATTCATCCCAAGCAACCACCCTCACCTTCCCTCAAGATTAGGAGGCAAAATCCTACTCTAACCTCCCTAACAATGGAGCTCAAAGCTTAAGGACAAAAATCACCAAGTGAAGACTAATCCTAGCAGCCAAGAGGCCTTCTAATGACCTGCCTTAGACCTATTTATACCCGAGTGCTATTTAGACAGTTTTGCACTTAGGTCCCTATAGCTAGACAAACCCTAAGGACTCAAACGAAAGATTACAGGATATTTCGAGACGGACGACCACGATGAAGTTTTGATCTTCGTAAGTTCCAGGCAATCCTCGGATGTTCTCCACATGGCCAGTAGTCCAATCCGCGATCCGCCCTCGGGTTTGAAGTCAGAAACCGGGAAACTTTAAGAAGTCTCCGCCTGGGCCGGATTTGGCCCATCTTCTCTATCTTGGCGAGTCGTGGCCCACCACACCAAGGCTTTGGTAGCTTGGGTGGCGGTTTTGAGCTAAAGCCGCCAAAGCCTCCCTCACATGCCTTCAAGCCACGCATTCGTGTTAGAGCACCGCGGTGGCGCCCAGCATCCCCGGTCCATCGGGGCGGCCTCGCAGTCCTTCGGAGGACTTACTCCTGCCGTCGCCGTGCCTCTCTGATGAGGACATCAACTACGACACTAGTACATCTACACCAGCAGCAACTTCTCCAGCGCCACCTTATTCTGGGCCAATTACTCGGGCCCGTGCAAGAGAGTTGAACTTCGTTATGATGCTGAAGAATGAAGGCCCAGAAGACTGAAGGCTGGTCCAACAGAAGGCCTTTGTGTGTGGGCGCCTAGGGCTGGCCCAACATGGGGCGCCTAGGGCTGCGCCCCCACACCCTGGATGCCAGGGGCGGTGCCCCCTTTGCTGGCTGCGCCCCCTTTCCCTTTATTAGTCGAGTCCTGTTTCTTTTAGAACTTGAGTTTTGTTTTACATCTAGCTTTAGCTACATCAGAACACGCACAAATACGTGCTGTCCTCTGTAATTCAGAACTCCACCTTCGAGTGATTAATAGATTGCTCGCGTCTTGTTCTTGTTCGTTCTTCGATTGCGGACAGGAAACGATCTTCGTGATCAGGCTGATCTTGCATCAACAAGGTCGGTAACCACAGGGAGTTGGTTCAGCGATTGCATTGGCGCTTCGGGTTCGCTCGTCGTAGTCGGATCGTGAGGGTCTACTTCCACCGAATCGAAATTATCCCCACTCACCGAAAGATCGGGCACTCCGCCTCTATCAAGTGGTATCAGAGTTCCAGGTTGATCGGTGAGTTTATCGAGTGTTTTTAATTTCCTACAGTCCACAAAACCACAACAAAAATATATGTTCCTTGTCCCAGCAACCTTTTAGCCTTTGCACTTTCTTTCAATAATTTGCATTGTTGAATTTGTGTGCTTTTGCGTTCAATTGTTGCTGGTTACCTTGCTGCATATCGCCAGAAACCCTAGCGCGCGCCGCCGCCAGAAACCCTAGCGCGCGCCGCCGCCACAAACCCTAGCGCGCGCCGCCGCCACAAACCCTAGCGCGCGCCGCCGCCATAAACCCTAGCGCGTGCCGCCACCCTTCGCCAATCCTCCACGCGTTCCTCATCGTTCCTGAATTTTACCCTTCCTGTTTTTCCCCCCCATCGTTTTCGGGATCACCCTTCCTGTTTGCCCCTTTTGCCCCCCCCCCCCCCGTCGCCTTGTGTTTCACTGAAACGGGCATAACTTTTCGCTCGTTTATCGAAAAAATCCGAAAAAAATACGGTAGCTTGGTGACTCAAAACTAAGCATACCCAAACCTGCCTTCGGCCTGTTTGCGCCGTCCAAAATTGCCAAAAAAATTCGGGAAAATAAAGAAAAAAATTGATCAAGGGTTTTGCAGTTTTTGTCTTTTTTCTGTAGACCACATCTGACCTCTGTTCAAGGTGAAATTTTGTGTGGTTCTTCCTGGTGTGTCTCTGAGTTCGAAAAAAAAAATAAGTGACAAAAAAAAAAGAGTGCAAAAAAAAAAAAACAGAGACATTCAGGAAGCCATTCAATTGGTGTTTTTGATATACAGTGTGGTACCCTTGACACCTTCCTCTTTGCCTTGATCCTTGTTCTTATTTCTCACTTTTGTCGTCCATCTCCACCTCTTTCCATCCACTTTTGCACCTTGTTTCCAGCAGCTTTTGGTTACGTGTTTAGCACTATAATTCAACATTGCATTATTGTTTGATTGTGCTAACCATTGAATTGAGTGCAGCCTACCTAGAACTCCACATATTTTCTACGGCGAGCAGTTTTTGTTTCACCAGGCAATCGCTCTTCCAATCTTTCGCCGGTTCTACCTGTTGGTTGCAGCTCACCCCTGTGTGCTTGGTAAGAACGGATAAGGATTGGATAACAGCACTAGTGTGAGCGCCTTGTGAGCCATACATCCCTGTTTTTGTTGTCAGTTTTCTTTTTGCATTTGCACTAACTATGCCAGGAGACGATGACATAAAGGATGCAGAGCTGCGGGACATGCGGGCACAGGTTGATGGACTTGCAGCAGACATACAGACGATGCATGAACGGTTTGATTCGACAATCGCTGCATCCAACGAGCGATTCGACCAACTAGACCTCGCTCAGACGGCAACGACGACCACGCTCAAGGCCATCGTGACACGACTCGAGACGTTGACCGCGACGCTCACGGAGTTGCAGAACGACTACGGCGGTGACACGGAGCAGGAAGATGGAGATCGCCGCCCTCGTGCCCGCCGTGTACGTCGCCCTAATGACTCATTTGCTAAGATTAAATTTAAAATTCCATCTTTCAATGGCAAATATGATCCTGCTGCATATCTTGATTGGGAATTAGAGGTAGAACAGAAATTTTCATGCCATGATATTCCTGCTGCTTCTCAAGTTAAAGCTGCTATTTCTGAATTTACTGATTTTGCTTTAATTTGGTGGCGCGAATATAAACTAAAACCTGGCACTGTCACCCCCATCACTTGGGATCAATTAAAAGCTGCTATGCGACACAGATTTGTGCCTTCCTATTACGCACGAGATTTGCTTAATAAAATGCAGCGTTTTCAGCAAGGCCACCAATCGGTTGAGGAATATTACCAGGAGCTACAAAAGGGTATGCTTCGTTGTGATTTGAAGGAAAAGAATGAAGCTGCTATGGCTCGTTTTCGGGGTGGCTTGAACCCTGAAATTCAGAATATTCTTGACTATAAGGAATATTATGATATGACCACATTATTTGAATATGCTTGCAAAGCTGAACGTGAAGTGCAGGGACGCCGATCCAAGACATACACTAACTCTTTTGCAGGACGGAGCTCGACATCCAGCACACCTCCTACTCTTCCTGCTACATCTACCACTAGCACTACACTGCGCGAGAGAACGTCCAAACCCGCCGTGCCGCCAGCCACAAGCGCTGCCCCTTCCGCGGTACGTACACGGGATATTCAGTGCCATCGTTGCAAAGGATTCGGGCACGTGATTCGGGACTACCCCAGCAAGCGCACCTTACTCATACGCGACAATGGTGAGTACTCTTCCGCTAGTGATTCTGAAGATACTCAACATGCGATGCTTGCCACTGACCATGCAGTTAATGAGGAGATTCATGTTGATCCGGGTGACGCCGATAGGTATGAAAGTCTTGTTGCGCAGCGTGTTCTTAGTGCACAGGTCGCCCCACCGGAGAAGAATCAGCGACACACTCTTTTCCACACCAAGGGCGTTGTACAGGAGCGGTCGATTCGCATCATCATCGACAGCGGCAGCTGCAACAACTTAGCGAGCACCATGCTGGTAGAGAAGCTTTCATTGCCCACTCGTAAGCATCCGAGTCCTTATCACATTCAGTGGCTTAATGATGGTGGCAAGATTAAAATAACACGGTCGGTGCGTGTCCCTTTTTCCATGGGTGCTTATTCTGATTTTGTCGATTGTGATGTTGTTCCCATGGAAGCATGTTCTTTGTTACTTGGTAGACCGTGGCAATATGATACTGATAGCTTGCATCATGGTCGTTCGAATCATTATTCTTTCATGTTTAAGGGTCAGAAAATAATTATACACCCCATGACACCCGAACAAATTGTTAAAGATGATCTTGCTCGAGCTGCTAGGCATGCTAAACAACTTGAACCATCGCCATTGCCCTCTACATCTGAAATCAAGTTGAATGCTCCTGTTTTACTTGCTACACGCGATGCTCTTTTGCCCTGCTATGCCCTTGTATGCTCTAGTATGCTCGTTACACTTGATGATGCACCGTCTTTGGATATTCCTCCTGCGGTTGCTAACATTTTGCAGGAGTACGCTGATGTTTTCCCCAAAGACTTACCACCGGGTCTTCCACCACTACGTGGCATTGAGCATCAGATTGATCTCATTCCCGGCGCACAGCTTCCCAACCGCGCCCCATACCGTACAAATCCGGATGAGACAAAGGAGATCCAACGCCAGGTGCAGGCATTGCTTGACAAGGGGTACATTCGTGAGTCTCTTAGCCCTTGCTCAGTTCCGGTGTTACTTGTTCCAAAGAAGGATGGTTCATGGCGTATGTGTGTAGACTGTCGTGCTATTAATAATATCACCATTCGTTATCGCTATCCTATACCACGCCTTGATGATATGCTAGATGAGCTTAGTGGTGCCACTATTTTCACTAAGATAGATTTGCGTAGTGGCTACCACCAGATTAGAATGAAACTGGGTGACGAATGGAAAACGGCTTTTAAAACAAAATTTGGGTTATATGAATGGTTGGTTATGCCGTTTGGTTTGACTAATGCTCCCAGTACCTTTATGCGCTTAATGAATGAAGTTCTAAGGCCTTTCATAGGTTTGTTCGTTGTTGTCTATTTTGATGATATCTTGATTTACAGCAAGTCTATGCAAGCACATTTAGAACATTTGCGTGCTGTTTTTCATGCGTTGCGTGCTGCTCACTTGTTTGGTAACATAGAAAAATGCATCTTTTGCACGCAACGTGTCGCGTTTCTTGGCTATGTTGTTACTCCACAGGGCATTGAGGTGGACAGCAGCAAGATCGGTGCCATTCGGGAATGGCCCACACCGACGACGGTCACACATATTCGGAGTTTTCTTGGACTTGCAGGCTTCTACCGCAGGTTCGTTCCTAATTTTAGCTCCATTGCAGCCCCTCTACATGAGCTTACAAAGAAAGGTGTGCCGTTTGAATGGAACGAATCGCAGGAGGTTGCGTTCAACACTTTGAAAGATAAGTTAACAAATGCTCCCCTCTTGCAATTGCCTGATTTTACTAAAGTGTTTGAGCTTGAATGTGATGCTAGCGGTATTGGGCTAGGTGCTGTTTTGTTACAAGAGGGCAAGCCAGTTGCTTATTTTAGTGAGAAATTAAGCGGTGCTAGCATGAGATATTCTACTTATGATAAGGAGTTGTATGCTTTAGTTCGCACTTTGCAAACATGGCAGCATTATCTTTGGCATCGTGAGTTTATAATTCATTCTGATCATGAGGCTTTGAAACATATTCGTACCCAAACCAATCTGAACCGTCGTCATGCTAATTGGGTAGAATACATTGAGTCTTTTCCTTACATTATTAAACACAAAAATGGGAAGGACAATGTCATTGCTGATGCCTTGTCTCGTCGATATACCATGCTTTCACAGTTGGATTTTAAAATTTTTGGCTTACAAACTGTGAAGGATCAATATGTCAACGATGCTGATTTTCATGATGCTTTAACACATTGCATGCATGGTGCACCATGGGGCAAGTTCCACATGCAGGATGGATTCCTGTTTCGCGCTAACAAGCTGTGTATTCCAGCAAGCTCGGTTCGTCTATTGTTGTTACAGGAAGCGCATGGCGGAGGTCTCATGGGACATTTCGGCGTCTACAAAACGCACGAGGTGCTGGCTGCACACTTCTTTTGGCCTCGGATGCGCCGTGATGTCAAGCGCCTTGTTGCACGCTGCACTACTTGTCAAAAAGCTAAGTCCCGTTTGAGCAGCCATGGTTTGTATATGCCTTTGCCTGTCCCTACTTCCCCTTGGCTTGATATCTCTATGGACTTTGTTTTGGGATTGCCTAGAACTAAGAAGGGGAGGGATAGCATTTTTGTGGTTGTTGATAGATTCTCCAAAATGGCTCATTTTATACCATGCCATAAGACTGATGATGCTAGCAGTGTTGCTGAATTGTTCTTTCGAGAGATTATTCGTTTGCATGGTGTTCCGAATACAATAGTCTCTGATCGTGATGCTAAGTTTCTCAGTCATTTTTGGAGATCACTTTGGAATAAATTAGGAACTAAATTGTTGTTTAGCACAACTTGTCACCCTCAAACTGATGGGCAAACTGAGGTGGTAAATAGAACTTTATCCACAATGCTTAGGGCTGTTTTAGATAAAAATTTGAGACGTTGGGAGGATTGCTTGCCTCATATTGAATTTGCTTATAATCGTGCAACACATTCTTCTACAAAGATGTGCCCTTTTCAGATTGTTTATGGTTACATTCCTCGGGCACCTATTGATTTGTTTTCGCTTGATGCTGCGGATGCTCCACATATAGATGCTGTTGCACATGTTGAACAAATGATTGACCTTCATGAACAAACACACCAAAACATTGCTGCTGCTAATGCTAAATATCAGGTTGCTGGTAGTAAAGGTAGAAAACATGTTACTTTTGAACCTGGTGATATGGTTTGGTTGCATTTGAGAAAGGATCGTTTTCCTACCTTGCGCCGTTCTAAATTGATGCCTCGTGCTGCTGGTCCTTTTAAGGTGCTAACCAAGATTAATGATAATGCTTATATCCTTAACCTGCCTGCGGAGTTTGGTGTTTCCACTAGTTTTAATGTTGCAGATTTGACACCATATGTGGGCGAGGACGAGGAGTTGCCGTCGAGGACGACTTCAGTTCTAGAAGGGGAGGATGATGAGGACATCAACTACGACACTAGTACATCTACACCAGCAGCAACTTCTCCAGCGCCACCTTATTCTGGGCCAATTACTCGGGCCCGTGCAAGAGAGTTGAACTTCGTTATGATGCTGAAGAATGAAGGCCCAGAAGACTGAAGGCTGGTCCAACAGAAGGCCTTTGTGTGTGGGCGCCTAGGGCTGGCCCAACATGGGGCGCCTAGGGCTGCGCCCCCACACCCTGGATGCCAGGGGCGGTGCCCCCTTTGCTGGCTGCGCCCCCTTTCCCTTTATTAGTCGAGTCCTGTTTCTTTTAGAACTTGAGTTTTGTTTTACATCTAGCTTTAGCTACATCAGAACACGCACAAATACGTGCTGTCCTCTGTAATTCAGAACTCCACCTTCGAGTGATTAATAGATTGCTCGCGTCTTGTTCTTGTTCGTTCTTCGATTGCGGACAGGAAACGATCTTCGTGATCAGGCTGATCTTGCATCAACAAGGTCGGTAACCACAGGGAGTTGGTTCAGCGATTGCATTGGCGCTTCGGGTTCGCTCGTCGTAGTCGGATCGTGAGGGTCTACTTCCACCGAATCGAAATTATCCCCACTCACCGAAAGATCGGGCACTCCGCCTCTATCACTCTCCTCCGTCTACCGAACTCCCATGACCGACAGACACGGAGCATGCCTCGAGTCCTTCGGAGGACTTTCCTCTACCTCCAGTCCATCGGAGGGCCTCCTGTCCATCGAAAGTCTTGTGCCCAAGTCTTTCTAGGTCTTGCTACTTTTGACAATCACTCATCACTCCAGAGGCAATGGAGCCGATCCATTAGCTCTCAGATGCTTTGTCCTAGGAGACAGGAAGGGTCGGGTATTGATTCCCTGCGTGATGATGGTGATGAATGTTGTGGCGCTAGGTGCAGCGTCATCACCTGTCACGCTGTTGCTAGCTTTCTCCGTTTATAGAGGGCTCGCCATCGGAGATAGGGTCATCCTCGGGTTTGCCGTTGATGACGAGGTTCTCAGAGAAGTAGGTGGGCGACCTCGAGGGTGAGCTCACCGGATCATCAAGGAGCGTTGGTGATCCTCCTAAGTGAAGCCAAGGGTCAGAAGGCGTGGACCCTATTGCTGTAGTTGTAGTTGGCCCTTCCTCATGAACAGTGAGAGACTCCAGATTGCAGATCATATGTGGACAGGAAGCCTCGCCGCCCTCTCGAGGACGAGGTGGCTGAGACAACTGCAGAGGTGGACACTGTTACGATGACGTTAGAGGAGAAACTTCTGACCCATCCACTGAACGCAAGCTGCGCCAAGTGGCGGTTCTGCAGTTTGGGGTGGAGCTGATGATGAGCCCTAGGCGAAGAATGGTCAATGATTCTTCAACCGCATGGTAGACTTTGTGGTCCACGAGGGATGTGGACGTTGACCCCAAGGCAGCTCCCCTCGATGCTTCCTTGCCTCCCTCTTGAGAATGAGGTGGCTGTTGGCGGCGAAGGTCGGCAGTCTCCCGTCGCGCATCCTCATCGTCTTTGAGGAGAGCCATGGAACGAGGGATGGACCACAAACATGACAAGCTTGCCTGGTAAGTGTCCATGGCATTGCGAAGACCGTGAGGGGATTGCGATGGAGCCCGATCCCCCATATGGTCCGGGGCACTGCGGTTTCGACCTCCAGTTGGTGATGGGATCGATACCACCTGATGTGGAGTAGTCACTGGTGTAGGAGCTAGAGACATACTACAAAACCTCCGGTTGCCGCATTTTCCTCCCTTGACTGATCTGGGTCCAGACCCAGGTCAGGGAGGTAGAGAGCGCAGTGCACTGAATTAGTTATGATGTGGCAATTGGTCGAGGCGAGACGGCAGATGAAGACCCATGCCCGGCCGATGTAACGACTGTCCATTGTGGTCCCAAGCCAAGTTGACTCGGGGTGAGCCTCGATGATCCGCCTCGCGATTGTGGCGGAACCGCCGATTTAATCCGGCCTAAGCACACCTGCCACCTCTGGCTTGCAGTGCGATTAGACCGAACTAAACCCGGTCGTCCGTCGAGAGTCATTCGACCCCCGATATTACCTTTTCCCAGAGGAACCGACATCATACACATCCAGCCCTCAATGGAGCCACAACAGATACATCATCTCAGGCAGTTGAATATAGCATATATAAGCTTGTTTTACAAACCGATTCGAAATAATAATATAAGTTTCAACATATTACCATACGAAAGGCAAGTTTGAATCAGACAGCGGAAGCGAATTTGAAAACATCTCTCAGCGGAACGAAACACTTTACTAATCTTCATGCAACGTTGATCGAGACGAGCAGCACCGAGCCCACCGGTACTACTCTCCTCCAAGTAGTTGTCCAGATGTCGCCGGTACCTGTTCTCAAAAGGTGGGGGCAAACCCTGAGTACTAATTACTCAGTAGGACTTAATGGATTGGCTTACGGCTGACGCAAAGCTTGCTTACTAGCATGTGGATCCTTAGCCTTTGGTTTTAAACAGTGTTGTGTGTATCATAAGTATCAAGTTTTCATCATCTGTATAATCACCAACATAATCGTAAATTACAGTAAGGTAACAACTCAGTTCAAACATGTAGTATTCCAAAAACATGAGTATTAAATCCAGAGTGTTTAAGTAGTTACTGCGTTGCCCGACAGTGATATTGGCATTCCCACACCTGGTGGGTTTCAGCGATTCGAATCGATTTTTAATTCCCAGGAATAACTATCATGCCAGGGGTATATGCTTACTAGCCATCGCGTTCCCACATATAGTCCCAATCTTAACCTGCCTCATCCCAAGTTCGATTCACTCCCGCCTAGCCCCCGGGTTGTGCCCCCATGACGAGCCTGCCGACATCTCGGTCTCCCCGTCATGAGTACCAAGCTCCCCCGGGCCACCTTCCTCTCAACCAGCGGGTAGGAACGTGTCTCTGTGCTTCGGACGAGCCCAGGAAAGACTTTTCCGGTCCCATTCCCCGGATAAGCACTTTAGCAATGTTATGCCGATCAGCAGACGAACAGCGGACGGGCCTTAAACGACTCGGGCGGAGCCAAACGCACACCACATAATAAAATTATTCTCCGCCCGGTCTCCATTTAAACCATGAGCATAGTATTACTTTCTCAATAGTAAAAGTTTTGTAACCTTTGAAATCACTTACGTGACGAGTGACTCCTTTCACTCGTGTCTACTCACACCTAGCAGAGCCTAGGCAACTCGTCCTACGAACTCTATATATAGGTGCTAGGGCCAGGGCGGCCAGGAGATCTAATGCAATTGTTTTCATACAACTCCTAATGCGGATGCGTAATGAAACAATCATTCATATATTAGCTGGGAGAATTCATGGTCCTGCCTACCTTTGCTTATTCTTATCAAGCCAACAAACTAAACTAGGTTAGTTTGCCGGGTTGTGAGGCTTTGCCCCAGGCAACCCCTTGATCACTTGGACAACTCCTCCTTCCAAACACGACTGATGGGCTCTCCAGGTCGTGTCTGGGGATTACTTGATCTTCTGGATCATCATTGCTTAAAGTAGCTCCCGCACTTGTTTCTCAATCACGTATCTGCAACAAGCGTTGCTATATGAATGCTATGCATGACACAGTGAATGACATGCACGATCATCAAGCATACAACTGGTTAAGCAAAATATGAGGCAAACATCTAGTTACGCATGTAATGGATTACTAGCTCAGTCAAAACCTTCCGACTGGCACTAGCATTAATACTACTTTTATAGATCCGAAGCAATCGTGTATGTGCAATTTCACAAGAACATATACAAGAATTAAGTTGTCGATCATAAACCTAACATGGTGATGTGAGCCGATAAAACATGCATTAGTTATTTAGTCATTAAGATTACTATAATAAGTGTGGGGGTTTTTATTGGATATACTGGTCTCACATTTTCGATTATTTATGTAAAATTGCATTATTTCTACTATTTCCAAATCAGAGTCACAACCTTACATGCACCACCTCCTATTCTAGCAATGAGTCATGTTCATAACCTAGAGCTCATATCAAGCCCCTAAAGTCACATGGAGCATTTTTCTCCATAGCAACCTTTTTCTAAATTAATATATGCTTAAATATAAGACAAGGGCAAAATAGTAATTAAACAGTTAATGCTAGGGCTACCAAAATTTAGACAGAGCCTACACATGTTAATAAGGCTTCTGCCCAAATTTCATAATTTTTGAAGCTCATTTTACCCACATTTCCTATTTATTAAGGTTTTTCATGCATGCACATTAACAGGGGCAAAAAGGTCTTTTCCTACTCAACCATCATATCCATTCTATAGATCTACTTAATAGGAATACAATGCAACAAAGTTTATATTTTTCTGATTTTTATTTGATTTATTACGAATTTCCAAAGTTTTCAGCCTAATAAAACACATTAAATCGAAAATCATAACAGTCAGGGACCTAAACGTGATTATCTATTAACATCAGGGGCTGAGTCGTTAGATCCGCAAGACTCAACGAACATTGCATGGGACCGAAACGTAAAAACACGAAACGGCAGGGGCTAAATCGAAAAAAGGGCTTCTTCTACCTCCAGATAGGGGCAGGGGCGTGCGAGGTCGAGGTTGGGCGGGCCGCGCCGGCGCGTAGGGGCACGGACTTGGAGCCGTGTTGCTCCAGGAAGATGTTCCCGATTATGTGCTACCGTTCCCCCTTGATTTCGTCGCTTAGGGAGGCCCGAATCGACGGGGAACGCGCGTGAACCGGAGATGAACTCCGAGGTCGCGTGCTTCGGGGCGGGAGCTTGATCTGCCGAATGGAGAGGGGAAAGGCGACGCCGCCTCGTGCTTCGGGTGCGCAGGGGTGTGGCGCAGCCGGAGTAGGGGTTCAGGTGGCGTGGGGCGCAGCGGAGGAGCGGGCACGGCGAGCTCAAGCTTGGCCGGCCATGGCGGCGTGGCCTGCTTGTCTCAGTGCGAGTGGGAGGGCGAGGGCAGCCGGGAAAGAGGGCGCGAGCGAGAGGGAGAGTGGGGGCGAGTGAGAGCGAGGGCAGGGCAGGCCGGGCGAGGCAGGGTGCAGAGCGGGCGGCGCGGGGCCGCGGCGTGGCGCGCTGGCGGCGCGCGCCCGCGGTGGCAAGCGGCGCGTGGCCGGCAGCGCCGGGCGCCGGCGCCGCGTGGCGGTGGGTCGGCCGAGTGGGACCCACTCGTCAGTGACACGAAGGAAAAATAAATTCGGGAAAAAGAAAAATGCTGTTTGACTGCTGAGACATGTTTTCAAAATTGTTGCTTTTGAACATCCTAGGGGCCGAATTTGACAAAACCCAAAATACAAAAGTTGTTCTACTCTTCCAGATCTACAACTTTGTCAAAAGGAGTAATATCAGATTCCAAGTTTAAATATGATTAAATTTGAATTTAACCTGCTGACTCCAGTTTGACCAAGGTTTAATGCAAAATTAGAAATTCCTAAAGTCTATTTTATGCCCATTTTCAGAGAAAGAGTATTATACCAATGTTGTGTAGTTTTTAATTATCTACAACTTTCTTATATGATGTTTTGCATGATAGGGACTTTTGTTCCTTTGAAATTTGAATTTTCCTTACCGATCAAGTTTAGGCAGATTTCTACTTTTTCATTAATTGACTCAAAACTCCACCTAAACCTTTGTGCATGTTACCACACTCAATAACAAAGTTGATCTACATAAAATTGTCTACAAGTTTGTTATAGAGAGTTTGGTCCCAATCACATTATATTTTAAACTATGTCACAAGTAAACTCAGGGGTTTTGCATATTTCATTAGAAAATTTTGACTTCGTGATTTACTAACCTAGTTGTTGCTCTTCTCTAAACATCATTAAGCCAAAACCTTGACTACCGCTATTCTAATTGTGTGTTAAGACTTTCGAGATGCCGGGGGCATCACAGCGATGAGGTGGAAGGAGCTAGAGCGGTCCTAATGACGTATCGGTGCGTCGGTGCCCCAGGATGAGCTAGCCTGACCCTGATCGTCGTGACGGCCAGCCATTGGCTGACCGCCCACTGAACGGATCTTGGAGCTGGTGAGGTCGAAGGAAGCTTCAGAATTGGTGATGGGGCCTTACGGTTGTGCACCACCTCCACGGCGCCAATGAGTCAGTGCAGATCACCGGTTTTGTCAGTGATGAATGAGATAGATCCAAAACGGATCATCTCGCTGGGAGCGAACTAGACAACGTTGGTGGAGAAATTGGCCATGGATCTAACTTGGTGTTGATGTCGCCGAGCCCTACCTGGCGTGCCAACTATCGGGGTTTTACACTGGCAGTGCACCACAGGATGTACCATGGGATGCTTTTGGGGGTAGCTCGATGGTTCACTAGAAAAGCGATAGAACACGTAGATTTATACAAGTTTAGGCCACAAGATGCATAATACCCTATGTCCTGTGGTGGTGGGTTGTATTGATCTGAGGTCCAGATTACAATGAGAACTAGGGCTTTTGCGCAAGAGCGTGGTTTGGCAACTTGCGATGGGTTGAGATATGCTATGTAGGGGTCCCCCATCCGCCTTATATAGTCTGATGGATTCTTGGGTTACAAGTTAGGTTCCTTCTATATCTCTTAGTCGGTTTAGATTACAAGAGATCAAACAGAATCTTTGCCTTCATCGTATCTCCCTTGATCTCCACGAATCTCGGACCCCGAGTCTGAGTCAAGTATCCTTGCATGCTTCCCTAAACCACGACATCTTTGCTAAGCTTGTCTGACCATCTTTGGGCCTGAGCTAGGCAACCGGCCCATGAAATCAGCTGTTCACCCTTCTCAGTCCCTCCAACGGCCCATGTCTTAAATCCACGCCATGAGGAGCCAGGGGATATCCATCCCCCACACAAGTACCCCATCTCTGGACTCACTTTGTCCCCATGCAGCCACTGTGCTCGTCGCACAGGGCACACCCATGCTCCTCCACCAGATCGAGCCCAACGTTGCCAAGCTCCATGTATTGCGGACAACGCCCGTTCACGGAGCGTCCCCCGACCCCTTAGTCCACCTGACATGTCTACGTCTTGTGGAATGGGTAGCCCATCACCGAGAACATCTTCCTCGACCACTTCGAGTCCGCGAGGCACCCCCTATGCACGGATTCACATCGCCCAAACTGCAGATAGTGTTCTCTTCATCCTCAGACCAAAAGGTAGAAGAAGACCCAGCATTTTTGCACATTGACCCTTGAGTTTCTATAGTTTTCTTTCTCCAACTCTCGCACTGTATGGAGGGAGTGCTAAGTTGTACAGGGTAGCCCCTAAACTTTATAAATAATGCTCATGCTCAGATGTTGTTATTGCAAACATTTCATGTCTAGGAACCCTTTCTATTAATTACATTAAATCTGAGAAGTTAAAAGTTAAATAAATTGCTAGAATTAGAAAAATTAATTTATAGCCCTTCTGCTGCTAAAATTTTGGCATAGCGTTGCTTAGCATCTATCGACATGTTATAAATGGTCTGGCTCATGTGGCAATGTCTAACATCCTGAAGTGAAAGTGGGTGTTTGTATTATTACAAACTAGATGATAGCCCACGTGTTGTGAGAACCAATGGACCAGCTCCATTGCCTCTGGAGAGATGAGTGATTGTCAACAGAAGCCAAGACCTAGAAGGACTTGGGCACAAGACCTCTGATGAATAGGAGGCCCTCTGATGGACTGGAGGTAGCTGGAGAAGAAAGTCCTCCGAAGGACAGGAGACACGTATGGCGTCGGTCGGGCATGGGATTTCGATACACGGAGGAGCGGTGCGGCGACGGCAAGTGTAAGACCTCCGAAGGACTGTGAGGCGACCCCGACGGACAGGCGATGCCGGGTGCCACCGCCGTGCTCCAACCTGAGAGCATGGTGTGAGGATGTGCGAGGGCAATGGCGGATTCGCTCAAATCTGCCACCCTACCAACAAGTAACCAAGATTCGGTGAATGGGCTCAATTCCCACCAAGATATAGTGGAGTGGGCTATTCCAGGCCCAGGAAGGAAACCCTAAAGTTTCCTGGTTTCTGACTTCAAAACTGGGGGTCAACCGGTGGATTTGGACTACTGGCCACGTGGATGTCATCTAGAAGTTAGCGTGCAACTGAAGAATATCAAGACTCCATCGCGGTCGTCCATCCCCGAGAAAGTTGGGTATTTTCCAATTTAGCCCCTACGGGCATTTATGTAATATAGGGGTCTTAGTGTAAACTGAGTCAGTTAGGCCTGGGCTATATATACCTAAGTGGATGGTCATTTAGGTGATTCTTTCACCTCTAGAAACCCTAGGCTTAGCTTTCCAATCAGCCAAGTGCTTAGAGAGTAAATCGGGTGCTAATCTAGGATTTAGAGTGCCCTAGCACTAGTACTTTGCATTAGTGGGAGGATGAAGGGTGGTAGGCTGTGAGCAACGTTGTAACAACTGATTCCCACTTCCAATACTAGGAAGATTCGTCCCCAATTTGTGCTCATGTGTGCAGCCATCTCCTTTCTTGCCCAAAGATTGCCTTCTCACGAGATATGAAATTCCCACTAATCCCCTAGTCATATTGAGTTGATCTTTTGGGAATAGCTTGGGAATAGGGTCCAGATAGCCTGTGCAAAATCTCATGAAGTTTGGACAAGATTTAGTCAAATTTGGGGCTTGAAAACTCATTTTCTATGACTAAACCAGACTATTCGATAGGCCACCGGACTGTCCGGTCTCACCAGATTGTCCGGCTGAGCCTACAGGACAATCTATTGCAAGGTCTGCCCGGGGCTTCCCACCGGACTATTCGGCAGCCCCCAATGGACTTCCGGTGCCACCGGACAGTCTGGCCCCTGGCACCAGATAGTACGGTGATTCCCGGGAAGCTTTCCTATTTCTATGTTTTTGGTTCTTACACCGTGTTTTTGCATCGAACTTGTTTTTCCCACTGTCTGACCATTCTTTTTACCTGTTGTATACTAGTAAGTCGCATTTTGGTGAAGTGAGTGTTGAGTGGCGAATCTGCAAGTTTCCGGTGATTAGGGTGACTTGCGATCTTTGTGATCGTGGAGTTGCTTGCTCTTTCACGCCATGTGCGTATCCGTTTCATGGGTGGCACCTTGTTTCTGCTAGACACATATCTATTCAGTGGACGGTGTCTAGCATCAGTTCTCATTACACCAGTTTGGGGGTCGTGATTTTGAGTTTTCAATTGCTCCTATTCAACCCCCCTCTAGTCACACATCTCGGTCCTACTAGTGGTATCAGAGCCGGTTAGGTTTCTTCATACCTTTCCTGGTGAGAAACCAGTAGCGACTATGGCGCACTCAAGGAAGGTTCCGATTCTCGGCTCGGATGGCTATCCCTACTGGAAGGATAGGATGAGAGCTTTATTGCTTAGCTAGAGCAAGGACATTTGGAATGCTACTCAGAGTATGACTTTTGCGGTGCTCCCCATTGCCGAGCGTACCACACTGGCACTCGTTGTTCAGCACGAGGCGAACTACAAGGCGGTGAACTGTCTCTTCTCTAGACATGGTTCGGTGGACTATGAGAGGGTGAGCCACCTTGATACCGCCTATGAGATCTGGTCCTTGCTCAGTGCAGACCATGAGGGGATGGTGACAGTTAAGGGACGGCATGTGGAGACTTACCGATGCGAGTATGAGAACTTCATCCAGAAAATGGGAGATTCTATGGATGCCTTGTTTAGTCGTTTTCAGTCGATCATCAACAAGCTCCGTGTCAACTCTACCCCCGCAGCTCTTCCATACATTAACCATCAGCAGGCTATCAAGCTGTTGTATTCCTTAGACAGCAAAGTGTGGGAGATCAAGAAGAACTCCATTCTTGAGTCGGCAGGGTATGACACCTTGGGAGTAGAGGAGCTTTAGAGCACAGAGGTTGATTACCAGATGATAGATATTCTCGATGGTACTGGCTCCAAGAGCCTGGCCTTGGCTTCCAGCTCCAAGGAAGTTGCTACTAACCCCCTACTTCACAGTTTTTCGTTCCCTGCTTTGATGTCTGCGACAGAGGAGCAGTTGGCGTCACTTAGGGATGATGAGCTTTGTCTAGTGTCTAGTCGCTTTCAGCGCACCTATGAAAACTGGATGAGCAAGAAGAGGGGAGAGAGGCCCAAATTATTCGAGTGTGGAGAGGTCGGCCACTTCATCACCGAGTGCCCGAACAAGCAGAACGACTACTACAAGAAGGGCCAAAACCACTCCCGTGACTCCAACAAGTACCGCTCCAGCAAGCACGACAATAGCAAGCACGACCACACCAAGCACCGCTCCGGCCAGATCAAAAACTTCAGGAAGGCTTTCAAGAGCTACCAGAAGGACAACCAAAAGCGGGATAAGACCTTCTTCACCGAGTTTGGTTGTCTTTGCAGTGGACCGTCCTCTTCTTCCTCCTCGTCTTCATCAAGCTGAAGCGATGAGGAGATCATCACCAAGCGAGACAAGAGGAGAGATCAAGGCGGTCTAGCTGGCCTCTGCTTCGTCTCTACCAAGTCCAAGTGCAAGCACAAGATGACCGGAGATCCTTCTGCTCCATGGCAATTGAGGACAAGGACGACAAAGGCAACGACAATGACTCCTCTGATGAAGAGGTCACTACTGAGAAAGCTAAGATCCTTGATATGATGGAGAGGAATAGTTGTGAGTTCAAAGCCTAGCATAAGTTGTTGGAGAAGGAAGCCAAGAAGCTACAGAAGCAGAAAGCCAAGCTTACTGATGCTTTGGCTGAGATTGAGAGGCTGAAGAGTCTGCAAGCCCAACCTAGTGAGTTTGAGTGCCCAACCTGTGAGTCCCTCATGAGTGACCTTTGTGAGCAGAAGAGCAAGTATGCTCGTCAGGTAGAGAAGATGGATAGGCTGAAGGTTGAGTTAGGCAAGCTCCAGTCTAAACTGGATGAGCCTACTTTGAGTGAGGTGCCTAAGTGCGAGTCTTGCCCCCGCGTAGCTGTTGACATAGCTGAGCTGAAAGTGAAGTGTGAGGGGCAGCTCAAGGAGTTGGAGGAGCTTAGGGCTAGACCTATGCTTTTGGGTGCGTGCATGGTGTGTCCTACCTTGAAGAGTGAGCTTGAGCAAGTGAGAGCTGACCTTGAGGTGCTTTCAGTACCCCTGACACATGTGAGAATTGTGTCACTTTGATGTTGTTGTTGGTGGAGAAGGATGCCACCATTAGGAAGCTTGAGAAGTCTGCTCCCATGATTCCCTCTCTAGACTGTGACACCTGTGCTGCCCAGACTTTAGTTTTGGAAGGACTAAGAGAGGAGAAGTTGATCCTTGAAGAGGACAAATGTAGGTTGGGAGAGGTGCTGAGCTGGATGTATGCTAGGGAACCTCAACTTAGGATGATCATAGAGGCGAACAAGCGTGGTGAGGGTGACACTAGTGGACTTGGGTTGGGAGAGTATAGTACCTCGGGTGAGAAGAAGAGTGCCCCGATCAAGCCTAACACTGCCTCTCCCGAGCCTGATTCTACTATTGATGGGTTTTACCATGAGCCTCCCAAGGCTGCCCCAAGGAAGTCATATTGGACACCCCAAGCCACCACAAGGAAAGCTATACAAGATACTATAAGAAGTTCTTAGAAGCAAGTCCAGCAGCCAGCACCACCTACGGCTTCACCACCACACCAGAAGCCCAAGATGCAACTCCAGCCTATGCCCAACAGACCTGTCTACCACTGTGAGTTTTACCAGTGGAATGGTCACTTGGAGGAGTTTTGCTTCAGAAGGAAGCAGGCTAAGAGGCAGGAGAGAGCCTGTGGGAACCAAGATCAACTATACCAGGGTGGTAGGCACGATCCTAGCTATCGCAGTGAATTAGAGACAGCTTTGCTGGTGGTGAGAGAGGAGGTGGCTTTCAGGCCTGTGCTCCTCGTGGTGAGAGACACTTTGCTGGCCGAGCTCCTAGTCGCTTTCAGCGCGGCTATGGACCTCGTGACCGAGGCTTTGGTAGAGGGCTTGTGAGCTCACACTTTGGAGGTCATGGGTACCTAGATCGTCGTGATGCTTACTTTGACTGTGCTTTCCCCACCTTTGAGTAGATGGCTCAGCACTGGTTCAGTAGTTTCACTACCCTAGTGTCAAACCATTTGCTCACTCTCGTTTTCCTTGATTTTGCAGGATCGAGGCCTAGAGGACATATGGATCATGCACTCCGGTTGCTCTAGGCACATGACAGGGCACCACAGATGGTTCTCCAGCCTCAACCCCGTGAGCACCAAGGACTACATCACATTCGGGGATAATGGTCACGGTAAAGTGTTGGGCGTTGGTTCTATTGTGCTTTCTGGCAAGCTTCCTTGAGAGAAGTTGTTTTGGTGAGGAGTTTGGGGTTCAATTTGGTTTTTGTCTCACAACTTCTCAAGGAAGGGTTTGAGGTTCGCTTTAAGCAGGGTTCTTCTTGTGTGCTTGATGCTAAGGAAAACCTTGTTTGTCAGATTTTGCCCTATGGGTAGGTTTTTAATATTGACCTTGGATCTGTTTCTGGCCCTCCTCGGTGTTTGGTAGCTGGTCCTTCTGCTGATATCTAGAAGTGGCATAGGAGGCTAGGCCATTTGAGTTTTGATCTGCTATCCAGGTTGAGCTCGATGGGTGTGATCCGAGGATTGCCCAATTTAAAAGCAGAAAAGGACTTAGTGTGCCACCCCTGTCATCATGGCAAGATGGTTGCTGCTTCTCATGCTCCTGTTAATTAGCTTATGACCTCTTACCTGTGCGAGTTGTTGCATATGGACACGGTTGGTCCAACTCAGGTACAGTTGATCAGTGGGAAGTGGTGTGTGCTTGTAGTTGTAGACGACTTTTCTCACTTTTCGTCGGTGTTCTTCATGGAGTTCAAAGATGAGGCTTTTGGTTTTGTTTGGGATCTAATCTTGAGGTTAAGAAATGAGAGTTATAAGGCCATGAGGGCTATCCACAGCAATAATGGCAGAGAATTTCGTAACTCTCATTTCAAAACCTTCTGTTGTGACTTAGGTCTCGAGCACCAATTCTTGTCTCCATATACTCCACCTCAGAACAGTGTCATGGAACGAAAGAACCGCACACTTGTTGAGATGTGCGGACGATGCTTGATGAGCATAGGACTCCGTGATGCTTTAGGGTTGAGGCTATGAATATAGCCTGTTACATTGCCAACCGCATCTTCCTACGAGCTTTCTTAGGGAAGACTTCGTATGAGCTACGGTTTGGTAGGCAACCTAGCGTCAAGCACCTATGTGCATTTGGCTGCACATGCTTTGAGCTCAAAAAGGGGGGCCTTTGGACATATTTGAATCTCGCTGCTTGGATGGTATTTTCCTTGGGTACGCCTCTAGCTCTAGAGCATATAGAGTGTGGATCCTTGATACCAAACAAGTGGTAGAGACCTGTGAGGTTTCCTTTCATGAATCTATGCCTTGCACAATCATTGCATTTGAGCTTTCAGGTGATGATGAAGAAGGAATTCCCGTCTTTGAAGATGAGGATGTTCAGGTAGATGCTGGTGATGCAGGAGCCATTGTAGCGGCTGCAGCTCCTGTCCCTTCTGCTATAAGCTCTGAGGACGAAGGAGGACCCATGCCGACCGCTACCTCTTCGCTCCCCTGACTGCAAGCTCGAGCAGAGGTTGGCCCCACTGAGGATGCAGGGGAGGTGACCTCCGAGATTGTTCCACCTCGGCAAGTCTAGTGGGATCACCCTTCACATGGGATCATTGGTGATTTGCTTGTGAGGACCTTGAGGTCCCACACAGGTTCTATCGCTTTCTTTGCTCATGCTGCATTTGTTGCCTCTTTTGAGCCCAAAGATGTTGGACACACTCATTCTAATGGTAATTGGGTTAATGCCATGCATGAGGAGCTAGAAAACTTTAAGATGAATGAGGTTTGAGTTTGGGTAGAGCCACTGCCACATTGCAATCCTATTGGTACAAAATGGGTTTTCAAAAATAAGCAAAGGGATGATGGCATTGTTGTGCGGAACAAGGCTAGAGTTGTGGCTAAGGGTTGTTGTCAAAAAGAGGGGATAGACTGTAAGGAAACGTTTGCTCCAGTTGCACGCCTGGAAGCTATACGTATTCTCTTAGCCTTTGCAGCTTCCAGGGGTTTTAAGCTTTTTCAAATGGATGTGAAGTCTGCTTTTCTAAATGGTTTCATTTAAGAAGAAGTTTATGTCAAGCAACCCCCTAGATTTGAAAAGGCTAAACACCCTAACCATGTTTACAAATTGTAAAAAGCTTTGTATGGTTTGAAACAAGCCGCTAGAGCCTGGTATGATAGATTGAAAACCTTTTTGCTAAACCAAGGTTTCAAAATGGGAAGTGTTGATAAGACCTTGTTTCTCCTCAAGCATGGTGGTGATCTTCTTATTGTCTAGATATACGTGGATGATATCATCTTTGATGGCTCATCTCACTCTCTTGTTACTGAGTTTTCTGAGCAGATGTCGAAGGAGTTTGAGATGAGCATGATGGGAGAGTTGCAGTTTTTCCTTAGACTGCAAATCAAGCAAGGGCGTGAAGGAACCTTCATCCATCAAGCCTAGTACACAAAGGATATTCTGAGGAAGTTTGATATAGAAGACTCCAAGCCCATGGTGGCTCCCATGTCAACACAAATGGTGCTTGATGCAAATGAAGAAGGGGAGGTTGTGGACCAAAGAGAGTACCGAGGGATGATCGGCTCACTTCTGTACCTAACGACGACTAGGCCGGACATCCAGTACGCAGTTTGCCTTTGTGCACGATTTCAGGCCTCACCGAGGACATCACACCATCAAGCGGTGAAGCGCATCTTCAGGTACCTGAAATACACTCCTGAGCTTGGTCTATGGTTCTCTTCAGCTTTGACGCTCTCTCTTAAAGGGTATTCGGATGCTGACTTTGCGAGTTGTCGGGTGGAGCGCAAGTCTACTTTTGGCACCTTCCAGTTTCTCAGTTCTTCTCTTGTCTCTTGGTCCTCACGCAAGCAATCTAGCATAGCCACTTCCACCACAGAAGCTGAATACGGTGCTGCTGCTAGTTGCTGCTCCTAGCTGCTTTGGATGAAGTTCACATTGAGTGACTTTGGTCTGAGTTTTAGGAAGATCCCTCTCCTAGTAGACTCTACTTCTGCTATTTTTATAGCTAGGAACCCCATCTTGCACTCCAAAACCAAACACATAGAAGTGAGGATTCACTTTTTGAGAGATCACTATGAGAAGGGAGTTATAGACTTGGTCCATGTGGAGACCGAGAACTAGTTAGCTGATATCTTCACCAAGCCCTTAGAGCTTAGCGTGTTTGCTCGCTTGCGTGGGGAGCTTGGTGTTTGTTACCCTTTTAGGTTGGGGTAACTTTGTTATAGTTTAGGTGTTTGATTTGCCTTTTCTTTGCTTTTCTTTATTTTCCTTGCATTTTGTATCATATCATGCCTTGCATTATATCATATGCATTTTCACTTCACTAGCACTAGAGCTCTTCTAGGATGATTAGTTAGTACTTGCTCATGCTAGATTGTACAATTGCTTTCTTGATCATGGTTGGCTAAGCTCCTCGAATCTCTCTAATATCATTTGTTATCTAAGTCACTTTTGTTTCTTGAATATCAAAAACCATGATCACCACTTGAGTTGGCTACCTAGCATGTGTAGGAATCTAAATGCTATGCTATCTAATTATGCTTGGATATGCTAGTCATATGCCTTTGCAAGTTTATGCCTAAGCATTTATGGCACCTTGCCTAACCTGAAATCTGATTTAAAACTGTGCATATTGTGTGTCTTATGAGCAGAAATGAAAAGATCCAGGTGGATTCACTTGTCACACTGCTCTAGTTTGAGATCTCTTGCCTTTGCACTTTGCCTTGAACTTGTACTAGGCTGTGTATGACCAAAACCTTGTCGTAAGCTTCCGATGGTTCTCTGAACCTAGGCTTGGCATTGGTTGGTAAGAAGTGGCTAAGACAAGTGAATAAACCCTGGAACATAATCTCACTTGCATGAAGTTCAATTTTGCTAATTCTGAAACCTGCAAGTCTCTAAATTGCTTATGGCCTGTTGTATATGCTTTGGTTGAGAGTAGCACACCTTGTATGTTTTGCTAGCATCTTGTGTTTTTCTCTATCTTGCTAGACGCCATTCATGTTGGTGATGCTTTATTTTCAACAACCCTGAAAAACATGCTCCTAATCTCTATAAGATACATTCAATTGAGCTTATTTGCATGCTTCCCTGCCCTCACTTGCTCTGTATGCTAGAACACATATTTACTAGCTTTTCATCCCTGCTGAGCTCTTCATGGTACACTTCCTGCATTTCATGGCATATTTTGAGGGGGAGTTGTCTAGTTCAGGGGGAGTAGGATTCTATGAATCCTTGATGTGTCCATTGTCAACAAGGGGGAGAGATGTTGACTTATGGGAGAGATTGTTGCTCTCAGGGGTAGTTCATGGCCCAAGGGGGAGAGTTCTTGAGAGATCTAGTTGAGGGGGAGCTTGTGCATTCAAGGAGTTTGAGCTTTTAGCATGCTCTTGCATCGGTGCATTGAGCCTTTTGCCTCCTTCTGGAGGAGCCGATGCTTTGCCTAAGCATGACTGTGTCGAGCTGATGTGCCTCTTTCTTGAGGGGTCATGCTTTAGTTTGATCGACTGTGTTGAGCTGTTTCCCTTATCTTAGGGGGTCGATCTTTGGCTTTGTTTTTGTTGTCTCAATTTGCCCTTCTTTGCTTGTGGTTGGCTTTTGGGCATTTTGTGCAACTTTCTACTTTTCTTCTTTCTTTTCAGTTTTATGCTTGTTTTTTCTAGTCTTTGTTCTATTCCAGGTTACAGGTAGAAGGTGTTGACAATGCACGCATCAAGGGGGAGATTGAGAGCCAATGGACCGGCTCCATTGCCTCTGGCTGATGAGTGATTGTCAATAGAAGCTAAATACCTAGAAGGACTTAGGCACAAGACCTCCGATGGAAAGGAGGCCCTCTGATGGACTAGAGGTAGACGGAAGTCCTCTGAAGGACAAGAGCCATGCTTAGCGTCGGTCGGTCATGGGAGTTTGGTACAAGGAGGAGTGGCATGACGACAGCAGGAGTAAGACCTCCGAAGGACTGCGAGGCGATCCTGATGGACAGGGGATGCCAGGTGCCACCGTGGTACTCCAACCCGAGTACATGGCACGAAGACGTGCGAGGGCATTGGCGGATTTGAACCCACCACCAAGTTACCAAGGCTCAAAGAATGGTCTCATTTCACGCCGAGATAGAGTGGAATGGGCCGTTCTAGGCCTAGGAAGGAAACCCTAAAGTTTCCCAGTTTTTGATTTCAAAACTGGGGGTCGATCAGCGGATTTGGACAACTTGCCACGTGGACGTCATCCGGGAGTTAGCGTGCAACCGCAGAAGATCAAGGCTCCACCGCGATAGTCCGTCCCCGAGATAATTGAGTCTTTTTCAGTTTGGCCCCTACGGGCGTTTCTGTAAGATAGGGGTCTTAGTATAAACTGTGTCAGTTAGGCCTGGGCTATATATACCTAAGTGGCTGGTCATTTAGGTGACTCTTCCACCTCTAGAAACCCTAGGCTTAGTTTCCAATCAGCCAAGAGGCTAGTACTAATCTAGGATTTAGAGTCCCCTAGGCTAGTACTTTGCATTAGTGGGAGCATGAAAGGTGGTAGGCTGTGAGGAACCTCTTGTAAACTGTTTTCCACTTGTAATCAAGGTAAGATTCCCCAATTCATGCTCATGTGTGTAGCCATCTCCTACCCCCTTCTCTAGTTGGATTTTGGATGAAACTCAAAGGCTTTTGGTGATTTGCTTTGCCCACGAGTTAATCCTATTCTTTTGGCTCTTTTGGACTTGCTAGGACGTGGAGATTATGACTTAGTTCATCTCAATCCTGCAGGATTGCCACGAGCAAGGTCCCCTTGAGTTTTCCCCTTTCTTGCTCAATGATTGCTGTCTCATGAGATCTGAAATTCCTGTGGATCCCTTGGTCATTTTGAGTTGATCCCTTGGGAAAAGCTTTGGAATAGGGTCCAAATAACCTGTGCAAAATCTCATGAAGATTGGACAAGATTTGGATGTGAAAACCCCCTTTCCTAGTGACTTTACTGGACTATCTGGTAGAGCTAGCGGATTGTCCGATGGAACCGGACTATCCGGTGGCCCTCACCGAACTATCCGCGGTCAAGGAGCGGGTAGGGCTTGCACCGGTCTATCCGGTAGCCCCTGCCGGACTATCTAGCGGAACCAGATTGTTCGGCCCCTTACCCGGACTATCCGGCGTGTCCAGGGCAGGAGCCGTGTTTCTGTTGATTGCTTCTTCCGTTGTGTTTTTGCTTCAGATATGCATTCCCCATTGCCTGACCATTCTCTTTACTTGTTGTAAGTCAATGAGTCACACTTCGGTGTGGTGAGTGTCATGTGGCGGACTTGCAAGTTCCATTGCCTCGATGTCTTTGTTGTGTTGGCTCGCGGTTTTCTCACTTGGAGCATATCCTTTCAGTTGACAACACATTTGCGCTGCTAGTCACGTATCTGATTAGTGGATGGTGTCTAGTTTCTTTCTCAGGCACCAGTTTTAGGGGTTGTGATTTTGAGTTTTCAAGTGCTCCTATTCACCCCCCCCTCTAGTCGCACGTCTCGGTCCTACACTGAATGCCACTCTAGGAGCCCGATGTGCCAGATCTGTGGGTAGGACGGCTTCCGATCTGTACACCATGAAGAACAGGGTGTTGTTATTGATGCCCTTGGATGGCTGAGTTCGCAGCCACCAGATGACTATGGCAGCTGCTGGAGCCACTTTTCCTCATGTGGATTTAGTTTGTCGAAGATGGCTGGCTTGAGGCCATGCAGGATCATCCTGTTGGTGCATTCTATGTGTCCGTTGTCTCGTGGGTGTTGAACTGAGGTGTAACGCACTAGAATCCCTTGCTTTTCGCAGTAATCAAAAAATGCCGATGTTGCAAAGTTTGTGCCAAGATCTGTGATGATTTCTGATGGAATGCCAAATCTGTGCATGATTCCCTCGATGAATTCTATCGCCTTGGCCACTGTCTGCTTGTTCGTTGGCTTGTATTCTATCCACTTTGAAAACTTATCAACTGCGACCAAGACGTGATCATATCCTCCTGGAGCCTTCTTGAAGGGTCCGGTCATGTCCAGCCCCTAGCATACAAATGGCCAAGAAACTAGGATGTTCTACAACTTGGATGCTAGGAGGTGTTGTTGCCTTGCGAAGAACTGCTAGCCTTTGCATCTCTGGACGATTGTTTCTGCATCTTGCTTTGCAGTTGGCCAGTACAATCATGCCCCGAATGCCTTGCCCACAAGAGTTCTTGATGTTGCATGATTAGCACAGGAGCCTGAGTGGATTTCATGGAGCAGATTGATTCCTTCCTCATGCGGAATACACTTCAAGAGTAAACCGGATGCTGCAGCCCACTTGTAGAGTTGATTTCCAATTAAGGTATAACTTTTGCTTCTTCCATGAACCCTATCTCCTACAGACTTTGGCTTTAGGAGGGTGCCAGATTTGATGCACGCAATGACCTCTACCCTCCAATCGGCTTTGACAACCAGCACTTGCTCCTCTGTGGGTTTGACTTGCTGAGCTTCTCCTCCTTCCTCCATTGTTGGCTTGTAAGGGATCTAGAAAAATATGCCGGGTGGTACCTCGGCTTGCTTGGAAACCATTTTCGATAGAACATCGGCCGCCATGTTGTCGTCTCTAAGCATGTGGTGGAATTCTGTCCCTTGGAATTTGCCTTCAAACTTTTTGACTTCTGCGCAATAAGCGGACATCTTCCCTGATGAGCAGCTCCAGTCCATGTTCACTTGGTTGATAACCACCAATGAATCGCCATGGACGAGCAATCTGTTGATGGCTAGTGACTCAGCTATGCGCAGGCTGTGAATCAGTGCTTTGTACTATGCTGGATTATTGGAGAGCTTGAAGTTGAGCTGGAGGACGTATTTGAGTTGCTCGCCTTTGGTGATATGAAGAGAACTCCATCCCCGGCTCCTTCCAGGTTCAAGGACTCTTCGAAGTACATGACCCAATGTTCTAGCCTTTCTAGATTTCTAGGCACTTGCTGTTCTATCCACTCAGTGATGAAATTTGCCAGTGCTTGGGATTTTATCATGGTCCTAGGCCTGAAGTTGATGTCATAGGCACCCAGCTTGCATGCACATTTGGCTATTGTTCCGGCTACCTCCTTGTTGCGCCGAATGTCTCCAATGGGGAAAGCGGTGACGACTACCACTCGGTGCTCCTCAAAATAATGTCGTAGCTTGCGGCATGTAATTGGGATAGCATATAAAAGCTTTTGAACTTGAGGGTACCATATTTTATCTTGGCTGAGGAACTCGCTGATGAAGTACACCAGGTGCTAGATCTTGTAAACGTTTGCTTCGTCCATCCTCTCAGCGACGAGTGCTGTACTCACCACATGCATAGTGCAAGCCAAGTACAGGTATAGATCCACTATAGGTGTGTCGCCGTGCACTCGGACTGGGGTAGTCAGCATCGGAGGTGAAGAGAGGAATATCTTGAGCTCGTCCACTGCCTTTTGCGCGTCTTCTGTCAATTTGAATGTGTCGAGATTCTTGAGGAGCTTGCAAAAAGGGAGCCCCAGGTCACTGAGGAGCAAGATGAACCGGCTGAAGGCGGCCATGCACCCAGTGAGCTTTTGGATCTGCTTTTGGGATGTCGGCGGACTCCATGCTCATAATTGCCAATATCTTTTCTGGGTTGGCTTCAATCCCACAGTTACTGTCGATGAAGCCCAAGAGTTTGCCGGATGGTATGCCAAAAACGAATTTCTCTGGGTTCAGCTTCCACCTGTAGACCCTAAGGTTGTTGAAGGTCTCTTCTATGCCTCTGATGAAATTGTCGGGATCTCTGGTCTTCATCACGACATCATCAACATATGCTTCAATATTCCTGCCCCATTGTTTCGACAGGCAGGCTTGGATGCTTCGCTGGTAGGTGGCCTCGGTGTTCTTCAGTCTAAAGGACATAGTCTTGTAGCAGTAGGCCCTATAGGGTGTGATGAAGGATGTCTTCTCTTGGTCTTCTGGAGCTAGAGCAATTTGGTGGTAGCCTGAGTAACAATCTAGAAAAGAGAGTAGGGCGCAGCCCGCTGTAGAGTCTATGACCTGATCTATCCTAGGTAGCCCGAAAGGATCCTTCAGGCAATGCTTGCTAAGCTTAGTATAATTGACACACATCCTCCACTCTTTTTATTCTTTTTCATTACAAGTATAGGATTTGTCACCCAATAAGGGTGGAAGACTTGTCTAATAAAGTCGGCTGCTGTCAGCCGAGCCACCCCTACCTTGATAGCCTCCTTTTTGTTGAAGAAATGGCGCAGCTTCTGCTTGATGGGTTTGGCACCCGGATTAATCTTCAACTTGTGCTCGGCCAGCTCCCTGGGGACGCCAGGCATATCTGATGGTTGCCAGGCAAACATGTCCTAGTTCTGGTGCAGGAGTTGGACGAGCGCATCTTCCTTTTCGGGGTCAAGGCTGGCCTTGATAGTCACCGTCTTCTTTGGGTCGTTGAGGCCTAGGTCGTTTTGCTTCATAGGGACTACTGACTGCATCACGTTCCAAGTGGTGTCGGCGGAAGGAATGGCTGGCTATATCTTTGCAGCCAATGCCTTTACCTCTTCCTGAGCGGCTTCATGCTTGAGGTCCTCTGACGCCACAAGTGCTGCCTGGTCGCACTCATGGGACATCTTGAAATCTCCCCGTTTAGAGAGTATGCTGTGGGGACCCAGCATCTTAAGCACCAGGTATGAGTGGTGAGGAATGGCCATGAACTTGGCGTGTGCCGGTCTTCTAAGGATGGCATTGTAGGAGGAGTCGATGCGAGGCACCTAGAATTGGATGTACTCGTTCCTCCAATTGTTCCTATCGCCGAAGGTGACGGGCAAGGTGATATGCCCGAGTGGTCGAGTGCCGCGTCCAGGCACTATGCCATAGAACAGCGTGTTTGACTCCTCCAGGTCCTGTATGCTGAGCCCTAGCGCGAGAAGGGTCTTCTCAAATAGGATGTTGAGCCTGCTTCCCCCGTCGATCAGCACCTTGCGCAGGAGGGATGAGTGCAGAATTGGGCTGACGACGAGCGGATAACGGCCTAGCTCATCGAAGTCACACCAGTGGTCATCCCTACTAAACTAATGGCTTGCTCGGACTGCTGGTAGAAGGTTGGGGTAGCCGTTTGCGCTGTCAGCACCTACCTATTGATTAGCTTCTGCTTGCGCTTGCTTTCCTTTGAACTGTGCCCGCCATAGATAATGGCCACCACGTTGTTGACGATGGGGAATCCATTTCCATCGCTTGGATCCCGGTCCTCTGGGTCCTTGTTGGTCGGTTGCTTGCCGTCATCCTTGTCATCCGAGCCATCTCCCTTCTTTCGAGGTAGGGTGCCCCGTCATAGTAGGAACTAAAGGCCCCCATAATTGTGGTATGTGTGCCCCATCCTAGGATGGACCGGGCAGGGTTTGTCGAGGATGTCTTCCATCGTCTACCGTGGTTGCTTGCCAGAGTAGCTAGTGGCATTGATGGTGTTGTCCGGCCCACGCTTCCAGGGCTGCCTGTCGCCATCACAGCGCCAGTCGCATCGGTCATCGCCGCCTCGGTGCCAGTCGTGCCGGTCATCATTATCGTGGCACCTGTTGTGGTGATTGTTATTATCCCGCCTTGGCTCGTGACCTCCCTTGTTGCACGAGAGGATGTCATGGATCTTCTCATGGGCATCGGCGTACTTGTTGGCGATGTCGAAGAGGGACGGGAGCTTTCTTGCGAGCTTCTCCAGGAGCCGCTCATGCTAGAGCCCTTCCATGACGACGTTGATGATGGTTTGATTGGCTACGTCTGCCACCTGGTTTCTGATAGAAAATAGGGTTCCCGATCTTCCGAGAGGTATGGATAAGTCGGTTTAGGGGTGGAGAACTCGACGTTGGTCAAGAAGGCTCCGAGCAATCGATCAAATCCTTGCAATCACTACACCACTACTCCTATGGTTATCGACCACGTGACGCGCGCAATCGACCTCACCAAGAAGGCTATCATTCCTGCAATGCAACCGAGAGAACACAAGCAAGAATGAGGAATAAACGCAATCAAGATTAATCTTGTGCATAAGTTGGGGTTTCACAAACCGATACACGAACGGCGAACTGTTCACGACAGAATACTCTTAAGCAAAACCCATCTAATCTAATGATGGCTATAGAATATATACAAGAGAGAGGTCTAGGGGGTGGCTGAGCAACCCTAGGTTGGGTGGCCAAGGGGGTGGCCGAGCAACCCTAAGGCGTACAAGGCTAGCGGGCCCAAAAACCGGTCCAGCAGCACCGTGGCAGATTCTGTCAGTCATATTGTTTCCACAAATCCGGTCGACTTGGATTGAATTCAGAGGTAGGACTAGGGTTGGAAAACTTATCTCCTTATCTTCCTAACGATATGTAGAACGTCCAAAACGGAGCTCGTATGTGGCCTGGACGTCCGTTTTACTAAGGCCTACTACTGCAGTCCGAACCGGCCTCATGAATAAATTGGACCTCAACTCGGATTGGGCTTCAAACTTCATGTTCTCTTGGGCCTTGGTCATATGCTTATTGGTCATGTTCTCATCATTCTCCCCTTCTTGTTTTTGAGTTGTCCTCGACTCAAAGTCGTTCATGCTTGCGGAAGTAGTTGCCATTTTTGACATGATCCAACCTTGCTCCCGTTCTTGAAATTTACTTTGTTGTAACACAATAAACAAAGAACAAGGGGAACTCGATGTGACATGATTAGTGTTAGCGCATCACTCAAATTTTTCACATTCACTAACAGGAAGAGAGTTCAAATTTGATGAGATATAAACACGGTGCACCTCATATTATCCTTTGCCATCATACTTGCCAAAAATATGATAAGAATTCTTAGATAACCAAGGCAAATCAGCAACAAAAGAAAGTTTTTTCTCTAAATTATTCAGATTACATAGAATGTCAAATTCAATATAACCTAAAGTATTTGAAGAAGATATCAACTTCAGCTCATCATACACACTAGCAATAGGGAGAAAAAGACTATTTTCAGCACAAATATTTAGCTCAGAATCAACAAGTTGTGGCATAAAAATAATAGAAGCAAAATCACACAACTCTTTTTAATCACATGAATCAGCAGTACAATCAGCTGGTAATAAAGATAACTCAGAAGTTTGCTCACCTTGAGAGATCATATAACATGTGTCATTACCTTTGTTTACATAATCAGGGCACTGTGACAAGTATGAAATGGAAACAAGATCATCCTCATTCTCCTCCGACGTGTTGTCTTTTTCATCCTTGTTCTCAACATTCTGTGTATGGTCAGTAGCAAAGGGTACCTCCATGGGTTGTGTGTCATGATGTTTAATTTCAGCAAGGTATGCATCATATTCAATCTTAATAAATTGTTGTTTCTTATGTCTAATTTTGTTCTCAATCTTACAAGCATGTGTATATAATTTATAGAGAGACTTATATTTTGTACCAGCAATAATATCATGAATGTCAGTGTTAAGACCCTTTAAAAATCTGATTGTAATTTCTTTCTCTGATTCATGTAAACCACAATGCAACAAAAAAGTATGTAGCTCATTATAATACTCTACAACAGTTTTATCATGTTGCTTTAGAAATTGTAGGTCACAAATTAGCTTTATAGAATGAGAATCTGAAACAAATTCATTTCTCATAAGTGTTTTCATATCTCTCCAATTTTGTGGATCTTGATCATAAACACAAAGAACTTTCCACCAACGTAAACCAAATTTTTTAAAAGAACTAGCAACATTCTTAACCTTCTATCACTCAAATGACATTGGCAAAAAAATTCATCAATAACTATTTCCCAATCAATATAAGCATCATCAACCAAACCATTATTAGAAGGAAGATTTGGAAGGAGACAACCTGAACTTTTTGATGGAGATGTTTTCAAAGTTATCTTACTCTCAAATGCCTTCTTAACCCTTTTCTTGATCCTTTCACGTTCACGTGCGTCGGTGCAACCTGTCATTATTAGCAGAAAAACAAAAAAACACACAAAAAAATATTAACCCTATCTAATGACAGTGGGCAGGTGGGATCTCTCACACTCCAAGCATTTACCAAGTGCTTGCAAATGTTCTTACTGTACACAGCAAGAACACGATGGCGATATAAAAGAGGTGATGGCGGCCCAAAGGCGATAACACACCTGGAGCGTGGAGTGATTGCAAGACCGACCTGTGTTACTCTAGAGTATATATGTGGATCTTTGAGAAGGCACAATATGAATCAAGGAATAGCAAAATACGAAATCAGATAGCAAAGTTGAATAAATGTCCAAAGTACTTGTCAAAGTTGCTGGCCTAAACGTGCTCGTAGAACTAGTTTAAGCAGGCAAGAGATACACTGAAGTACAAAAGACACAAAGGATGCAAACACTTCTGATTATTTTTTCTTTTCTTTTTCTCTTTTTTTTGTGAGGCACTTTTTTATGCATTTGCTTTTTTTATCTCAAAAGTACTGCAAAACAAGATATAACTCCACACAAACACAAAACTCTCATCTGAAAATCACAGATTTACTACTCAAAGTTGCACAGCCGATTATACAATCTTAATGGCCTCAAATGCAAAAACTTTGAATACCAAATTTGTAGATCTCCTTTTTATATTTCTCTACAATATATGGAACACCTTTTTTGGATAATGGATGATGAATATATTGACCCCGAAATATAGACTGCTCAGAAAATTCTAGGTCACTAATAGATTTACTCCCAACAGATATTACATCCTGATAACGACATTTTCTGGAAACTTCCCAATTGACAAAGTTGTAGGTAATTTCACAAGCTTTCCAGAAAGTATGAGAACACAAAAATCTGAGTTCGTATGTTGGAGATATCATGCAAATACTGAACTGGACAGAGAGGATTCGGAACCGGACGTGACGACGTGATGAAAACAGACACGGTGACAAGATGCAAAACTCAAACTAAACTAAGAACGCGGTCTACACCAGCAATAAGACTATGACCATGGACACAAACTCAAAAATGCGGACTCTGAAATCAAATTATGCAAAGGCTAAACGTGGTGATAGGACAAGATGAACTAGAAACACTCAAACCAAGGGACACACGATAATATACCTCAAGGAAAACCTGAAGCCCTGATTACCAAATGATAGAAAATAGGGTTCCCGATCTTCTGAGAGGTATGGATAAGTCATTTTAGGGGTAGAGAACTCGACGTTGGTGAAGAAAGGTTAGAGCAATCGATCGAATCCTTGAAATCACTACGCCACTGCTCCGATGGTTATCGACCACGTGACGCGCACAATTGACCTCACCAAGAAGGCTATCGTTCCTACAGTGCAACCGAGAGAACACAAGCAAGAACGAGGAATAAATGCAATCAAGATTAATCTTGTGCACAAGTTGGGGTTTCACAAACCGATACACAAACGATGAACTGTTCACGATACAATACTCTTAAGCAAAACCCATCTAATCTAATGACGGCTACAGAATATATACAACAGAGAGGTCTAGGGGGTGGCCGAGCAACCCTAGGGCGTACAAGGCTAGCGGGCCCAAAAACCGGTCCAGCAGCACCCTGGCAGATTCTATCTGTCATCTTGTTTCGACAATTCCCATTGACTGCGATCAAATTCAGAGGTGGGACCACAAGGGTTGGAAAGCTTATCTCCTTAGCTTTCCAATGTATGTAGAACGTCCAAAATGGATCCCGTATGTGGCCTGGATGTCTGTTTAACTGAGGCCTACTCCTGCAGTCTGAACCGGCCTCGCGAATAAATTGGACCTCAACTCGGATTCGGCTTCAAACTTTGTCTTCTCTTGGGCCTTGGTCATATGCTTATTGGTTATGTTCTCATCAGTTTCGGAGCTTGGAGAAGCATCGGATGTACTCCTTGAGCGTCTCGTGATTCCCCTGACATATGCGGGCGAGGTCCCACACAGTTGCCGGCTGGTGATAAGTACCATGGAAGTTTGCAATGAACTTCTCATAGAACTAGGGCCAGCTAGAGATGGAGCCGGCCAGAAGGTGTTGGAGCCAGCGCAGGGCTTGAGGCCCTAGCATGATAGGAATGTAGGCCAGTGCCACGTCAGAATCACAGTGGGCAGCATTGACTCCAGGGTGCTAGAGTCGAGCCCACTCCTCCGGGTTCACCTTGTGATGGTACCTATCGATAATGACCAGCTTGAACGTGGGGGGCCACGATACTGCCCTGATCCTGGTGGAGAAGGCCTTGATTCCGTTGTACTCATTGAATGGTGGATCATCGAAGCTGGGGTCATAGTGGCAGTGCTCGATGAGTGCCCTGCTTGGACGAATGCCGTCGTTTGTCGCCCCCGTCGGGTCCTCCTTGGTTGGTTGGTGGAGGTAAGATCATCCCGTACTCTTTCTCCTAGTCCCTTCGGCGCTTCAGTTCTTTCTCCCAGGCCTGCAGTTGCTTGGTGTTGATTTGATGGCGAAGGTCCCTTCGGTTCTCGATGGTCCCAAGCAGGTCGAGGATTCCACCCTGTGGTGGTTAAGGGGGGTTTGGCTCGTTCTTTTCCACTTACCCAAGCTTCAGCCCTTTGAAGGCCAAATGCATCAACCTCTCCTTGGTGGCTGATGGGGGAGGTCCACCGTGAGTGCACCCATCGCAGCGATGCAGAGCTCCTTGCTAGAAAAAGTAAGGGAGGAGGCCGCCTCGTCGAAGTCGTCTTGAAGAAATCTAACTGCGCCCGTAGCCAGACCCAGGCACCTTCCTCCATCTGCTCCTTGGAGGATGGTAGCCACTTCAGCTTCGGCGGTGGCCCTCTGCTTGTGCTGTCGATCACGGTCTTGGTTGTGGTGGATGCTCTCACCACATTGCCCAGCCGTCTCGCCAGTCCGGGAGGCCTCGTCTGCGGAGATCGGGTTGCACAGCTCCGCCTGTCGGGCCCATAGGTCCCTCTCCCATTGTATGTCGACGTTGATTAGGCGGTGAGACTCGGCAACCACTAGGGTTTCTTCCTAGAAGGAGTGCGAGTCTGGCGGCACCAGTTGGTCTTGCTCATGGAAGTTAGTGATGAAGACCTCCCACGAGGGATCATGAGCCGGGGAAGCCGTGAGCTCAGGCGGCTGGAGAGAAGGAGCCAAAGGGTCGCCTTGCCGGATACCACCCCACCGAGTGGTCCGGCCGGCCGAGGTAGAGTTGATGTCAAGCCCTAGCCGGAGGCCCGTCAGGGGCATCGGCCCGTCTTCTGAGTTGTTGATTTCGTCGTCAATGAACGTGGGGGGACCCAATCGGGACAGGGCTGCCCACGCGGCTTCAGATTAGGTGGCAGCCAAGTTGCGTAGGCCATACAGCGCTGCTTGACCGAGTGGGGGACCGAGGCTCAGCAAGCTCATGGGGTCACCGATCCCCGAGTCCTCGCCCCGAGTGCCTCCGCCGCGTGACTTGGGTTCACCCGGAGGAGAGTGGTACTAGCGCAGTGCCGGGTGGGGTTGGCGAGGCCCATGTTGTAGCAGAGGTTGGACCCGGTGCGTGATGAGTCTGGGTGATCGGGGCCTGGACCGGAGTGTGCCGAGTGGTCAGTAGGGACTACCTTGGACGATGCTTAGGAGTCAGGGTGGGAGGCGTGCCCGTCCTGTGCGACGTTAGAGATGGGGCCGGGTAGCGGCTTGGTCCACCAGTCCCCTTGTTGTAGATGGGATCTACCTTAGTGACTACCGAGGTGGAGCCAAAGGATCTAGGGTTGAATCACCCTGAGCAACAGATCGGATTGGCCCCGTATTTGACGGAGGAGAGGTTGGTAGGTCCGAGGCGCATGGCACCATCGGAGTCGGTAGGCCGCCGACGAGATGTGCATTGTTGTGCTTGTTGACAATGGAGGTGAATGCGCCGAAGGAGAAGACCTCCCCCGGCTGAGACATGATCAAAGCTTGGAAACTGATTCCCATCACAGTCTGTGGATCCTACTCACTAGCCCCTACTTGGCACGCCAGCTGTGGGAGTTGGTCCTAGTAGCCCACCACACGGTAGGTCCTGTGATGGTTTTGAGATCGGTTAGGGTGGCGAGGAGATCGTGAATGGTGTACAGCTTGCAGGAACATGACGATCTAACAGGTTCGGGCTGCTTGATCATGTAATACCCTTACATCCTGTATGAGGTTCTTGGATTGTATTGCTGGATATATGAGAGGTTGAGCGACCTTCGCCATGGTCCCTAGCTCCCCTTATATAGCCCGAGGTGCTAGGGTTACAAGGCGCATCCCCAGAGAGCCGCCTACCGCTAGACTCATAGGATTACACTGCCGGATATATAGGATGAGATCATAACAAACATCAACTAATGCAATCCCGAGTAGCTTGCTTCCAGGTCATGCCAGCTACTTCCTTGGACCGGGGGTCAAACCACTCACCCCACCCATTAGGATGGTTCAATCTGTCATCATAGGGCACCCAGGGGCATATGACTCCCACAAACAACAATTCTCGTCTCCTTATACCCCACCTCAGAATGGTTTCCTGGAACGAAAGAACCGCACACTTGTTGAGATGGTATGGATGATACTTGATAAGCATAGGACTCCATGATGCTTTTAGGCTGAGGCTATGAATACGGCCTGTTACATTGCCAACTGCATCTTCCTATGAGCTTTCTTAGGGAAGACCTCATACGAGCTACGGTTTGGTAGGCAGCCAGCATCAAGCACCTGCGTGCGTTTGGTTGCAGATGCTTTGTGCTCAGAAAGGGGGGGCATTTGGACAAATTTGAATCTTGATGCTTGGTTGGTATCTTCATTGGGTACGCGTCTAGCTCTAGAGCATATAGAGTGTGGATTCTTGATACCAAACAAGTGGTAGAGACCTGCGAAGTTTCCTTTGATGAATCTATGCCTTGCACAACCCCTTCATTTGAGCTTTCAGGTGTTGATGAAGAAGGAACTCCCACCTTTGAAGATGAGTAAGGTCGAGTAGATGATGGCGATGCAGGAGCCACTGCATCGGCTGCAGCTCCTGCCCCCTCTGCTATGAGCTCTGAAGACGAAGGAGGACCTAATCTCGAGCAGATGCTGGCACCGCTGAGGACGCAGGAAAGGTGACCTCTGAGATAGTTCCATCTCGGCTGGTCCAGCGGGATCACCCTCCACATGGGATCATTGGAGATTTGCATGCGATGTCCTTGAGGTCCCAGACAGGTTCTATCACTTTCTTTGCTCATGCTGCATTTGTTGCCTCCTTTGAGCCTAAGGATGTTGGACACGCTCTTTCTGACTGTAATTGGGTTAATGCCACGCATGAGGAGTTAGAAAAATTTGAGAGGAATGAGGTTTGGGTTTTGGTACAACCACCGCCACAATGCAATCCTATTGGTACAAAAAGGGTTTTCAAAAATAAGCAAGGGGAGGGTGGCATAGTTGTGCGGAACAAGGCTAGACTTGTGGCTAAGGGTTTTTGTCAAAAAGAGGGGATAGACTATGAGGAAACGTTTGCTCCAGTTGCCTGCCTCGAAGCTATATGTATTCTCTGAGCCTTTGCATCTTCCATGGGTTTTAAGCTTTTCCAATTGTATGTGAAGTCTGCTTTTCTAAATGGTTTCATTCAAGAAGAATTTTATGTCAAGCAACCTCTTAGATCGAAAATACTAAACACCCTAACCATGTTTACAAATTGCAAAAAGCGTTGTATGGTTTGAAAGAAGCCCCTAGAGCCTAGTATGATAGATTGAAAACTATTTTGCTAAACAAGGGTTTCAAAATGGGGAGTGTTGATAAGACCTTGTTTCTCCTCAAGCATGGTAGTGATCTTCTTATTGTCTAGATTTATGTGGATGATATCATCTTTGGTGGCTCATCTCACTCTCTTGTTACCAAGTTTTCTGAGCAGATGTCGAAGGAGTTTAAGATGAGCATGAAGGGAGAGTTGCAGTTTTTCCCTGGACTACAAATCAGGCAAGGCCGTGAAGGAACATTCATCCATCAAGCCAAGTACAGGAAGGACATTCTGAAGAAGTTTGATATGGGAGACTCCAAGCCTATGTTAACTCCCATGTGAACAAAAACGGCGCTTGATGCAGATGAAGAAGAGGAGGTGGTGGACCAAAGAGAGTACAGAGGGATGATCGGCTCACTTTTGTACCTGACGGCGACCAGGCCAGACATTCAGTTCGCGGTTTGCCTATGTGCGTGATTTCAGGCCTTACACCGTCAAGCGGTGAAGGGCATCTTTAGGTACCTGAAATGCACTCCTAAGCTTGGTCTTTGGTTCTCTTCGGCTTTGTCACTCTCTCTTAGAGGGTTTTTGGATGCTGATTTTGCAGGTTGTCGGCTGGAGCGCTAGTCTACTTTTGGCACCTGACAAATTTCATGGCTCCTCTCTTGTCTCTAGGTCCTTGCGCAAGCAATCTAGCATAGCTACTTCCACAACAGAAGCTGACTATGTTGCTGCTGCTAGTTGCTGCTCCCAGCAGCTTTGGATGAAAGCTACATTGAGTGACTTTGGCCTGAGTTTTAGAAAGATCCCTCTCCTAGTAGACTCTACTTTTGCTATTTCTATAGCTAAGAACCCCGTGATATAGACGTGAGGTTTCACTTCCTGAGAGATCACTATGAGAAGGGAGATATAGACTTGATCCTTATGGAAACCGAGAATCAGTTGGCTGATATCTTCACCAAGCCCTTAGAGATTAGCATGTTTGCTCGCTTGCATGGGGAGCTTGGTGTTTTTTACCCATTTTAGTTTCGGGTAGCTTTGCTGTCGTGTAGGTTTTTGATTCGTTTCTCCTTTGCTTTTCTTTGTTTTCCTTGCATTTTGTATCATATCATGCCTTGCATTGTATCATATACATTTTCACTTCACTAGCACTAGAGCTCGTATAGTTGCTTGCATAATCATGGTTGGCTAAGCTCCTTAAATCTGTCTAATATCATTTGTGAGCAAAGTTAATTTTATTTCATGAAAATAAAAAAAACATGATCACCACTTGACTTGGCTACCTAGCATGTGTAGGAATGTTGAATGCTATGCTATCTTCTCATGCTTGGGTATGCTAGTTGTATGCCTTTATTAAGTTGATGCCTAAGCATTTATGACACCTTGCCTAAACCTGAAATCTAAAATAAAACTGTATACGAGTTGTATCTTATGAGCTGAATTGAAAAGATTCGCCTATCACACTGATCTAGTTTGAGATAGCTTCTCTTTGCACTTTGGCATGAACTTTGAATAGGCTGTGTATGACCAAAACCTTATCTTAAGCTTCTGACGGTCCTCTAAATCTAGGCTTGGCATTGGTTGGTAAGAAGTGGCTGAGACAAGTGAATAACCCCTGGCACATGATCTAACTTGCATGAAGCTACGAGTTGCTAAAATCTGAAATTTGCAAGTCTCTAAATTGCTTATGGCCTATTGTATATGCTTTGGTTGAGAGTAGCACACCTTGTATGTTTTGCTAGCATCTTGCTATTCATGCCTATCTTCCTAGATGCTATTCATGTTGATGATGCTTTCTTTTGAACAACCCTAAAAAACATGCTCCTGATCTGTATAAGATAGATTCAATTGAGCTTGTTTGCATGCTTCCTTGCCCTCACTTGCTTTGTATGCTGGAACTAGTATTTACTAGCTCTTCATCCCTGCTGAGCTTTTCATGATACACTTACTGCATTTCATGGCATATTTTGAGGGTGAGTTGTCTAGTTCAGGGGGAGTTAGATTCTATGAACCCTTGATGTGTCCATTGTCAACAAGGGGGAGAGATGTTGACTTATGGGAGAGATTGTTCCTCCGAAGGGGAGAGTTCATGGTCCAAGGGGGGAGAATTCTGGAGAGATCTAGTTGAGGAGGAGCTGTGCACTCATCTTGCATTGTGAGGATGCATTTTAGGGGGAGTTTGAGCTTTTAGCATACTCCTGCATCAGTGCATTGAGCCTTTTGCCTCTTTCTAGAGGAGCCGATGCTTTGCCTAAGCATGATTGTGTTGAGCTGGTTTGTCTCTTTCTTGAGGGGTCATGCTTTTGTTTGATTGACTGCGTTGAGCAGTTTCCCATATCTTAGGGGGTCGATCTTTGGTTTTGTTTCTATTTCCTCAATTTGCCCTTCTCTGCTTGTGTTTGACTTTTGGGCATCATGTGCAACTTCTTCTTTTCTACTTTCTTTTTGGTTTTACGCTTTTTTTCTTCTTTTTGTTCTACTTTAGGATTATAAGTTGAAGGAGTTGACAATGCACTCATCAAGGAGGAGATTGAGAGCCAATGGACTGGCTCCATTGCCTCTGGAGTGATGAGTGATTGTCAACGGAAGCCAAGACCCAGAAAGACTTGGGCACAAGACCTCTGATGGACTGGAGGTAGATGGAGAAGAAAGTCCTCTAAAGGATAGGAGGCTAGCTCGACGTCGGTCAGCCATGGTAGTTCGGTATACGGAGGAGCGGCGCGACGACGGCAAGTGTAAGACCTCCGAAGGACTATGAGGCGACCCCGATGGACAAGGGATGCCGGGTGCCACCGCGGTGCTCCAACCTGAGTGCATGCCACCGCGGTGCTCCAACCTGAGTGCATGCCATGCCGCGAGGGTGATGGCAGATTCGCTCAAATATGCCACCCTACCACCAAGTTACCAAGACTCGGCGAATGGGCTCAATTCTCGCCGAGATAGAGTGGTGTGGGCTGTTAAAGGACCAGAAAGGAAACCCTAAAGTTTCCCAATTTTTGACTTCAAAACCAAGGGTCGATCGGCGGATTTGGACTACTGGCCACGTGGACATCATCCAGTAGTTTGTGAGCCACCGAAGAAGATCAAGACTCTATCGTGGTGGTCCGTCCCCGAGAAAGTTGGGTCTTTTCCAGTTTAGCCCCTATGGGCGTTTCTGTAATATAGGGGTCTAAGTGTAAACTAAGTTAGTTAGGCCTGGCTATATATACCTAAGTGGCTAGTCATTTAGGTGATTCTTCCACCTCTAGAAACCCTAGGCTTAGCTTTCCAACCAGCCAAGTGCTTAGAGAGTAAATCGGGTGCTAATCTAGGATTTAGAGTCCCCTACAGCTAGTACTTTGCATTAGTGGGAGGATGAAGGGTGATAGGCTATGAGGAACCTTGTAAGAACTGATTTCCACTTCTAATTCAAGGAAGATTCGTCCCCAATTCATGCTCATGTGTGCAGCCATAACCTTCCCCATCCTCTAGTTTGGTTTTTGGATGAAACTCAAAGACTTTTGGAGATTTGCTTTGCCCATGAGTTGATCCTGTTCTTTTGGCTCTTTTGGACTTGCTAGGGCGTGGATATTAAGACATAGTTCATCTCAATCCTGCAGGACTGCCACGAGCAACCTGTTCTTGAGTTTCCCCCTTTCTTGCACAAATATTTCCTTCTCACGAGATCTGACATTCCCGCTAATCCCTTGGTATTTTGAGTTTATCTTTTCAGAATAGCTTTGGAATAGGGTCCAGATAGCCTGTGCAAAATCTCATGAAGTTTGGACAAGATACGGTCAGATTTGGGGCTTGAAAACTCATTTTCTGTGACTCCACAAGACTATCCGATAGGCCACTGGACTACCCGATCTCAGCGAACAGTCCGGCAGTGCCTACCGGACAATCCGGTGCAGGGTCAGCCTAGGGCTTCCGACAGTACTATCTGGCAGCCCCCACTGGACTATTTGGTGCCACCGGACATTCTGGCCCTTGGCACCAGACGGTCCGATGATTCCAGAGAAGCTGCCCTGTTTCTGTGTTTTTGGTTCTTCCGCTGCGTTTTTGCATCGGACTTATTTTTCCCAATGTCTTGACCACTCTGTTTGCTTGCTGTATACTAGTAAGTCGCATTACGGTGTGGTGAGTGCTGAGTGGCGAATCTACAAGTTTTCGGTGCTTGGGGTGACTTGCAATCTTTGTGATCATGGAGTTGCTTGCTCTTTTGCGCCAGGTGCGTATCCGTTCAGTGGACGGCACCTTGTTTCTGCTAGACACGTTTCTATTCAGTGGATGGTGTCTAGCGTTAGTTCTCATAGCACCAGTTTGGGGGTTGTGATTTTGAGTTTTCAAGTGCTCCTATTCACCCCTCCCTTTAGTCGCACGTCTCGGTCCTACACGTTGCATTGGAGATTTTGTAGCATGAAATGGACATGATTTATAAATGAGATGCAATGAATATAATACTATAATATTACAAAATCACATAGTGATGTTAGCCACAGAAAAAACCATATGAACGAGTGACGTTAGCTAGAGAAAATCGATGAAACAATTAGTGAGTAGTGCTTAATGTATAGTGGACCCTGCAATGACGTGGACAAGATGCATGTCGAGAGAAATACTTAGTAGGCTTCACTTATATAGTATATATAGATACATATTGCATAGTGAAACTATTGTGTCTCCTAAGCATACGTGAAGCTTGGATGATCTCAACTTGTTTAATTGTTGCATACTATTCTTCGTAGTGCACAAGCATCACATGCATTCATTTGCACTCATTCTCCATCATGTCATTCATATAGTGATGCTTATTGTAGAAACATAATCAAGCAGCTGCCACAAGGAGCTACATCAAGCAACGGAGTCCAAAAGATCAACTAAGACCCACTTACGACCTGGAGGGCCCATCATTTGTGTATGGAAGGAGGAGTAGTCCAAGTGATCAAGGGGTTGCCTGGGGCGAATCCCCAGAACTTGGCAAACTAACATAGTTTATTTGGTTGATTTTGATAAAAATAAGCAACGGTAGGCAGGAACATGAATTCCCAACTTACTTAATATTAAATGATGTCTAGGCATCCGCATTAGGAGTTGTTTGAAAACAATTGCATTAGACTAACCAGCCGCCTTGGCTCTAGCACCTACAATATATTACATAGGACAGGTATGCCTAGTAATGCTTGGTGCGAGTAGACATGAGTGAATTGGATTCACTCATCATATTGGTTTTTCTAAAAAGGAAAAAGTTTCAAAATATGGAAAATTTAAACATGATTGTTGGTGGAACTAAATGGAGGCGAGCGGAGATTTGGGTATACTATGTTAAAAATAATGATGATGTGGATGGCTTGGTGGACTCCGCCCGAGCCGTTTAAGACCTGATTCATTGTTCGCTTGTTGATCGCCATAATATTACTAGAGTGCTTATCCGGGATGTGGGACGACTGAAATTCTTACTAGTGCCATCCGAAGAATAGACATAGGATCCTACAATTCTTGTAGGAGGGAGTTAGGCCTGGGGAAGCTTGTACTCGAGGGAGGGCTAACCCGGTACACCGTGGTATTGAATCGAACTGTGGATGGGATAAGTGGAGATGTTGAGTATATGTGAGAACACGATGGCTAGTAAGCATATACCCCTAGCATGATAGTTATTCTCGGGAATTAAAAATCAATTTGAATCACAGATACTCACCAGCTGTGAGAATGCCAATGTCACACACGGCAACATAGTAAAAATCTAATGATATTTATGTTTATATATGTTTTCTTTTCAATATCACATGCTCGTATTTGTATGTTTCCTTTCCTGCAAGTTCTACTATGATGATTTACATTTATGATGATGATGGTAACTACCTGTTAACTTAAATTGTTCTAAAAAGAATGGCTAAGGATCAACTATTAGTATGCATGCTTTGCGTCAGCCGCAAGCCATTCCATTAAGACCTATCTGAGTAGTTAGTACTTAGGGTTTGCCACCACATTTTGAGCGCAAGTACTGATGACATCGGGACAATTGCTTGGAGGAGGGTAGTACTAGGGGGTTGGTGCTGCTCACCTCATTCATCATTGCATGATGACTATTTCCTCTAATGTTAAGTTTGTGCTGTGAGATTTATTTTGAACAATGCTTCCACTATTATTTTGAACATATATCTGAATTAAACATGGTTTGTAATAATTTTATTATATTTTCAATATCAATTGTCTATGATGATGTTACTATTGTGTCCATCGAGGGCTGGATGTGTATGATGTCGGTATCCTTGGGTGATGGTTACGTCGAGTGCCTTTTTGGGTGATGGTTACATCAAGTGCACTGCAAGCCATGTGGTGGCCGGCGTGCTTAGCTCGAATTAAATCGACGGTTCCACCACAGCTGGTATCAGAGCCGATCATACACAGACAATAGTTATATCATCGGGTTTTGATTTTCAAATACACCGTGTCTCATCGTGCATCGCATGAACCATCAAGCTACCGACGATCTTGCCCACCTTCAAAAGCACCCCGTGATACTCCCCGTGGTGTACTGCCGGTGTAAAACCCCGACACCACCCTCTACTTATGTGCGTTTGACATTCTGAAAGGTGGTAGATGGTTCACCCTCGCTAAGAGGTAAATTTGGCATTATCTTCCTATGACATATCTATTTCCCTCCAAATTTAATTTGCATACTCAATGGCATGTTTAAATTTCTACCTTGCATAAATTTTATTTTTGAGCATATAATTCTTCCTTGATTTTTTTTGAATTTTAAAAAAAATGTGTTGGTCGGCTGACCACCAGGCTTGGCCGGCTCACCGACCTTCTCTCCCTATCTCTCTTTCTCTTTCCTTCTCTTTCCCCTCCCCCTCCTTTTATTTTCCCTTCCTTCAAAAGAAAGCAGCACAAAGGGTCAGGGTAGCAACATCATCACGTCCCGGCCTAGAAAAGTGGGCACCCGACCTCCTGACTACAACAGTGTTCAAGCTTTTATCATTACGCACAAGTACTCGATGAGCAAGTCCAGTGCCTTGGTCGGCCAACTAGAAATCATTGCCGGCAAACCGACAATCATGGCCTTACGGCCTGCTGCACTCGACACTATTGCATCCCTTCAGCTCTTCTCATCATTTCGTGTGAACACTCGAGAACCCGACACAGAAGCAGGGCCGGCTGCCAGCTCTCAAGGCCGCCTAACCAATTTCTTGTTTTCTTTCGGTGCACACTGGTGCTCCATCTCTCCATCTCTTTCTTAAGCTCCCACTCGAGCATGGACAAGGTCGCCCGGCATACCATCATGGCTGGCCGACCGGGGCTCTGGCTGCCCGACCACCTATGTCCTCCATTTCGTCTATAAATATAACCCCTTGCCTTCCTTCTTCATTGCACCAACCAGCAATGTAGTTGTACTCCCTTCCCCCCTCTAACTTCTCATTTAGAATTTAATTAAGCTCATTGCTTAGTTAAAACTCGTCCTCGAATAAATTTTTAGTTAGCCAAATAAATGTTGTGCTAGTCCCTCTCTCTCTTTTGGTCGAGCAAGAACGAGAATGGTTTGTGGAGGCCCTGCCCCACAAGGACACTATTTTTACAGACGACTAACCTGCTAACGTTAATATTCTTTGTCGTCTGTCCTTCGGGTATTGTTGTTTTTGACTTTATCCTTGCAGGATGAACCGAGTATTCAAGAAGGCGAAGAAGGCCATAAGTATGGTGGGACAACACATCCATTGGTCCTCATCTAAGGGATCCAATCCATGAAGCAGGCAATGGTCAGCTTCTGAGAGGATGTCCATGAGCATGGAGGCACCCGAAGAAATCCCGACATCATCCACCAACCGCCCTGTGCTGCTGCTCGACTCGCACATCACATTCCGCGACTCCAACGATGCAAAGGCATTAAGGCTTCTCCACTAGAAACCCTACTCCATACCTAAGTACTTCGATGAGATGTTCCTCAACAACATAGGTATGCTGGAGGAATTCGACGAAGTGTTTCAAGCAATAGGCTGGAAAGACTTCATGGATGTCCCAGAAGGAGCTGTGGTGCTGCTCACCAAGGAATTTCTTATGACACTGCGAGTCATCAAGGATGAGCAAGCTGGTACGATGACCTATTTCTGACTCCTTAATTTCACGCATACTATCAGATTGTGTTAACTCAGTGACTTCTTGGGGTTCTCTTCACGCTGCTCCATAGCTGTGGACCTCGTGGGTTTTAATTTGGGAGAGTTTTGGGATGAGTTAACTATGGGTGATCCTACGAGGAAAAAGAGCATCACAAATATCAAACACCCTACCATGTGTTTCCTTGCTCGCTAGCTCACCTAGGTCATTTTCCCTCGGGATGATAGCCGCTGCGTTACAGTAGATGAAGTTAAGTGTCTCTACACCATGTGGAGAAAACAAAAGTTTGCTCCCATGCTCGGCATGGTTTGTCACTGGCTTAGGCTAGTTCATGATGGCAACACTATTGCGATCAAATCATTTGTGACTAGAATCACAAGTAAGTTGGGAGTTTTAGCGAATGTACATAGCTTTCATGCCTAATGACCCATCATGCATGATCATGGAGCAACACTTCATTCAGGCACACTTTTTAAGGAAAGACACAGCAGGGAGACTTGTCATGACTTATGGAGGTTATGAATTTGAAGTGACGCTCCCAGTGTCAAAATACAAACTCTATTCCATGAAATCACTAACCATGTAGCTAGAAACTGAGGCCACACGGAAAATATCTCTGGAGTCATGACTCGTGGCCAACGACAATGAGCCCAAGAAAGAATCCTTAAGGCACAAGAAGAAGCACAAGCTGCAGGGTCAGGACCATCCTGGGTAAACCAAGACGCCGGACCCTCTTGGGAACCCCAGGGAGGAGCACCCGCTTGGGAATCCGCAGGAGAATCCTGGCACAGCTTGTGGAACAACAACTCTGGTGTGCCTTCAGCACACCCAACGCCATCAGACCACTACAGTGGAGGTGAGCAACCTTATGGTCATGGTGTAGCTCTGTTTACTTCTGCCTGCTACACTGGTGAATGGCTGGCGGGGAACCTAGACTTCCTCTTTGGGGCTTTGGACCTCCAAGAGCATCGCGTCTTGGGGATGATGGACAGCCTTAATCAGATCCAGCAGCAGCAAGGAGTTGACCACAACTTGATTCTAGAAACAAGAGTGATGGTTGACCACATACAAGAGGAAAACCTCATGTACTATAACTGGCAAGGGTTCTATCCCGACTGAGCTTCGTTGAAGCTTGAGGGGGGGGGGGTAAAAACCCGACGAAAGGAAGGTATGTGTGTCACACCATCCCTTTGTGCATCTTCGTGTTTTCTCTGAAAGCTTGCCAAGTCTTGCCTGAACGACCGTTCTTGTCTCACCATGAGAGTAGTAATGTTACTTTAATTTCAGCATTTTTAATTCTAGTTTGTTTACTTTACTTTAAAAAAATGAAAAAATGTGTGTATCATAATAAATAACTCCCATGTTTAAGTTCACATGCTAGCTACATTCTAGAAATGATGAATAGTTGCTCAATCGAGTGAATGGCTTCATTCTTGCATGTCAACTTATGCCTAGCCTAGTCCCATGTTCATGAATAAAAGAAGTGAACCAAAAAGTTTTACCTTGTGGATGCCATTTATGACAACAAGCCTAAGTTGTTGGGAGATAGTGATATGACTTAAAAGTGGGACGATTCTTTTATGTTCCTAGTAAGATGAATATCTCAGGTTCTTATTTTGAAAATTACAAAATTAAGCTTCCCTCGGATAAAATTCCTACGAGAGTCAAAAATGTTTCATATTTTCTAACCACTACAAAGAGCTACTTAGAAATGTTTTGAGCTTTGCCAAATTTTGAGTCTCATTCAGTAGAAATATCACCTTCTATTGATAGCTGGAGTACAAAAGAAATAAATGCAAGTGACCCACTCTAGACTTTGCATCCACCAAAAAGTCTCCAAATACTTCTAGTTTTTCCCTAAGCCATCAAATCTCAAGGAGGAAGGATATGGAGCTAAAAAAAGCGCACGAAAGCACGGCAAAAGGAAAAGCATGCAATTTCAAGCATGGCAAAAATGAATAAAAGCTCCATATCCCCTCGAACTCTATAAAAGGCTACAAGGGATGAAAATTTAGAGGAGACACTTTGTTCCACCACTCATACTCCAGTTATGAAAAATAAGAAGTGATAGATTACACTCTTTGGTCCAATCTTTGGCTTAGCAAAATAAACATTCTAAGTGTGCCACATTGTTCCCCACCTAAAGCTCCACAAAGGCGTTAGTATAGGAAAATGATGGCAAAGATCATGGCCCTTGGTGAGGAAACACTTCTGAGCGATCAAGAGTACCTTGGGGAAGCTCCTTTTTTTTGAAAATCTTGAAAACACATGAGATGGACATCCAAAAAGAATGTGTTACAGTTATTCTTGGTATAAAGTAGTTCTATCTCTCAACCGCCCAAGTCAAGGTAAGCAAAAAGATGCATCACAGGTATTACATATGGTGAGCTTTGATTATTTCACTACTTGGGGCCAAAGTTTGAGTATTGAGTTGCTTGTAAGAATTTTCGTTCATCATCGATATCACAGCAACTCCTGATCCACTTTCAGTCTTATCTTTGCTTGAGGACGAGAAAAAGTTTAAGCTTGGGGGGGGGGTGTTGACAGTCATAATCTGACGACACCAAATGAAGCAAAACATGCCTAGACTAACCCTTGCTACTAATGAGTTCCACAAGATGTACATGAATATTTGGATGTAGATACCAAAAGGCACACAAAATGGTTGCAAACATGTCAAGGACCGAAGATGAGCATCAATGGTTAGAAAGGGGTGCTTGCCTAGCCCCATTCCTGAACTTTCAGTGGCCGCCCAGCCACTTTCTAGGGCACCAGTGGTCCCCCGACCCAGTGACAGGGTCGCTCGACCATATGACTGGGTCATCCGGGCATGTGGCCCGGTTGCACGGCCAACCTTTGGAGTCCATTTTCCACGTCATTGATCCTAAACACAAAGAAACACAAGGCAATGGAAAATCCAACCATACAAAAGAGCATCCATTGCATCCAAGGGTCGAAAGAGCGTCAGAACAAAGATAGGTAACATCAATAATCCGAGGGAAGAGCCATGCAACCAACCAGTGAAAAACACGTGGCCGCCCTACCATTTTCCTTGGCCGCTTGGCCACCCTTCAGAGGTGTTTTGCATGTGCATCAACTATTTCAACTACCAACCGACTTGGGGGAGTAATATCAAGCGTCGGATCACCTAGGTCGGTGAATCCTATGGTCGCTCAGCCATAGGGGTTGTCGCCCGGCCACCGACCTTACCTCCTAACCGATCTAGTGTGTCTACAAATAGCCCCTCACTCTCTGGACTATAAATAGGCCCCGAGAGCTCATTTGCAAAGGTGTGGAGAAATTGAGAGAGTTACATTCTATCTTAGAGAGTACCACTTCCACATCTTAGTAGCTAGGATAGTCTTGGGAGTTAGAGTGGGCCGAGCTTTGCCTTGGAGTTCCCAGAGATAGCTTTGAGTCTATGGTAAAGTTGCCTTGTATCTTTGTACTTTTACTATCTCTAGTATAATATATTCTACTTTACTTTATCTCTATCTCTTGCAAGTGTGGTGTACCTTTCTTTGCATACTTGCTTGGTTTAGACTATGATTACCTTGGTTATTCAAGTCTTGTTATTCATGTTGGTGCTATAATCCAACCTGTATACCAGGCTCTGGTTAGATCCTCTCCTCTGATTAAGGATGATCTAATCTTACTCAAGCTTTGCTTGACTAAGTTTATAGTGTGCCATCATCTCCACGCAGATTTGCTTGGTAGCCCCACTCGGTGACAGCATGTGGTGTGACTATGAAGTCCAGGCCTATCGTTCAGGACGCCCGTAGACGTTAGCTAGGTTCTCTTTCGATGGCCAACTATCTAAGCCCTGGCTCCTCGAGGGCGCTAGAATTTCGCTCGTCGGGAGTGTGGGGGATAGATATCCTATGGGTCCTCATGAAGCGTATTCTCTACATGGGCTATTAGAAGGCCCAATCGAGGAGCCGGCCGACCAACTTAGGCCCAAGGTGCAGAAAAGCTTGGCGCGCAAGAGAGGGACTCGACGTGTACAAGGAAGATCTAAAAAGAATCCTAATAGGAGATGTAATCAATCCTAGTAGTACTAGAGCCAACTTATAACCCAAGCCACGCCAAACTATATAAGACGGGCTAGGGGCTCCTCCCAGACATGTCTCTCCACTTCAAGATCAGAACTTAGCTCATAACACAACTCCCTCAACCTCATATGTCCTCATTGTAACCTCGAGAGCTCAAATCAATACAGCTCACCCCAAATAGGATGTAGGGTATTACGCATCTCGCGATCCGAACATGTATCACTCGTGTTTTCTTGTCTCTTAGTCGCGTTACACGCGAACCATGGAGTTACGGTCGATCTCGCCAACCACAAAAAACACTGCGTGATATATCCCGTGGTGCACTGCCGGTACTAAATCCCGACGGTTGGCGCGCCAATTAGAAGGATGCGACATCGACGTCATCGCTAGCTCCATGGCTATTTTCTTTGAGATCAAGTTTATCCTCGTCGACGTCAAGCGGGATTGGTAGCGGCTATCGTGCAGGTCGTCCAGCTCTATTTCGTGTCATAGATTTGTTCGAGCGGCATCCCATGACGAGAGTTGCGCCGGTCTGATCTGTCATGAAGCCGGCCAAGAAGTTCGTGGCTCGTGTCGCCTCCACGTGTGCAAGTTGAAGATCAAAGCAGGGCATCGAGGCCGAGAACAGTTTCACGTGGAGATCAAACAAGCAGATCAATTTTTTCCCTTCAGCCTCACAGTTCAGTTGGTGGATCAAATCAACCTTCCACATTGACGTCGGCTTGTCAGCTCCGGCGCCATCGTCTTTAGTGCATCGACTTTCGCTTACATCGTATCGTTCCCGGTGGAAACAACATTAAGCCTCACGTCAAGTCCAATCAAGAATTAAATCCAGGGCTTCTAGTCTGTGCTGCCGCCGAGAGAGATACTTGGGGCCAAAAGTCACGTCGACGGATCAAGGTTGGCGCAGCTACTGCCCTTGTACACAGATCAATCGATGGCTGTTGTTTTCAAGATCAAAATAGCAATATCCAATCGGCATCCGTTATGTTCTGGTTGGCAAAAAAGACTATGGGTAGATCAAAGCAGAAAAATCCGGGTCAAGGACTAGATAGGTCTCATCGTGGGCATCACCGTGTCAAGGAAGCTAGCAGATCAACTTCTGTCCATGTGACGTCACCAGCTAATCAATGCTGCCTAGATTTTTCACACGAGGGACTACTCACGTACGCCAAACTCCTAGTAGGGACTGGAATCCGTCTCGAGCTCTCGGTCTCGATGGCAATCAATTTAAGATTAAACAATGGGATGGTTGCATGTGCGAGTATAGATAGAAGGGTACAACTACCAGGGCCCTAACAACATCTACTCTGATTTCAATATGAAACCAGTAGGCAGTCTACGGAGCCACCCGACGTAGCTAAGTCGTCACAATATCTAAATTATGCATTTAATTATGCTAATTATTTTTCGTCTATCCGACTATCTCGGATCACTCCAATATTATTTATATTTGAGTATTTTTTTTGCAAAAGATACTGCACGTCTTGCTCCTGACTATTTTTTTCAGAAAAATTATTGTCGCCTCTCATAAGCTTATGGCTCATGCTCACGGAATGCCGAATTCTGGTCTGACTCAAACAAAAATCAGTCTGTGTTATCTCTAGATCACTGAAGATGTCGGATCACATGATCATTATTTCTGGATTACTCGGGGCATTGGATCACTCGGATTATCTCTGAATCACCTGGGCTATGGCTTATTCACATTATTTCTGGATCACTCGGGCTATGGATTACTTGTATTATTTCTGGATCACCCGAGCATTGGATCTCTCAAATTATTTTTGTCACTCAAACGTGCTTTACGCACCTCACTTTTCTGTCACATCTCGTGTTTCGCTGAGTTAGTTCTTTTCAGTTGCATCTTGTGTTGCGCTGAGTCTACTATTTTCAGCCGTGTCTCGTGTTTCACCGAAACAACTCTTTTCTGTCGCATCTCATGTTTCGCCGAGCCAAATATTTTTTGTCACATCTCGTGCTTTGACAAGTCTTAGTGTTTTCTGGCAAAATCTGTGTATGCAATGATAGGGTAACTCTATACCCTCCATACAGGGCAATCGGTCTGGCCCACCGGTGCTAGATGCCTTCGCGTCCTCATAAAAAGGGTGCAATCTGGCCCTCCTTACGGGGCAATCAGCCAAGCTCGTAGACCGACAGCTGGTGTTACATGCCTTCACGTCCTCATTTAAGGGATACCTCTTGCCCTTCGTACGGGGCAGTCGGTCTGGCCCGCCGACACTCAATGCCTTCGCTATACGTAGAATTCAAACAGGGAGTTCACTTCATGATGCACTATCGACTCGGGGGGCGCTCCACTGCTTCGTCAGCTCGGGGGCTATGCCGCCGCGCTCCTCGCCGACTCACTGCTTCGTCGACTCGGGGCTGGGCTGTTGTCCGCCTCGCCGACTCACCACTTCATCGACTCGGGGGCTGGGCTGTTGTCCGCCTCGCTGACTCATAGCTTCGTCGACTCAGGGACTAGGCTGTTCTCTGCTTCGCCGACTCACTGCTTCGTCCACTCAGGGGGCTGGGCTTCTGTCCGCCTCGCCGTCTCCTTCGCCAACTCACTGCTTCATCGACTCGGGGGGCTGGGCTGTCATCCGCCTCGCCGACTCACTACTTCGTCGACTCGGGGGCTGGATTGTTGTCCACCTCGCCGACTCGATACTTCGTCAATTCGGGGGCTACACTACCGCGCGCCTCGCCGACTCACTACTTCATCGACTCGGGAGGCTCGGCTACTGTCCACCTTGTTGACTCGCTACTTCATTGACTCGGGATGCTATGCCACTATACTCGCCGACTCGGGAGGCTACGCCACTGTACTCGCTACTTAATCGACTCAGGAGGCTACGCCACTGTACTCGCCGACTCGGGAGGCTACGCCTCCGTACTCGTTGGCTCAGAAGGCTACGTCACCGTCCCCGCTCCACCAAGATCACTCGGAGGAATAAGTTGCTTGATCCTCAACCTGATTATGCTAATCAGCTTGAGGCTCGGGGGCTGCATGGAGGATACCATCAGAAAATTTTTGAAGACTATAAGACAAGACATTCAAAAAGCAGATTCTTTGGATCTTCGAGCTAATTGTTACTCAAGTTAACTTGAAGCTCGAGGGCCACCCCATGGGGTGCACCTAGTCGGTGCACTAGGTGCAACCCATGAACAGTTTAATTCTGAATGAGCTGCAGATTTTTTTGGACCTTCAAGCTGATTGTTTCTCAAGTCAACTTGAAGCTCGGGGACTTGTGGGGAAAGATATCCCCTGGGTCCTCATGAAGCGTATTCTCTACATGGGCTATCGGAAGGCCCAATCCAAGAGCCAGCCGACCAACTTAGGCCCGAGGTACAGGTAGCTTGACGCGCAAGACAGGGAGTCGATGTGTACAAGGAAGATCTAAGAAGAATCCTAATAGGAGATTAAACCAATCCTAGTAGGACTAGAGCCAACTTGTAACCCAAGCCACACCGGACTATATAAGGCGGGCTAGGGGCTCCTCCCATACATGTCTCTCCACTTCAAGATCAGAACTCAACTCATAACACAACTCCCTCAACCTCATATGCCCTCATTGTAACCTCGAGAGCTCAAATCAATACAACTCGCCCCAAACAAGACGTAGGGTATTACGCATCTCGTAGCCCGAAACTGTATAAATCGTGTGTTCTTGTCTCTTGTCGCGTTATACGCGAACCATGGAGCTACAGTCGATCTCGCTAACCACAAAAAGCACTGCCTGATACATCCCGTGGTGCACTGCTGGAACTAAACCCCAACAGCGAGACCCTGACTTGTTACTTGAGTTTCTTTAGTAGTCACAACATAGTCTTTGCAGCCGAATTGAATAGAGTTTAGGAACTTTATCTCACTCATTGTCCTCCCATACACCTATCTTAGGTACTTTATTTACTTTTCTACCATACACCTATCTTTATTTGGCTTAACCCTGTCTAGCTACTAGCTTGTTTATTTCTTTAAGTTTATGGAGCTTTCGATTTGAGTTTATCCAATTATACTCTCTCACCTACTGCTTCCCTGTGGAAATTTACGATACCTTGGAATACCCCGAGAAAAAGGCTACAGCGGTCTCCATGCGCTTGTGGAGTAAAATCTATTTAGGCTAAGAGACGCCAACACCAACAAACTAAACTAAGTTAGTTTGTCGGGTTGTGGGGCTTTGCCCCAGGCAACCCCTTGATCACTTGGACTACTCCTCCTTCCAAACACAAGTGATGTGCCCTCCAAGTCGTGAGTGGGTCTTGGTTGGTCTTTTGGACACCGTTGCTCAATGTAGTTCCTTGCAGCAACCCCTCGATCATGTTTATACAATAAGTGTCACTATATGAATGATCAAGTGTGAAAATGAGTGCAAAGAATGCATGTCATGCTTATGCCAAATGAAAATGTCATGCTTATGCCAAGTGAAAGTGTCATGCTTATGCCAAATGAAAATGTCATGCTTATGCCAAAGAAGTTGAAGTATAGCAATCCGGCGGGGATGTCGTCTCGAATCGGGGGCAGACGAGGAGCCGAGGATCACGCTGCTGCTACTCCGTTAGGCCTCTTGTTGGAGAGCTGATCAGTTGGTGGTGTGGGCATGCCACCTGGCTTGACCTTACAGCCAGGAAGGTTGTGAATGTGGATGCAGTGGTTGGCTCCGGTTCTACCTGAAAAGCGTACACAACAGATACAAACGTTAAATTCTTGCCAGATCGCTCAGATCGGCATCACGAGAGCTCGTGAACTCTTGCTGACAAACATGTCGATGTCATGCGATTGGCAGTGGATGAGAGTATATAAACATAATCAAAGAACCGGCATCCAATTAGACAAGATAAAACCTATCTAAAACATGATATAAAAGATCTGCATAGCCAGATCGGCTTCTAACCAGAACCTCCAAGGAAGTCCATGTAGATAGACAAAAACATATTAAGACAGGGTGCTCGGTACACGTAGATCTATCGGCTTGTCATGTGCACGTGTTGCAGCACATATTGTGGATTGTAGCAAATGATTAGACAACAAGCTACACGAGAACCGATCTACTACATGAACCTCAGACACATAAACAAATTAGTAAACATTCAAGATAAACGATGGACCTCATGCCAACCGAGACTTGCCACAATGTTCATCGGGATTACTAATGGCTCTCGCGCCAAGTAGGGCTTGACACGAGATTCATCGAGATAACTAGCAAACCTTGCCATAAAAAATGCTTCAGTACAAGGTTCACCACATGGCTCACGCCCTAATGCCCTAATGAATCTGGGAAGAAACATTAGAGCAACATGACGATTACCTTGAAAAAATCCTAATTGCTCAAGGGTGGCGATGCACCTAGAGAATATGGAGACAACTGCTGCTGGGAATATATGTCATCATCTCATTACGCAGAATATGGGTACATATTTATAGTCCAGAGACTTGGACAACAAGTCTGACTCATCATAAAATGAAAACCTAACTCAACGGGGCTAATCCTAATTAGACTCGAAAATAAGATACATGGTCCATAGTCTCTTCCTTGGACGATTAACCATAGCCCACCAGCCGATTTGGTCTCCTATGGATCGTTTGACTCGGTTCGTTTAGCCAATCTAGCCCGTACATCAATCAGTTAAATTCGAGCGATAACACATGCCCCCCTAGTTTTGACAATAATAATTATTCCAAAACCAAGAAAAAAGACTACACGCCTGAATCATGGTGGTTTCATATTTTGGGTTCCATGCATTGCCCATGCCTCCTTTGCTTGCACAAACCAGCCCCTTTTCACGTAGTTATACTGCTAAATGCATCATCTTTAGAAAAGGACAGAGTCACAGATTCTGGCCACTACTTTGGTGTGCCCTAGACAAAGTTGTTCTATCTTAGTCACATAGATCTTCATGTCAATCCGTGCAATGACTGCACCAAAAGTGGCGCCGAACGTAGCTCACTTTAACTTTCATTCAAGCGTGCAGATTTCCCGTGCTTGATCACTACTCATAGCTGGTTTCTTTTACAGCCTTCTCCCCCCTCTTCCTGAAATCAGCAGCACACCCTCGGCCAGGTGAATAAATTACACACATTGGCCAATGTCTTTCTCATGGATCTTCCAACCCTCAATCCACTACCATTTCTTCCGATATTTCCCAAGAGTATCACTAGCCCCAAAACATTGAGAGTAAACCATGGCCGAATTACCCTCAGATTGAAGACAAAGATTGGACAGCAAAGGTTCGAACTTACGTGGCGATTACTAGAGAAATCTCGGAGACCCATCAGCATGCGCGATCTCAAGTCGGTGTCTGCCTAGTCAAAGGTTACAATAATATTCCTTAGGTTTCCTTTCCTCCAGACATGTTAGACCATCCCAGCGATAGTGATTTTACCAAGGATGACAAGCAGTGCCCCTGACCGGTATTCCACATGGGTTAGGGTGTAGAACCTCCACCATGGATGATACCCAAGGTTTCTGCCATTAGGCTAGCTGTACTTCCAGAGTACAAATGAATCCTTATGTAGTTTCTTGCAGGGATAGTCAGATAGGGTACCAGAGCATAAATGAATCCTCATGAATTTCACCCTTCCGGGCTAAGGTTATCCTCTGTGGTATAGTCAGGCATCTCCATTTGGCCATCTGAACATGTGAGCCTCCAGCTTGCATATATAGTTCTAGATTCCTACAAGAAATCCTTAGAATACTTCTGCATGCTCCGCCAGACATACCCCTTGGTTTTCCCTTCGTTGTTGACTCATTGTCGTTTAGTTGAGTTCACGGGATGACGGGGTTAAATTTACTAGGATGGTAGTGGATACTAGGTGGATCCATATTTTGAGCTCGCTTCAATCCAAATGATGTACGAATAGCTGAAATTAACAAATACCTCATCATTTGGACACGGTCGAATCTGTTGCTTTATGTGAATATGCAAAGTGAACTTCTAAAGGCGATGGTAACACATTAGTTTTGGTCTTGAATTTCTCTGATTTTGAAGGCTTATATCGGCTCTCGTCTGGTTTGGGTCCTATTGCTTGACATTGGTTGGTACTTGTCGATTATCGAATGTCGATATGCACCTTTTTGTAGTCACCTCCTATAATATTTTCCATAGCTTTCCCTGAACTATTGTACTTACTTGTGTCTTCAAAGCGTGTGTGAGAAGCTTCATGTCAGGACATATGCTGATAAAAATCAATATTAGTATTTCAAAAGAGATGACCTGCATCTTCAGTAGCTACCGCTCTCCCACGATCAATTGCAAGCTCTTCTCCCTAGGGACCAAGATGCTCGACTACCATAACTTGATGTCTCCTTTGCAAAAGATTGGTCCATCCATGAAAGCTATCAGGCCAATGTCAATACATCGGCTGCTAGAGTGGTAAGGTGTCCCTATTGTATGGAAAAAATTAATATGGGTCGTCTAAACTCGATGGCAAAGCATCGGCTTTTTCTTTTCCTTTCTTTCTGAAGTTGATGGGAATGCATCGGCACTTGGTCCAGCAGGCATGTGCCCCCAGTGTGTGGAAAAAAGTTTATATGGGGTATGTTGGTGGTCGTTATAATCCATTTCAACCACCAACATTTCATGTTCTAAGGGTGATTTTTATGCAAAGTTCATACATCCACAAGTTGTGTACAAAGATCTTGCCAGAACACCTATCACGATGCAAATTCATGCAAAACATAGTGGAACAAAGTGCAACATTGGAAGGTTGCACAATAGGTAAGCAAACCATGGCCGCCCGGCCAAGTCCCCTAGCCGCCCGACCTCTTCCACCTCTCAGCAGTGAGGACTAGCCACCAGGGTTAAGTCCCAAGCCACTCGGCCCACGTCCTTGGCCACTCAGCCGATGATTTGCACCAAATGCCACGCCAATTGACCTGCATGCTACATAGAACATGTCAAGACCAATTCCATGGTGGAAACCGAGGGAGAAAGCACAAACACCTTGGCAGGATTCCTCCTCATCAATCTAGGCCTTAGATTGGCTAAGTCAGCAATCTAGGATAGTGTGATCCAATGGCTAAGGAAGAAACACAAGACCAATCCAAGGATACATGCAAAAGCACATCGTTTTAACCATCAACTGCCTCAACCAAGTGCCACGAAGCATTGTATGGACAAATTTGGTGCATCTAAGGGATGCTCGGCCTTGATCCAGGCCGCTCGGTCAAGAAGCCAAGCTGCCTAGCCAAGTGGTGGCCACCCGGCCTGCCACTTGTCCCTCAGCCACTGACTTAACCACCAAAACTGACCTTAGAATAGCTATAAATACCCCAAGGTGTTCACGTGTAAGTGTGGTGTAGTGGTAGAGTAGCACTTGAGAGTGTGAAGTGAAGTTTTCCCTTAGCTTGTAGAGAGAGTGCCTCTTGTATCAAGGAGAGTAGTGAGGTGAAGAGTGAGGGAGTGGGATTTCTCTTGCTCCCAGGCTTGTAATCTTAGAGGAAGGATATTAGGTTCCAGGATTGAGTAAAGTTCCTTGTCTTCCACCTTTTTTATTTCATTCCTACCTTACTTTCATACTTAGTCTTATGCTCGTCTATTTACGGGAACCTTGCGCATGCTTATAGTGTTGGCTATACAATGTTGCTTTCTCATCTGGCTCATTACCAGTTTAGTAGTGAACTCATCAAGTAGACAAGATGGTGTTTATACTTAGAGTTTACCTTGGTTGGTCGGCTATCCCACGCCGTTCTGGTTGGCACGCACATTTGGCGACAGCTTTTGTGTTCTCGGTATTCCAATCCCTTATGTTCTGATAGACTCACTAATGATATAGCCTGATTCCTATAGTACCCAACTTTCTCAGCTAGGTAATCAGCACTCTAGTGCCTGGCAGTAGTGCTACAGTTTTGGTGTCTATGTTTACATGACAAGTATAGAACTTTGCATGTTTAGTATAGTAAGGTGATTTAACATTTGTCGAGAACCTGCTTCTCTGTCTTTTATTCTCTACATTGCTAGCTTCACTAGTTCGGTTAGTTGTGTTGCGTGTTATCATACTCCTTGTTCCTCATGGATTCGATACCTTGGAATACTCTTGGGTGAAAGGCTACAACGCATTTTCCATGCACTTGCGGACTTATATCTAAGAGGCTAAGGAACGTCAACAAGCTTTTTTGGCGCCATTATAGGGGAACGGTATCTATTTTAACATAGAACCAAGGCCACCCTATCTCCCACTACACCACCACCACCACCACCACTGTTCCACCATATCATCCAATGGATCTCACGCCTAACTGCGAATTATCTGCTCTGAAGGGCGATTTTCTAGAGCCTCCACCACCATCCACACCCATAATCACCGGTGGCTATCAACCACGTCTCGGTTTGATAGCAATGGTTTGGGATCAATCCTTTATGGGATTAGAATTAGAGAGTCCCTACACATACCTTCGAGAGTTTGAGTAGCTTTGCAGCAGCATCGCAATCTCAAGCATGCCTGGCGAAACTCTTCGATGGTTGCTCTTTCTGTTTTCGCTTATAGGAGCAGCAAAATCAGAGCAGTTGGTGCAGTAGAGAGGAGTTGGGAGAGACTCAAAATCAAGTTTTGTATACACTTCTTCCCACAACATCAAGTCATTGACCTTCGATGTGAAGTTTTGAACTTTCGACAAGAAGGCAACAAAACCCTGGCATTCAGTCCAGGCTTGGCGATACAAGTGTCCATGCTCATAGAGCACTTTGTTCGAGGCCTCTCAATAGGCGCAGGACTATGTCTGGAATTAGCTTCGGGAGGATCATTCTCTCACTTAACTACCCCAGAAGGATAAAGAGTTCTCGATAAAATACTCAAAAAATCCTCTGATGGCAGTAAGATCGAGAAGCCACGCCCACAACCAAAATATCCACCTGAACCCAACTGCTGTTAGGAATGCCAGAACACCCAAACACCAGCTCCACTATACCATCAAACTCATAGGATTGAAGACATCCCTGAACCAAGCACATTACAAGACACTGAGAGGGTCAGTGTATCTGTGATGAATCCTCTGTCGGTCCCACCATTCTCGTTTCGAGGACAACCTGTTCATGGACTTTGGGAAGGTATCTCAGCTACCCAAAGAGAACAGACACTTTGAAAGGACCTCTCGACCAGCATACATATTCCCATAACAGATACATCAAATGAGAGATGACCTACTTTGGCTTAGAGCTATAATAAATCTAGAATGGCTAGAAGAGAGAAGACTTGGCACAAAAATCATTAGGTTCTACCCAGGACCAACTCTTGTCCCTGGCCATGTATCCAAAATGGTCCCACAAGATATTCTCTATAATCCACGAGTCGGGGTGAACATCATTCCTAAATATGTTGCTGACACCTACTTCCCCACTCAACCGGAATCAAAATCCGACATTCGCTTGAAGTGGAACAAGAATGAATCACTAGTGAATCATGGAGCCATTCTGGTCGTACCAGTCACCTTGCGGGACAAACGGATGTTCTTAGATTTCCACATCTTCGACATACCTGAGGGACCCATGCCAGTCATATTGATTGGGCTCCCAATTTCTTCCCTTATCAATGCAACCACAAGTCCAAGGTAATTACAATTTCAGTTTCGTAAAGAGGTGCTAGAAATTTGCATGATTCGAGCACTCAATACCAAAACAAAGTCTAAGCCAGAGGTTGACCCTCTAGAGGAAGTGATGGGTACTTCACTTTAGTAATAGGAGGATCAACACAGCCTAGTGGAAGAGTGATGAGGACATCTCTCCTATTCATACACTTGATGATAATCCTCCAGTGGTGATGTAAGGACCTATCACAAGAGCACGCGCATGGCAATTGGATCAACAGGTGAGCTCATTTCTTTGTGCACGTGCATATACTTGTGAGGCTAGTATGCTACCTAATGTTTCTATTGATTATATTGAACTTAGGAACTTTGGAGAGGAACATGAAGGCCTTGGGAACAAGCAAGGGTGAGGGAGGAAGCAAGAGGGGCGTCCAAGTCAAGTTGGAGGCCCAATTCATCTCGAAGTAGGCCACCTCGGCCTCTAGGGACAGTCTGCACCAAAATAATCGCACAGGCAACAAACGGGCTCCGTTCTGGGCGATCCACATACGCCTGGAAAGATTAAAATATAAGCTTTCCAATTCCACAAGATTTAGGTCTATTGGTGTTCAGAGTTGATAGGAAATCGAGTTGGAAGTGGATAGACAGAATCTGTCTAGGGTGCTGTTCCACCCCTTTGGGCCGTTGGGCCATGTATCGTGTGAGAGTCTTTTGAGTTCGCGTCAAGGAGTCTTTGGATGACCCTAATGTCTATAAAACCTTAGCCACCACCCAAGGTAGGGTTTTGAGATTTGCTTATATTACTCTGTTGTTGAACAGTTTCGCCGTTTGAGAACACTCCGGTTTGTGAGTCCCCAACTTTGTGAGATTAATATTGATCTGCAAGTTTAGTTGCAATCTTTCTTGTTTTTGCTTGTGTTCTTGATTCACTGGCAGGGATCAGCCTTCGTGGCGAGGTCAATCGGGCAGTGCATAGTTGATAACCAGAGGACGCATGGTGCTACGATTGCAGGGGCTTGATCGTGCCGATCAGGAGAAGGATCGTGAGTGTCTCATGCCGCCAAATCGACTTACCTCCACCTGACGGAAGATCGAGAACCCCTTGGTCCCCATCAAGTTGTATTCAGAGCAAGGTTTACCATTAGGTTTGCCTACATTTATCCTTAGTAGATTAGTTTTGTTTCATCCCATAGTCCACGAAAAAGCCAAAAAAAAATAAATACCTACAACCACGAAGTTAGCCTTTGCACAATTTCGGTTTCAGAGTCCGTAGTTCAGAGTTTGTGTCCAAGGTTGAGTCATGTTGCTGGTTTAGATTGTGTTTTTGTTTTAGTTGCATTCCATCTACGCTGCATCTCACATCCTACACCGATCCAGATCACCGTTTGAGTCCTAGTCGAGTTAGGGTTACTCTTCATCACCACTATTTAGTGGTTTTCCCTCATCAAACCCTAAGCTGCCACCTTTCCACCTTTCATACTACCTTCCTTGGCCATACACACATCCACCACCAACCTTTTCCATCCATGTCATACATCCTTGTTTGCAAAGATGTGTCACGTAGAAAACCCTAATTCGGGACCCTGCAGTAAAACGGCCGTAACATTTCGCTCGGAACTCGAAATAGGGCAAAAATATACATTTTGGAAATCTAAAGAAAATTTCAGATCTTGTCGTCCTCGGCTGCACTAGGTTCAGTGCTGCTATTTTTGTGAAAATCGGCCGGGAAGACCGAGATATCAGGCCCTGAAGTTTCTGCACCCTTGTGTAAGACGTGCTTCCTTCCACAATTTCTGCTCCACCGATCACGTCTTGTTTCCATTTGTCCTGAAATTTTGTGTGACACTTCCTGATGTGTGTTTGAGTTAAAAGTATATAGTGAAAACAAAAGGTGTGAAAAAAAAAGAAAAAACAGTGAGCAAAAAAAAAAGAAAAAGAGTGCAAAACAGGAAGCAAAGGTGTTTGTTTCGACGTGGTGCTGAGCTGATATTTGTTCCTCCTTTATAGCCTTGATTGTCTTTCTCCACCTTTCTTACTTGTGTGCTTTGTAGCAAGAACAAGGACACATTTAGACTAGCAACTAGGGCGAGGTCTTTAAACATTTATTCTGCATTACTATCTGATACTAAATTGTGTACCCCTGACATATACATATAGCCTTCCTACAGCTCCATAGATACTGTCTCTTGATCAGCACAGGTTTGGGCCCTTGCAATTGCTTCATCCTGCCCTCCTCACGGTGTCACAAACCAGCCACTGGTTGCACCATCCTTTGCTATGTTGGTAAGAATCGGGTAAGAACTTGGTAAGTTTGCTTGAGAGTGTGAGACACCACCAACCCAGTAGTTCATAGGGCTCATAATACCTGTGCTTGTTTTCTTTTTGCCTTTCTGCATTGACTAGGGCAGGTGGAAAGAAAGGGAATACGGGTGATGATGAAATTTCCTTCGAAGATTGTGTTCTACATTCTGAATTAGCAGACATGGTAGCCAAGATCACAACAACAATCACGGAGGGCAATAAGGTGATGAACAAGTCCCTCGACACCCTAGCTCACAGCGTATCCTCCCTAGCGCTTAGGGTGGATGCCATAAAAAAACATCGTCTTGAAGCTAGTGCCAAGGGAGATGCCTTCGTCAATGATAATGACAAAGGCAATGACCACGACAACGACGCCGATGATGGCGATGATGAAGACAATGATTTTGAGAAAGAAGAGGAGAACAAGGAAAATGAAATAGAGATGCAACATCAACTCTGTAACCGTCTTCTCTACAACAGGAATGGTAGTGGTAGGTAAGAAGGGAGGTATCCATAGCAACAATGATGATCCCTTCGCGAAGGTAAAATTCAGCATCCCTCCTTTTTCTGGAGCTTATGATGCTGAGGCTTATTTACATTGGGAAATGATCATTGAGCAAAAATTTAATTCCCATCTAGTTCCTAAACAACATCGGGTTAGGCAAGCCACTAGTGAATTTAAAGATTTTGTTATTATTTTGTGGACTGAACTAGGCACCCTTCGTTTACATACTGATACATGGGATAGGTTAAAAGAGGCTATGCATGAATGGTTTGTTCCTTCCTCATATAAACGTGACTTGCGTAAGAAATTACAACGCTTAGAACAAGGAGACATGACCGCTTAGGAATATTATGCTGAATTGCAAAAGGGCATGATTCGCTGTGGGGTTAAAGAGGAAACTGACGATAAAATTTGCCATTTTTATGGTGGGCTACGGCGAGAAATTCAAGACATTTTTGACTACTGTCAATTGTTTGTTTCATCTTGCCATGTTAGCAGAAAAGGAGTTGCAGGGACGCCAATCTAGGAGTAGGGGTAACGCCGGCACCACCTTCACGCCTCGGGCGTCAATGGGACAAGCAAGGACAGCACCTTCTTCCACCTTTCGACCGGCTGCACCGCCTCCTTCAGCGACCTCCCGACCAGCGACAACAATACCCTCCGCACGTGCCCCAGGAAGCAGCAAAGTGTTGCCTCCCGTGCCTGCCAAGAGCTCCTCCTCTGTTGCTTCCACAGGTTATACATCGATGGCGATTCGCTGCCACAAGTGCCAAGGTATTGGCCACATCTAGAAAGAGGCCCCAGCAAATGGGCATACATTGCAACTGAAGACGGTGGCTACATCAGCGCCTCCGACGTCGAGGAAGATATCGATGACACTGAAACCAACAATGATGACAAAGACATTGTGGGCACCACCTTTGGTTCCGAGGACACTGCTGCATACCGGTCCATTATTGTCCAGTGCGTTCTTAGTGCACAGATGGAGCAAGCCGAGCAGCAGCAGCGCCACAACTTGTTTTAGATTTTCTTCGTCATCAACAACCGACGAGTGCATGTGATTATTGATTCCGGCAGCTGCAATAATTTGGTGAGTACTGATTTGGTCAAGAAGCTTGGCTTGCCACATGGCCGCATCCACATCCATATCATATTCAGTGGTTGAATGATTTCGGCAAAGCTAAGGTAACACAAACAGTTTGAGTTCATTTTTCCATTGGTTCTTATGCTGAATTTTGCCGATTGTGATGTGGTACCTATGCAAGCTTGCTTCCCTTTTATTGGGTCATCCATGGGAATATGACACTAATGCACTTCACCATGGTAGAAGTAATAAATATACCTTCATGCATAAGGGAAAGAAAATCACGCTTCTACCTTTGAACCCTGCTGAAATTATTAAGTTTGATAGAGAGAGGCTTGCTACTGATAGCAAAATTGTTGAAACTAAATCTGAAATTCAGCATGTCACAAACCAAATAAAATTGAGGAAGCCTATTTTTCTTGCTTCAAAATGCGACCTTGCTAAAATTCATGATGCTGCTGCGTGCTATGCTTTCATATGCAAATATGCTTTATTTTCTTTGGAAGATATGCACCATACTTTGCCTCCTGCAGTCACTAACCTTTTGCAGGAGTTTGCGGATGTTTTCCCCGACGAAATACCTCTAGGGTTGCCACCTATTCAAGGGATTGAGCACCAAATTGATTTGATACCTGGAGCTAGTTTGCCAAACCGAGCTGCTTATAGGACCAATCCGGAGGAGACTAAGGAAATTCAGCGCCATGTCAAAGATCTTTTGGACCACGGGTATGTACGTGAAAGCCTTAGTCCTTGTGCCATTCCTATTCTTTTGGTTCCTAAGAAAGATGGAAGTTGGCACATGTGCATAGATTGTAGAGCCATTAATAACATTACCATAAGGTACCGCCATCCTATTCCTAGGCTGGACGACATGCTTGATGAGTTAAGTAGTTCTATAATTTTTTCTAAGGTTGACTTGCATAGTGGATACCACCAAATAAGAATGAAATTAGGGGATGAATGGAAAATAGCTTTTAGAACCAAGTTTGGGTTGTATGAGTGGTTAGTTATGCCTTTTGGGTTAACTAATGCACCTAGCACCTTCATGCGTTTAATGAATGAGGTTTTGCGGGCTTTTATTGGAAAATTTGTGGTGGTATATTTTGATGATATATTGATTTACAGCAAGTCTTTGCATGAACATATGGACCATCTACGTGCTATTTTTGATGCTTTGCTTGCTGCACGCTTATTTGGTAACATCGAGAAGTGCACTTTTTGCACCGATCGAGTCTCTTTTCTTAGCTATGTTGTGACATCGCAGGGAATTGAGGTGGATGAAGCCAAGGTGCAAGCTATCAGAAGTTGGCCTACACCCACTATGGTCTCACAAGTGCGAAGCTTCCATGGATTTGCTGGATTCTACCATCGCTTTGTGCCAAATTTCAGCACCATCGCTGCCCCATTAAATGAGTTGACAAAGAAGGGAGTAGCATTCCATTGGGGTAAGTCACAAGAGGATGCCTTTAATCTTTTGAAGGACAAGCTTACCCATGCTCCATTGTAGCAACTTTCTGATTTTGGTAAGACCTTTGAGCTTGAATGTGATGCTAGTGGGGTAGGCATTAGTGGTGTTTTGATGCAAGAAAATAAACCTGTTGCTTACTTTAGCGAAAAATTGAGTGGTCCTGTTTTGAATTATTCCACTTATGATAAAGAATTGTATGCTCTTGTTTGAGCTTTAGAAACGTGACAACATTATCTATGGCCCAAAGAATTTGTTATTCATTTCGACCATGAATCGTTAAAACATATTAGACATGCTAAGTGGGTTGAATTTATTGAATCTTTTCCTTATGTTATTAAACACAAGAAAGGGAAGGATAATGTGATTGCTGATGCCTTGTCTAGGAGATATGCTATGTTGTCCCAATTTGATTGCCGTATTTTTGGGTTGGGATCAATTAAAGAACAATATGTTAATGATGAAGATTTTAAAGATGTCATGTTGCAGTGCAAACAGGGAAGAACATGGGACAAATATGTCATAAATGATGGATTTGTGTTTAGAGCTAACCGCGTATGCATTCCAGTTGGATCCGTACGTCTTCTTTTGTTACAGGAGGCTCATGGAGGCGGATTGATGGGTCATTTTGGTGCCAAGAAAATGGAAGCCGTACTGTCCACACACTTCTTTTGGCCAAAGATGAGGCGAGATGTTGAGAGGTTTGTATCCCACTGCACTACATGTCAAAAGGCTAAGTCATGATTGAATCCACCTGGTTTATATATGCCTCTTCCTGTTCCTAGCACCCCATGGGAAGATATATCTATGGACTTCGTTTTAGGATTGTCTAGGACAAAGAGGGGGAGGCATAGTATTTTTGTGGTGGTTGATAGATTTTCTAAGATGGCTCACTTTATTCCTTGTCATAAAAGTGACGATGTTGTTAATATTGCTAACGTATTCTTTCAAGAAATTGTTCGCTTGCATGGTATGCCTTCTACTATTGTTTCAGATTGTGATGCCAAATTTTTGGGCCACTTTTGGAGAACGCTATGGAATAAATTGGTTACAAAGCTGCTGTTTTCTACAACCTATCATCCTCAAACCGATGGTCAAACCGAGGTAGCGAATCGAACTTTATCTACCATGTTGAGGGCTATTTTGAAGAAAAAATTGAAGATGTAGGAAGAGTGTTTGCCGCATGTTGAGTTTGCATATAATAGGGCGGTGCACTCCACCACCAAGGTAAGTCCTTTCTAGGTAGTGTATGGTTTCAACCCCCATGCTCCTATTGATCTTTTACCTTTACCTACTACTAAGAGGGTTCATGATGATGCTAAGAAGCATGCTGAATTTATTCTGAAATTGCATGAAACTAATAAAGAAAATATTGAAAGGATGAATGAAAGGTATAGGGCTACTGGTAGTAAAGGTAGAAAGAAAATAATTAGTATGGTTGCACTTGAGAAAGGATCATTTTCCAGATTTGAGGAAGCCTAAATTGATGCCTAGAGCTGATGGTCCTTTCAAGATAATTGAGAAAATAAATGACAATGCATATAAGCTTGAGTTGCCTCCCGAGTTTGGGGTTAGTCCCACATTTAACTATTGCAGAATTGAAGCCGTACTTGGCAGAAGAAGATGAGCTTGAGTCGATGACGACTCCAATACAAGAGGGGGAGGATGCTGAGGACATCTCTCCTATTCATACACTTGATGATAATCCTCCAGTGGTGACGCAAGGACCTATCACAAGAGCACGTGCACGGCAATTGGATCAACAGGTGAGCTTGTTTCTTTGTGCACGTGCATATACTTGTGAGGATAGTATGCTACCTAATGTTTCCATTGATTATATTGAACTTAGGAACTTTGGAGAGGAACATGAAGGCCTTGGGAACCAGCAAGGGTGACAGAGAAAGCAAGAGGGGCGTCCAAGTCAAGTTGGAGGCCCAATTCATCTCGAAGTAGGCCACCTCGGCCTCCAGGGACAGTCTGTACCAAAATCATTGCCTAGGCCACAAACGGGCTCCGTTATCAGCGATCCACATATGCGTGGAAACATAAAAACATAATGTTTCCAATGCCACCAGTTTCAGGTCTATTGGAATTCGGAGTCGACGGGAAATCGCATTGGAATTGGACAGATAGAATCTGTCCAGGGTGCTGTTCCACCCCTTTGGGCCATTGGGACATGTATCATGTGAGAGTATTTTGAGTTCATATCTAGTAGTCCTTGGACTGACCCTAAGGTCTATAAAACCTTAGTCACCACCCAAGTTAGGGTTTTGGGATTTTCTTAGATTACTCTGTCGTTGAACAGTTTTGCCATTTTAGAACATTCCGGTTTGTGAGTCCCCAACTTTGTGAGATTAATCATTCATCTGCAAGTTTAGTTGCATTCTTTCTTGTTCTTGCTCATGTTCTTGATTCACTGGCAGGGATTAGCCTTCATGGCGAGGTCAATCGGGCAGCGCATGGTTGATAACCAGAGGATGCGTGGTGCTGTGATTGCAGGGGCTTGATCGTGCCGATCGGGAGCCAGATCGTAAGTGTCTCGTGCCACCAAATCGACTTGCCCTCCACATGATGGAAGATCGGGAACCCCCTGGTCCCTATCAAAGGGGATAGCAACTTCAGTGCGGTAGAAGAACCGCTCGAGTACAAAGAACTAGGGTGAATCCCTACGTCCCGACCCCCCAAAAATAGAGCTTAATCAGCTACCGCCTGACCTGAAGTACGCATTCCTCAACAGGAATCCGGACACCCCAGTGATCAACAATGATAAGCTAACCAAAAATGAAAGCCGGTGATTGATCTCAGTCTTGGAAAAGTACAAATCAGTGCTTGGTTCCTCACTTCAAGATCTGAAGGCCATTAGTCCTAACTTGTGCACACATCGCATCCCCGTGGAGACCGAACAACAGCCTACAAAGGAACCTCAATGAAGACTTAACAATGTGATGAGAGAGGAAGTCAACAAGGAGGTGCTCAAATTCCTACACGTGGGTATCATCTGCCCCATACAAGATAGTGAATGGGTCAGTCCATTCCAAGTTGTACCTAGGAAAGAAGGAACGACAGTCGTCAAGAACCAAAACAATGAGTTAATTCCCAACGTACTGTCATCGAATGGTGAATATGCATCGACTACAGAAAACTCAACTCTGCCATTGTGAAGGACCATTTCCCCTTCCCTTCATTGATGAAATGCTTGAAAGACTAGCCAATCACTCCTTCAACTACCTCGATGGCTACTCTAGTAATCACCAAATCCCAATTCACCTGGATGACCAGAGTAAGACCACATTCACTTGTCCTTATGATAATTTTTCTTACAGGCGGATGTCGTTTGGGCTGTGCAATGCTCCAGCATCTTTCCAGCGATGTATGATGGCCATATTCTCTGACCTGATCGAGAACATAGTGGAAGTCTTCATGGATGACTTCTCAATCTATGTCAAGACCTTTGATAGATGTTTAGAGAACTTGGAAAAGGTTCTTCAGAGATGCAAAGAAGTTGACCTTGTCCTAAACTAGGAGAAATGTCACTTCATGATCAGACAAGGGATTGTGCTAGGACACAGAGTATCAGAGATGGGCATAGAGGTGGACCGTGCAAAAATTGAAGTTATCGAGAAGCTACCACCTCCGTCAAACATCAAGACACTCTAAAGCTTCCTTGGTCACGCATGGTTCTATAGGAGATTCATTAAACATTTCTCCTTTATATCCTGACCATTGACCAATCTTCAGTCCAAGGATACACCCTTCATGTTCGATGATGCATGCCTAGAAACCTTTCACACACTCAAGAAGGCACTTGTCACAGCACCCATCATTCAACCATCAGAATGGAATGCTCCATTTGAAATCATGTGCAATGCCATCGACTATGCTATAGGAGCAGTCTTGAGCCAGCGCAAGGATAGAAAACATCATACCATATCCTATGAAAGCAAGATGCTTATTGGCCCACAATTGAATTACTCCACCACCGAAAAAGAACTTTTGGCCGCTGTCTTTGACATTGATAAATTTAGATCATACTTGGTGGGAGCCAAAGTTATCATATACACACACCATGCAGCTCTAAAATATCTCCTCACCAAGAAAGATGCAAAGCCATGACTAATACGGTGGGTCCTGTTGCTCCAAGAATTCGACATAGAAAATCAGAGACAAAATGGGAGTTGAAAATTCATTTGCAGATCATCTCTCACAAATGCAATTTGAAGAAACGTCATCCTTGTCGATTGATGATTACATGAGAGATGATACCCTACTTAAAGTCACAACATCCCAACCATGGTATGCAGATTTAGTCAATTACCTAGTCACTGGATATGTGCCTAAGGACGTTGAGAAGAGGAAACTGATCCATGACAGCCGGTTCTATCTGTGGGATGACCCCTACTTATGTAAGCTCTGTGTAGACGGACTCATGCATCGCTGCATTCCTGCCTGTCAAGTACCCTTGATGCTTGATAGATATCACTCATATTCCTATGGAGGTCACTATGGAGCCTATCGGACTCATGCAAAGATTTGGCAAAGTTGGTTCTACTGGCCAAATATGTACAATGATGCCAAGGAGTTCGTATGAATGCGTCCGAGGTGCTAACACCAAGGAAACATTAATCCAAGGGATGCTATGCCTCTCACTAGCAACCATCAACTTGATGCATTTGATGTGTAGGGTATATACTGTGGCGGAACCGCCGATTTAATCCGGGCTAAGCACACCTGCCACCTCTGGCTTGCAGTGCGATTAGACCGAACTAAACCCGGTCGTCCGTCGAGAGTCATTCGACTCCCGATATTACCTTTTCCCAGAGGAACCGACATCATACACATCCAGCCCACAATGGAGCCACAACAGATACATCATCTTAGGCGGTTGAATATAGCATATATAACCTTGTTTTACAAACCGATTCGAAATAATAATATAAGTTTCAACCTATTACCATACGAAAGTCAAGTTTGAATCAGACAGCGGAAGCGAATTTGAAAACGTCTCACAGCGGAAGAAAATACTTTACTAGTCTTCATGCAACGTTGATCGAGACGAGCAGCACCGAGCCCACCGGTACTACCCTTCTCCAAGCAGTTGTCCAGATGTCGCCTGTACCTGTTCTCAAAAGGTGGGGGCAAACCCTGAGTACTAATTACTCAGTAGGACTTAATGGATTGGCTTACGGCTGACGCAAAGCTTGCTTACTAACCTTTGGATCCTTAGCCATTGATTTTAAACAGTGGTATATCAATATAAAATATCAAGATTCATCTTTTGCATATAACTCCATAACAACTTGTAGAAATGTAAGCAATACAATACAAACATGTTGTATTTGAAAACATGAGTAACGGACATAATATATTCAAGTAGTTACTACGTTGCCCCGACAGTGATATTGGCATTCCCACACCTGGTGGGCATCAGCGATTCGAATCGATTTCTAATTCCCGGGAATAACTATCATGCCAGGGGTATATGCTTACTAGCCATCGCGTTCCCACATATAGCCCCCATCTCCACCTGTCTTGTCCCAAGATTCAAAGCGCCCTCACCTAACCCCCGGGTTGTGCCCCCTCAGGAGCGATACCACGGCCGCACCGGGTCAGCCCTCCCTTAGGAGCGATATCACAGCCGCACCGGGTCAGCCCTCCCTCGAGTACAAGCGCCCCCGGGCCCATCGGCCTCCAGCAAGTGGATGAGCGGAGCCTCGAAAACTTCGGACAAACCCAGGTAAGACTTCACCGGTCCCATTTCCCGGTTAAGCACTCTAGCAATGTTATGCCGATCAGCAGACGAACAGCGGACGGGCCTTAAACGACTCAGGCGGAGCCAAACGCACACCTCATAATAAAATTATTCTCCGCCTGGTCTCCATTTAAATCATGAGCATAGTATTACTTTCTCAATAGTAAAAGTTTTGTAACCTTTGAAATCACTTACGTGACGAGTGACTCCTTTCACTCGTGTCTACTCGCACCTAGCAGAGCCTAGGCAACTCGTCCTACGACTCTTTATATAGGTGCTAGGGCCAGGGCGGCTAGGGAGTCTAATGCAAAGGTTTTCAATCAACTCCTAATGCGCATGCGTAATCATCAATCAAGATAACATTAGCTGGGAGATTTATGGTCCTGCCTACCTTTGCTTATTCTTATCAAGCCAACAAACTAAACTAGGTTAGTTTGCCGGGTTGTGAGGCTTTGCCCCAGGCAACCCCTTGATCACTTGGACAACTCCTCCTTCCAAACACGACTGATGGGCTCTCCAGGTCGTGTGTGGGGCTTATTTGATCTTCTGGATCACCATTGCTTAAAATAGCTCCCGCACTTGTTTCTCAATCACGTATCTGCAATAAGCGTTGCTATATAAATGCTATGCATGACACAGTGAATGAGATGCACGATCATCAAGCATACAATTGATTAAGCAAAATATAAGGCAAACATCTAGTTACGCATGTAATGGATTACTAGCTCAACCAAAACCTCCCGACTGGCACTAGTATTAATACTACTTTTAGGAACCCGAAGCAATCGTGTATGTGCAGTTTCACAAGAACCTATACAAAAATTAAGTTGTCGATCATAAACCTAACATGGTGATGTGAACTGATAAAACATGCATTAGTTATTTAGTCATTAAGATTACTATAATAAGTGTGGTGGTTTTTATTGGATATATTGGTTTCACATTTTCGATTATTTATGTAAAATTGCGTTATTTCTACTATTTCCAAATCAGAGTCACAACCTTATATGCACCACTTCCTACTCTAGCAGTGAGTCATGTTCATAACCTAGAGCTCATATCAAGCCCCTAAAGCCACATGGAGCATTTTTCTCCATAGCAACCTTTTTTAAATTAAATATATGCTTAACTACAAGACAAGGGCACAATAGTAATTAAACAGTATATGCTAGGGCTACCAAAATTTAGACAGAGCCTACACATGTTAATAAGGTCTCTGCCCAAATTTCATAATTTTTGAAGCTCATTTTACCCACATTTCCTATTTATTAAGGTTTTTCATGCATGCACATTAACAGGGGCAAAAAGGTCTTTTCCTACTCAACCATCATATCCATTCTATAGATCTACTTAATAGGAGTACCATGCAACAAAGTTTGCATTTTTCTGATTTTTATTTGATTTATTACTGAATTTCCAAAGTTTTCAGCCTAATAAAACACATTAAATCGAAAATCTGTATAGTCCGGGACCTAAACATGATTATCTATTACATCAGGGGCTAGCGCGTAAGGATCTGATGACTCAGTGAATAGCGCACCGTACTTGAAAGAAATAACCAGAAACGCAGGGGTGCTTTTGAAAATCGACCTTCTTCTTCCTGCCTTTCTTCTTCCTCCGGCCGAACGCGCAGGGGAGGGGATGGCGGTTTGCGCTGGCGGCTGTGGGCACGCACTTGGGGCCGAGCGGGCCTGGGGAGGTGTTCCCGGCGTAGGGATACCTTTTCCCCAAGACGGCGTCGCGCGGTGAGCTTGGAGCGGGCGGGGAACGCCGGTGAACCGAAGGCCGACGGCGTCGAGCCCAACGACGGTGGCTCGGTCTAATCCGGCGAAGGAGTGGTGGAACAGGGCCACCGCCGGGTCCGCGAGCTTCGCGGTGTCGAAGCGAATCCAGCGCAGGCGGTTGGGCTACGGGGAGGCACCGGAGCGACCCGTCCACGGTGAGGTCGGCGGCGCTCTGTGGCTCCCCGGTGGCTGTGCGTGGAAGAAGGCGAAGGAGGTACTGGAGGCCGGCCATGGAGATGAGGAAATAGGTGGAGGGGTTGATGCGGTCATGGGGCACTCGCTGCCTTAGAGAGAGGAGGACGGATGTGGCCGGGATGGGAGCTCGAGCTCAGCTCGCTCCGATGGCGGGTGGACAGAGGAGGGAGGAAGCAGAGGGGAGAGGTAGCGGGGCGCGCATGCGGGAGCGGAGAGCGGCAAGCGAGGCGAGTGAGAGCGAGGAGCAGGGTAGGCCAGGCGGGGCGCAGGCAGGCGGCGCGTGGCCGGCGGCGTGGCGTGCTGGCGCGCAGGGCGCGGCGCGTCACGGCGCGGCCGACGCGTGGGCGAGCGGAAGGGGTGGTGGAAGAAGCTGGGCGCGCGATAGACCGGGTCCATAGACCCTGAGTCTATGACAAGCAGGGTCGGATCGAGGAGAAGAAAGTGGTGCACTGGACTGGGACCACGCAATAACAAACACGGTCGGTTTGCGACAGTACCATGCCGACAGGTGGGTCCCGCTTGTCATTGACTCAAGAAAATTGAAAACTCCCGAAATTGGAAAACTGGCTTTGACCTTATATACAGGTTTTGGAATTTGAGGATTTTGGACACCCTAGAGGCCGAATTTGGAAAAACCCAAAATACCAAAGTTGCTCTACTCTCCCAGATCTACAACTTTGTCAAAAGGAGTAATATCATATTCCAAGTTTAAATATGATTAAATTTGAATTTAACCTGCTGACTCCAGTTTGACCAAGGTGTAATGCAAACTTAGAAATTCCTAAAGTCTATTTTATGCTCATTTTCAGAGAAAGAGTATTATACCAATGTTGTGTGGTTTTTAACTATCTACAACTTTATTATATGATGTTTTGCATGATAGGGACTTTTGATTGCTCAAAATTTGAATTTTCCTTACCGATCAAGTTTAGGCAGATTTCTGCTTTTTCATTAATCGACTTAAAACTCCACCTAAACCTTTGTGCATGTTATCACACTCAATAACAAAGTTGATCTACATAAAATTGTCTACAAGTTTGTTATAGAGAGTTTGGTCTAAATCACATTTTATTTTGAACTAAGGTCACAAGTGCACTCAGGGGTTTTGCATATTTCACTGAAATTTTTTGACTTCGTGATTTACTAACCTAGTTGTTGCTCTTCTCTAAACATTATTAAGCCAAATCCTTGACTACCGCTAATCTAATCGCAGTTTTAAGACTTTCGAGATGCCGGGGGCATCACAACCCACCCCCCTTAAAGAAATCTCGTCCCGAGATTTGTGTGAGGTACGGGTGTGTTACCTATCGTGTATGGTAAGTAGTATGGCATCGTGGTTCGTGCCTTTTCGAATGCACATGGTAATATCCCACTTTTTCACTCGTTGGCTTTGTTAACTAGCTTGTGAATGGTTAGTGCCTCTTTAACACAAGTAGTCACAGAGCATCCTCTAAGTTAGGCTCGGGTGGTCTCTCTAAGATACTGGACGAGTCGTGCCATATAAGAGAGCGAATGAACAAACCATGAAGAGACTGTGGTCAGTGAGCAAGTGACTGTGATTGAAGCAAAGGAATAGAGTCATTTCCTGATTGTGATACTAATATTTGAAACACGGTAAGTATCTGATTTATCCAGACAATGAAAACAAAGTGTACCCAGCCGGGGATCGAGCAAAGCAGAACATTATGATTCAAAGGTTTGTCATTGGATGTGTTTTTGAGAGACACACTCATTCTATTTGATGGGGACTGTGTCCACATATAAAATTCCAAGTTAACATGTTTTCAAAGAGTAAGATGTGGTGAAACGTAGCACATTCTACTCATTAGGGCAAGAAAGGCACAAGAAGGAGAAGATAAGCCATATTTGCTTAAACAAACTGATGTGTTCTTACTAGCTGAAACAAAATGTTAGTAAACTCCCTTCTAAGAGGAAGAAAACCACTCAGAGAGAAATGACGATAAGATAAAAGCACTGGCCGAGGACAAAAGTTAGTATGGAGGATGTCCGTAAAGTACACCCTTGGGAATTAAGGTTCAACGAATGGATAGAAAATATCGACGGAATTAGTGAGAACGAAGTTGACTGTTCCCACCAATCTTCGGAGGCAAGGCCAAACATGGATATGAATTAATACGAGCAAGTCCTAGGGTTGAGACAGATCATCCTCATTGGTCAAGAAAGCAGGGTGTAACAAGGCAATGGAATGATATATACAGGACAGTGGAAATGAAATTAAGCATCCCCACAAATCAAGAGTAGCAAGATTCGAGGTCAATCAAATGATAAACTCCGCTTATGAATGTTCCACGATTGATGCGATGTCATGCTTTCGCACGTCCTAATGCCAGCGCGAACCTAGTAGCACAACCATGTGACGGCCGTACACATAGGACTCCAGGTCCCGTCGAGGCATCCAAGACTGCCTAGGGAGACATCACAACAAGAGTGGCTCAATCATTCCACTTACAGAGTCATAATCACTATAAGGTTTTGGTAAATAAAGAGGAAGTCCGAAGTGATATAAGAGCTTAGGGTGCTTGAATCCCATGGTAAAAGAAGTTCCTTGATTTACAAAGCTTGTAGCAAGTAATTAACGAATAGTGGAATATAATGCAATTAGGCTAGGATTTCTTCGAATCACAAGGGTTCGAAGCGCATGAACGACAAGGGTTTTAAAGAAAAATTTACCAAAGCTCAATGTGCTATCACTATAAGACTAGGAGTACATCTAACCATAGGAATGAGATACAAGTTGACTCTATGGAGCCGGACACCCGAGGTCTTTCTGATCTACGAATGTTAAAACCTTCTGATACCTAAGCTTGTCCCCAAACTTTATCATACTAATTGGTACCCAGGCTAATACTGCCTAAACGTAAGATTGATGCGTCCTGGACGAAGACCAGTTTCTTCCTTTAGCCATGTCGGTGCAGTGTTAGGCTTCACATGAGAGATGCCATGGAATAGCAGTCTTGACCTTCCACCGAGTATGAGAACATCGCCAGATTCGAGGTTGATCTTAGTCGCTCTATCCTTGTCTCGAGTATCGCTGAACAGGAATTCTGCCGTGTCGCTTAGGGAGATTGAGATGATAGGAAGACCTTGGTTGATGCTTCTTCCTGATTCATCCTTATCCTGATGGAGTCCGAGCTTCCCGACGTTGTTGTAGTAGTTAATGATGCATATGTCAGGATTGATTTGAGGAAATTCGCTTACAGTTGAATTTGCAGTTTGAGCAATTGTCTTGAAAGCTTCTGGTATCGCAGGGACTTGGGCACCATCGCATGGACGTGTTGGCCCATAGAAACCTGTAGTCGGATCCCAATTCTTCCCTAGACACATCATCCATAACTTCATCTTGGTTCCGTTTTTGAAACTAGGCTTATAGAATCCTCCTGGACCAATACCTAGTTGTCGACATGTACGAACTATCTCGACTTGATCTTCAGGCTGGACGAACCCCTTCAATAAAACCAGGCCGGGTCGCAGATGTTGAACTAAAGCCGTGTTAGTAGAAGATTCTCCCGCTTTTCTCTTCTTCTTGTGACCTTCAGGTGCTGTTGTTTTAGCCTTCGTGGGCTCAGGGTGATCAGGACATAAGTCAAAAGGCTGCGACATCTGTGGCAGGAAAAACAAGGCTTCCGTAAGTTCAAGGGTTTTGAAAACTTGGTGTGGGCATAGTGTTTTCCGCGTTTACGTGTTTAGAAAATATGCCGATAAGTGATTTTTCGCAAAACGATGGCACAAGGCTATGGTATGTTTCTAACGTGTGTAGCATCGGTAACTTCGAGACGGGTTTGATTTTTGGAACGATCGACAAATTTATTGTATTTGACCTGCATTTATTAGACGTTTCATATTTAGAATGAATTAGGTATAGAAAAATTGCGACAACCCAAGCGTACTAGTCGAGTTGCTTGCTTAGTTTCTACTAGTTCTATTTGTACTTTGAGCTACGTATCAATACAATAGTAACACACACTCAACCCAATATGCTCCTAGTCATGATGCATGATTCGCCCTATTCGGTCTCACATCACACACCCTATGTACAATTTATATAACTAGCGAGTATCCGGTGACATATATGCACGGCACTCTCTAATGCAACTAGTCGTTCTCTATTCGTTCTTAATTTCGCACGTGGTTAGTGTACCTGCAGAAAAATGCATGCTCAGATCAACATCATCACCATTACCAATCATTACCACTCTAACCCTAGAAGTGGTATCCACGATTTTCTTTAAGCTACGTCTGGTGGACGACGTAGTGGCGCCCTTTCTCCCAACACACCCAGTGTTCCTCCAGTACTGGGAAATTGCTGGGGAGAGAAACGGTGGCCAACAAGATCTAGCTATAATTTTGGTCGAAGGAAAAGTGGTCACGAAACACTCCAATGGCGTGACCACCCCCCTTAAAGAGTTCTGCCCTATCAGCATGAATGCAGGGTTCGCAACAGTCCGCAAATCCCAATAGCGCTCCGCCAGTACTGGGGATAGCTATGGCCGAAATGTTGCTTCCCAAAGCGCCGAATATGCATATGAGTTCTTTCTAGGTCAGAATGTTAACGATGTCACCTGGTATTACACTAACATCCTTAATATGGGCATATCGATACTCTCATTTTTCAAATACTTCGAAAAAGGGTTTTCAAAAATAGGTTTGCAAATCAAAACTGGATGATATGTCTGTTGTCTGTGTATGATCGGCTCTGATACCAGCTGTGGCGGAACCGCCGATTTAATCCGGGCTAAGCACACCTGCCACCTCTGGCTTGCAGTGCGATTAGACCGAACTAAACCCGGTCGTCCGTCGAGAGTCATTCGACTCCCGATATTACCTTTTCCCAGAGGAACCGACATCATACACATCCAGCCCACAATGGAGCCACAACAGATACATCATCTTAGGCGGTTGAATATAGCATATATAACCTTGTTTTACAAACCGATTCGAAATAATAATATAAGTTTCAACCTATTACCATACGAAAGTCAAGTTTGAATCAGACAGCGGAAGCGAATTTGAAAATGTCTCACAGCGGAAGAAAATACTTTACTAGTCTTCATGCAACGTTGATCGAGACGAGCAGCACCGAGCCCACCGGTACTACCCTTCTCCAAGCAGTTGTCCAGATGTCGCCTGTACCTGTTCTCAAAAGGTGGGGGCAAACCCTGAGTACTAATTACTCAGTAGGACTTAATGGATTGGCTTACGGCTGACGCAAAGCTTGCTTACTAACCTTTGGATCCTTAGCCATTGATTTTAAACAGTGGTATATCAATATAAAATATCAAGATTCATCTTTTGCATATAACTCCATAACAACTTGTAGAAATGTAAGCAATACAATACAAACATGTTGTATTTGAAAACATGAGTAACGGACATAATATATTCAAGTAGTTACTACGTTCCCCGACAGTGATATTGGCATTCCCACACCTGGTGGGCATCAGCGATTCGAATCGATTTCTAATTCCCGGGAATAACTATCATGCCAGGGGTATATGCTTACTAGCCATCGCGTTCCCACATATAGCCCCCATCTCCACCTGTCTTGTCCCAAGATTCAAAGCGCCCTCACCTAACCCCCGGGTTGTGCCCCCTCAGGAGCGATACCACGGCCGCACCGGGTCAGCCCTCCCTTAGGAGCGATATCACGGCCGCACCGGGTCAGCCCTCCCTCGAGTACAAGCGCCCCCGGGCCCATCGGCCTCCAGCAAGTGGATGAGCGGAGCCTCGAAAACTTCGGACAAACCCAGGTAAGACTTCACCGGTCCCATTTCCCGGTTAAGCACCCTAGCAATGTTATGCCGATCAGCAGACGAACAGCGGACGGGCCTTAAACGACTCAGGCGGAGCCAAACGCACACCTCATAATAAAATTATTCTCCGCCCGGTCTCCATTTAAATCATGAGCATAGTATTACTTTCTCAAAAGTAAAAGTTTTGTAACCTTTGAAATCACTTACGTGACGAGTGACTCCTTTCACTCGTGTCTACTCGCACCTAGCAGAGCCTAGGCAACTCGTCCTACGACTCTATATATAGGTGCTAGGGCCAGGGCGGCCAGGGAGTCTAATGCAAAGGTTTTCAATCAACTCCTAATGCGCATGCGTAATCATCAATCAAGATAACATTAGCTGGGAGATTTATGGTCCTGCCTACCTTTGCTTATTCTTATCAAGTCAACAAACTAAACTAGGTTAGTTTGCCGGGTTGTGAGGCTTTGCCCCAGGCAACCCCTTGATCACTTGGACAACTCCTCCTTCCAAACACGACTGATGGGCTCTCCAGGTCGTGTGTGGGGCTTATTTGATCTTCTGGATCACCATTGCTTAAAATAGCTCCCGCACTTGTTTCTCAATCACGTATCTGCAATAAGCGTTGCTATATAAATGCTATGCATGACACAGTGAATGAGATGCACGATCATCAAGCATACAATTGATTAAGCAAAATATAAGGCAAACATCTAGTTACGCATGTAATGGATTACTAGCTCAACCAAAACCTCCCGACTGGCACTAGTATTAATACTACTTTTAGGAACCCGAAGCAATCGTGTATGTGCAGTTTCACAAGAACCTATACAAAAATTAAGTTGTCGATCATAAACCTAACATGGTGATGTGAACTGATAAAACATGCATTAGTTATTTAGTCATTAAGATTACTATAATAAGTGTGGTGGTTTTTATTGGATATATTGGTTTCACATTTTCGATTATTTATGTAAAATTGCGTTATTTCTACTATTTCCAAATCAGAGTCACAACCTTATATGCACCACTTCCTACTCTAGCAGTGAGTCATGTTCATAACCTAGAGCTCATATCAAGCCCCTAAAGCCACATGGAGCATTTTTCTCCATAGCAACCTTTTTTAAATTAAATATATGCTTAACTACAAGACAAGGGCACAATAGTAATTAAACAGTATATGCTAGGGCTACCAAAATTTAGACAGAGCCTACACATGTTAATAAGGTCTCTGCCCAAATTTCATAATTTTTGAAGCTCATTTTACCCACATTTCCTATTTATTAAGGTTTTTCATGCATGCACATTAACAGGGGCAAAAAGGTCTTTTCCTACTCAACCATCATATCCATTCTATAGATCTACTTAATAGGAGTACCATGCAACAAAGTTTGCATTTTTCTGATTTTTATTTGATTTATTATGAATTTCCAAAGTTTTCAGCCTAATAAAACACATTAAATCGAAAATCTGTATAGTCCGGGACCTAAACATGATTATCTATTACATCAGGGGCTAGCGCGTAAGGATCTGATGACTCAGTGAATAGCGCACCGTACTTGAAAGAAATAACCAGAAACGCAGGGGTGCTTTTGAAAATCGACCTTCTTCTTCCTGCCTTTCTTCTTCCTCCGGCCGAACGCGCAGGGGAGGGGATGGCGGTTTGCGCTGGCGGCTGTGGGCACGCACTTGGGGCCGAGCGGGCCTGGGGAGGTGTTCCCGGCGTAGGGATACCTTTTCCCCAAGACGGCGTCGCGCGGTGAGCTTGGAGCGGGCGGGGAACGCCGGTGAACCGAAGGCCGACGGCGTCGAGCCCAACGACGGTGGCTCGGTCTAATCCGGCGAAGGAGTGGTGGAACAGGGCCACCGCCGGGTCCGCGAGCTTCGCGGTGTCGAAGCGAATCCAGCGCAGGCGGTTGGGCTACGGGGAGGCACCGGAGCGACCCGTCCACGGTGAGGTCGGCGGCGCTCTGTGGCTCCCCGGTGGCTGTGCGTGGAAGAAGGCGAAGGAGGTACTGGAGGCCGGCCATGGAGATGAGGAAATAGGTGGAGGGGTTGATGCGGTCATGGGGCGCTCGCTGCCTTAGAGAGAGGAGGACGGATGTGGCCGGGATGGGAGCTCGAGCTCAGCTCGCTCCGATGGCGGGTGGACAGAGGAGGGAGGAAGCAGAGGGGAGAGGTAGCGGGGCGCGCATGCGGGAGCGGAGAGCGGCAAGCGAGGCGAGTGAGAGCGAGGAGCAGGGTAGGCCAGGCGGGGCGCAGGCAGGCGGCGCGTGGCCGGCGGCGTGGCGTGCTGGCGCGCAGGGCGCAGCGCGTCACGGCGCGGCCGACGCGTGGGCGAGCGGAAGGGGCGGTGGAAGAAGCTGGGCGCGCGATAGACCGGGTCCATAGACCCTAAGTCTATGACAAGCAGGGTCGGATCGAGGAGAAGAAAGTGGTGCACTGGACTGGGACCACGCAATAACAAACACGGTCGGTTTGCGACAGTACCATGCCGACAGGTGGGTCCCGCTTGTCATTGACTCAAGAAAATTGAAAACTCCCGAAATTGGAAAACTGGCTTTGACCTTATATACAGGTTTTGGAATTTGAGGATTTTGGACACCCTAGAGGCCGAATTTGGAAAAATCCAAAATACCAAAGTTGCTCTACTCTCCCAGATCTACAACTTTGTCAAAAGGAGTAATATCATATTCCAAGTTTAAATATGATTAAATTTGAATTTAACCTGCTGACTCCAGTTTGACCAAGGTGTAATGCAAACTTAGAAATTCCTAAAGTCTATTTTATGCTCATTTTCAGAGAAAGAGTATTATACCAATGTTGTGTGGTTTTTAACTATCTACAACTTTCTTATATGATGTTTTGCATGATAGGGACTTTTGATTGCTCAAAATTTGAATTTTCCTTACCGATCAAGTTTAGGCAGATTTCTGCTTTTTCATTAATCGACTTAAAACTCCACCTAAACCTTTGTGCATGTTATCACACTCAATAACAAAGTTGATCTACATAAAATTGTATACAATTTTGTTATAGAGAGTTTGGTCTAAATCACATTTTATTTTGAACTAAGGTCACAAGTGCACTCAGGGGTTTTGCATATTTCACTGAAATTTTTTGACTTCGTGATTTACTAACCTAGTTGTTGCTCTTCTCTAAACATTATTAAGCCAAATCCTTGACTACCGCTAATCTAATCGCGTTTTAAGACTTTCGAGATGCCGGGGGCATCACATATACTTCATAGCAAGGAACCTTGCATAGCACTGAATAAGGAACCGCCGAATACACTAGCTACACCAAACATGTGAAATGGATGCATAAGGATGTTGTGCTCTAAATTAGAGAGGAGATTCTTCAACAATACCGTGGATACATCCTCCACCATAGTTCCTGGATGAAGTATAACACAGCGTATCTATCTGGGGATGAAATACTCCTAAATATAAAAACAATAATGAATGAATTTGAACTCGAATCATTATCCAGTGCCGAATTAAATTCATTCCTCTAGGACATTAGAGCAAATTCTAATCAATTGCATTCCTTTTTCAAGGAATTATGGCTGGGACCTAAATGATTTCCTGATAGGTGTGACGGTACTTATTCGTGGTGTAGGGATCTCATAGGAAAGCAGATACCGAGGCCCCACGTTCCTTCGCCCTTCCGCAAGTGTGGGGACAAATAGTACATCCTGATCGCAGTGGACTATGTTTCAAAATGGGTAGGGTGTAACACCCTAGTTTTAATTTCAGTACTTCATAATAAAAATCAAACAATTTATTTAATTTTTTTTCTAAGGCTTATGTGCTTAGTTTGCATTTATCATGATTTATTTAAAATTAAAAGATGCATGAAAGCAACCATAGGATCAACCCTTTTTGTGCATACATGCTGGTGCATTATTTTATTGTTTGTATGAATTAAGGGTTCATATTCAAATTTATTTGAATATGTAGATCATTTGCTTTCTTATTCAAAAGAATTCAAAAGAGAAAAGAAAAAAAAAGAAATGGAGAGGCAGCTAGGCCAACCGGCCCAGCCAACAACCCAAACCAGCCCGCCTCCCTCACCCACCTGGGCCGCGAGCCAGCCCAAGTAGCGGCCCAACCGCATCTTCCCCTCCTCTCTTTCTCACGCGCCACTGACGGGTGGGCCGTGCCCTTACCCTCACTGCCAGGCCGGCCCCATCTGTCAGCCGCTTCTTCCTCCTCTCACCGCAAACCCCGCGCGCCCCCTTTCACTCTGTTCGGCCACGTCGGCGCCCGAGGGTGAGGAACCTACCGAATCCGAGCCCCATTCTCCTGCCATAATCGTCCCGCAATCAATCTCCCCTTTTCTCGCGCCGGTTTCCCCTTCTTCCTCCCCTTCCTTCACTGCCATGACGAGCTCTAAAGCCGCCGGACTCCACTCGCCCGCGTCGTTACGACTCACCCGAGCCCTATAAAACCCGACCCCGAGCTTCGCACTCGCCTCCTTTTGCCTCTACGCCACTCCAATTTCACTCCCTTGCGCCACCAAGAGCTCAATCCGCCACCGGACTTCACCCACGGTAAGCCGCGTCACTGCAAAATTCATCGCCGTTGGACTGCCCCTGACCCACATCTTTTCGTTTCCTTCTTCGCCGGACCGCCGCGAAGGTGTTCCGCGGGTTTTGGGTGTGGGAACGCCGCTCCTCTACCCTTGTCCGCGAGCGCCAACCATCTTCACCTGCCGGTCCTCGTCGCGAGCTCACTCCACCACCTCCCCGACGTCCACATCACCTCGGTGAGCTTCGCCGTTGTCCCCTCTCTCTCCCGAGCTAGCCCTAGGGCAGCGGGAGCACCCCTAGGTCTCAGCGCACGCGCAACCGGCGAGCTGCCGCCGCGCGGGCCGAACTCCGCTGTGGAGTTTGGTCACCGCCGTTGCCCCTGTGCCCCTTGCCTCTGCAACCGTCAGATCCATCGCCAACGACCACGATTAAGACATCCCATACCCCTTTGCGGGCCAATCACAGAGTGACACGTCGCCCCCACTTAACCCAGTCAGCGTCGGGTCCGCCTGTCAGCAGTGACATGGCCGCCACCTCACCGTACGCGTCAGCGCAGACCCGGTCAACCGGGGAGTTTAGCGCTTGAGACCCCGCGTTTCCCTAGAATCAACCCGCAGTCCGACTTCGTGAAAAGTATTTATGTTTTAGTCCTGTTTTCATCAGTTTAGCCCCTGAGCTCTCTGGGATTTGAACTCGCAGTCCAGGCTCTGGTGGTTTTGCTCTAAAACCCTCGGCGGCTATGTTTAATTATGTTTAGGCCCTCAGTTTTGCAAAGTTAGCCCCTGGTTTAGTTTAATTATCATAGTTTTGCCCTCAGGAGCCTGTTTTATGCATAACTTTCACATTTTAGCTCCAATTTGGGTGATTCTTGCGCTCACGTGTCCATAAAAATGCGTAGAATGTTTTTATAACAGCTTTATCTTCTGTTCTTTTTTATGATGTGGTGTACTGTTGCTTATCCTTTGTTAATTGTTTGCATGTATGCGTGTATGGGAATGTTTGTATGTTGCCGTGAACGTGTTTAGACGGTGAACCGTTCGTAGGTGAAGAAGAACAGCAGGTTGCAAGTTTTGGACAGCAGCCACAAGAGCTTTTTGAGGAAGGCAAGTATAACATGAACAACACCTAAGAACCCTTACTCTTTTGCATGTGCATTTAATCTTGTATGCCATAAGGATTGTACCTTAGCTACTTTTACCCAATATTTACCCTTGGGTTTGCATGTTGGTTAAGTTGGGCTAGGTGCAGCACGAACTCATGTTCTTTTGTTAAAAATTTGATTAATGGATCTATGCAATATATTTGTGAGCTTGACCCTCTGTGCCGAGGCTTGAGTGGTTCATGTCTCCTTAATAATTTGGCTTTTTAGCAACATGGTTTAGGGGGCATGAGCATTGTGCTTAGTGGTTTTGCTCATAGCCACTCTCCATAAGGACCGGTTAGCAAAGCGACAACCTAGGACAATAGCGCTACCATGAGATTGGAATGGGACGGTCTTAGCTGATTAATTAGATTGCCTTGGTTTGGGAGTAACTTACCTGCGGGGCAAGAGGGGAAGTGAGCCGGGATGGGCCTCGGATCTGCTTTGGGTTGTGTGTGCTGTGTGCTTCACCCCTTAGAGTAGGGCCCCATCTCCGCGGAGCTTGAAACCTCAGCAGTTACACCTTACCAACGTGATCTTTGTAAAGGCTTCGTAGTGTGGCTTGCTAGTCATCTCATCTAAGGAAATGTGATGAACTTCTAGCGTAGCTCACGACTTGTGGGTAAAGATGTGCAACCTCTCGAGAGTGTAAAACTGACATGTCAGCCGTGCTCACGGTTATGAGCGGCCCAGATCCTTTATGCTGATTAGTGGTGTTTGGGTTGGTTCGGGAGTTAGTTATGTTTCTAATAATGTTGGTTAATTCTTTATGCAATATCTTGGGCTTAATGGCTTTAAAACTCACTCGTTGTAATTAGTTGCTTAATAAAACCTGATCAACTAAAAGCTCATGCATACGTGTCAGCCAACCTTAGAGCCTCATGGTTCATGTTATGCTTGTTGAGTACGATTGTGTACTCATGCTTGTTGTTTTCTTTCTTTTGTTGGGTGGACCCAACTGCTGTTCAGTTGAGGAAGGCACAGAAGAGTACGCTCAAGGTTATGATGAGTTCTAGGCATATCAGTCTCCCAGTCGACTTCCCTGTGACGGCTCGTTATGTTTTTGTTTACGCTTCCGCTTATGACTCTGTTATAAAGACTTGTGTCTTGATGTAATAAAGTGACAATACGCTATGTATCGTTAATTCCCTTTTATGCACGTTCTGTGATGTCACTATTGTCATAATATATGTGAGACTTGTTCCTGGCACATATATGTTGTCCTGGTTCCGTTGGTTGAGAACTGGGCATGACATAGGGGCACTGCCGTGTTCCGTGGCAGACTCAAGACATTCAATCATAAAGTTCTGTGAAAACATTTTTCCTCGATTTAGTATGCCAAGGGTCATTATCAGTGATGGAGGACCACACTTCATAGATAAAAGATTAAAGAGGTGCCTCGCAGAACTCGGTGTGGTTCACCGTGTTGCCACTCCGTACCATCCTCATACAAGTGGCCAAGCTGAGACATCAAACAAGCAGATTAAGAACATCCTACGGAAAACTGTCACATCTATGGGAAAAGATTGGGTATCCAAGCTACCCGGCGCTCTTTGGGCGTATCGCACAGCATACAAGACTCCCACTAGCATGACACCATATCAAATGGTGTACGTCAAGACTTGTCATCTACCAGTAAATCTTGAGTTCAAGTCTCAATGGGTGATAAGGAAGTGGAACATGAATCTGCAATCATCAGGAGTTCAATGATAGATTCAACTTGCTGAATTGGTGGAATGGAGGGAGAAGGCCTACCACAGTGCCAAGCTCTACAAAGAACGAACCAAATGATGGCATATTAAGCTTGTCAAGATCAAGACATTCAAACCGAGAGATAATCTACTGCTCTTTAATTCTCGCGTTTGTTTGTTTGGTCATGGCAAGCTTAGAAGTATGTGGGAGGGACCCTTTGTGGTCCTTGATGCCACCAATCATGGTGCCACCACCCTCTAGGGTGATGATGGGAAATTCTTTAAGGTGAACGGGCAACACCTAAAAGTTTTCCTAGAGCCCGAAATGCCACGGCTCGAAGATGTGGATGTCTATGAGCTGGAAGAATAGTCATGATCACACAACCACGGTCTAGCTCCGACCTAAAATGAGCCATGTACACTATCATGCTTTCTTTACTTTTCTTTCTCATCTCACCTTTTGCTTCTAGTTCACCAAAATCCCAACCAAATCCCAATGTTTTCACATTGAAGTGGGTTTTCAGTACATCAAAGGGGTAAAACTGACCTCTGGTTCGCCAAACCAAGGTTGTTGAGGTTGGTCGGCTTAAGAGCCAGGCCACCCGGCCCCTGGAGTGGCCGCCTAGCTGCCTCACTATGAATTTGGAAGTGATCTAATACCCAACACCTCGGGAACTTGGTTGAGTAGATGAGATCGTGCTACCATCTCTTAAAGACGAGAGTTTCCTTCCTTCCGGTCACTCTCATCACTCCCATCTCGTCTCCACCTTGAAAACCTAAGTCATGGCCTCCAACAACACCTCTCCCAAGAGCCTAGCCCTTACCTCAGGCACCACCGAGACCTACTCGCCGGCTTCTGACGACGAACACGTTCCAAGAGTGGTCATCCAGATCACGGACGACACGATCAGGTTGGACGTTGTGCCGTTGGCTGCATGGCCACCCCCTCAAGTCGCCTGGCCTCAGGGTAGGCCACCTGGCCTGGAGTGAGGCCGCCCTACCTCTCCCATATGCTCTCGCAGTGCGGGAAGGCCTTCACATGCTTTGTCCCCTACGCCAACCATAGCCAAGAAGGTATTTCGGGCAAATTCTCCTTGACCTAAGGTCGGGAAGATCAGCCCCAAGGTACCAGTGCAAAAACTCTTATTGGATGATTCCTTGAAGGGAAATGGAGCATCCAAGAGCCTGGGATCACCTGCGTACACCGTCTAAGATGGAGTTACCCCCTCCGGAAAGTGGGGGAAGGTGTTGGTCCCAAAGCATATGTATAACGTCCTTTGGGGGGACGCATCTATTGATGAGTCCAATGATTCAACTCCTTCTAGGAGGACTGTACCAAGACCCCTCTAATCCAAACTCCACTGGGCCAATTTGAAGATTCAAAGGAAGAGAAGGAGAGTGAGAAAGGGATGACAGAGTCTCTTAAGTTGGAGCTAGCGGCGGTGAAGCACGCCTTGCAGCGCGTGGAAGAATGTTGCGCAAAAGGCGAGCTTTGGAAGTGGGAAATCAATGACAAGATAGAAATCCTTAGGAAGGCCTGTCTTCCAAAGTTTGTCGGATTGCTGAAGTCACGAAGCATCCCAAAGCCTATGATCCACCCATGCCATAGACGCCTCTGGCTTCGTAATAAATTTTAGTATGGGTGCCCTTTATTTTCTTAGTGCTTAGGTTTTGTTTCATTTATTTCTTTCCTTTTATGAACAACTCCTATGTTTCTTTGATTTATTTCAATCATTAATGCTTAGTTCAATCAAGTTTCATTTACCCTTGCTTTGAGTTCAAGTGTGGGGGAATGGCACTCGGCCACCCAATCTAGTATCATTAACCCTACAGAAACGAATGAGAAACATGATATACTGGGTTCCACCACTCTACTCACAAAAACCTAGGACAAACAGAGCCAAAAGCTAGTGAACTGACCTCCACCCATGGTTGCTCGGCCTGTCACGTACTTGAAGAACGTTCCAGAGCACTTCTCCACACAAAACGATCGGTGCAAAGGTCAAAAGAACCACTCTTTAGGCCACCCAACCCTTGACCAAGCCTCCCGACCTGACTTAGGGTTAAGTTGGCCCATCATCACTCCGCCTTGCACCGTGAACCAAGAATTATTGTCAATATTTCAAATATGGTTTGATGCATTCCATTCCAAACATGAAACTTGGATAAAAATCTGCTCTACTGATCATATTGTCAACTTGTCTCTAAGCCTACACAAACTTTACACCCTATGTTCAAGTAAACTTACCTATGGAAACGTCTAATTAGGGACCCACTTTGATTTAAGATGTTGATTCATGAGACATGAGCAAGATGGATACACTTCAATCATCTCCCGCTTAGGTAAAGTGTTTTGCTTTGCCAAAATATCAAATTGTGCTCTTGTCCATTGTTCTCAAGACACATGTCCTACCAGTGCCACAAATGAAAATCTATATGCAGCAAAAAGGCTTCTATGAATGTTTTGAACCTTTGTCAAATTTTGTGCCATCAAATGAGTAAGATTCATTCAAGGTTTTTGGCTATCACGTGCATGTTCATACAACAAAGTTCCAGCAAATTGTGCTTATGCAAACATTCCAAATACCCCTTATCAGTTATGAAGAAAGAGAGGAAAACAGGCATGGAATTGAAAAAAAGTGAGAAAGAAAGAAAAAAGAAAAGGGAAAGAGAAGAAGGAGAGTACCATGCCCTCTCTCACATCCAAAAGGGGAACACAAAAGCACACTTGCCAAAAACTTTCCGCAACACTTGCACATGGCCAAAATCTTTGAGTTGGTACATACCCTTTGTTCCGGCACTTGATTAGGCTTGGTGATACAAACATGTGGAGCCAATGGACCGGTTCCATTGCCTCTAGAGTGATGAGTGATTGTCAACAGAAGTCAAGAACCAGAAGGAATTGGGAACAAGTCCTCCGATGGATTGGAGACCCTCCGATGGACTGGAGGTAGATGGATAAGAAAGTCCTCCAAAGGACAAGAGGTATCCTCGGTGTTGGTCGGCCATGGAAGTTCGGTACACGGAGGAGCGGCACGACGACGGCAAGTGTAAGACCTCCAAAGGACTACGAGGCGACCTTGATAGACAGGGGATGACCGGTGCCACCGCGGTGCTCTAACCTGATTGCATGGTGTGAAGACGTGTGAGGGCGATGGTGGATTCTCTCAAATCCGCCACCCTACCACCAAGTTACCAAGACTCGATGAATTGGCTCAATTGTTGCTGAGATAGAGTGGACTGGGCTGTTCTAGACCCAGGAAGGAAACCCTAAAGTTTCTCGATTTCTGACTTTAGAAACAAGGGTCGATTGGCGGATTTGGTCTACTGGCCACTTGGTCATCCTCCATAAGAATGCATGCAACTGAAGAAGATCAAGACTCCATCGTCGTCGTCCTTCCCCGAGGAAGTTCGGTCTTTTCCAGTTTAGGCCCTACGGGTGTTTCTGTAATATAGGGGTTTTAGTGTAAACTGAGTCAGTTAGGCATGGGCTATAAATACCTAAGTGGCTGGTCATTTAGGTGACTCTTCCACCTCTAGAAACCCTAGGCTTAGCTTTCCGACCAGCCAAGTACTTAGAGTGAAAATTGGGTGCTAATCTAGGATTTGGAGTCCCCTAGAGCTAGTACTTTGCATTGGTAGGAGGATGAAGGGTGGTAGGCTGTGCAGAACCTTGTAAGAACTGATTTCCACCTCTAATTCAAGGAATATTCATCATCAATTCGTGTTCATGTGTGCAGCAATCCCCTTCCCCCCTTTCTAGTTTGGATTTTGGATGAAACTCATAGGCTTTTGGTGATTTGCTTTGCCTATGAGTTAATCATGTTCTTTTGGCTCTTTTAGACTTTCTAGGACGTGGAGATTATGACTTAGTTCATCTCAATTCCGCAGGACGGCCACGAACAAGTTGTTCTTGAGTTTTCCCCTTTCTTGCCCAAATATTGTCTTCTCACGAGATCTGAAATTCCCGCTAATCCCTTGGTCATTTTGAGTTGATCTTTTGGGAAAAGCTTTGCAATAGGGTCTAGATAGCCTGTGCAAAATCTTGTGAAGTTTGGACACGATTAGGTTAGATTTGGGGTTTGAAAACTCATTTTCTACAACTGTACCGGACTATTCGATACAGCCACCAGACTATCCGGTCCCACCGAACAGTCCGGCAGCTTGTACCGGACAGTCTAGCATCGAGTTTGCCTAGGGCGTTCCACCGGATAGTCCAACAGCCACCACCAGACTGTCCGGTGTCACCGGACAGTCCAGCCCCTGGCACTGGACAGACCGGTGTGGCCAGGGCTGTTGCCAAGTTTTCGATATATTGTTCTTCCGCTGTGTTTTGCATCGAATTTGCTTTTCCCACTGTCTGATCACACTCTTTACTTACTGTGTTCCAGTAAGTCGCATTTCGGTGTGGTGAGTGTCGAGTGGTGAACTTGCAAGTTTTGGTGCCTGCGGTGACTTGCGATCCGTGTGGTCGTTGATGCTCTTTCTTGCCTGGTGCGTATCCTTTAAGTGGATAGCACCTTGTGCTCGCTAGGCACGGATCTGTTCAGTGGTTGGTGTCTAGCATGTGTTCTTGTGAGTTTCTAGTGCACCAATTTTGGGGGTCATGATTTCGAGTTTTCAAGTGCTCCTATGCACCCCCCCTCTAGTTGCACGTCTCGGTCCTACAATTGGTATAAGAGCTGGTTAGGTTTTTTCATACCTTTACTGGTGAGAAACCAGTAGCGACTATGACGTGCTCTCGGAAGGTTCTGATTCTCTGCTCGGATGGCTACCCCTACTAGAAGGGTAGGATGAAAGCTTTCTTACTTAGCCAGAGCGAGGACATATGGAATGCTACTCAGAGTACGACTTTTGCGGTGCTCCCCGTTGTCGAGCATACCACACCTGCGCTCATTGCTCAGCACGAGGCAAACTACAAGGCTATGAACTTTCTCTTCTCTGGACTTGGTCTGGTGGACTATGAGAGGGTGAGCCATCTTGATACCGCCAATGAGATCTAGTCCCTACTTAGTGCAGACCATGAGGGGACGGTGACAGTTAAGGGTCGTCCTGTGGAGACTTACCAGTGCGAATAAGAGAATTTCTCCCAGAAGCCGTGAGTGTTTGTGGATGCCTTGTTTGGTCATTTTCAATCGATTGTCAACAAGCTCCGGGTCAACTTTGACCCCGCAGCTCTCCCATACATAGACCATCAGCAGGCTGTCAAGCTGTTGTATTCCTTGGACAGGAAAGTGTGGGAGATCAAGAAGAACTCCATTCATGAGCCGGCAGGGTATGACGCCTTGGGTGTAGAGGACCTCTATAGCAAGCTTAATGCCACAGAGTTGGATTAACAGATGATAGATATTCTCGATGGTTGATGCTGGGGATGCAGGAGCCACTGCACTGGCTGTAGCTCTTGCCCCCTCTGCTATAAGCTCTGAGGAAGAAGAAAGACCCTTGCTGACAGCTTCCTCCTCGCTCTATTGACTACAAGCTTGAGTAGAGGCTGGCCCTGCTGAGGACGCAAGGGAGGTGACCTCTGAGATTGTTCCATCTCGACAGGTCCTGCGGGATCACCCTTCACACAGGATCATTGGTGATTTTCATGCGAGGACCTTGAGGTCCCAGACTAGTTCTATCGCTTTCTTTGCTCATGCTGCATTTGTTGCTTCTTTTGGGCCCAATGATGTTGGACACGCTCTTTCTGATGGTAATTGGGTTAATGCCAAGCATGATGAGTTAGAAAATTTTGAGAGGAATGAGGGCATGGCATTTTGCTTTCTTTTTCTTTCCTTTTTCATTTATTTTCTCCTCTCTCTCTCTCTTTTCAATTCCATGCCTCTTTTGATCTCTTTTTGCATGATTAATGAGGGGTAATTGGAATGCTTGCATAGCACATCCTTCTAGAACTTTATGGAATGAATGTGCACATGATAGCCAAGAATCACGAATGATTCTAACTTATTTGATGGCACAAAATTTGACAAGGTTCAAGACATTCAGAGAAGCCTTTTTGATTCATAAGAATTTTCATATGTGGCACTGATAGGACATGTGTCTTGAGAACATTGGAGGAGAGCACATTTTTAGCATTTTAGCAAAAAACAAAAACTCTTTGCTCAAGCGGGAGATCACTAGGGTGTGTTCATGTTACTCATATCTCATGAATCAACATCTTAAATCAAAGTGGGTCCCTAAACAAGAGTATCTGTCGGCAATTTTACATTAACATAGGGAGTAAAGTTTGTACTAGCATGGACACAAGTTGTCAACATGATCATGTAGAGTAAATTTTATCCAAGTTTCATGTATAGAATGGAATATAAGGACCATATGTGAAAAATGTACGATAATACCTGGTCCATGTGCAAGGTTGAGGTGAAGATGGGCCGACTCAACCTAGGACCAGGCTGGGTGGCCTGGTCAGGAGCAGGGCGGCCTAACAATGGGGCCTTTCGACCCTTGCACCGATCGTGTTACGTGGAGAAGCGCTCTAGGACGTCCTTTTCTACGTGTGTTACGTTTTTTATCAACGTGGTAGGCCGAGTGGCCTGGGTTGGAGCCGGGCAGCCTGGGTTTGAGGCCGGGTGGCCTAGGTTTGGCTTGGTTCATCCCAAATTTTTGTGTGCAGCGAGGTGCAACCCTGTACTTTGTATTTCTTGTTCGTTTCTACAGGGTTAGTGATGAGAGTATGGGGGAAGTGGAGTGCTTCCCCCCACACTTGAACTCAAAGCAAGGTATACGATATATTTAATGAACCAAGCACTAATCATTGGAATTAAAGGAAACAAAGAACATTCTTACAAAGAAAGAAATAAAACAAAACCTAAGCACTAAGAAAACAAAATGGCACCTATACTAAAATTTATTGTGAAACCATGGGCATCTATGGTTTTGGATCATTGATATCAGGATGCCCTGTGGCTTCCACGAGGCGGTGGAACTTGGAAGAGAAGCCCTTCCTAAGGATCTCTAACTTCGTTGATCTCTGACTTCCAAAGCTCACCTTCTGTGCAGCGCTCTTCAAGTCTTTGCAATGTGTGCTTGAGTGCTTTGATCTCCAATTTGAGAGACTCGATGGTCTCTTTTTCCTCCTCCTCCTCCTCTGAATCTTCAAATTGGCCCGGTGGAGTCCGAATTGGAGGGGGTTTGGAGATCCTATTGATGGTCCTTCTGGGGGGAGTTGAATCAATGGAATCATCAATAGATGCATCCCCCCAAAGTTCCGCTGCCTTGCCCTTTGCGACAAGCACCTTCCCCTATCCGTCGATGGGAGTGAGTCCACCCCGGACGGTGTAGGCTGGCGATCTCGAGCTCTTGGGCACTCCATCCCCGTGTCCTTCGCGGAGTCATCCGAGAAGAGCTTCCGCACCGGTAACTTAGGAAAGATTGTCCCAACCTTAGGCTGAGACGAATCTGCCCTATATTCCTTCTTTGCAATGGTGCGCGTAGGAGATAGGCCACCTGCAGCCCTCACCGCACTGTGAGAGCACAGGGGGGAGGCCAGGCAGCCCCACTCCAAGCGGGGCGGCCTGCCTCCAAGCCAGGCGGCTTGAGGAGGTGGCCGAGCGGCCAGTGGAGTGACGTATAGCACCTTCGTGGTGTCATCTCCCATAGGTATGTCCCATCTTGGGATGAGCTCATCATTGAGCACCGGCGAGTAGGTCATCATGGTGCCGAAAGTGAGGGCTAGGCCCTTGGATGGAGTGTTGTTGGAGGCCATGGCTAAGTTTTTCGAGTGGAGATGAGATGGGAATGAGGAGAGTGACCGGAAGGGAGGAGACTCTCATGTTTAAGTCGTGGAACTTCGATCTCATCTACTCAATGAAGTCCAGCGGCTTAGGGATCAACTCTTCTCCAAAAATTTTCGAAGGGAGGCGGCTGGGCGCCAAGGTGGGAGGCCAGGCTGCCTGTGTGAGGCCGGGCGGCCTAGCCTTTAGGCCGGGTGGCTTCACCAGGGGGGTCCAGTGGCCTGGACCTGCCTTGCCGACTTTGGTTTGGCAGACCAAGGGTCGGTTTTTCCCTTCTAGGTGCACTGAAACCCTTCTTCATCATATTGTGCCGTCACTTGTTGAGATTTTGGTGCAGTGGAAGCAAAAGGTGAGATAAGAAAGAAAAGTGAGGAGCATGGTAGTGTACATGGCTCATTTAAGGTCATCGCTAGACCATGGCCGTGTGATCATGCCACTTCTTCCAGCTCGTAGATGTCCACTTCTTCCATTTCAGGCTCCTTCCTATGCTTGGTTTGAATGTCTTGATCTTCATACGCTTATCTTGCCATCTTTTAGTTCTTTCCTTGTATAGCTTGGCATAGTGGTTGGCCTTCTTCCTCCATTCCTCCAATTCAATGAGCTGAATCTGATGTCAAACTCCCACTGATTGGAGATCCATGTTCCATTTCCTTATTGCCTAGTGAGACTTGAACTCAAGTTCTACTAGCAGGTGACAAGTGTTGCCATACACTATTTGGTATGGTGTCATGCCAATAGGAGTTTTGTATGCTATGCCGTATGCCCATAGAGCGTCGGGTAGCTTGGATACCCAATCTTTTCCCATAGTTTCGACAGTTTTTTGCAGGATGTTCTTGATCTGCTTGTTTGATGTCTCAGCTTGGCCACTTGTCTACGGATGATAAGGAGTGGCGACACGGTGATCCACACCGAGTTCTACAAGGCACCTCTTGATTCTTTTATCTATGAATCGAGGAAAGATGGTGTCGTAGAACATTCTGATCGAATGCCTCGAATCTAGCACAGAGCACGGTAGTGCCTCGACCCATTTTGATACATAGTCCACTGCGATCAGGATATATTCTTTGTCTCCACACTTGCGGAAAGGCCCTATGAATTCTATGCCCCACACATCGAATACATTGAGTTGAAGGTTGCTTATGGGTGGCATAGCATCCCTTGGGTTAATGTTTCCTTGGCGTTGGCATTGTGAACACCTTAGCACGAACTCTTTGGCATCATCATACATATTTGGCCAGTAGAATCCACTTTGCCAAATCTTTGCATGAGTCCGATAGGCTCCATAGTGACGTCCATAGCAATATGAGTGACATCTATTAAGGATCTGAGGTACTTCACAAGCGGGAATGCGGTGACATAAGAGTCCGTCTGCACAGAGTTTGTATAGTTAGGGGCCATCCTAGAGATAGAACTGGCTGTCATAGATCAATTTCCTCTTGTCAACTCCTTTAGGTACACATCCAGTAACCAGGCAATTGACTAGATCTGCATACCATGGTTGGGATGTGGTGACCTTTAGGAGGGTGTAACCTCTCATGTAATCATCAATCGGCAAGGATGATGTTTCTTCAAATTGCATTCGTGAGGGATAATCTGCAACTGAATTTTCTACTCCCCTTTTATCTCTAATTTCTATGTCAAATTGTTGGAGTAGTAGGACCCACCATATCAGTCATGGCCTTACATCTTTCTTTGTGAGGAGGTATTTGAGAGCTGCAAAATCTGTATATATGATAACTTTAGCTCCCACCAAATATGATCTGAATTTGTCAATGGAAAAGACAACTGCTAGTAACTCTTTTTTAGTGGTGGAGTAGTTCAGCTGTGGGCCAGTAAGGGTCTTGCTCGCATAGGATATGGCATGGTGTTTTCTATCCTTGCTCTGGCCTAGGACTGCTCCTACAGCATAGTCGCTGGCATCGCACATGATTTCAAATGGAGCATTCCAGTCTGGTGGTTGGATGATGGGTGCTGTTACTAGAGCCTTCTTGAGTGTATGGAATGCTTCGAGGCAGGCATCATCAAACACAAAGGGTGTGTCCTTGGCTAGAAGATTAGTTAGTGGCCGGGCACTAAAGGAGAAGTTTTTGATGAATCTCCTGTAGAACCCAGCATGACCAAGAAAGCTTCGGAGTGCCTTGATGTTTGCTGGAGGTGGAAGCTGCTTAATGACTTCAATTTTTGCACGGTCCACCTCTATGCCTCTCTCTGAGACTCTGTGTCCTAGCACAATACCTTCTCTGACCATAAAGTGGCATTTCTCCCAGTTCAGGACAAGGTCGACTTCTTTGCACCTCTGGAGAACCTTTTCAAGGTTTTCTAGACATCCATCAAAGGTCTTGCCATAGACTGAAAAATCAGCCATGAAGACTTCCATTATGTTTTCTATAAGGTCAAAGAATATGGCCATCATGCATCACTGGAACGATGCTGGAGCATTACACAATCCAAATGACATCCGTCGATAAGCAAACATGCTGTAAGGACATGTGAAGGTGGTCTTACTCTGGTCATCCGGGTGAATTGGGATCTGGTGATAACCAGAGTATCCATCGAGATAGCAGAACGAGTGATTGGCCAGTCTTTCGAGCATTTCATCAATGAAAAGAAGGGGGAAGTGATCTTTTCGGGTGGCTGAGTTGAGTTTTCTATAGTCGATGCACATTTGCCATCCCGTGGCAATGCGTTGAGGGATTAACTCATTGTTTTGATTCTTCACAACTATCATTCCTCCCTTCTTGGGTATGACTTGGATTGAACTAACCCATTCACTATCTTGTACGGGGTAAATGAGACCCGCGTGTAGGAGTTTAAGTACCTCCTTCTTGACTACCTCTCTCAATGCATTATTGAGTCTGCGTTGTGGTTCCCTTGTAGGCCGATGTTCGGTCTCCATGGGGATGCGATGTGTGCACAACTTAGGACTAATTCCCTTCAAATCTTGCAGTGAGTACCCAAGCACTGATTTGTACTTTTCCAAGACTCATAGTAGTCATTGGCTTTCATTCTCGGTCAGCTTGTCACTAATGATCACCGGTGTGTCTGTATTCCTATTGAGCAAGGCGTACTTTAGGCCAGGTGCTAGCTGTTTAAGCTGTATTTTCGGGGGGTCGGGCCGCAGAGATTCACCCAGTTCTTCAAACTCAAGTGGCTCTTCTACCGTACTAAAGTCACTAGCCTCTTCCTCTAGGCTATGTTGATCCTCCTCTTCCTCAAGTGAAATACCCATCACTTCTTCTAAGGGGTCAACCTCTTGCTTAGACTTTGTTTTAGTATTCAGTGCTTGACTCATGGCAATTTCGAGCACCATTTGACCAAACTGAAGCTGTAACTGTCCTGGACTTGTAGTTGAGTTGATCAGGGAAGCAATGGGAAGCCCAATCAATATGGATGGCATAGGCCCCTTGGGTATGTCGAAGACGTGGAAGTCTACGAATATTCGCTTGTCTCACAAGGTAACTGGTATGACCCGAGTGACTCCATGATTTTCCAACGATTCATTCTTGTTCCACTTCAAGCAAATGTCGGATTTTGATCGTGGTTGAGTGGGGAAGTAGGTGTCGATAACATGTTTAGGAATGATGTTCACCCCAACTCGAGGGTCATAGAGAATATCTTGTGGAAGCATGTTGAATACATGGCCAGGGATGAGAGTTGGTTCTAGGTAGAACCTAACGATTTTCATGTCAAGCCTTCTCTCTTCTAGCCATTCCCAATTTATCACAGCTGTAAGCTAGAGTAGGTCCCCTCTCATTTGATGTATCAGTTGTGGGAAGAGATATGCTGGCTGAGAGGTCCTTTCGAAGCGTCGGCTGACTTTGGGCAATCGAGATATATTGCCAAAGCTTGCGAATAAGTCATCTCCTCATCTCCAAACGAGAACAGCAGAACTGATGGAGGATTTGTCACAGAGGTACTAACCCATTCAATGTCCTATGATGTACTTGGTTCAGGAGCATCCTCTGTCATGAGGGTTTGATGGGATAGTGGAGTTGGTGGATGGGTTTCCTGAATTTCTTCGTGGCTGCTAGGCTCAGGTCGATTTTGTGGATATGACCGTGGTTTCTCAATCTTACTGCCATCAGAGGATTTTTTGAGGATTTTATCTAGGACTTTTCATCCTTCTGGGGTAGTTATGTGAGAAAACGATCCTCTTGACACTAAATCCAAACATAGTCCTGCGCTTGGTGATAGGCCTCGGACAAAGTGCTGCATGAGCATGGATTCTTTTATCGCCAAGTCAAGGCCGGATGCGACCAGACTTGTGAAACGCGACCATGCTGCGGCCAAGTCCTCATTACTTCCTTGTCAGAAATTGGCAACTTCACATCGGAGGTCAACGACTCGATGTTTTGGGAAGAAATGTAGATAGAACTTGACTCTAAGTCTCTCCCAACTCCCCTCTACTGCACTGACTGCTCTACTATACCAAGATTTTACTATTCCCGTAAGTGAAAACGGAAAGAGCAGCCATCGAAGAGTTTCTCCAGGCATTCCCAAGATTGCGATGCAGCTACATAGCTGCTCGAATTCTCGGAGGTGTGTGTAGGGACTCTCTAACTCTAATCCCATGAAACATTGATCCCGAACCATGGCTATCAAGCTGGGATGTAGCTGATAGCCATCTGTGATGATGGGGGCGGATGATGGTGGCGGCTCCAGAAAATCGCTCTTCGAAGTAGATAATTCGCAGATAGGCATGTGATCCATTGGGTGGAATGGTGATATGATGGTGGTGTGGTGGTGATAGTGGTGGTATAGTGGGAGATAGGACGGCCTTGGTTCTGTGTTACAATATCTACCGTTCCCCGACAACGGCGCCAGAAAAAGCTTGTTGGCATTTCTTAGCCTTCAGATATAATTCCGCAAGCGCAATGTAAATGTGTTATTGCCTTTTCACCCAAGAGTATTCTAGGGTATCGAATTCACAAGGAATGAGGGGTATAATAACACATAACACAACCAACCGAACTAGTGAAGCTAGCAATGTAGAGGATAAAAGATAGGAAAGCAGATTCTCGACAGAAGTTAGATCACCTTACTATACTAATCATGCAAAGAGATATACTTGTCATGTAAACATAGACACCAAAGCTATAGCACCACTGCCAGGCACCAGAGTGCTGATTACCCAGCCGAGAAAGGCAGGCACTACAGGATTCGGCTATATCATCAGCGAGTCTATCCGAATGTACGGGATTGGAATACTGAGAACACAAAAGCTGTCACCTAGTGTGTCTACCAACCAGAGCTACGTGGGATAGCTGACCAACCAAAGTAAACTCTAAGTATGAACACCATCGCGCCACTCAGAGAGTCTACTACTAATTGGTAATGAGCCAGAAAAGCAAGCAACACTATATAGCCAACACTATAAGCATGCACCAGGTTCCCGTAAACAGACAAGCATAAAAATAAGTATGAATGTAAAGAAAGAATGAAATAACAGAGGTAGAGGACAAGGAGCTTTACTCAATCCTGGAATTGAATATCCTTCCGCTGAGAACACAAGTCTGGGAGAGAAGAGAATTCCCACTCCCTCACTCTTCGCCTCACTGCCCTCCTTGATACATGAGGCACTCTCTCTACAAGCTAAGGGAAAGCTTCACTTCTCCAACACTATACACTTCACTCTAAGTGCTACTATACCACTTCTCTACACACGCACACACACATACCTCACAAGTGAGCTACCAGGGGGTATTTATAGTACCCAAGTGAGTGAGGGGTACTTGTAGGGTTGGTATGGCGGTTAGAAAGGGGAGGGACAGGCCGGGCGACCTAGGGGAGGTCGGGCAGCCCTACCCCTAGGCCATCCTGTAGGACCGAGACGTGCAACTAGAGGGGGGGTGAATAGGAGCACTTTAAAACTCAAATTCACAACTCCCCGAAACTGGTGCTAAAGAGAAGAACTTGACACCATCCACTGAACAAATACGTGTCTAGCAGCGCAAGGGTGCCGTCCACTGAGAGGATATGCACCAATGCGAGAAAAACCGAGATCCAACACAAAAATGGCATCGTGGCAACGAACCTTGCAAAATCCGCCACACAACACCGCACAAAAGTGCGTCTCACTGACTCATAGCAAGCAAGGAGAATAGTCCGGAAGTGGGGGATGCAAAAATCTGAAGCAAAAACACAGCGAAAGAAGCAAATCAGTGAAGACACCAACACACCCCTGCCTAAGCTGGACCATCTGGTAGTAGGGGCCGAACTGTCTGGTAGTAGGGCCCGGACTATCCGGTGGCACCGGATAGTCTGGTCTCCTCAGCCGAACTGTCCGGTGGGCGGTCCCGGAGAGACACTAGCACCGGACTGTCCGGTGGGCGCTGCTGGACTGTCCGGTGGGACTGGATTGTCCGGCGGCCTCTGCCAGACTGTCCGGTAGAGTCGTAGATAGGGGGTTTTCAAACCCAAACTTGACCAAATCTTGTCCAAACTTCACAAGATTTTGCACATGCTATCTGGACCCTATTCCAAAGCTTTTCCCAAAAGACCAACGCAAAATGACCAAGGGATCAGCAGGAATTTCAGATCTCGTGAGATGGCAATCTTTGGGCAAGAAAGGGGAAAACTCAAGAGAGGGTTGCTCGTGGCAATCCAACAGGATTGAGATGAACTAAGTCATAATCTCCATGTCCTAGCAAGTAAAAAAGAGCTAATAGAACATGATTAACTCGTGGGCAACACAAATCACCAAAAGCCCTTGGTTTCATCCAAAAACCAACTAGAAAGGGGGGAGGTAGATGGCTGCACACATGAGCACAAAATTAGGATGAATCTTGCCTTGATTAGTTGAGGAAATCAGTTCTTACAAGGCTCAACTCAGCCTACCACCCTTCATCCTCCCACTAATGCAAAGTACTAGCCTAGGGGACTCTCAAGTCCTAAGCTAAGCACCCGGTTTAATCTCTAAGCTCTTAGCTGGTTGGAAACTAAGCCTAGGGTTTCTTGAGGTGGAAGAGTCACCTAAATGACCAGCCACTTTGGTATTTATATCCCAAGCCTAATCGACACATTTTACACTAAGACCCCTATATTACAGAAATGCCCGTAGGGGCCAAAACGGAAAAGATTCCACTTTCTCGGGGACGGACTGCTGCGATGGAGTCTGGATCTTCTTCGCCTGCAAGCTATCTCCCGGATGACGTCCACGTGGCTAGTAGTCCAATTCCGCCGATCAACCCCCAGTTTTGAAGTCAGAAATCAGGAAACTTTAGTGTTTCCTTCCTGGGCCAGGAATGGCCCACTCCACTCTCTCTTGGCGAGAACGAGCCCATTCGCTGAGTTTGGTAAATTGGTGGTAGGGTGGCTTATTTGAGCGAATCCACCAATGCCATCACCCGTCTTCACGCCATGTACTCGGGCTGGAGCATCGCGGTGGCACCCAGCATTCCTAGTCCATCCGGGTCGCCTCACAGTCCCTCGGAGGTCTTACTCCTGCCGTCGCCGTGCCGCTCCTCCGTGTCCCGAATTACCATGACTGACCGACGTCGAGCATGGCTCCAGTCCTTCGGAGGGCTTCCATCTACCTCCAGTCCATCGGAGGGCCTCCTGTCCATCGGAGGTCTTGTGCCCAAGTCCTTCTGGGTCTTTGGCTTCTGTTGACAATCACTCATCACTCCAGAGGCAATGGAGCCGGTCCATTGGCTCTCAATCTCCCCTATGATGAGTTCATTGTTAACACCTTCTACCTATAACCTGAAATAGAACAGAGACAAGAAAGACAAGCATAAAACCGAATAGAAAGAGAAAAAGAAGAAAGTTGCTCAATATGCCCAAAAACCAAACACAAGCTAAGATGGGCAAATTTAGGCAACAAAAATAAAACCAAAGATCAACCCCCTAGGACAAGGGAAACCGCTCAACGTAGTTGATCAAACTAAAGCATGACCCCTTAAGAAGGAGGTAAATTGGATCTACACAGCCATGCTTAGGCAAAAGCATCGGCTCCTCCAGAAGGAGGCAAAAGGCTCAACGCACCGATGCAAGAGCATGCTAAAAGCTCAACTAATTCTCCTCCTTGACCATGAACACTCCTAAACATCAACATCTCTCCCCCTTGTTGACAATGGACATATCAAGGGTTCATCGAATCTGACTCCCCCTGAACAAGACAACTCTCCCTCAAAATATGCCAAGAAATGCAAGAAGTGTACCATGAAGAGCTCAGCAGGGATGAAAAGCTAGTAAATACAAGTTCTAGCATACAGAGCAAGTGAGGGCAAGGAAGCATGCAACAATCTCAATTGAATCTATCTTATACAAATCAGGAGCATGTATTTCAGGGTTCTGGAAAAGAAAGCATCACCAACATGAATAACATCTAGCAAGATAGGCATGAACAGCAAGATGCTAGCAAAACATACAAGGTGTGCTACTCTCAACCAAGGCATATACAACAGGCCCATAAGCAATTTAGAGACTTGCAGATTTCAAATTTAGCAATTTGTAACTTCATGCAAATCAAATCATGTGCCAGGGGTTATACACTTATCTTTGCCACTTCTTACCAACCAATGCCAAGCCTAGGTTCAGAAAACCATCAAAAGGATAAGACAAGGTTTTGGTCATACACAGCCTAGTCCAAATTCATGCCAAAGTGCAAAGGTAAGCTATCTTAAACTAGAACTGTGTGACAAGTGAACCCACCTGAATCTTTTCAATTCAGTTCATGAGACACACAAAGTGCACAGATTTAATTTAGATTTTAGGTTTAGGCAAGGTGTCACAAATGCTTAGGCACAAACTCAACAAAGGCATACGACTAGCATATCCAAGCTTGAGAAGATAGCATAGCATTCAACATTCCTACACATGCTAGGTAGCCAAATCAAGTGGTGATCATCATTTTTTATTTTCAAGAAGTAAAAATGACTTAGCTCACAAATGATATTAGATAGATCCAAGGAGCTTAGCCAACCATGATCAAGCAAGCAACTGTACAATCTAGCAGAAGCAAGTACTAACTAGTCATTCTAGAAGAGCTCTAGTGCAAGTGAAAGTGAAAATACATATGATACAATGCAATGCATGATACGATAAACGATGCAAATAAAACAAAGAAAGCCAAAGGAAAAGCAAAGCAAAACCTAAACTACAGCAAAGTTACCCCCAACCTAAAAGGGGTAACAAACACCAAGCTCCCCACGCAAGCGAGCAAGTGCGCTTAGCTCTAAGGGCTTGGTGAAGATATCTGCCAACTGGTTTTCGGTCTCCACATGGTTCAAGTCTATATCTCCCTTCTCATAGTGATCTCTCAGAAAGTGAAACATCACGTCTATGTGTTTGGTTCTACAGTGCAAGACGGGGTTATTAGCTACAGAAATAGCAGAGGTATAGTCTACTAGGAGAGGGATCTTCCTAAAACTGAGACCAAAGTCAGTCAAGGTGAACTTCATCCAAAGCAGCTGGGAGCAGCAACTAGCAGCAGCAATGTATTCGGCTTCTTTTGTGGAAGTGGCTAAGCTAGGTTGCTTGCGTGAGGACCAAGAGACAAGAGAAGAACCGAGAAATTGGCAAGTGCTGGAAGTAGACTTGCGCTCCAGCCGACAACCCACAAAGTCAGCATCCGAATACCCTCTGAGAGAGAGCATAGGAGTTGAAGGGAACCAAAGACCAAGCTCAGGAGTGTATTTTAGGTACCTGAAGATGCGCTTCACCGCTTGACGGTGTGATGTCCTCAGTGAGGCCTGAAAATGCGCACAAAGGCAAACTGCGAACTGGATGTATGGCCTAGTCGCCGTCAGGTACAGAAGTGAGCCGATCATCCCTCGGTACTCTCTCTGGTCCACAACCTCCCCTTCTTTGTCTGCATCAAGCATCGTTTATGCTGACATGGGAGTCGCCACAGGCTTGAGGTCTCCCCTATCAAACTTCTTCAGAATGTCCTTCGTGTACTTGGCTTGATGGATGAAGGTTCCTCCACACCCTTGCTTGATTTGTAGTCCAAGGAAAAACTGCAACTCTCCCATCATGCTCATATCAATCTCCTTCGACATCTACTCAGAAAACTTGGTAACAAGAGAGTGAGACGAGCCACCAAAGATGATATTATCCACGTATATTTGGACAATAAGAATATCACTACCATGCTTGAGGAGAAACAAGATCTTATCAACACTCCCCATTTTGAAACCCTGGTTTAGCAAAAAGGTTTTCAATCTCTCATACCAGGCTCTAGGGGCTTGTTTCAAACCATACAAGGCTTTTTGCAATTTGTAAACATGGTTAGGGTATTTTGCATTTTCAAATCCAGGGGGTTGTTTGACATTAACTTCTTCTTGAATGAAACAATTTAGAAAAAGCAGACTTCACATCCATTTGAAAAAGCTTGAAACCCATGGAAGCTGCAAAGGCTAAGAGAATACATATAGCTTCCAGGTGTGCAACTGGAGCAAATGTTTCTTCATAGTCTATCCACTCTTTTTGACAAAAACCCTTAGACACAAGTCTAGCCTTGTTCCGCACAATAATGCCATCCTCCCCTTGCTTATTTTTGAAAAGCCATTTTGTTCCAATAGGATTGCAATGTGGCGGTGGCTCTACCAAAACCCAAACCTCATTCCTCTCAAAGTTTTCTAGCTTCTCATGCATGGCATTAACCCAATTACCATTAGATAGTGCGTGTCCAACATCCTTGGGCTCAAAGGAGGCAACAAATGTAGCATGAGCAAAGAAAGCGATAGAACCTGACTGGGACCTCAAGGTCCTCTCATGCAAATCAGCGATGATCCCATGTGGAGGGTGATCCCGCTGGACCTGCCGAGATGGAACAATCTCGGAGGTCACCTCCCCTGCGTCCTGTTGATGTCTCTTAGCGTAACAGATTTTACACCGCAAGCACACGGAGATTCATTATAGCCTTTTCACTCAGAGTATTCCGAGTATTGTAAATTTACACAGGGAAGCGGTACGCTCAAGAGTGTAATTGAATAAACTCAAATCGAATAAACTGTAAACTTAGATAAATTATACCAACTAGTAGTACACAGGGGTAAATGTGATAAAGATAGGTGTATGGTGGGAGAGGTATGTCTACCAAAGATATCCGTAGAAAAGGTATAGTTGCCTGGGAGGACAACGAGTGAGAAAAAGTCACCAAACTCTAATTCTAATCGGCTGCAAAGGCTATCCGTGAATAACTAAGAAATTCAATTAACCAGCCAGGGTCTTGCGTCGAGCAAAATTCTAGAGTCTCGAGGGTACCAGGGGTAGATAGTTGGTCCCGAAAGAGAGTCTAGCTAACACCTACGGGCCTCCCGAACGACGGGCTTGGACTACACAGGCACACCACACGCTATCACTGAGTGGGGCCACCAAGCAAAGCTGCGTGGAGAGGATGGCACACTATAAACGTGTTCAAGCGGAGCTTGAACAACGATAGATCATCCTTGATCAGAGGAGAGAATCTAGCCAGAGCCTAGCGTCTAAGTCTAGGGTTGAGTTATAGCACCGTCAAGAATAACAAGAATTGAATGACAAAGTTAAACACAACCTATGCCTAGCAAGTGTGCAAAAGAAAGGTACACCACTCTCAGGAGATAGACTTAGAGTAAAATATAACTGAAATTATATTGAAGGTAATCTGAATCCAAAAGATACAAGAGTTTTACCACAGACTCGAAGATAACTCCGGAGACTCCGAGGCAAAGCTCGACTCAACTCTAACTCCCAGGACTATCCTAACTACTAAGGACAGAATGTGGCGCTCTAAGATAGAACTCTCAACTCAACTCCACTCCACACCTTTACAAATGAGCTCTTGGGGTTTATTTATAGCCTAGAAAGTTGGGGGGAGGGGTATTTGTAGGTGTGCTTGGTCGGTTAAGGGGGTAGGTCGGTGGCCGGGCGGCCAAGGTGGGTGGCCGGGCGGCCACTTGATGCACCGGCTTCAAAGATCCAACGCTTGATATTGCTGCCCTAGGTTGGTTGGCAGTTGAGGCGGTTAGTTGCACGTGAAAAATGCGCCGAGGAGTGGTCGAGCGGCCATGGCACGTAATCGGGCGGCCACGTGTCTGCCCCCGATTTGTTGCATGTTGCTTCCCTCAGATCCTTGGCATCACCAATCCTCATCCCAATGGCTTGTGACCCTTGTATACATTGGATGCTCTCATGTATGCTTGGATCTTCACCATTCTGTGTTTGTTTGGCACCGGATCGAGGACATGGCACATGAAGTGGTCAAGGGACCATTCCACGTGGTCGTGGATCTGAATCCACCCTCGAGGGTGGTCGGGTCGCCACCACACATGGTCGGCCGGCCATGGTATATGGTCGGGCGGCCATGGCCTGTCGACCATTGTTACCCACCTTTGGAATTTGGTGTGTTTCCAACCTTTTTGAGTGATTTTTGGTACCTACATCCAAATATTCATGTACATCTTGTGGAACTCAGTAGTAGCAAGGGTTAGTCCATATATTTCACAAGTTTAGCTTCATTTGGTGGACAATTGACGGTTGAAATTGTGAGATTACGACCGTCAACACCCCCCAACCTTAGACCTTTGCTCGTCCTCGAGCAAAGCTAACACTAAAAGTGGATCAGGAGTTGCTGCAATATCGAAGTGAAGGAGAATTCTTATATGCAACTGGATACTCAAACTTTTGTCCCAAGTAGTAAAATAATCAAAGCACTGGACTCTGAATGGTGGCATAAATTGTCTCCTTCTCTAGATTTTCATCCCTATAGCCTTGTATGGAATTGGAGGGGATATGGAGCCTTTATTTATTTTTGCCATGCTTGAACTTGCATGCTTTTCATTTTGTCGTGCTTTTGCACGCATTTTTTTTCTTTTGACATGCTTTTGCATGCTTTTTATTTTTGGCTGCATACCCTTACTCCTTGAAATTTGAAGGCTATGGGATTATGAGAAGTAATTGGAGACTTTTGGTGGATGCAAAGTCTGGAATGGATCATTTGCATTTGATTTTTGTACTCCAGCTATCAACAGAAGATGATATTTCTACTCAAAGAGACTCAAAATTTGACAAAGCTCAAAACATATCTAAGCAGCTCTTTGTAGCTGGTTTTGAACGTGTAAAGCATATTTGGCTCTGGTAGGAATTTTAAACTATTGGGAGCTTATTTTGTCATTTTCAAAATAAAAACCTGAGAAATTCATCTTACTAGGAACTTGAAAGAATTATCCCACGCTAAGTTATATCATTATCCCACAACAACTTAGGCTTGTTATCACAAATGGCATCCACAAAGTAAAGCTCAGGCTTGCTTTTCTTTATTCACCAACATAGGACTAAGCTAAGCATAAGTTGTCATGCAAGAATTAAACCATTTACTTGATGGAGCAACTATTCATCATTTCCAAAATGAAGCTAGCAAGTGAATTTAACAGTTAAGCATGGGAGTTATTTATTAGGATACACATTTTTTTATTTAGAAAACTAGGACTAAAAGATACATAGGCACTACTCTCATAAGTGGGCAGAAATGACGTTTGGTGTGGCACAGCTTATAGATGAGCACAGAGACAAACAAGAGGTGAGATGGGATACATACATTATGCTTATGCAGTTCTTCCCCCCCAAGCTTCAATGAAGCATAGTTGGGATAGAACCCTGTCCAGTTGTAGTAGCTCAGGTTCTGCTCTTGCATGCGTTCCACAGTTGCCGTTGTTTCCAAGAGCATGTTGTGGTCGATCTCTTGTGTCTCCTGAATTTGGCTGATGCTGTCCATCATCCCCAAGGTGCGGTACTCTTGGAGGTCCATTGCCCCGAAGAGGGCATTGATGTTCCTCGTGTACCCATCACCAGTGTAACGGGCAGAGTGGGATGGACCTATACTTTGTTCATAAGATGACTCACCTCCACTGTGGTAGGATGGTGTCGGGTTCACTGAAGGTACAATGGAGTTCCATGAACTGTGCCATGATTCTGCCTAGCTTCCCCAAGTGGGTGTTCCTCCTAGGTTAACCTGGGAGGGTCTAGGGCCAGGATAAGCCCAAGCAGGCTCGGCACTTGGCTCCTGTGCTTCCTCGTAGGCCTTGCGGAGTCTTTCTTCGGCTTGACGTCGTTGGGCGCGAGTCATAACTCCGGCGACACTGTTTCTTACTGGTTCAGGTTCCGATGCAGGTGTGGGTTCTAGCTGCACGGTTAATGTCCTCACAGAGTACAATTTGAACTGCGGTGCTGGGAGCGGCAGCTCAACATCGCAACCTCTATATGCCATGTAATATTTTCCCTGTGTGTCTTTCCTCAGGAAGTGTGCATGGATGAAGTGTGAATCTTTAACCACACGTGAGGGATCATTAGGCATGAAAGTGACAGTTGCATTCGTTAGTACTCCTAACCCATTGGCAATCCTAGTCACAAATGAAGTGATAGAAATTGTAGAAACATTGGAAACTAGGCCTTGCCAATGGCGGATCATGCTAACAACAGGTGCAAACTTTTTCTTCTTCCACATGGCATAAAGACACCTAATATCCTCTACTGTGACACAGCGGGTATCCTCCCACGGGAAAACGACCATGGTAAGCCAGCGGGCAAGAAACCGCATGGTAGGGTGTGTGATGCAAGTGATGCTCTTTTTTCTCGGAGGATTAGGACCAGCTAGCTCTTTCCAAAACTCTTGTGAATTAAAGACAGTAGGATCCTCAGCCACAGAGCACTATGGTGAGAAGTCTAGCAAGTTGCTAAACTGGCACAATGTAAGCTCATAATCAGTATTGAAAAGGCGAAACCAGACAAATGTACCTTCCCTTCGAGTGTCGGTGCGGAGCGTCATGAGAAATTCCTTGGTGAGAAGGATGATTCCTCCTTCTGGGACTTCTGCAAAGTTAGTCTAGCCCACGGCCTGGAACACCTCGTTGAACTCCTCCCGCATGCTGGTGTCAACGAGGAGGTCCTCGTCGAAGTATTTGGTCACGGCATAATTCTTTTGGTTCAAAAGCCTTAATGCCTTGGCCTCTTCTTGACCACGTGGCACGAGTTGTGACTCGAGGATGAGTACGGGTCGGTGGACAGATGACGTCTGGATTTCTTCAGGCTCCTCTATGCTGATGGACATCCTCTCAGAGGCAGCATGCCGTCTAGTGGGGCCGGAGCCGTCGAAAGACGACCAGCGAATGTGCTATCCTGCCTTGCTAATGGCCTTCTTTGCCTTCTAGAGCACGCCCTTCATCCTGCAAGACAGAGTAAAAACAACACACGATACCCGAAGGGACAGACGACAATAAAGATTAGCATTAGTGGGTTAGTCATACAAAAAAAAATCAGCGTCCTTGTGGGGCAGAGCCTGCACAAAACATTCTCATTTTTGCACAACTGAGAGAGAGTGTTGCCAGAATTTTATTTGGCTAACCAAATTTTATTCTGGCATTATTTTACTAAGCATGGACACTTAGTTAAACACTAAATGGGAGACTAAGAGAGGAAGAGGACAGTGCAACTGCGTTGCTAGTTGGTGCACTGAGCTAGGAAGCAGGGGGCACGTATTTATAAGTGAGGGGAGCAGCAAGGGGCAGCGCAGGGTGCCGAGCGGCCAACTGAGGTGGCCGGGCGGCCACCGAGCCTAGTCAGCCGGCCATGGCCTGAGGCCCCAACAACCTTGCATGCTCGTAGAGTGCAGAGGGGACGTGTGTGGTGCAGAATTTTTGGACGGTGGGCAGCAAAATGAGTGAGTGGGTGGCCAAATGATGGTGTTTTGTGAGCATCTTCCCTGCTTTGTATTGGGAGAAGGTAAAGGGAGGTGCAGCTGCTGCCCTATGCAAAGAGAAAAAGGGAGAGAGGTAGGGGGTGGGCGGCCGGCCACATGATGTGGGCGGCCGGCCACTCAAAATTTTTTTTGACAATGCAGTATTTTCAGGAAAATAGACTAAATGCAAGAATTTAACTGAACCAAAATTAAACGTGCAGTGGGACGCGGGAATTAAAATATGGCGAGAAAATTAAATATGCAGTCGATGGGTAGTGTGCAAATTTACCTTTTGGCGAGGGGAGCCCATGTCTTGCCCTTCGGAGTTTCATAGAAACTGTAGCTGGGGGCTGCCTTCCATTGTGTTCTATTTCTTCTGCGTCGCCTTGGGTTAGTCACATTATCCTCGACGCCGACCTTGTTCTCGGGTGCTGGTTGAGTTGGCCACTTTGGCGTAGTCAATTTGCTTTCTGCACCGTATCTCTTCTCAGGAGCTTTGCCTCCTGGTGCAGTTCTGGGCCTATCGTACCTCGTCTCTCGGCTCATCGATCTTCTCCTTTGCATTGCCCTCTCATACTCCATTTGTTGAATCTCAGTCTCGATTTTCAATTTCTTCAGCATAAATGCCACGAGACTGTCTTCTTTTGAATTTGACTGATTGGTCCCGGTCTTGACCTTGGGTTCATCTTTCTTGGCCTGGCACTTGAAAGTTTTCACCTTGTTGCATTGTTCTACTTTTGGTTTGAAGGCAAATGTTTCCTTCTTGCCATTGATGTTCAGGTGAACCTTTCCTGCTTTGACGTCGATTGTTGCATCGGCAGTGCTCAAAAACGGCCACCCAAGGATGAGTGGGGTTTTTGAGTCAATCTCCATATCCAGTACCACAAAGTCTACTGGTATGAGAAAGTTCCAGATTCTCACCGGAACGTTCTCTGCCACTCCTTCAGGGTAATGGACGGATTGATCCGCAAGCTATAAACACATAGCTGTGGGAGCAAGTGCGTCATGATTCAGCTTGTCGAAGATGACCTTCGGCCTTATGCTGACACTGGCTCCAAGGTCGCACAACGCTTGATCGAAGTGCTAGGTACCAATCGAGCATGAGATGGTAGGGCTTCCAGGGTTCTTGTTTTTGAGTATAGCTGTGCTACACTCTTCCGTTAAGTGCACAATTTCCGTTGACGGTAGGGGTTTCTTGTTGTTGAGGGTATCCTTTAAGTACTTGGCATATGTCGGTACCTCCATAGCATCTAGCAGGGGTATGTTGACATAAAGCCTCTTAATGATCTCAACGAACTTACTATATTGTTCGTTAGCGGCAGCTTTCTTGTTTCTTGGAGGAAATGGTAGCACCGTTGTGTCGTAGAATTCATGAGGTAGATGTTTCGATGCTGGCTTTTCCTCCTTCCTAGGTGTATCTTCCTCTGCGACCTTATCTTCAGACTCGACAGGTTTCTCATGCGCTTTACCTGCATGACTAGGAGACGGGGGGTCCTGTGTGGACTTTCCACCCCTAGTGGTTACTGCATTTATGTGCTCCTTGGAAGGAGCTTCAGGTTGACCAGGCAGTTTACCCGCATTTGGGTGAGGTAGAGCAGCAGCCAACTGAGCTATTTGAGTTTCAAGCATTTTATGGAAGCTAAGTTGGTTTTTCATAGCACTATTCAAGTTTCAATTTGCAACGAAATAGATTCAAACATTCTATCATTGGCATGGAACTTTTGACTAATGCTATCATTCACAGCTTTTTGATCAAAATTATAATTATTTCTAGAAAATTGCTGTGAATTTTAAGAGTTACCTTCTCCACAGAAAGGGAGATTTGGTCGTGAATTCCACCGTGGCTAAGGACGATTCACGTTGAAGCCGTTGGTACTGTTACCGATGAAGTTCGCATCTTCGGGTTGCGTCTCAGGGCAGCTGTTCCCGGAGTGTCCTGTATTCCCACAGACTTCGCAAGTCATATGAGAGTCGAGGGCTTGCACCGGAGCGGCTCCTGGAGCGTCGTTTAGCTTCATCGGCAGCAAGTCCATCTTTGCGGCGAGCATATCGGTGCTCTCGATCTGATGGACGCCACGGGAACGGGTACTACACCTCTCTTCTCTCCAACCTTGATTGGTGGCCATCTTCTCAATGAGATTCTTGGCCGCCGAGATGCTCAAGGAGAGGAAGGATCCTCCAGCGGCTGCATCCAAGTGTTCATGTGCTGAGCGGTTAAGCCCATGGAAGAAACTCTGAATGATGAGCCACTCTTGCATGCCGTGGTGGGGGCAGGCTGCAATGTACTCTTGCAGACGTTCCCATGCTTCAACCATGGTTTCATCAGTGAGCTGTTGAAAGCTCGATATCTTGTGCCTCAATGCGTTAGTTTTTCCCAGCGGGAAATACTTCGCAAGAAATGCATCGGAACATGCGTTCCAAGTTGTCAATGATGCTCGGTTGAGGTAGAACCACTGTTTTGCTTTCCCAACAAGAGAGAATAGGAAGAGACGAAGTTTGACGGCGTCCGGTGATGCTCCTTTCATGTTGAACGTGCTGCAGATCTCTAAGAATTGCTACAGATGATTATTGGCATCTTCCGTAGCCAGTCTGCAAAAAGGGATAGCTTGAACCATGTGAATCAGTCCTGGTTTGAGCTCGAAGTTCTCCCCAACTTGAACTTCAGGTCCCGTAGAGATGTAGTTGCTCGAGGGGATGGAAGAACTCATGGATAGTCTTTTCAGCCATAGTGATAACTGGAGTGCTCGTTGAAATGCTTGGTTCTAGATCCCTTGGTACAGGTCGCTGCCCGTGGATAGTCTTTGCACGGACTCTCCTGAGCAGTGACTCTGGGTTATTGTGGTAGTTTTTCGGCAGGTCGAAACAGGTCAAACACCTCTCTGTTGCAACCACAGCAAAACAATAGAGCAAAGTGAGCCTATAAACAACTAGCGGTAAAACTTATCAAGTATACATGTTCGAAATGAGGTATCAATTATCTCTTGGCCAATTGCTTCCCCGGCAACGGCGCCAGAAAAAGCTTGTTGATGTCTCTTAGCGTAACAGATTTTACTCCGCAAGTGCACTGGAGATTTGCTGTAGCCTTTTCACTTAGAGTATTCCGTGTATCGTAAATTTCCACAGGGAAGCGATAGGCTCAAGAGTGTAATTGAATATACTCAAATCGAATAAACTGTAAACTTAGATAAATTATACCAACTAGTAGTACACAGGGGTAAAAGTGATAAAGATAGGTGTATGGTGGGAGAGGTAAGTCCTATCAAAGATATCCGTAGAAAAGGAATAGTTGCCTGGGAGGACAACGAGTGAGAAAAAGTCACCAAACTCTAATTCTAATCGGCTGCAAAGGCTATCCGTGAATAACTAAGAAATTCAATTAACCAGCCAGGGTCTTGCATTGAGCGAAATTCTAGAGTCTCGAGTGTACCAGGGGTAGATAGTTGGTCCCGAAGGAGAGTCTAGCTAACACCTACGGGCCTCCCAAATGACGGGCTTGGACTACACAAGCAAACCACATGCTGTCACTGAGTGGGGCTACCAAGCAAAGCTGCGTGGAGAGGATGGCATGCTATAAACGTGTTCAAGCGGAGCTTGTACAACGATAGATCGTCCTTGATCAGAGGAGAGGATCTAGCTAGAGCCTAGCGTCTAAGTCTAGGGTTGAGTTATACCACCGGCAAGAATAACAAGAATTTAATGACAAAGTTAAACACAACCTATGCCTAGCAAGTGTGCAAAAGAAAGGTACACCACACTCTCAGGAGATAGACTTAGAGTAAAATATAACTGAAATTATATTGAAGGTAATCTGAATCCAAAAGATACAAGAGTTTTACTACAGACTTGAAGATAACTCCGGAGACTACGAGGCAAAGCTCGACTCAACTCTAACTCCCAGTACTATCCTAACTACTAAGGACCGAATGTGGCGCTCTAAGATAGAACTCTCTACTCAACTCCACTCCACACCTTTACAAATGAGCTCTCGGGGTGTATTTAGAGCCTAGAAAGTGAGGGGGGTATTTGTAGGTGTGCTAGGTCGGTTAAGGGGGTAGGTCGGTGGCCTAGTGGCCAAGGTGGGTGGCCGGGCGGCCACTTGATGCACCGACATCAAAGATCCAATGCTTGATATTGCTCCCCTAGGTCGGTTGTCAGTTGAGGTGGTTAGTTGCACGTGAAAAATGCGCTGACGAGTGGTCGGGCGACCATGGCACGTGGTCGGACGGCCACGTGTCTGCCCCCGATTTGTTGCATGTTGCTTCCCTCGGATCCTTGACATCACCAATCCTCATCCCAATGGCTTGTGACCCTTGGATACATTGGATTCTCTCATGTATGGTTGGATCTTCACCATTCTGTGTTTGTTCGGCACCGGATCGATGACATGGCACATGAAGTGGTCAAGGGACCATTCCACGTGGTCGTGGACCTGAATCCACCCTGGAGGGTGGTCGAGCGGCCATCACACATGGTCGGCCAGCCATGGTATATGGTCGGGCGGCTATGGCCTGTCGACCATTGTTACCCATCTTTGGAATTTGGTGTGTTTCCAACCTTTTTGATTGATTTTTGGTACCTGCATCCAAATATTCATGTACATCTTGTGGAACTCATTAGTAGCAAGGGTTAGTCCATATATTTCATAAGTTTAGCTTCATTTGGTCGACAATTGATGGTTGAAATCGTGAGATTAGGACCGTCAACACGTCCTCAATGGGGCCAGCCTCTGCTCGAGCTTGCGGTCGGGGGAGTGAGGAGGAAGCCGTCGGCAAAGGTCCTTCTTCATCTTCTGAGCTCGTAGCAGAGGGGGCAGGAGCTGCAGCCAGTGCAGTGGCTCCTGCATCACCAGCATCTACCTGAACTTCCTCATCTTCAAAGATGGGAGCTCATTCTTCATCATCACCTGAAAGCTCAAATGTAGGGGTTGTCCAAGGCATAGATTCATCACAGGAAACTTCACAGGTCTCAGCCACTTGTTTGGTATCGAGATCCACACCCTATATGCCTTAGAGCTAGGGGTGTACCCAAGGAAAATACCATCCAAGCAGCGAGATTCAAATTTGTCCAAATGCCCCCCTTTTTTAGCATGAAACATCTATAGCTAAATGCACACAGGTGCTTGACGTTGGGCTGTCTACTAAACCGTAGCTCGTATGAAGTCTTCCCTAAGAAAGCTCGTAGGAAGTTGCGGCTGGCAATGAAATAGGCCGTGTTCATAGCCTTAGCCCAAAAGCGTCGCGGAGTCCTATGCTCATCAAGCATCGTCCGCGCCATCTCTACAAGTGTGCAGTTCTTTCATTCCACAACTCTGTTCTGAGGTGGGGTATAAGGAGATGAGAATTGATGATCAAGACCTAGGTCACGACAGAAGGATTCGAAACGAGGGTTACGAAATCCTCCGCCATTGTCGCTGCGGATAGCCCTCATGGCCTTATGACTCTCATTTCTTATCCTCAAGACCAGATCCCGCACAAAACCGAAAGCCTCATCTTTGAATTCCATGAAGAAAACCCACGAAAAGCGAAAAAAGTCATCTACAACGACAAGCACATACCACTTCCCTCTGACCGACTGTACCCGAGCAGGAACAACCGTGTCCATATGTAGCAGCTCACCCAGGTAAGAAGTCATCACCTGATTGACAGGTGCATAAGAAGTGGAAACCATCTCGCCATGACGACAGGGGTGGCATACTAAGTCCTTTTTAGCTTTAAAATTGGGCAATCCTCGGATTAGACCCATCGGGCTCAACCTGACAAGCAGAGAACCGGAACCTTCCCAGAGTGCGCCATAGTCGCTACTGGTTTCTCACTGGTAAAGGTATGAAGAAACCTAACCGGCTCTGATACCAATTGTAGGACCGAGACGTGCGACTAGAGGGGGGTGAATAGGAGCACTTTAAAACTCAAATTCACAACTCCCCAAAACTGGTGCTAAAGAGAAGAACTAGACACCATCCACTGAATAGATACGTGTCTAGCAGCGCAAGGGTGCCAGTCCACTGAGAGATACGCACCAATGCGAGAAAAACCGAGATCCAACTCAAAAAGGGCACCGAGGCAACAAACCTTGCAAAATCGGCCACACAACACTCACCGAACAAAAGTGCATCTCACTAACTCACAGCAAGCAAAGAGAATAGTATAGAAGTGGGGGATGCAAAAATCCAAAGCAAAAACACAGCGTTAGAAGCAAATCAGCGAAGACACCAAAGCACCCCTGGCTGAGCCGGACTATCCTGTAGCAGGGGCCGGACTATCCGGTGGCACCAGATAGTACGGTCTCCTCTGCCAGACGATCTAGTGAGAGGTCCTAGAGAGACCCTAGCACCGGACTATCCGGTGGGCGCCGCCGGACTATCCGGTGGGATCGGATTCTCCGGCGGCCTGTGTCGGACTGTCTGGTAGAGTCGTAGACAGGGGGTTTTCAAACCCAAACTTGACCATATCTTGTCCAAACTACACAAGATTTTGTACAGGCTATCTCGACCCTATTCCAAAGCTTTTCCCAAAAGGTCAAGGCAAAATGACCAAGGGATCAGTAGGAACTTCAGATCTCGTGAGATGGCAATCTTTGGGCAAGAAAGGGGAAAACTCAAGAGAGGGTTGCTGGTGGCAATCCAACAGGATTGAGATGAACTAAGTCATAATCTTCACGTCCTAGCAAGTATAAAAGAGCCAATAGAACAGGATTAACTCGTGGGCAACACAAATCACTAAAAGCCCTTGAGTTTCATCCAAAACCCAACTAGGAAGGGGGGAGGGAGATGGCTGCACACATGAGCACAAAATTAGGACAAATCTTGCCTTGATTAGATGAGGAAATCAATTCTTACAAGGGTCAACTCATCCTACCACCCTTCATCCTCCCACTAATGGCAAAGTACTAGCCTAGGGGACTCTCAAAGCCTAAGCTAAGCACCCGGTTTAATCTCTAAGCTCTTAGCTGGTTGGACACTAAGCCTAGGGTTTCTTGAGGTGGAAGAGTCACCTAAATGACCAGCCACTAAGGTATTTATATCCCAGGCCTAATCGACACATTTTACACTAAGACCCCTATATTACAGAAATGCCTGTAGGGGCCAAAACAGAAAAGACACGACTTTCTCGGAGACGGACGGCCGCGATGGAGTCTTGATCTTCTTCACCTTCAAGCTATCTCCCGGATGACGTCCACGTGGCCAGTAGTCCAAATCCGCCGATCAACCTCCAGTTTTAAAGTAAAAAATCGGGAAACTTTAGGGTTTCCTTCCTGGGCCTGGAATGGCCCACTCCACTCTATCTCGACGAGAACGAGCCCATTCGCCGAGTCTGGTAAATTGGTGGTAGGGTGGCAGATTTGAGCGAATCCGCCAACGCCCTCACCCGTCTTTGCTCCATGTACTTGGGCTGGAGTACCGCGGTGGCACCGGCATCCCCAGTCCATCGGGGTCGCCTTGCAGTCCCTCGGAGGTGTTACTCCTGCCGTCACCGTGCCACTCCTCCATGTCCTGAACTACCATGACCGACCGACGTTGAGCATGCCTCTAGTCCTTCGGAGGGCTTCCATCTACCTCCAGTCCATCGGAGGTCTTTTGCCTAAGTCCTTCGGGGTCTTTGGCTTCTGTTGACAATCACTCATCACTCCAGAGGCAATAGAGCTAGTCTATTAGCTCTCACGAGCAGCCTAGGGTGCCCTTGGATTCACCGCCTTACTTCATCCCAAGGTTGATATTGACTCTCCAAGGCGGTTATAGGTCGGTTGGCAGTTATCTCGTGTGCTTTTGCCTTAACCATTGGATTCTCTTTGTGTTTCTTCCTTAGCCATTGGATGAGACTCTCCAGGATCACTGATTTAACCAATCCGTGGGCTGGATTGGTGAGGTGGAGGCCTTCCGATGTCTCTGTGTTTCTTTCCTTGGTTTCCACGGTGGACTTGTGTTTGACACATTGTTTCGTGCATGCAGGTGGAAGATGGTGGCATTCAGAGCCAGAGGCAGGGCGGGCGACCTGGGTCCTTAGCCCATGTCCATCCTTTCTTTCTTGGTTCACCATGTTCTACCATATTTTGTACATTTTGCACCAAGACATGTGTTCCTGCAATGCTTTTGTACACAACTCATGGAACCGGTTAATATGTATGAACTTTGCATAAAAATCACCCTTGGAACATGAAATGTTGGTGGTCGAAATGGGTTATAGTGACCACCATAGTATGATAGATTGAAAACATTTTTGCTAAATCTGGGTTTCAAAATGGGGAGTGTTGATAAGACCCTATTTCAAAATGGTAGTGGTCTTCTTATTGTCTAGATATACGTGGATGATATCATATTTGGTGGCTCGTCTCACTCTCTTGTTATCATGTTTTCGGAGCAGATATTGAAGGACTTTGAGATGAGGATGATGAGAGAGTTGCAGTTTTTCCTTGGACTGCAAATCAAGCAAGGCTGTGAAGGAACCTTCATCCATCAAGCCAAGTACACGAAGGACATTCTGAATAAGTTTGATATGGGAGACTCCAAGCCTATGTCAACTCCCATATCAACACAAATGGTGCTCGATGCAGGTGAAGAAGGGGAAGTGGTGGACCAAAGGGAGTATCGAGGGATGATCGGCTCACTTCTGTACCTGATGGTGACTAGGTCGGACATCGAGTTCGCGGTTTGCCTTTGTGCGCAATTTCAGGCCTCACCAAAGACATCACACTATCAAGCGGTGAAGCGCATCCTCAGGTACCTTAAATACACTCCTAAGCTTGGTCTTTGGTTCTCTTCATCTTCGACGCTCTCTCTTAGAGGGTTCTTGGATGCTGACTTTGTGGGTTGACGGCAAGAGCGCAAGTCTACTTCCGACACTTGCTAGTTTCTTAGTTCTTCTCTTGTTTCTTAGTCCTCACGCAAGCAATCTGACGTAGCTACTTCCACCACAGAAGCCGAATACGTTGCTGTTGCTAGTTGCTGCTCCCAGCTACTTTGGATGAAAGCTACACTTAGTGACTTTGGCCTGAGTTTTAGGAAGATCCATCTCCTAGTAGACTCTACTTCTGCTATTTCTGTAGATAAGAACCCCATCTTGCACTCCAAAACCAAACACATAGATGTGAGGTTGCACTTGCTGAGAGATCTCTATGAGAAAGGAGATATAGACTTGATCCATGTGGAAATCGAGAACCAGTTGGCCGATATCTTCACCAAGCCCTTAGCGCTTAGCGCGTTTGCATGCTTGCAAGGGGAGCTTGGTGTTTGTTACCCTTTTTAGTTTAGGGTTTGCAGAAGTTTAGGTTTTTCATTTGCCTTCTCTTTGCTTTTCTTTTTTCTCTTGCATTCTGTATCATATCATGCATTGCATTGTATCATATGCATTTTCACTTCACTAGCACTAGAGCTCCTCTAGAATGACTAGTTAGTACTTGCTTGTGCTAGATTATACAGTGCTGCATGATCATGTTTGGCTAAGCTTCTTGAATCTATCTAATATCATTTGTGAGCTAAGTCACTTTTATTTGTTGAAAATCAAAAACCATGATCACCACTTGACTTGGCTAACTACCATGTGTAGGAATGTTGAACGCTATGCTATCTTTTCATGCGTGGATATGCTAGTCGTATGCCTTTGTTAAGTTGATGCCTAAGCATTTATGACACTTTGCCTAAATCTGGAATATGAACTAAAACTATATACAAGTTGTATCTTAGGAACTGAGTTCAAAAGACCCAAGTGGGTTCGCTTGTCACACTGATCTACTTTGAGATAGCTTGTCCTTACACTTTGGCATGAACTTGGACTAGGCTGTGTATGGCCAAAACCTTGTCTTAAGCTTCTGATGGTTCTCTAAAACTTGGCTTGGCATTGGTTGGTTAGAAGTGGCTAAGATAAGTAAATAACCCCTGGCACATGATTTAAGTTGCAAGAAGTTAGAAGTCTAAGTTGCTTATGGCCTATTGTATATGCTTTTGTTGAGAGTAGCACACCTTGTATGTATTGCTAGCATCTTGCTATTCATGTCTACCTTGCTAGATGCTATTCATGTTGGTGATGCTTTCTTTTAAACAACCCTGAAAAACATGCTCTTGATCTTTGTAAGATAGATTCAATTGAGCTTGTTTGCATACTTCCTTGCCCTCACTTGCTCTGTATGCTAGAACTTGTATTTACTAGCTTTTCATCCCTGCTGAGCTCTTCTTGGTACACTTTTCTTGCATTTCATGGCATATTTTGAGGGGGAGTTGTCTATTTCAGGGGGAGTTGAGTTCTATGAACCCTTGATGTGCCATTGTCAACAAGGGGGAGAGATTGTTGCTCCCAAGGGAAGTTCATGGTCCAAGGGGGAGAATTCTAGAGAGAACTAGTTGAGGGGGAGCTGTGCATTCATCTTGGATTTGGGAGGATGCATTTCAGGTGGAGTTAGAGCTTTGCATGCTATTGCATTGGTGCGTTGAGCCTTTTGCCTCTTTCTGGAGGAGCCAATGCTTTGCCTAAGCATGACTGTGTTGAGCTAGTTTGCCTCTTTCTTGAGGGGTAATGCTTTAGTTTGATTGACTGCGTTGAGCGGTTTCCCTTGTCTTAGGGGTTCAATCTTTGGTTTTGTTTTTGTTGCTTCAATTTGCCCTTCTCTATTTTTGTTCGGTTTTTGGGCATCTTTTGCAACTTCTTCTTTTCTTCTGATGGAGAAGTCAAGACCCAGAAGGACTTGGGCACAAGTCTTCTGATGGATTGGAGGCCCTCCGATGGATTGGACGTAGATGGAGAAGAAAGTCCTCCGAAGGACAGGAGGCATGCTTGGCGTTGGTCGACCATGGAAGTTCGGTACACGGAGGAGCGGCACGGCAATGGCAAGTGTAAGACCTCCGAAGGACTGCAAGGCCACCCCGATGGACAGGGGATGCCGGATACCACTGTGGTGCTCCAACCTGAGGGCATGGCACGAAGACGTGCGAGGGCGATGGCAGATTCGCTCAAATCCACCACCCTACCACTAAGTTACCAAGACTCAGCGAATGGGCTCAATTCTTGCCGAGATAGAGTGGAGTGGGCTATTCTAGGCCCAGGAAAGAAACCCTAAAGTTTTTGGGTTTCTGACTTCAAAACTGGTGGCCGATCGGCGGATTTTGACTACTAGCCATGTGGACGTCCTCCAGAAGATGGCGTGCAACCAAAGACGATCAAGAATCCATCACGGTCATCTGTCCCTGAAAAAGTTGGGTCTTTTCCAGTTTAGCCCCTACGGGCCTTTCTGTATTATAGGGGTCTTAGTGTAAACAGAGTCAGTTAGGCCGAGGCTATAAGTACCTAAGTGGCTAGTCATTTAGGTGACTCTTCCACCTCTAGAAACCCTAGGCTTAGCTTTCCAACCAGCCTAGTGCTTAGAATGAAAATTGGGTGCTAATATAAGATTTGCAGTCCCCTAGAGCTAGTACTATGCATTAGTGGGTGGTTGAAGGGTGGTAGGCTATGAGGAACCTTGTAAGAACTGATTTCCACCTCTAATACAAGGAAGATTCGTCCTCAATTCGTGTTCATGTGTGTAGCCATCTCCTTCCCCCCATTCTAGTTTAGATTTTGGATGAAACTCAAAGGCTTTTGGTGATTTGCTTTGCCCGCGAGTTAATCTTGTTCTTTTGGCTCTTTTGGACTTGCTAGGACGTCAAGATTATGACTTAGTTTATCTCAATCCCACAGGATTGCCGCAAGCAAGTTGTTCTTGAGTTTTCCCCTTTCTTGCCCAAAGATTGCCTTCTCACGAGATCTGAAAGTCCCGCTAATCCCTTGGTCATTTTGACTTCATCTTTTGGGAATAGCTTTGTAATAGGGTCCAGATAGCTAGTGCAAAATCTCATGAAGTTTGGACAAGATTAGGTTAGACTTAGGGTTTCAATGCTCATTTTCTCCGACTGTATTGGACTATCCAATACAGCCATGGGACTATCCGGTCCCACCGGACAGTCTGGTAGCTTGTACCGGACAGTCTGGCGTCGGGTCTACCAGGGGCGTTCCACCAGATAGTCCTGGCAGCCGCCACTGAACCATCTAGTGTCACCGGACAATCCGGCCCCTGGCACCGGACAGACCGGTGTGGCCAGTGTAGGGCAGAGACGTGTGACTAGAGGGGGGTGAATAGGAGCACTTTAAAACTCAAATTCACAACTCCCCAAAACTGGTGCTTAAGAGAAGAACTAGACACCGTCCACTGAACAGATACGTGTCTAGCAGTGCAAGGGTGCCGTCCACTGAGAGGATACGCACCAAGCGAGAAAAATCGAGATTCAACTCAACAAGAGCACCGAGGCAATGAACTTTGCGAAAACTGCCACACGACACTCACCGCACCGAAGTGCGTCTCACTGACTCACAGCAAGTAAAGAGAATAGTCTGGAAGTGGGGAATGCAAAAATCTGATGCAAAAACACAGCGGAAGAAGCAAATAGTGAAGCACAGCTGTAACCCTACCTGAGCCGGACTGTCCGGTAGCAGGGGCCGGAATGTTCGGTGGCACCGGATAGTCCAGTCACCTCTACTAGACTGTCTAGTGGGAAGCCCTGGACTGACCCCAACACCGGAGTGTCCGGTGGGCTCTGCCGGATGTAAGACCGAGACATGCGACTAGAGTGGGGTGAATAGGAGCACTTAACACTCAAAACTCACAACCCCCAAAACTGGTGTTTGAGAAAAGAACTAGACACCATCCACTGAACAGATACATGTCTAGTAGCGCAAGGTGCCGTCCACTGAGAGGATACGCACCAAGCAAGTGGAAGCACTCCACTCAACAATAAAAAAACCGCTAGCCAAGCGGAGCAACAACTCACGCTGAAGTGTCTCGCCAGCCACTCAACGCACCTAGATGCATCTCACTGATACACAGCAAGCAAAGAGTATAGGCATACAACGAGAACCACCAAAGCGAGGTTGAAGCAAAAGCACGAAAGCAAACGAGCACAAAACAACCAAAAAGAACCCGCCAAGTGATCACCAAGATCTCTTAGCAAATGAGGTGCTAAAGACCTTAGGAATGATCCTAGGCACCCCGAAACCCACCTAGAACAAGCCACAAATCTTAGGAGCAACTTAAACCAACTCCGAGGGCTAAAACACTGCTGCCACCGGAATGTCCGTCATGCCCTACCGGACAGTCCGACAGGGAATTTTCTGACAGATAGGGCTGCAAAGAAAATTACTAAAACCTAATCAAACGAGCTCCAAAAATCATGAATTTTAACCACAGGCTGAGAAAAACATGGGGAACAACAAAAAATCAGCCCATTTGGAAAATGTTAGGTCTACCAAACTATCCGGTGAAGTTGCACCAGACTGTCTAGTGTGCCTAGAAAACAGCCACGGCTTTTGAGTTTGCAAACCTTAAACTTGACCAAATCTTCTCGGATCTTCACGAAATTTTGCACATGCAATCCAAGCACTATTCCAAAGCTATCCCAAAAGATCTACTCAAGAAGATCAAGGGATTAGCAGGAATTTTAGATCTCGTGAGAGGGCAATTTTTGGGCAGAAAAGGGGAAAACTCAAACTGACTTGCTTGTGGCAATCCAACTGGATTGAGATGATCTAAGGCATGATCTCCACGTCCGAGCAAGTCCAAAACAACATCAATAGAAGCGATTCCAAGATTGGCCAAAGCAAACACCCAAAAGCCAAGGATTCGAGCCAAAAACCAAAGGGAGAAAGGGAGGAGAAGAACACAAGGTTGCTGCACGAAATCACTTGAATTAGATGCCCAAGAAGGGTCTAAAGATTCAGTATACAAGTAGGATTTCGTCCCAAGCAACCACCCTCACCTTCCCTCTTGATTAGGAGGCTAAATCCTACTCTAACCTCCCTAACAATGGAGCTCAAGGCTTGAGGACGAAAATCACAAAGCAAAGACTGATCGTAGGCAGCCAAGACAGCATCTAATGACCTGCCTTGGACCCATTTATACCCTAGTGCTGATAAGGCAGTTTGGCGCTTAGGTCCCCACAACTAGACAAACCCTAAGGACTCAAAGAAAATATTACAAGATATTTCGGGACGGACGACCACGATGAAGTCTTGATCTTCGTAAGTCCCACGCAATCCTTAGATGTTCTCCACGTGGCCAGTAGTCCAATCCACGATCTGCCCCCGGTTTCGAAGTCAGAAACCGGGAAACTTTCAGAAATCTCCACATGCGCCGGATTTGGCCCATGTTCTCTATCTTGGCGAGTCGAGGCCCAACTCACCAAGGCTTGGGTAGCTTGGTTGGTGGTTTTGAGCGGAAGCCGCCACAGCCTCCATCGCACGCCTTCGTGCCACACACTCGGGTTGGAGCACCACGCTGGCGCCTAGCATCCCCTATCCATCGGGGCAACCTCATAGTCCTTCGGAGGACTTACTCCTGCCATCACCGTGCTCCTTCTCCATGTACCGAACTCCCATGGCCGACAGACACTGAGCATGCCTCTAGTCCTTCAGAGGAGTTTCTTCTCCATCTACCTCTAGTCCATCAGAGGTCCTCCTGTCCATTGGAGGTCTTGTGTCCAAGTCCTTCTGGGTCTTTAGCTTCTGTTGACAATCACTCATCACTCCAGAGGCAATGGAGCAGGTCCTTGGCTCTCAATCTCCCCCTTAATGAGTGCATTGTCAACAACTTCAACCTGTAACCAGAGATAGAACAAAGACAAGAAGAAAAGCGTAAAACTGAAAAGAAGGAAGAAAAGAAGAAGTTGCTCAAGATGCCCAAAAGCCAAACACAAGCAAAAAAAAAAAAGGGGCAAATTGAGACAACAAAAACAAAGCCAAAGATCGACCCCCTAAGATAAGGGAAACCGCTCAACGTAGTCGATCAAACTAAAGCATGACCCCTTAAGAAAGAGGCAAACTGGCTCAACACAGCCATGCTTAGGCAATGTATTCAGCTTTTGTGGTGGAAGTGGCTACGCTAGATTGCTTGCGTGAGGACCAAGAGACAAGAGAAGAACCGAGAAACTGGTAGGTGCCGGAAGTAGACTTGCGCTCCAGCCAACAACCCGCAAAGTCAGCATCTGAATACCCTCTAAGAGAGAGCAACGAAGCTGAAGAGAACCAAAGACCAAGCTCAGGAGTGTATTTCAGGTACCTGAAGATGCGCTTCACTCCTTGACGATGTGATAGCCTTGGTGAGGCCTGAAAACGTGCACAGAGGCAGACCGCGAACTGAATGTCCGACCTGGTCACCGTTAGGTATAGAAGTGAGCCGATCATCCCTCGGTACTCTCTTTGGTCCACGACCTCCCCTTCTTCATCAGCATCAAGAGCCATCTATGTTGACATGGGAGTCGCCATGGGCTTGAGATCTCCCTTATCAAACTTCCTCAGAATGTGCTTCGTGTACTTGGCTTGATGGACGAAGGTTCCTTCTGGTCCTAGCTTGATCTGAGGCCCGAGAAAGAACTAAAGCTCACCCATGAGACTCATCTCGAATTCCCAGCTCATGTGTTCAGCAAACTTAGACACCAAAGCGTGAGATGAACCACCAAAGATAATGTCATCAACATATATCTGAACTAGAAGGGTGTCACCACCACGACTCAATAGAAACAAGGTCTTGTCTACTGAACCCATCACAAACCCATACTTGAGCTGGAAACCTTTTAATCTAGCATACCAAGCTCTAGGAGCTTGCTTCAGACCATAAAGGGCTTTTCTCAACTTATACAACCGTTCTGGAAACTTGGCACTCTCAAAGCTAGGAGGTTGTCTCACATATACCTCCTCCTCAATGTAACCGTTTGGGAAGGCTAACTTGACATCCATCTGCTGTAGTTTGGAGCCTTTAGAGGTAGCAAAGGCAAGCAGAATCCTAATGGCTTCTAAACGAGCTACAGGAGCAAAGGTCTCTTCATAATCTATCCCCTCCTTCTGACAGAAACCATGGGCAACCAATCTCGCTTTGTTCCTCACAACCATGCCATCCTCACCCTGTTTGTTCTTGAAGACCCACTTGGTTCCTATAGGATGGCAGTACATGGTTTCTCTCAAAGTTCTCCAACTCCTCATGCATGGCGTTCACCCAACTAGGATCAGATAATGTGTGTGACACATCCCATGGTTCGAAAGAAGCAACAAATGCGGAGTGGCAGAAGAAAGCCAAAGAGTTAACCAAAGAGCGTGTGACATGCTGGTGTAGATCTCTAATCATCCTGTCTGGATGGTGATCCCGCTGGACCTGCCGAGATGGAACAATCTCGGAGGTCACCTCCCCTGCGTCCTCAGCGGGGCCAGCCCCTGCTCGAGCTTGCAGTCGGTTGAGTGAGGAGGAAGTCGTATGCAAAGGTCCTCCTGCATCTTCAGAGCTGGTAGCAGAGGGGGCAGGAGCTGCAGCCAGTGCAGGGGCTCCTGCATCACCAGCATCTACTTGAACTTCCTCATCTTCAAAGATGGGAGTTCCTTCTTCATCATCACCTAAAACCTCTAATGCAAGGGTTGTGCAAGGCGTAGATTCATCAAAGGAAACTTCACAAGTCTCAACCACTTGTTTGGTATCGAGGATCCACACTCTATATGCCCTAGAGCTAGAGGCATACCCAAGGAAAATACCATCCAAGCAGCGAGATTCAAATTTGTCCAAATGCCCTCCCTTTTTGAGCACAAAGCATCTGCAGCCAAATGCACGCAAGTGCTTGAAGCAAGTGCCAGTTCCAAATATTAGCAGAAGGACTAGCAACCAAACACCAAGGAGGGCCAGAAACAGATGCAAGGTCAACCTTAAAAACTTGCCAATAGGGCAAAATCTGACAAACAAGGTTTTCCTCAACATCATGCACACAAGAAGAACCCTCCTTAAAGCGAACCTCAAACCCTTCCTTGAGAAGTTGCGAGAAAGAAACCAAATTGAACCCCAAATTCCTCACCAAAGCAACTTCTGTCAGGGAAAGCTTGCTAGAAAGCGCAACAGAACCAACACCCAACACTTTACCTTGACCATTATCCCCAAATGTGATGTACTCCTTGGTGCTCACGGGGTTGAGGCTGGAGAACCATCTGCGGTGCCCTATCATGTGCCTAGAGCAGCCGGAGTCCATGATCCATATGTCCTCCAAACCTCGATCCTGCAAAATCAAGGAAAGCGAGAGTGAGCAAATGGTCCGGCACTAGGGTTAGTAAAACTGCTGAACCAGTGCCGAGCCATCTGCTCAAAAGTGGGAAAACCACAGTCAAGGTAAGCATCATGACTATCTAGGTACCCACGGCATCCAAAGTGTGAGTTCTCAAACCCACTACCAAAGCCTCGGTCACGAGGTCCATCGCTGCGCTGAAAACGACCAGGAGCTCTGCCGGCAAAATGTCTCTCACCACCAGGAACACGGGCTTGAAAGCCGCCTGCTCTCTCACCATGAACAAAGTGGTCTCTCATCTCACCACGGTGGGGAGGATCCTACCTACCACCCTAGTAGAAGTGATCCTGGTTCCCCCAGGCTCTCTCCTACCTCTCAACTCGCTTCCTCCTGAAGCAAAACGCCCACAAGTGGCCATTCCGCTAGCAAAAGTCACAGTGGTAGACAGGCCACTTGGGAGTGGGGTTAGGCTGGGCCTTAGGCTTTGGTGGAGTAGCCTTGGGTGGAGCAGGCTGCTGGACACTCTCCTTGCTCACAGGAGGCTTAAGGATCTCAGTCACTACACTGTCGAACATAGCCTGTGAGGGCTTGGGTGTCCAACACTGCTTCTTTGGGGCAGCCTTGGGAGGCTAGTGGTAAACCCCATCAACAGTAGGATTAGGCTGAGGAGAGGCAGTCTTAAGCTTAATAGGGGAAGCCATCTTCTCACCCGATGTACTGCACTCTCCTAACCTAAGTCCACTCATATCACCCTCAGCTTTCTTGGTGCTATCTAAAATCATCCATAGTTGGGGCTCTCTAGCAAACATCCAATTGAGCACCTCTCTCAAACGGTTGTTCTTATCAACCAAAGTCTGTTTCTCCTCTCTCAAATCGTCTAGAACTAAAGTCTGGCAGCATAAGTGGGGCAATCTGGAGAGGGAATAGAGGGAGCAAACTTCTCTAACTTCTTAATGGTGGCATCTGAGAGCCAATGGACTGGATCCATTGCCTCTGGAGTGATGAGTGATTGTCAACAGTAGCAAGACCCAAAAGGACTTAGGCACAAAACCTCTGATGGACAGGAGGCCCTCCGATGGACTGGAGGTACAAGAAAGTCCTCCGAAGGAGTGGAGGCATGCTCGGCATCTGTCAGCCATGGGAGTTTGGTATACAGAGGAGCGGCACGGCGACTACAGGAGTAGGTCCTTCGATGGACTGCGAGGCTGCCCCGATGGACAGGGGATGCTGGGCGCCACCGCGGTGCTCCAACCCGAATGCGTGGCGTGAAGGCGTGCGAGGGAGGATTTGGCGACTTCAGCTCAAAACCGCCACCCAAGCTACCCAAGCCTTGGTGAGTTGGGCCACAACTCGCCAAGATAGAGAAGATGGGCCAAATCCGGCCTAGGCGAAGAGTTCCTAAAGTTTCCCAGTTTCTGACTTCAAAACCGGGGGCGGATCGCGGATTGGACTACTGGCCACGTGGAGAACATCTGAGGATTGTGTGGAACTTACGAAGATCAAGACTTCATCGTGGTCGTCCATCCCAAAATATCCTGTAATCTTTCGTTTGAGTCCTTAGGGTTTGTCTAGCTGTAGGGACCTAAGTGCAAAACTGTCTAAATTGCACTCAGGTACAAATAGGTCTAAGGTAGGTCATTAGAAGGGGTCTTGGCTAGTAGGATTACTCTTCACTTGGTGATTTTCGTCCTTAAGCTTTGCGCTCCATTGTTAAGGAGGTTAGAGTAGGATTTAGCCTCATAATCTTGAGGGAAGGTGAGGGTGGTTGCTTGGGATGAATTTCTACTTGTATGCTGAATCTTTAGACCCATCTTGGGCATTTAATCGAAGCAAATTCGTGCAGCAACCTTGTGTTCTTCTCCTCCCCCTCTATCTTTGGTTTTTGGGTTCAATTCTTGGCTTTTGGGTGTTTTTGTTGGCCAAGCTTGAATCCGTTTCCTTCCTGATGTTCTGGACTTGCTAGAATTTGGAGATCATGACTTAGTTCATCTCAATCCAGCTGGATTGCCACGAGCAAGCCTCTTGTGGGTTTTCCCTTCCTTGCCCAAGGATTGTCATTTCACGAGATCTGAAATTCCTGCTGATTCCGTGGTCACTTTGAGTTGATCTTTTGGGAAAAGCTTTGGAATAGGGTCCAGATAGCCTGTGCAAAATTTCGTGAAGTTTGGACAAGGTTTGATCAAGTTTGGGTTTGAAAACGCCCTTTCTGCGACTCTCCCGGACAATCCGGCAGCGCCCACCGGACAGTCCGGCATGAGGCGCTGTCCGGGCCGTGCCACCGAACAATCCGGCATTAGGCACCGGATAGTCCGGTTCCACTGGACAGTTTGGTGTTGGCCAGCGGACAGTCTGGTCCAGCCAGGGAGCTGCTGTGTTCTTCCTAGTTTGGTTTTTCCGCTGTGTTTCTGCTCTGGTTTTGTGCATTCCCCACTATAAGACCATTCTCCTTGCTTACTGTCATGTCAGTGAGACGCACCTTGGTGCGTTGAGTGTCGTGTGGCGGGATTTGCATTGTTTCATTGCCTCGATGCCATTCTTGGCTAGATCTAGAGTTTTCCCACATTGGTGTGTATCCTTTCAGTGGACTGCATCCCTGCGCTGCTAGGCACGTATCTGTTCAGTGGACGGTGCCTAGCTTTGTTTCTCTTGAGCTTTGCAGAGCATTTTCTTGGGGGTTGTGATTTTGAGATATCAAGTGCTCCTATTCACCTCCCCTCTTGCCGCACGTCTCGGTCCTACAATTGGTATCAGAGCCGGTTAGGTTTCTTCATACCTTTACCGGTGAGAAACCAGTAGCGACTATGACTCACTTCGGGAAGATTTCGGTCCTTAGTTTCGATGGCTACTCCTACTGGAAGGGTAGGATGAGAGTTTTCTTGCTTAGCCAGGGCCAAGACATATGGGATGCTACTCAGAGTGCGAATTTTGTGGTGCTTCCAGTTCCTCAGCGCACTGCCCTAGCGATTGTGGCTCAGCATGAGGCGAATGGCAAATCTGTTAACTTTCTCTTCTCAGGACTTGGTCCAGTTGATTATGAGAGAGTGAGCCACCTCGAGATTGCCCGTCAGATCTGGTCCCTGCTGAGTGCACACCATGAGGGCACTGCTACTATAAAGGAGCATCTTGTTGAGACTTACAGGCGCGAATATGAGAGTTTCGTTCAGAAGCCTGGTGAGTCCATCGATGACTTGTTTGGTCATTTTCAGTTGATCATCAACAAGTTACGCATTAACTCCAGCCCTGAGAGGATCCCATACACCGACCATCAGCAGGCTATCAAATTGTTGTATGCGTTGGACAGGAAGGTATGGGAGATCAAGGTTAACTCGATCATCGAGTCTGAGGCCTATGACACAATTGGAGTGGAGACTCTTTACAGCAAGCTCAAGGCCACAGAGGTGGATTACAAGTTGAGAGATTCTCTCGCTTGTACTGGCTCCAAGATCCTGGCCTTGGCTTCTCCCTCCAGTGAGGCCGCTACTAACCCCCAGCTTCACAACTTTTCGTTTTCTGCTCTTATGTCTGTTACAGAGGAGCAGTTAGCGTCACTTGGGGATGATGAGCTTTGCCTGGTGTCTAGTTGCTTTCAGTGCGCCTATGACAACCGGATGAGCAAGAAGAGGGGCGAGAGGCCCAAGTGCTTCGAGTGCGGAGAGGTCGGCCACTTCATCGCCGAATGCCCGAACAACCAGAACGACTACTACAAGAAGGGCAAGAGCCACTCCCGCGACTCCAACAAGTAGCACTCCGGCAAGCGTGACCACACCAAGCACCGCTCCGGCAAGATCAAGAACTTCCGGAAGGCTTTCAAGAGCTACCAGAAGGACAACCGGAAGTGGGACAGGGCCTTCTTCGACGAGCTTGGTGGTTTGTGTGGCGGATCGTCTTCCTCCTCCTCGTCTTCATCAAGCTCAAGCCATGAGGAGATCGTCACCAAGCGGGACAAGAGGAGGGACTAAGGTGGTCTAGCTGGACTCTGCTTCATCTCCACCAAGTCCAAGCGCAAGCACAAGATACACCGAAGATCCTTTTGCTCCATGGCGCTTGAGGACAAGGACAACAAGGGCAACGACAACGACTCCTCTGATGAAGAGGTAACTCCTAAGCAAGCTGAAATTCTTGAGATGTTGGAGGCAAATAGTCGAGAGTTGAAAGCCCAGGATATGTTGTTGGAGAAGGCAGCCAAGAAGCTGTAGAAGCAGAAAGCCAAGTTGGCTGATGCTTTAGCTGAGATAGAGAGGCTGAAGAGTGTGCCAGCCCAGCCTAGTGAGCTTGAGTGCCCTACCTATGAGACTTTGATGAGAGATCTCTGTGAGCAGAAGAGCAAGTATGCTCATTAGGTAGAGGAGATGGATAGGCTGAAGGTAAAGTTAGGCAAGCTCCAGTCTAAACTGGATGAGCCTATTTTGAGTGATGTGCCTAAGTGTGAGATGTGCCCCCGCCTAGCTGTTGACATAGATGAGCTGAAAGTCAGGTGTGAGGGATAGCTTAAGGAGTTGGAGGAGCTTAGGGCTAGACCCACGCTTTTGGGTGCGTGAATGGTCTGTCCTACCTTGGAGAGTGAGCTTGTGGAGTTGAGAACTAACTTTGAGGTACTTTCAGCACCCCTTGACACTTGTGAGAACTGTCTCACTCTGAGGTTGATGTTGGTGGATACGGATGCCACCATTAAGAAGTTAGAGAAGTCTGCTTACCCTATTCCCTCTCTAGACTGCCCCACCTGTGCTGCCTAGACTTTAGTTCTGGAGGATCTGAGAGAGGAGAAACAGACTTTGGTTGATGAGAACAACCGGTTGAGAGAGGTGCTTAGTTGGATGTATGCTAGAGAGCCCCAACTTAGGATGATCTTGGAGAGCACCAAGAGAGCTGAGGGTGATATGAGAGGACTTGGGTTAGGAGAGTGCAGTACTTCGAGTGAGAAGAAGAGTTCCCCAATTAAGCTTAAGACTGCCTCTCCTCAGCCTAGCCCTACTATTGATGGGGTTTACCACGAGCCTCCCAAGGCTGCCCCAAAGAAGCAGTTCTGGATGCCCAAGCCCCCACAGGCTAAGCTGGACAGAGTAGTGATTGAGATTCTCAAGCCTTCAGTGAGCAAGGAGAGAGTCCAGCAGCCTGTTCCACCCAAGGCTACTCCACCTAAGCCCAAGGCTCAGCCTAAGCGCACTCCCGAGAGGTCTGTCTACCATTGTGACTTTTGCCAGCAGAATGGCCACATGGAGGAGTTTTGCTTCAAGACGAAGCGAGTTGAGAGGTAGGAGAGAGCCTGGGGGAACCAGGATCAGTTCTACCAGGGTGGTAGGCATGATCCTCCCTATCGCGGTGAGATGAGAGACTGCTTTGCCGGTGAGAGAGGAGGCGGTTTTCAGGCCCGTGCTCCTGGTGGAGAGAGACGCTTTCCCGGTCGAGCTCCTAGTCATTTCCAGCGCGGCTATGGATCTTCTGATCGAGGCTTTGGAGGTAGAGGGTTTGAGAGCTCACGCTTTAGAGGTCGTGGGTACCCAGGTAGACGTGATGCTTACTTTGACTGTGCTTACCCCACTTTTGAGCAGATGGCTCGGCACTGGTTCAGCAGTTACACTAACCCAGTGCCGGACCATTTACTCACTCTCGCTTTCCTTGATTTTGCAGGATCGAGGCCTGGAGGACAAATGGATCATGGACTCCGGCTGCTCTAGGCATCTGACAGGGCACCGCAGATGGTTCTCCAACCTCAACCCCGTGGGCACCAAGGAGTACATCACATTCAGGGATAATGGTCAAGGTAAAGTGTTGGGTGTTGGTTCTGTTGCTCTTTCTGGCAAGCTTTCCCTAAGAGAAGTTGCTTTGGTGAGGAATTTGGGGTTCAATTTGGTTTCTGTCTCGCAACTTCTCAAGGAAGGGTTTGAGGTTTGTTTTAAGGAGGGTTCTTCTTGTGTGCTTGATGCTAAGGAAAACCTTGTTTGTCAGATTTTGCCCTATGGGCAGCTTTTTAAGGTTGACCTTGCATCTGTTTCTGGCCCTCCTCGTTGTTTGGTTGCTAGTCCTTCTGCTGATATTTGGAAGTGGCATAGGAGGCTTGGCCATTTGAGTTTTGATCTGCTAGTCAGGTTGAGCTCGATGGGTCTGATTCGAGGATTGCCCAATATGAAAATAGAAAAGGACTTAGTATGCCACCCCTGTCGTCATGGCAAGCTGGTTGTCGCTTTTCATGCACCTGTCAATCAGGTGATGACCTCTTACCCGGGTGAGCTGGTACATATGGACACGGTTGGTCCTGCTCAGGTACAGTCGGTCAGTTGGAAGTGGTATGTGCTTGTAGTTGTGGACGATTTTTCTCGCTATTTGTGGGTGTTCTTCATGGAATTCATAGATGAAGCTTTTGATTTTGTTCGGGATCTGGTCTTGAGGTTAAGGAATGAGGGTCATAAAGCCATGAGGGCTATCCGCAGCGACAATGGTGGAGAATTTCGTAACTCTCGTTGCGAAACCTTTTGTCGTGACCTTGGTCTTGATCACCAATTCTCATCTCCTTATACCCCACCGCAGAACGGTGTTGTGGAACCAAAGAACCGCACACTTGTAGAGATGGCGCGGACGATGCTTGATGAGCATAGGACTCCGCAACGCTTTTGGGCTGAGGCTATGAATACGGCCAGTTACATTGCCAACCGCATCTTCCTACGAGCTTTCTTAGGGAAGACTTCGTACGAGCTACGGTTTGGTAGGTAGCCTAGCGTCAAGCACCTGCGTGCATTTGGCTGCAGATGCTTTGTGCTCAAAAAGGGGGGCATTTGGACAAATTTGAATCTGGCTGCTTGAATGGTATTTTTCTTAGGTACGCCTCTAGCTCTAGGGCATATAGAGTGTGGATCCTTGACACTTGACAAGTGGTTGAGACCTGTGAAGTTTCCTTTGATGAATCTATGCCTTACACAACCCCTGCATTTGAGCTTTCAGGTGATGATGAAGAAGGCGCTCCCATCTTTGAAGATGAGGAAGGCGAAGTAGATATTGGTGATGTAGGAGCCACTGCACCGGCTACAGATCCTGCCCCCTCTGCTACGAGCTCTGAAGATAAAGGAGGTCCCTTGCCTATGGCTTCCTCCTCACTCCCTCGACTGCAAGCTCGAGCAGAGGTTGGCCCCGCTGAGGACGCAGGGGAGGTAACCTCCGAGATTGTTCCATCTCGGCAGGTCCAGCGGGATCACCCTCCAGACAGGATGATTGGAGATCCACACCAGCGTGTCACACGCTCTTCGGTTAACACTCTAGCCTTTTTCTGTCACTCCGCATTTGTTGCTTCTTTCGAACCCCGGGATGTGTCACATGCATTATCTGATCCTAGTTGGGTGAACGCCATGCATGAGGAGTTGGAGAACTTTGAGAGAAACCATGTCTGGGATTTAGTTGAACCTCCACCAAACTGCCACCCAATAGGAACCAAGTGGGTTTTCAAGAACAAACTGGGTGAGGATGGGATGGTTGTGAGGAACAAAGCAAGATTGGTAGCCTAGGGTTTCTGTCAGAAGGAGGGGATAGATTATGAAGAGACCTTTGCTCCTGTAGCTCGTTTAGAAGCCATTAGGATTCTGCTTGCCTTTGCTACCTCTAAAGGCTCCAAACTGCATTAGATGGATGTCAAGTCAGCCTTCCCAAACGGTTACATTGAGGAGGAGGTACATGTGAGACAACCTCCTAGCTTTGAGAGTGCCAAGTTTCCAGGACGGTTGTATAAGTTGAGAAAAGCCCTTTATGGTCTGAAGCAAGCTCCTAGAGCTTGGTATGCTAGATTAAAAGCTTTCCAGCTCAAGTATGGGTTTGTGATGGGTTCAGTAGACAAGACCTTGTTTCTATTGAGTCGTAGTGGTGACACCCTTCTAGTTCAGATATATGTTGATGACATTATCTTTGGTGGTTCATCTCAGGCTTTGGTGTCTAAGTTTGCTGAACAAATGAGCAGGGAATTCGAGATGAGTCTCATGGGTGAGATTTAGTTCTTTCTCGGGCCTCAGATCAAGCTAGGACTAGAAGGAACCTTCGTCCATCAAGCCAAGTACACGAAGGACATTCTGAGGAAGTTTGATAAGGGAGATCTCAAGCCCATGGTGACTCCCATGTCAACACAGATGGCTCTTGATGCTGATGAAGAAGGGGAGGTCGTGGACCAAAGAGAGTACCGAGGGATGATCGGCTCACTTCTATACCTAACGGTGACCAGGCCAGACATTCAGTTCGCAGTCTGCCTCTGTGCACGTTTTCAGGCCTCACCAAGGCTATCACATCGTCAAGCAGTGAAGCGCATCTTCAGGTACCTGAAATACACTCCTGAGCTTGGTCTTTGGTTGTCTTCAGCTTCGTTGCTCTCTCTCAGAGGGTATTCGGATGCTGACTTTGCGGGTTGTTGGCTGGAGCACAAGTCTACTTCCGGCACCTACCAGTTTCTCGGTTCTTCTCTTGTCTCTTGGTCCTCACGCAAGCAATCTAGCGTAGCCACTTCCACCACAAAAGCTGAATACATTGCTGCTGTTAGTTGCTGCTCCCAACTACTTTGGATGAAGTCCACCTTGAGTGACTTTGGTCTCAATTTTAGGAAGATCCCTCTCCTCGTAGACTCTACTTCTGCTATTTCTGTAGCTAAGAACCCCGTCCTGCACTCTAGAACCAAACACATAGACGTGAGGTTTCACTTCTTGAGAGATCACTATGAGAAGGGAGATATAGACTTGATCCATGTAGAGACTGAGAACCAGTTGGCCGATATCTTCACCAAGCCCTTAGACCTTAGTGTATTTGCTCGCTTGCGTGGGGAGCTTGGTGTTTGTTACCCCTTTTAGGTTGGGGTAACTTTGGTGTAGTTTAGGTTTTGTTTTGCTTTTTCTTTGCTTTTCTTGCTTTTTGTATCATACCATGCATTGCATTGTAACATATGCATTTTCACTTACACTAGCACTAGAGCTCTTCTGGTATGACAAGTTAGAATTTGCTTGTGCTAGATTGTACAGTTGCTTGCATGATCATGGTTGACTAAGTTCCTTGAATCTGTCTAATATCTTTTGTGAGCTCAGTCACTTTTGTTTCTTCAAAATCAAAAACCATGATCACCACTTGACTTGGCTACCTAGCATGTGTAGGAATGTTGAATGCTATGCTGTCTTTTCATGCTTGGATATGCTAGTCGTATGCCTTTGTTCTACTGATGCCTAAGCATTAATGCCACCTTGTCCAAATCTGAAATCTGAATGAATGTTGTTTACTAGTGGTGTCCTATGAGCTAAATTGAAAAGATCCAGGTGGGTTCACTTGTCACACTGATCTAGTTTGAGATAGCTTGCCTTTGCACTTTGGCATGAACTTGGACTAGGATGTGTATGACCAAAACCTTGTCTTAAGCTTCTGATGGTTTTCTGAACCTAGGCTTGGCATTGGTTGGTAAGAAGTGGCAAAGACAAGTGAATAACCCCTAGCACATGACCTGATTTGCTTGAAGTGCAAAATTGCTAAATCTAAAATATGCAAGTCTCTAATTTGCTTATGGCCTATTGTAGATGCCTTGGTTGAGAGTAGCACACCTTGTTTGTTTTGCTAGCATCTTGCTGTTTATGCCTATCTTGCTAGATGCTATTCATGTTGGTGATGCTTTCTTTTCAACAACCCTGTAAAACATGCTCCTGATTTGTATAAGATAGATTCAATTGAGCTTGTTTGCATGCTTCCTTGCCCTCACTTGCTCTGTATGCTAGAACTTGTATCTACTAGCTTTTCATCCCTGATGAGCTCTTCATGGTACACTTCCTGCATCTCCTGGCATATTTTGTGGGGGAGTTGTCCATTTCAGGGGGAGTTGAGTTCTATGAACCCTTGATGTGTCCATTGTCAACAAGGGGGAGAGATGTTGACCCTTGAGGAGAAAGAGATGTTGGACCAAGGGGGAGGACTCTGTAGAGATCTAGTTGAGGAGGAGTTTGAGCTTTTAGCATGCTCTTGCATCGGTGCGTTGAGCCTTTTTCCTCTTTCTGGAGGAGCCGATGTTTTGCCTTAGCATGACTGTGTTGAGCCAGTTTGCCTCTTTCTTGAGGGGTCATGCTTTAGTTTGATCGACTGCGTTGAGAGGTTTCCCTTGTCTTAGGGGGTTGATCTTTGGCTTTGTTTTTGTTGTCTCAATTTGCCCTTTTCTGCTAGTATTTGGCTTTTGGGCATCTTGACCAACTTCTTCTTTTTCTTCTTTCTTTTCGGTTTTACACATTTCCTTTTGTCTTTGTTCTATTTCAGGTTACAGGTTGAAGGTGTTGACAATGCACTCATCAAGGGGGAGATTGGGAGCCAATGGACCGGCTCCATTGCCTCTGGACTGATGAGTGATTGTCAACAGTAGCAAGACCCAGAAGGACTTGGGCACAAGACCTCTGATGGACAGGAGGCCCTCCGATGGACTGGAGGTAGAGGAAAGTCCTCCGAAGGACTGGAGGCATGCTCGGCGTCTGTCGGCCATGGGAGTTCGGTATACGGAGGAGCGGCACGGTGATGGCAGGAGTAAGTCCTCCGAGGATAGTGAGGCTGCTCCGATGAACAGGGGATGCCGGGCGCCACCATGGTGCTCCAACCCGAATGCGTGGCGCGAAGGCATGCGAGGGAGGCTTTGGCGGCTTCGGCTCAAAACCGCCACCCAAGCTACCCAAGCCTTGGTGAGTTGGGCCACAACTCGCCATGATAGAAAAGATGGGCCAAATCCGGCCCAGGCGGAGACTTCCTAAAGTTTCTCGGTTTCTGACTTCAAAACCGGGGCCGGATAGCGGATTGGACTACTGGCCATGTTGAGAACATCCGACGATTGCGTGGAACTTACGAAGGTCAAGACTTCATCGTGGTCGTCTATCCCGAAATATCCTATAATCTTTTGTTTGAGTCCTTAGGGTTTGTCTAGCTGTAGGTACCTAAGTGCAAAACTGTCTAAATAGCACTCAGGTATAAATAGGTCTAAGGCAGGTCATTAGAAGGGCTCTTGGATGCTAGGATTAGTCTTGACTTGGTGGTTTTTGTCCTTAAGCTTTGAGCTCCATTGTTAGGGAGGTTAGAGTAGGATTTAGCCTCCTAATCTTGAGGGAAGGTGAGGGTGGTTGCTTGGGACAAATTTCTGTTTGTATGCTGAATCTTTAGACCCATCTTGGGCATTTAATCGAAGCAAATTCGTGCAGCAACCTTGTGTTCTTCTCCTCCCCCACTCTCTTTGGTTTTTGGGTTCAATCCTTGGCTTTTGGGTGTTTTTGTTGCCCAAGCTTGAATCCCTTTCCTTGCTGATGTTTCGGACTTGCTAGGACGTGGAGATCATGACTTAGTTCATCTCAATCCTGCTGGATTGCCACGAGCAAGCCTCTTGTGGGTTTTCCCTTTCTTGCCCAAGGATTGTCATTTCACGAGATCTGAAATTCCCGCTGATTCCATGGTCACTTTGAGTTGATCTTTTGGGACAAGCTTTGGAATAGGGTCCAGATAGCCTGTGCAAAATTTCGTGAAGTTTGGACAAGGTTTGATCAAGTTTAGGTTTGAAAACGCCCTTTCTGCGACTCTACCGGACAATCCGGCAGAAGCGACCGGACAGTTCGGTTCCATCGGATAGTCCAGCAGCGCCCACCGGACAGTTTGGCATGAGGCGTTGTCTGGGCCGTACCACCGGACAGTCCGGCAGCAGGCACCGGACAGTCCGGTCCCACCGGACAGTCTGGTGTTGGCCACCGGACAGTCCGGTCCAGCCAGGGAGCTGCTGTGTTCTTCCCTGTTTGGTTTTTCCGCTATGTTTCTGCTCTGGTTTTATGCATTGCCCACTGTAAGACCATTCTCCTTGCTTACTATCAATCAGTGAGACGCACCTTGGTGCGATGAGTGTCGTGTGGCGGGATTTGCATTGTTTCGTTGCCTTGATGCCATTCTTGGCAGGATCTTGAGTTTTCCCGCATTGGTGCGTATCCTTTCAGTGGACGGCATCCTTGCGCTGCTAGGCACGTTTCTGTTCAGTGGACGGTGCCTAGCTCTGTTTCTCTTGAGCTTTGCAGAGCATTTTCTTTGGGGTTGTGATTTTGAGATTTCAAATGCTCCTATTCACCAGCCCCCTCTCTAGTCGCACGTCTCGGTCCTACAGCATCCCTATGCACCAACATCAACCTCAAAGTGAGACTATTCTCACACGTGTCAGGGGGTGTTGAAAGCACATCAACATCAACTCTCACCTGCTCAAGCTCACTCCTCAAGGTAGGACAGACCATGCACACACCCAAAAGCATGGGTCTAGCCTTAAGCTCTTCCAACTCCTTGAGTTGTCCCTCACACCTCACTTTCAGCTCAGCTATGTCAACAGCTAGGTGGGGGCACATCTCACACTCAGGTTCATCACTCAAAATAGGCTCATCCAGTTTAGACTATAGCTTTCCTAACTCTACCTTTAGCCTATCCATCTCCTCTACCTGATGAGCGTACTTGCTCTTCTACTCACAGAGATCTCTCATCAAAGTCTCATAGGTAGGGCACTCAGACTCACTAGGCTGGGCTGGCACACTCTTCAGCCTCTCAGTCTCAGCTAAAGCATCAGCAAGCTTAGCTTTTTGCTTCTGCAGCTTCTTGGCGGCCTTCTCTAACATCTTATCCTGGGCTTTCAACTCACGACTGTTTGCCTCTAACATCTCAAGAATTTCAGCTTGCTCAAGAGTTACGTCTTCATTGGAGGAGTCATTGTTCTTGCCCTTGTTGTCCTTGTCCTCAAGCGCCATGGAGCAAAAGGACCTCCGGTGCATCTTGTGCTTGTGCTTTGACTTGGTGGAGACGAAGCAGAGTCCAGCAGGACTGCCATGGTCCCTCCTCTTATCCCGCTTGGTGACGATCTCCTCATCACTTGAGCTTAACAAAGACGAGGAGGAGGAGGATGATCCGCCGCACAGACCACCAAGCTCGGCGAAGAAAGCCTTGTCCCACTTCCGGTTGTCCTTCTGGTAGCTCTTGAAGGCCATCCTGAAGTTCCTGATCTTGCCGGAGCGGTGCTTGGTGTGGTCACGCTTGCCGTAGTCGTGCTTGCCGGAGTGGTACTTGTTGGAGTCGCGGGAGTGGCTCTTGCCCTTCTTGTAGTAGTCGTTCTACTTGTTCGGGCGTTCGGCAATGAAGTGGCCAACCTCTCCACACTCAAAGCACTCTCACCTCTCTTATTGCTCATCCGGTTGTCATAGGCGTGCTGAAAGCGGCTAGCCACCAGGCAAAGCTCGTCATCCCCAAGTGACGCTAACTGCTCCTCTGTAATAGACATAAGAGCAAAAATGAAAAGTCATGAAGCTGGGGGTTAGTTGTGGCCTCAATGGATGGAGAAGCCAAGGCTAGGCTCTTGGAGCCAGTACAAGCCAGAGAATCTCTCAACTTGTAATCCACCTCTGTGGCCTTGAGCTTGCTGTAAAGAGCCTCTACTCCAATTGTGTCATAGGCCTCAGACTCGACGATCGAGTTAACCTTGATCTCCCATAACTTCCTGTCCAACGCAAACAATAATTTGACAGCTTGCTGATGGTCAGTGTATGGGATCCACTCAGGGCTGGAGCTAACGCGCAACTTGTTGATGATCGATTGAAAATGACCAAACAAGTCATCGATGGACTCACCAGGCTTCTGAACGAAATTCTCATATTTGCGCCTGTAAGTCTCAACGAGACGCCCCTTGATAGTAGCAGTGCCCTCATGGTGTGCACTCAGCAGGGACCAAATTTAATGGGCAGTCTTGAGGTGGCTCACTCTCTCATAATCAACCGGACCAAGTCCTGAGAAGAGAAAGTTAACAGCTTTGGCATTCGCCTCATGCTGACAGTTTGGGCTGCAAAGAAAATTACTAAAACCTAATCAAACGGTCTCCTAAAATCATGAAATTTTAACCACAGGCTGAGAAAATCATGGGGAACAACATACTAAAAACTTAGCCCGTTTGGAGATGGTTAGTTATACCGAACTATCCAGTGAAGTTGCATTGGACTGTGCGGTGTGCGCAGAAAACAGCCTTGGCTTTTGAGTTTCCAAACCTTAAACTTTACCAAATCTTCTCGGATCTTCACGAAATTTTGCACAAGCTATCATAGCACTATTCCAAAGCTATCCCAAAAGATCTACGCAAGAAGATCAAGGGATTAGAAGGAATTTCAGATCTCGTGAAGAGGGCAATTTTTGGGCAGAAAAGGGAAAAACTCAAACTGACTTGCTCGTGGCAATCCAATTGGATTGAGATGATCTAAGGCATGATCTCCACGTTCTAGCAAGTCCAAAACAACATCAACAGAAGGGATTCCAAGCTTGGCCAAAGCAAACACCCAAAAGCCAAGGATTGGAGCCAAAAACCAAAGGGAGAAAGGGAGGAGAAGAACACAAGGTTGCTGCACGAAATCACTTCAATTAGATGCCCAAGAAGGGTCTAAAGATTCAGTATACAAGTAGGATTTTGTCCCAAGCAACCACCCTCACCTTCCCTCTGGATTAGGAGGCTAAATCCTACTCTATCCTCCCTAACAATGGAGCTCAAGGCTTGAGGACGAAAATCACAATGTAAAGACTGATCCTAGCAGCCAAGAGAGCTTCTAATGACCAGCCTTGGACCTATTTATACCCTAGTGCTAATAAGGCAATTTTGCACTTAGGTCCCTACAATAGACAAACCCTAAGGACTCAAATGAAAGATTACAGGATTTTCGGGATGGTCGACCACGATGAAGCCTTCATCTTCATAAGTTCCACGCAATCCTTGGATGTTCTCCACGTGACCAGTAGACCAATCCGCGATCCGCCCCCGGTTTTGAAGTCAGAAACCGGCTAGATTTGGCCCATCTTCTCTATCTTGGCGAGTCAAGGCCCAACTCACCAAGGCTTGGGTAGCTAGGTTGGCGGTTTTGAGCTGAAGCCGCCAAAGTCTCCATCGCACGCCTTTGCGCCACTCACTCAGGTTGGAGCACCGCAGTGGCGCCTGGCATCCCCTATCCATCGGGGCAGCCTCGCGTCCGTCGGAGGACTTACTCCTGCCATCGCTGAGCCGCTCCTCTGTGTACTGAACTCCCATGGCCGACAGATGCTGAGCATGCCTCCAGTCCTTTGGAGGACTTTCTTCTCCATCTACCTCCAGTCCATCGGAGGGCCTTCTGTCCATTGTAGGTTTTGTGCCCAAGTGCTTTTGGGTCTTTAGCTTCTGTTGACAATCACTCATTACTCCAGAGGCAATGGAGCCGGTCCATTGGTACTCACCGGACTGTCTGGTGGAACCGGATTGTTCTGTGGCCTCTGCCAGACTGTCCAATAGAGTCGCAGACAAGGGGTTTTCACACCCAAAACTAACCAAATCTTCTCCAATCTTCACGAGATTTTGCACAGGCTATCTGGACCCTATTCCATAGCTTTTTCCAAAAGATCAACGCAATATAACCAAGGGATCAGCTAGAATTTCAGATATCGTGAGATGGCAATCTTTGGGCAAGAAGAGGGAAAACTTATGATGAGCTTGCTCGTGGTGATCCAGCAGGATTGAGATGAACTAAGTCATAATCTCCACATCCTAGCAAGTCCAAAAGAGCTAATATAATAGTAATAACTCATGGGCAAAGCAAATCACCCAAAGCCCTTGAGTTTAATCCAAAAACAAACTAGAAAGAGGGGAGGGTGATGGCTGGACACATGAGCACGAATTGTGGACGAATCTTGCCTTGATTAGATGTGGAAATCAGTGCTTACAAGGTTCAACTTAGCCTACAACCCTTCATCCTCCCATAATGCAAAATACTAGCCTAGGGGACTCTCAAAACCTAAGCTAAGAACACGATTTGATCTCTAAGCTCTTGGCTGGTTGGAAACTAAGCCTAGGGTTTCTAGAGGTGGAAGAGTCATCTAAATGCCCAGCCACTTATGTATTTATAGCCCTAGCCTAATCGACACATTTTACACTAAGACCCCTATTTTACAGAAACGCTCATAGGGGCCAAAACGGAAAAGACTTGACTTTCTCGGGGACGGACGACCGCGATGGAGTCTTGATCTTCTTCGCTTGCAAGCTAACTCCTAGATGATGTCCACGTGGCCAGTAGTCCAAATCCGTCGATCGACCCCCGGTTTTGAAGTCAGAAACCGGGAAACTTTAGGGTTTCCTTCCTAGGCCCGGAACGGCTCACTCCACTCTATCTCGGTGAGAATGAGCCCATACGCTGAGTCTGGTAACTTGGTGGTAGGGTGGCAGATCTGAGCGAATCCACCAATGCCCTCGCTCGTCTTCATGCCATGTCTTCGGGTTGGAGCACTGCGGTGGCACCCGGCCTCCCCTGTCTATTGGGGTTGCCTCGCAGTCCTTCAGAGGCCTTACTCTTGCCGTCACGATGCCGCTCCTCCATGTACCGAACTCCCATGACCGACTGACATCGAGCATGCCTCTAGTCCTTTGAAGGGCTTCCATCTACCTCCAGTCCATCGGAGGGCCTCCTGTCCATCGGAGGTCTTGTGCCCAAGTCCTACTAGGTCTTTGGCTTCTCTTGACAATCACTCATCACTCCAGAGGCAATGCAGCCGGTCCATTGGCTCTCAGCCAGGGCTGCTGCCCTGTTTCTGATATTTCATTCTTCCACTGTGTTTTGCATCAGATTTGCTTTTCCCACTATTTGACCATACTCTTTACATGCTGTGTTCCAGTAAGTCACATTTCGGTGTGGTGAGTGTCGAGTGGTGAACTTGCAAGTTTTGGTTCTTGTGGTGTCTTGCGATCCATGTGGTCATGGAGTTGCTTGCTCTTTCTCCCTCGTTGCGTATCCTTTCAATGGACATCACCTTGCATTTACTAGACATGTATCTATTCAGTGCATAGTGTCTATCGTGTGTTCTTGTGAGTTTCCAGTGCACCAAGTTTGGGGGTCGTGATTTCGAGTTTTCGAGCGCTCCTATTCACCCCCCTCTAGTCGCACGTCTCAGTCCTACAACATGATGAGATAGTCTCGCTCTCTTTCTAGGTCGACCAAAACTTAGATTAGGAGGTCAGGAAATCTAAGGATTCTTATCCTTTGAGTGATAGAGAGGTGATCTTGAGAATAAAGGAATAGAGCACCATGCTTTTTGAAAAATTGGAACCCTCTTGTGCTCAAAGTTGGGAGAAAACTGTTGTGATACCTGGAACTTGATCTTAGCCTCAACATCCCAGAAACAAAGTGTAGCCACCATTGAAATCCTGTGTAAGATGAACCAACTTTGGAGTAACCTTTGAGCTTGCTAAGGCTATAGTTGCTATATGCCCTCTACACCATGCTTAAATTTTTGTTTGCTCGAGGACGAGCAAAGATCTAAGTGTGGGGGGTGGTTGGCGGTCATTACAATTTGTTTCGACCACCAACATTTCATGTTCCAAGGGTGATTTTTATGCAAAGTACATACATTCTAACCAGTTCCACGAGTTGTGTACAAAGATCATGCAGGAACACATGTCACGATGCAAATTAATACAAAACATAGTGGAACAAGGTGCAACAACGGAAGGTTGGACAAGAGGTGACCAAACCTAGCCACCCGACCAATTTCCGTAGCCGCCCGGCCAGGTGGGCAAGCCGCCTGGCCTCTTCCACCTCTCGGCACTAAGGACTAGCCACCAGGGCTAAGTCCTAGGCTGCCCAGCCCACCTCCTTGGCTGCCCGGCTGATGATTTGCACCTAATGCCACTCCAATTGACTTACATGCAACACATAACGTGTCAAGACCAATTCCATGGCAGAAACCAAGAGAGAAAGAACAAACACCCTAGAAGGTCTCCACCTCATCAATGCAGGCCTCAGATTCACAAAGTTAGCAATCCAAGAGAGTGTGATCCAATGGCTAAGGAAGAAACACAAGACAAATCCAATGATACAAGCAAAACCACACTATTTTATGTGATGCCCTAGGCATCTCCCGAGCATTATCAAGTGCATACTTTGTTTAATTATTTCTCATAAGCATCATTTCATGTCATACTAATGTGCATTTGAGTAAACATGGAGAAAATAGCTAAGTAGTGCATTCAGTTTCGCAAAAATGATGCTATAATGTGAGCATAACTTAAATCCTAGGGAGATTTAGGTAGAACTTCTTATACCAAACTTGTAGGCAATTCCATAAGGAATGACTTTGGTATTTTGTGTCTTGGCATGCATGAATGTTGAAATCTAGTTTTGGGTCATTTTATGTGAAAATGTGACTTCTGCCAAATTCAGCCCTGTTTGGTAAATTCAAAGTTTTGTGAAACAAAATTCAAAATCTTGCCATGTCATGAATACCAAAGTTGTAGTTCATGAGATTCTATGCAACATTGGTATATTTCACCTTTCATGAAAATGCACCTAAAATGGACTTTTATAATTTCCAAATTGGGGGTTTCAAATGGTCAAACAGGAGTCAGCAAGTTAATTTCAAATTTAAATCATTTTATACTTGGAATCTGGTATAGGTCCTTTTGACAAAGTTGTAGATTTCAAAAGGTACAACATTTCATTCAATTGGGTCTTTTTCAAATTCGGCTCCTAAATTGGTCAAATTTGCGAAATTCAGAAACCTGATCAGTTGGTCAAAGGGGGTTTGTCTTTTTTCGATTTTTCTTTTATTTTCTTTTATTTTCTCATCTCTATGACAAGCGGGACCCACCTGTCAGGCCCGCCCGCGCCAGCGCACGGGTGGATTCCCCGCTCCCTCGCCCGATGCACCGAGTCCATACACCGTACTCTCTATTCCTGGGGTTGACCCCACCTGTCAGCCACAGTGGTCCATAGACCCAGGTTCACCCGCGCACCTCCCTCTTCTCTCCCCGCCCGCGCGCGCCCACGCGGCGCTGCGCGCCGAGCAGCCGTGGCCACACGCCGGCCTTCCCGGCCGCCGCGGCCACGCGCCGCTGCCGCGCGCGGACAGCGCGCACGGCGCGCCACCGGGACAAGGGCGAGGCCGACCCTATTTCCCGAGCCCTCCTCCACGCGCTCGAGCTCTCTGTTCTTTTCCCCTTTCGACCTCGCGCGACCGCCATTGCCGGAGCTCGCGCGAGCTCGCCCCGGCCACTCCTGCCCGCTCCCGAGCTCAACCGTCACCACGCCGGGCTTCGTCGCCCTCGACTCCATCCTACCGCACTAGCCTAGGCCACTGATTTCGTCCCGACGCCGCCCACCGCGCCGCCGGAGCTCGTCGCCCTCTGCTCACCGTCGTCCCACCTCCTCGCGCCCTCTCCCGTCGATTGAAGTAGGGGGTAAGACTCCCCATACTCCTCTCTCTCTCCCCGGCACTCCGCGGCGAGCTCCCGAGCCCCGCAGGGCCGGGATTGGCCGCGCGCCACCGGAGCTTCCCCTCCCGTCGCGAGGAGGAAGACGACGGGAGGAGGAAGATGAACTTTTTGCGCTATCGCCCTCCGAGTTTAACAATTTTATGTTTCCATACCGAGTACTGTGTACTGAGTCTTGTAAATCTTGCACGGGAACCCTCAGAAGCTATGGATAATTATATATAGGTCCTGGATCTGTTCAGTTTCGTTTTAAAATGCTTTTAAAAATGCTGAAACTTTGAAAAATCATAGTAAAGTGGATAAAAATCCAAAAATAGCAAACTTTGTTGTACTGTGTTCCTAATAAATAGATCTACAGGATGGGTATGATGGTTGAGTAGGAAAGGACAGTTTTGCCCCTGTTTTTATTCAAACATATAAAACCCTAATAAATAGGAAATAAGGACTAAATGATCTCCAAAAATAGCCAAATTTGAGCAGGGACCTTGTTATCATGTGTAGGTTCTATATAAATTTTGTTGGCCCTAACACTTACTATTGAATTACTATTTTGCCCTTGTCTTGCACTAAGCACATATTAATCTTAAAAAAAAGATTAATATGGTGAATAATGTTTCAAAATGACTTTAAGTTTGACATGAGCTATAGTTATGGAGTAACTTGCTAGAGTTGGAGATGATGCATGTAAGGTTTTGACTCTAATTAGAAACTGGTAGAAATAATGCATATTTATGTAAGCTTCAGTCGCTTCACATGAAGCGATGCTACCTCGCCACGCACACTCCACGTTGTTTTATGTGACAAGCTAAGCTATCGTATATGATGGCTTGTACGATTTCTTAGTACGAAACAACTTTCGCCTCAATATGCATAACTCTATACCATAAATCATAAGTTCACTGATTTACTGCATTACACTCGCATCATAAAGCAAGCATTGCACTAATACATGCTCCAACTGCATCATGTCTTACATATAGATTCCACGAACGAAGAACCACCGCCGAACCAACCCGTCGCGGAGGAACCAGAAGAGGAGTTGCACCAGGAACCAGAGGGCCAGCAGCAGGAACCCGACTACGCTCCGGAGGAAGCTACTGACCCTAGTGAAGAAGGTAGGCAGGACCATACTCAACCCTGCAAACAAATTATACTTATGATTACGCATATGCATTAGGAGTTGCTTGGAACTAATTGCATTAGACTCCCTGGCCGCCCTGGCCCTAGCACCTATACATAGAGTTCGTAGGACGAGTATGCCTAGAAATTGCTAGGTACGAGTAGACACGAGTGAGTGGACTCGTCACGTAGGTGTTTTCAAAGTTTCCAAAGCTTACAGTTATATCCATTATTATTACTGCTCATGAATTAAATGGAGACCGGGCGGAGATTTATTTCAGTATATGCTTTTCATGAGGTTGTACTTCGGACTCCGCCCGAGTCGCATAAGGCCCGTTCGCTGTTCGCCTGCTGTTCGGCATAATATTGCTAGAGTGCTTATCCGGGATATGGGACCGGAAAAGTCTTTCCTGGGCTCGTCCGAAGCACAGAGACACATTCCTACCCGCTGGTTGAGAGGAAGGTGGCCCGGGGGAGCTTGGTACTCATGACGGGGAGACCGAGATGTCGGCAGTCTCGTCATGGGGGCACAACCCGGGGGCTAGGCGGGAGTGAATCGAACTTGGGACGAGGCAGGTTAAGATTGGGGCTATATGTGGGAACGCGATGGCTAGTAAGCATATACCCCTGGCATGATAGTTATTCCCGGGAATTAAAAATCGATTCGAATCGCTGATGCCCACCAGGTGTGGGAATGCTGATAGTGCACACGGGCAACGTAGTAATTACTTAAACTCTCGGTATTTTAATACTCATGGTTTTTGGAATACTACATGTTTGAACTGAGTTGTTACCTTACGGAAATTTACTATTATGTTGGCAATCATACAGACAATGAAACTTGTTGTTTATGTTAATTAAGTTGCTGTTAAAAACTAAAAGCTAAGGATCCACTTGCTAGTAAGCTGCTTCGCGTCAGCCGTAAGCCAAATCCATTAAGACCTACTGAGTAATTAGTACTCAGGGTTTGCCCCCACATTTTGAGCGCAGGTATGGAATTCATGGTGTGCACTTGTGTTGGAGGCGGGGCATGCCCTCATTTAGGATGAGGTGACTGAATGGCACGAGGGCAACATCGGTGGGCTCGATGTTGTACCTCTAATGCAAAACTTTTGGTGATAACATGGTGACCTATAAACTTATATTTCCGCTGCGAGAAACATTCGAACTTGCCACCTTAAAACTTTATGTTGGACTTGTATTTTATGTAAAATCTGGTTTGTAATTAAGTCTAACTTTATGCTATTCAACTGCCTGTGGTGATGTATCTGTTGTGGCTCCATCGTGGGTCAGATGTGTATGATGTCGGTTCCTCTGGGAAAAGGTAATATCGGGGGTCGAATGACTCTCGACGGACGACCGGGCTTAGTTCGGTCTAATCGCACTGCAAGCCAGAGGTGGCAGGTGTGCTTAGCCCGGATTAAATCGGCGGTTCCGCCACAGCTGGTATCAGAGCCGATCATACACAGACAACAGACATATCATCCAGTCTTGATTTGCAAACCTATTTTTTGAAAACTTTTTCGAAGTATTTGAAAAATGAGAGTATCGATATGCCCATATTAAGGATGTTAGTGAAATGCCAGGTGACATCGCTAACATTCTGACCTAGATAGAACTCATATGCATATTCGGCGCTTTGGGAAGCAACATTTCGGCCATAGCTATCCCCAGTACTGGCGGAGCGCTATTGGGATTTGCGGACTGTTGCGAACCCTGCATTCATGCTGATAGGGCAGAACTCTTTAAGGGGGGTGGTCACGCCATTGGAGTGTTTCGTGACCACTTTTCCTGCAACCAAAATTATAGCTAGATCTTGTTGGCCACCGTTTCTCTCCCCAGCAATTCCCCAGTACTGGAGGAACACTGGGTGTGTTGGGAGAAAGGGCGCCACTACGTCGTCCACCAGACGTAGCTTAAAGAAAATCGTGGATGCCACTTTTAGGGTTAGAGTGGTAATGTTTGGTAATGGTGATGATGTTGATCTGAGCATGCATTTTTCTGCAGGTACACTAACCACGTGCGAAATTAAGAACGAGTAGAGAACGACTAGTTGCATTAGAGAGTGCCGTGCATATATGTCACCGGATACTCGCTAGTTATATAAATTGTACATAAGGTGTGTGATGTGAGTACGAATAGGACGAGTCATGCATCATGTTATTTTTACTTGTTCATACTTGGGGGATTATTACTAAAAGTCAAATAAGTAAAATGAAAGATTCAAAGATGTTTTTTTTTGCACACATCACCCACTTAACCGTTGAGATTATATGCAACCTATGCCTATCACTGATTAAAGTCTCTTATTTAAAAACAGATGGCCAGGACCAAGCAAACCGCTCGTAAGGCCACCAGTGCGAGGGGACTCCGCGTACAGGAGGGAAGGGCTGCTCCCCTCCCACCAGTGACCCACACCCCTCCTCAGCTTGAGAACGGGATGGTCCACACCCGTTGCCGTGAGGAGAACGGCCTCGCGCAGATCCTTTGTCGGGCTCTGCGAGAGATGAGGCGCAGACCGTGCCCCTTCTTCTCCGTGCAGACAGTGCACGCGGAGGGACACTGCATGGCCAGTGTTGTCCTTCCTTCGAGCCACACCGCGGTCCGGCAGACGATTACCGTCTACGGGGCCAATGAAGAGGACGCTTACGACAAGGTCACCTTAGCAGCCATCACCTCACTCAACTCCTCGGGTGCAGCAGGGATGTCAGTGCTGCGCTACCTCCCCACCGACGGCTACGACGACGAGTGGCTCTGTCGTCACAACATGCTGGAGGAGCGGATTGACACCAGGCCCTATGCTGCGACCATGCAGTTTGCTCACAGCGTACACGGGATGTACCTCCGTGCCGAGGACCGTGTCTCCCACTACCGCGACCAGCACATGTATGCACAGGACCGTATTGAGGAGCTGGAGGCAGAGTTGGCCGAGGCACAGCAGCGCCTGGCGCAGTACGAGCAGGACCCTTCAGTTGCCCCTGTGGTAGAGGATGAGGACAGCATGGTGTCTGACGCGCGTAACGGGCGTTAGAGAGTCTGATGATAGCACTGTGTGGTGAAGTTTTTTGTAAATGGTGCACGTTATGAGCGATGTTTTGTATTATACCGCTCCGTGCATTTTGCCATGACTGTACTAAACAATGGTGAGGTCGAGAGAACTCACTTATGTACGTCATGTAACCCGATGTAGAACCTTAAGCTAGTGTTTCGATGTGATGGACGAGATGGCCCACGTGTGTACTAAGTAAACCCTTAGTTTATTAAGACTCTATAAGTATGGTTGTAGTAACTACTGGATGCGCATGGACAATGTGGAATGATGCGATGCCTTTAAGCTTGGAAAATGGCACAATTGAGTTTGAAACTCGGAGTCCAGCTGCTTCTATTGTGCAAAGCCTAAGAGTTTAGGACAACTTTTCTAATGATGATCAGACCTAGTCGGTCGTTCTGGTAATCAAATGGTTAAGAGTCAGAAGCTACTGTTACTCACATGAATTGCACAACCCGGTGACAGCGTGCTATTGCTTGGCCTTGCGAGACAGAGTCTAACTGTTTTATTATAAATTTACCTATACTCACAAATTGCTTATAGCCCTATGATCTTTCTATCACCATGTCTTTGCGCAAGGGCTATTGGACTGAACCCGTATGACTCCATTTTGCAGATGGTGAACACTCGCACTGGTCAGTCATCGGGGCAGTCAGCGCAAGGCGCTCCACCCCCGCCGGAGCTGGCCACTTTGGTGGTCCAACAAGCTGAGCTGATTCGGTTATTAGCAGAAGACCGCCAGGACCGTGGGCAACAACAGCCGCGGGAGTACCGGCCACGTGGCATTACTTACTAGGACTTCGAGGGGCTGCGACCCCCGGTTTTCACCAATTGCCCCGAGCCACTGGCGGCAGACGACTGGCTTCGTACCGTCCAGTCCAAGTTCACCCTTCTGCCAGGGATCAATGAGCAAGAGAAGGCTCGATTTGCTGCTCAGCTTCTTCATGGGCCTGCGGGAGCGTGGTACGCCACTTTCCTCGCCATGCAGGAAGAGGGCCACGAGCCCACATGGGAGGAGTTCCGTCAGGCTTTCCGGGCTCATTACATCCCGGCAAGTTTGATGGAACAAAAGCGACGTGAGTTCCGAGATCTTAGGCAGGGAAACAGGACCGTCATGCAGTATGTGCAGATCTTTATCCACCTCTCTCAGTATGCTCCGAGAGATGTTGCTACTGAGTCGGAGCGGGCCGAGAGACTCCTAGAGGGCCTTGACCCTACCCTCCGGACTCACCTGGCACGGCGCTACCAGAGCTTCACTGAGCTGGTAGACACTGCTCTCGAAATGGAGAATCGTCTCCGTGCTGCTAACGAGGATCAGAAGCGCAAAAGACTAGTCAACACATCAGCGACGGGCCCTTCACAGAAGCAGAAGACCGCATACAAACCTCAACAGCAAAATTTTCAGCAGTCTCGCTATGTGGTCCGGCCCAACCAACCAAGGTGGATTCATCGGGCGGCACCGCTGCAACAGTACCCCATCTATCGAGCACCCGCACAGTTGCCAGCTCCCCGTGCTCCCATCGTTCCGGGGCCGGGTGCTCCGTGCTTCAACTGCGGCAAGATAGGTCACTTCAGTCGTGACTGTAGGGCACCCCGCAAGATACAGGGTCCTACCCCAGCTGGTGGAAGTCAATAGAGCAAGCCGAAGGGACCCATGCCCAAGATGGGTCGCGTGCACTATGTGCACATGGATCAGATTTCCGCCGGAGAACCGGTGCTTGCTGGTACGTTCATGATCAACGGTCAACCGACCGTCGTGTTATTTGATTCTGGGGCCACACATACTTTTATCAGTAAAACATATGCATTGAGGCATGGGATAAAAATGTACAAGTTGAAAGAAAACTATCAAATTACAGCACCGGGATCACCTATTGAAACCAGTTTGGGGGTTAGACAACTTAAGCTGAGCATTGGCACAGAAAATTTTATCATCAACCCCGTGGTACTACCACACCAGGGGATTGATATTATTTTAGGTATGAATTGGATGAAAGAACACGATGCAGTCCTGGACGTTGGCAGCAGGACAATACAATTAAGGTCAGGCATTAACGGCAAGGCTATGCTGATACACATGCCAAATCAAAAACACATGACCCCCACGGTTAATGCGACTGAACTACAAGAGGTTAAAAAGATACCGGTAGTGTGTGAATTCCCGGACGTGTTTCCGGAAGAACTTCCTGGATTACCACCAAAACGGGATGTAGAGTTTACCATTGAACTCGTTCCAGGCACGGCACCTGTATCAAAAAGACCATACAGGATGCCACCTGATGATTTGAAGGAATTGAAAACACAGCTACAAGAACAATTAGACAAAGGGTTCATTAGGCCTAGTTCATCACCGTGGGGTTGTCCAGCTCTCTTTGTTGAGAAAAAGGATCATGGTGGGAAAAGATTGTGTGTTGACTATCGGCCACTGAATGCAGTGACCGTCAAAAACAAATACCCACTGCCACACATCGACATTCTATTTGATCAGTTAGCTGGGGCTAAGGTCTTTTCAAAAATTGACCTAAGGTCTGGCTACTATCAGATAAAGGTTAGAGAAGAGGATATACCCAAGACAGCATTCTCTACCAGATACGGCTTGTATGAGTACTTGGTCATGTCATTTGGACTAACCAACACACCGGCTTTCTTCATGTATATGATGAACTCGGTGTTTATGAATGAACTCGATAAGTTCGTGGTGGTATTCATAGATGACATACTAATCTACTCCAAAAATGAAAAAGAACATGAAGAACACTTGAGGGTCGTGCTCACTCGGCTCAGAGAGCATAAGCTTTACGCCAAGTTTAGCAAGTGTGCGTTTTGGCTGAAAGAAGTGGGTTTCTTGGGTCACGTGCTATCTGAAAAGGGAGTCGCAGTTGACCCTAACAAAGTAGAAGATGTGCTAAATTGGAAACAACCAGAGACCGTGACTGAAATCCGGAGTTTTCTTGGTTTAGCGGGCTACTACCGCCGCTTTATCAAAGATTTCTCCAAAATTGCAAAACCCATGACCTCATTGACCAAGAAAAATGCCAAGTTCATTTGGAATCCGAATTGTGAAGAAGCTTTCCAAACCTTGAAGAAATTGTTAACCTCAGCACCAGTGCTAGCTCAACCAGATATTACCAAGCCTTTTGAGGTGTACTGTGATGCCTCCGGTAATGGACTTGGCTGTGTCCTGATGCAAGAAGGAAGAGTGATTGCTTATGCCTCCCGTCAATTGAGAAAACATGAAGTAAACTATCCAACACATGACCTTGAGTTAGCCGCAGTCGTTCATGCACTAAAAATATGGAGACACTATCTGTTAGGCAACACATGTCACATCTACACCGATCACAAAAGTCTCAAATATATTTTCACTCAACCTGAAATCAACATGAGGTAGCGACGATGGTTAGAATTGATAAAAGACTATGATCTGGAGATACACTACCATCCGGGCAAGGCCAATGTAGTGGCCGATGCCTTAAGCCGCAAAGTTCATTGCAATATGATAGAAGTCCGACCTACAGCAAGAGTGATCTGCTGTGAGATGAATGACATTGAAACACCTCCGGAACAGCCTGCAGAGCTTTATAATATCATTATAGAGCCCACAATCAAAGCACAAATCACAGAAGCTCAAAAACAAGATAAAGGTATGGCATATATCCGTGAGGGTATTAGTGAAGAGAAGAAGGCGTGTTTCACACTTGATGACCAAGGCGTCCTGTGGTTCAAGAATCGTCTAGTGGTACCCAAGGACATGGAGTTGAGGAAGAGAATACTGGACGAAGCGCACTCCTCAATACTCACGATACATCCGGGCAGCAATAAGATGTACCAAGACTTGAAGCAAAAGTTTTGGTGGACCCGCATGAAACGAGAGATCGCCAAGTACGTGTCTGAGTGCGACGTGTGTAAGAAAGTAAAAGCGGATCACTTAAAGGCCGCTGGAGTGCTTCAGCCGCTGGATGTTCCAGCATGGAAATGGGAGGATATACACATGGATTTTGTTGTGGGTTTACCTCGTACCCAAAAAGGATATGACTCCATATGGGTAATTATCGATAGGCTCACGAAATCTGCTCATTTCATTCCAGTCAAGACCACCTATCGAGCAAAGCAGTACGCTGTGTTGTACCTTTCCAAGGTCCTATCCTTACACGGGGTCCCGCGAACTATCACCTCAGATAGGGGTTCTCTGTTCGTTTCCCGCTTCTGGGAGCAACTGCAGACTGCCTTAGACACTACTCTTATACGTAGTTCCGCTTACCATCCTCAAACCAGTGGTCAAGTAGAAAGAGTAAATCAAATCCTAGAAGACATGTTGAGGGCCTGTGCACTAACTTACTCCACCAAGTGGGATGAGTGTCTACCCTTGGCAGAGTTTGCTTATAACAATAGTTACCAAAAGAGTTTGGAAATGGCTCCTTTCGAGGCTCTTTATGGTAGGAGATGCAGAACACCGCTAAACTAGTCCGAACCAGGAGAACGTGTTACCTTTGGCCCTGATTTAGTGGTAGAAGCCGAAGAACAAGTGAAACTCATACACCACCATCTCAAAAGAGCACAGTCCAGACAGAAAAGTTACTCAGATAAAAGGAGGAGGCCACTAGTCTTTAATGAGGGAGATCATGTGTATCTCAAAGTATCTCCGATGAAAGGAGTACAACGGTTTGGGGTGAAAGGGAAGTTAGCACCAAGGTACGTCGGTCCATTCAAAATCATAGAGAAATGCGGAGCCGTCGCTTACCGGGTAGAACTACCACCACATCTGACTGCAGTTCACGATGTGTTTCACGTCTCACAACTAAAGAAGTGCTTAAGAGTGCCGGAGAAAGTGGTAGATACCTCTCAAGTTCAGATGGAACCAGATCTCACATACGAAGAACATCCCGTAAAAATCCTCGATCAAAAGCAAAGATCAACCCGTCGGAAAACAATCAACTTTTACAAAGTTCAATGGAGTAATCACTCCGAAGAAGAAGCCACGTGGGAGCAAGAAGAATACCTACACACTAAGTATCCTAGTTTTCTACCATCCACCTCAACCCGGTACGTTACAACAGCTTAGTTTCTGGATCTAAACTTAATACATGCACCCAACACTAACTACAACCAATTTAACCACCCACGTCACTTCAAAAATCTCGGGACGAGATTTCTTTAAGGCGGGTGGGTTGTGATGCCCTAGGCATCTCCCGAGCATTATCAAGTGCATACTTTGTTTAATTATTTCTCATAAGCATCATTTCATGTCATACTAATGTGCATTTGAGTAAACATGGAGAAAATAGCTAAGTAGTGCATTCAGTTTCGCAAAAATGATGCTATAATGTGAGCATAACTTAAATCCTAGGGAGATTTAGGTAGAACTTCTTATACCAAACTTGTAGGCAATTCCATAAGGAATGACTTTGGTATTTTGTGTCTTGGCATGCATGAATGTTGAAATCTAGTTTTGGGTCATTTTATGTGAAAATGTGACTTCTGCCAAATTCAGCCCTGTTTGGTAAATTCAAAGTTTTGTGAAACAAAATTCAAAATCTTGCCATGTCATGAATACCAAAGTTGTAGTTCATGAGATTCTATGCAACATTGGTATATTTCACCTTTCATGAAAATGCACCTAAAATGGACTTTTATAATTTCCAAATTGGGGGTTTCAAATGGTCAAACAGGAGTCAGCAAGTTAATTTCAAATTTAAATCATTTTATACTTGGAATCTGGTATAGGTCCTTTTGACAAAGTTGTAGATTTCAAAAGGTACAACATTTCATTCAATTGGGTCTTTTTCAAATTCGGCTCCTAAATTGGTCAAATTTGCGAAATTCAGAAACCTGATCAGTTGGTCAAAGGGGGTTTGTCTTTTTTCGATTTTTCTTTTATTTTCTTTTATTTTCTCATCTCTATGACAAGCGGGACCCACCTGTCAGGGCCCGCCCGCGCCAGCGCACGGGTGGATTCCCCGCTCCCTCGCCCGATGCACCGAGTCCATACACCGTACTCTCTATTCCTGGGGTTGACCCCACCTGTCAGCCACAGTGGTCCAAAGACCCGGTTCACCCGCGCACCTCCCTCTTCTCTCCCCGCCCGCGCGTGCCCACGCGGCGCTGCACGCCGAGCAGCCGTGGCCACGCGCCGGCCTTCCCGGCCGCCTGCGGCCACGCGCCGCTGCCGCGCGCGGACAGCGCGCACGGCGCGCCACCGGGACGAGGGCGAGGCCGACCCTATTTCCCGAGCCCTCCTCCACGCGCTCGAGCTCTCTGTTCTTTTCCCCTTTCGACCTCGCGCGACCGCCATTGCCGGAGCTCGCGCGAGCTCGCCCCGGCCACTCCTGCCCGCTCCCGAGCTCAACCGTCACCACGCCGGGCTTCGTCGCCCTCGACTCCATCCTACCGCACTAGCCTAGGCCACTGATTTCGTCCCGACGCCGCCCACCGCACCGCCGGAGCTCGTCGCCCTCTGCTCACCGTCGTCCCACCTCCTCGCGCCCTCTCCCGTCGATTGAAGTAGGGGGTAAGACTCCCCATACTCCTCTCTCTCTCCCCGGCACTCCGCGGCGAGCTCCTGAGCCCGCAGGGCCGGGATTGGCCGCGCGCCACCGGAGCTTCCCCTCCCGTCGCGAGGAGGAAGACGACGGGAGGAGGAAGATGAACTTTTTGCGCTATCGCCCTCCGAGTTTAACAATTTTATGTTTCCATACCGAGTACTGTGTACTGAGTCTTGTAAATCTTGCACGGGAACCCTCAGAAGCTATGGATAATTATATATAGGTCCTGGATCTGTTCAGTTTCGTTTTAAAATGCTTTTAAAAATGCTGAAACTTTGAAAAATCATAGTAAAGTGGATAAAAATCCAAAAATAGCAAACTTTGTTGCACTGTGTTCCTAATAAATAGATCTACAGGATGGGTATGATGGTTGAGTAGGAAAGGACAGTTTTGCCCCTGTTTTTATTCAAACATATAAAACCCTAATAAATAGGAAATAAGGACTAAATGATCTCCAAAAATAGCCAAATTTGAGCAGGGACCTTGTTATCATGTGTAGGTTCTGTATAAATTTTGTTGGCCCTAACACTTACTATTGAATTACTATTTTGCCCTTGTCTTGCACTAAGCACATATTAATCTTAAAAAAAAGATTAATATGGTGAATAATGTTTCAAAATGACTTTAAGTTTGACATGAGCTATAGTTATGGAGTAACTTGCTAGAGTTGGAGATGATGCATGTAAGGTTTTGACTCTAATTAGAAACTGGTAGAAATAATGCATATTTATGTAAGCTTCAGTCGCTTCACATGAAGCGATGCTACCTCGCCACGCACACTCCACGTTGTTTTATGTGACAAGCTAAGCTATCGTAGATGATGGCTTGTACGATTTCTTAGTACGAAACAACTTTCGCCTCAATATGCATAACTCTATACCATAAATCATAAGTTCACTGATTTACTGCATTACACTCGCATCATAAAGCAAGCATTGCACTAATACATGCTCCAACTGCATCATGTCTTACATATAGATTCCACGAACGAAGAACCACCGCCGAACCAACCCGTCGCGGAGGAACCAGAAGAGGAGTTGCACCAGGAACCAGAGGGCCAGCAGCAGGAACCCGACTACGCTCCGGAGGAAGCTACTGACCCTAGTGAAGAAGGTAGGCAGGACCATACTCAACCCTGCAAACAAATTATACTTATGATTACGCATATGCATTAGGAGTTGCTTGGAACTAATTGCATTAGACTCCCTGGCCACCCTGGCCCTAGCACCTATACATAGAGTTCGTAGGACGAGTATGCCTAGAAATTGCTAGGTACGAGTAGACACGAGTGAGTGGACTCGTCACGTAGGTGTTTTCAAAGTTTCCAAAGCTTACAGTTATATCCATTATTATTACTGCTCATGAATTAAATGGAGACCGGGCGGAGATTTATTTCAGTATATGCTTTTCATGAGGTTGTACTTCAGGACTCCGCCCGAGTCGCATAAGGCCCGTTCGCTGTTCGCCTGCTGTTCGGCATAATATTGCTAGAGTGCTTATCCGGGATATGGGACCTGAAAAGTCTTTCCTGGGCTCGTCCGAAGCACAGAGACACATTCCTACCCGCTGGTTGAGAGGAAGGTGGCCCGGGGGAGCTTGGTACTCATGACGGGGAGACCGAAGATGTCGGCAGTCTCGTCATGGGGGCACAACCCGGGGGCTAGGCGGGAGTGAATCGAACTTGGGACGAGGCAGGTTAAGATTGGGGCTATATGTGGGAACGCGATGGCTAGTAAGCATATACCCCTGGCATGATAGTTATTCCCGGGAATTAAAAATCGATTCGAATCGCTGATGCCCACCAGGTGTGGGAATGCTGATAGTGCACACGGGCAACGTAGTAATTACTTAAACTCTCGGTATTTTAATACTCATGGTTTTTGGAATACTACATGTTTGAACTGAGTTGTTACCTTACGGAAATTTACTATTATGTTGGCAATCATACAGACAATGAAACTTGTTGTTTATGTTAATTAAGTTGCTGTTAAAAACTAAAAGCTAAGGATCCACTTGCTAGTAAGCTGCTTCGCGTCAGCCGTAAGCCAAATCCATTAAGACCTACTGAGTAATTAGTACTCAGGGTTTGCCCCCACATTTTGAGCGCAGGTATGGAATTCATGGTGTGCACTTGTGTTGGAGGCGGGGCATGCCCTCATTTAGGATGAGGTGACTGAATGGCACGAGGGCAACATCGGTGGGCTCGATGTTGTACCTCTAATGCAAAACTTTTGGTGATAACATGGTGACCTATAAACTTATATTTCCGCTGCGAGAAACATTCGAACTTGCCACCTTAAAACTTTATGTTGGACTTGTATTTTATGTAAAATCTGGTTTGTAATTAAGTCTAACTTTATGCTATTCAACTGCCTGTGGTGATGTATCTGTTGTGGCTCCATCGTGGGTCAGATGTGTATGATGTCGGTTCCTCTGGGAAAAGGTAATATCGGGGGTCGAATGACTCTCGACGGACGACCGGGTTTAGTTCGGTCTAATCGCACTGCAAGCCAGAGGTGGCAGGTGTGCTTAGCCCGGATTAAATCGGCGGTTCCGCCACATTTTAACTGTCAACCGCCTCAACCAAGTGCCATGGCTAATGTCAGTGCATCCAAGGGTTGCCCGTCCTTGATCCGTGCTGCCCAGCCAAGAAGCTAGGCCACCCGGCCATATGGTGGCCGCCCGGCCTACCACTTGTCCCTCAGCCACCGACTTAACCACCACAACCGACCTTAGGACAGCTACAAATACCCCCAAGGTGTTCGCTTGTAAGTGTGGTGTAGTGGTAGAGTAGCACTTGAGAGTGTGAAGTGTATAGTGTTGGAGAAGTGAAGTTTTCCCTTAGCTTGTAGAGAGAGTGAATCTTGTATCAAGCAGAGTAGTGAGGTGAAGAGCGAAGGAGTGGGATTTCTCTTTCTCCCGGGCTTGTAATATCAGAGGAAGGATATTCGATTCTAGGATTGAGTAAAGTTCCTTGTCTTCCACCTTTGTAATTTCACTCCTATCTTACTTTCATATTTAGTCTTATGCTTGTCTATTTATGGGAACCTTGTGCATGCTTATAGTGTTGGATATATAGTATTGCTTCCTCTTCTGGCTCAGTACCAGTGTAGTATTGAACTCATCAAGTAGACACGACGGTGTTTATACTTAGAGTTTACCTTTGTTGGTCGGCTATCCGATGCAGCTCTGGTTGGTAGGCACATTTGGTGACAGCTTTTGTGTTCTCAGTATTCCAATCTCATATGTTCAGATAGACTCACCGATGATATAGCTGGATCCTATAGTACCCGCCTTTCTCGGCTGGGTAATTAGCACTTTGGTGCATGGCAGTGGTGCTATAGTTTTGGTGTCTATGTTTACATGACAAGTATAGTACTTTGCATGTTTAGTATAGTAAGGGATTTAACATATGTCGAGAATCTGCTTCTCTGTCTTTTATCCTCTACATTGCTAGCTTCACTAGTTAGGTCAGTTGTGTTGTGTGTTATCATACTCCTCGTTCCTCGTGGATACAATACCCGAGAATACTTCTGGGTGAAAGGTTACAACGCATTTTTCATGGGCTTGTGGAGTTATGTCTAAGAGGCTAAGGAACGCCAACAGGGTACCTAAAGTCCATGGCAACGCATAGACTTTGCTTATTTTTGGCTTGATGGCAACACGTCGGCCCTTTGGAAATGGCATACAAGTGATCTTAGAAGCCAATCCACAAGCTTGGGTGGTACTTTTTTAAGTACTTTCCATTCACATTTCTGCTGAATCTCACTCCTTCAAGCGTTTCCATACGGTCTGTGTTGCCTGGTGTTGTTTCCATTACGTTCTAAGGACCATGCCAATTAGGTGACCATTTACCATATCTCGGATCTTTGGTGCCAACTGGTAAAATGAGCTCCCAGACTAGATCACCGACTTGGAATCCCTTCGGCTTAACATTCTTATTGTAGGCTCGCACGACTTTTGCCTGGTTTTGTTTTATTTTTTCTAGAGCACAGAACCAAAGTTCCATCGGGTATTCTGTGTTGATGTTCATGAGGAATGCATAATCATCGGCTGAGAGTCTATCTTGAAAAGTAACATGTCGTGAGCCGATGTTGATTTCCTATGGCATTACGTCCTCCTAGACGTAGAGAAGTTGATACGGAGTGCATTTGGTAGCTCCGTGGCATGACATACAGTAAGCCCACAATGCTTTTGCTAGCCAATCGTGCCACTGCTTAGGGTACTCATCAATCTTGCATTTGATAAGCTTGATCAGACTCTTGTTGGATGCCTCGGCCTGTCCATTGGCCTGAGCATAGTATGGTGACGACGGGATCAGTGTAATTCCCATCTCCTTGGAATTTTTTTGAATTCCTCAGCTATAAAAATAGAACCTTGATCTATCATGATTGTCTAGGGTATGCTGAATCGGTAGACTGTATGTTCCTTAACAAAGTTGATCACATCCTTTGCTGTGAGGTTCTTTATCAGCACTGCTTCTACCCATTTGGTTAAATAATCAGTGGCTGCTATTATCTACTTGTGCCCTTTGCTGGTTGGTGGGTTAATTTGGCCGATCAAGTCTATGCCCCATCCTTTGAATGGCCATGGTTTGATGATAGGATTCAGCATATGAGCCGGTGCCATTTGGAGACCTCTGAACCTCTAACAATCTTGGCAACCTCTGTAATATTTGAAGCAATCTTCCAGCATGGATGGCCAATAAAAACAAGATCTCCTGATTAATCACTTCATCTTATGAGTCGAGTCGTGAGTGTCACAAGTACCTTCGTGGACATCATGGATGATCTTCAATTCCTCAGCTAGTCTAAGGCAGTTTAAGAGTAAGCCATCAATAGCCCGAAAGCATAGTTCATCACCAATCAACACGTGCCTCAATGCCTTGTGTCGTACCTTCTTATCTGCCCTCCAAGCTAGATCCATCAAGTATTCGAGGAGATCGTCTCTCCAATCTACAGCAGACAATTGCAAGATATCTATGCAAATATCATCACTCTGAGGCATCTACCCAGCAGCCACCTGTGCCAACTTGTTATCTTCGTCATTCTGCTCCCTGGGCAACTAAGCATGATCATCCTTAATTGTGCCATTAAATCCTAGCATTTAACAAAGTAATTGTACACAAAATCACTAGCACAATTTAAAACCTCCGTCAGCTAATTGATCACCACTTTTGAATCACCAAAGACTTCTACTACTTTGGCACCTGCATCGAGTAGCAATTCTAGACCCTTGCAAATAGCCTCAAATTCGGTCTAGTTGTTAATGAATTGCCCTTTTAGTCGAATGGCAAACTCATATATTGCCCCCCGAGGGAAGACAATGTGCAATCCAATGCCACAGCCTGGATCACACACCGATCCGTCAAAGAAAAGGACCCACAGCCTGCCGCTCACTAATGGGACTTGTGGCGCGATCCTATCTGTGACAAGATCAGCCGGAGCTTGTCCCTTCATGGCTTTAGTGGGTTGGTAATGGATGTCATATTCAGAAAGTGCATACATCCATTTGCCAAGCCAACCTTTGAGTATGGGAGCCGACAACATATGCCTGATCACATCGGCATTGCGGATTACTCGAGTCTCAGCATTGAGCAAGGAAAGATACAACTTGGTGCAAGTAAAGTTTAGACAAAGGCAGAGACATTCCATTTCAGTGTCCCTAGTCTCTGTGTCGAGGAGATGCCGACTAAGATAAGATATGACTCTCTCTTTGACTTCAAATTCTTGAATCAACATCGAGCCAATGGAAGTTTCATTGGCTGATAGATAGACAATGAAAGGCTTGTCCAATTGTGGTGGCACCAATACTGGTGGTGATGTCAGGTATAACTTGCGATTATCAAATGCCTTCTGCTGTTTTTGTCCCTAGATGAACTAATCACCACCTTTGATCTTGACGAGAGGCATGAACAGATTGATTCTCCTAGCAAGATTAGAGATGAATCTTTTGATGTAATTTAGCTTGCCGATCAGACTCTGCAACTAAGTCTTGTCTCATGGAGGGACCATTGTTTCAATGGCGTGCTTGGTTTTATCACCAATTTCGACACCGCGCTCATGAATCATAAATTTGTTGCCGCAGAGAACCGATGAGGGGGAGCCCTGTGGTGAGGACACACTGGGAACCGGGGATCGCACTGCTGCTACACTCGTCTCTCTGTAGTGCAGCTGCAATCAGCTCTGATCAAAGCCGATCTAGGTGACGGTGGTGATGCGAGCGTGCCACATGGCTTGACCTTGTAGCCAAGAAGGTTGGGTGGATGTCATGGTTGGCTCTGGTTCTCCCTGTAAAGCGAAATCTTAAACATTAAATTCTTGCCTGATCACCTGGATCGGCACCACTAGAGCTTGTGAACTCCAATCAACATACATATAGATGCTCGACAGTTAACGAGGCATGATATATTACAATAACCAATACCACATCCACATGGAGAATAAATATAAACCCTCTAAAAGCACGATATACAAGATCTGCATATCTAGATCAGCTTCTAACCAGGACCTCCAAAGAAGTCCATCTAGATAAACAGATACAAATTAAGACATGTATAGATAGGGTGCCCAAGATACGCTAATCTATCGACATGTCACGTGCACGTGTTGCAGCGACACGTCGTGGATTGTGACCAGTGACTAGGTAGCATAAAATGAGCTAGATGAAGATCGTTCCATGATATAAAGCATAGAAAAACATAAATAGATCGATAGACATGCAAGATAAATGATGGGTTTCGTGTCAAGTGAAGCTTGGCATGAAACTCATAGGGGTAACTGATGGATCTCGCACTAAGCAAAGCTTGACGCGGAGCTTATCACGAGATTCACTAGGATAACTAGTAAACCGTGCCATAAAAAATGCTTCAATACATAGTTCACCATGTGGCTCACGCCCTCATGCCCTAATGAATCTGAGAAACATGAGAGCAGCATGACGATTACCTTGAAAACCCTAATTACTCAGGGGTGGCGATGTGCCGAGAGAGATTGGAGACAACCGCTGCTTGGAACATCTATTGTCAATTTTATTACATAGGATATTGGTACTATTTATAGTCCAAAGACTTGGATGTCAAGTCTGACTGGAGCTAGAACAAAAACCCAAACTAAACTAGGCTAACTTAAACCTTAAGATACATGGCCCATCGGCCTTCACTATTACATCGTTGCTTCTCCCTTGAACAACCTTTCTTGGCCTATTAGCCGATCCAACCCATGAGAAGATCGGCTATATTCTGGTGATAACACAAGCCCCATGGTTCTGGCAATAATGTTTATTCCAGAACCATAATGGTAAAGAACCACCTTCTCCTCCTTGTGAGCAACGATCAGGAACATTTATTCCTTGCCCTACAAGGATTCATGTTTGGCATGTGAACTGCCTTGATGAATTACAGAGTCAAGCTTCAGATTCCTCATGCTACGAGTTCTTCTCAGCCAGAATATATGCCAAATACCTTCTGGTGCATGCGCATGATGCCTCAGAAAGAATAGAGTCACGGGGTTAATTCTTTTTCGGCGTGTGAGACGAGGGAATTGTTCAAACCTATCGTGTAGCTCCCTACTCCCAACCTGAGTAGTAACTTCATTGAAAATCGAAACTGAAAAAGACCGTCTTTGGTTCTCCCTTCATGCTGTAGGACCGAGACGTGCGACTAGAGGGGAGGGTGAATAGGAGCACTTAAAAACTCAAAATCACAACCCCCAAGCAGGTGCTCTGCAAAGCTCAAGAGAAACAGAACTAGTCACTGTCCACTGAACAGATATGTGCCTAGCAGCGCAAGGGTGCCGTCCACTGAGAGGATAGGCACCAATGCGAGAAAACTCAAGATCCGACCACGAATGGCACTAAGGCAACGAACTTTGCAAAAACTGCCACACGACACTCGCCGCACCAAGGTGCGTCTCACTGACTTACAGCAAGCAAAGAAAATGATCTAAAAGTGGAGAATGCAAAAATCCGAAGCAGAAACACAGCGAAAAAACCAAAAAGGAAAAACACTACAGCTCCCTGGCAGGACCGGACTGTCCAATTGCCAACACCGGACTGTCCGGTGGCACGGTCCGGGCAGAGCCACACACTAGACTATCCGGTGGGCGCTGCCGGACTATCCGGTGGCCTCTGCCGGATTGTCCGGTAGAGTCACAGACTGGAGGTTTTCGAACCCAAACCTGACCAAATCTTGTCCAATCTTCACGAAATTTTGTACAGGCTATCTGGACCCTATTCCAAAGCTTTTCGCAAAAGATCAACGCAAGGTGACCAAGGAATCAGTGGGAATTTGAGATCTCGTGAGATGGCAATCTTTGGGCAAGAAAGGGGAAAACACAAAAGAAGCTTGCTCATGGCAATCCTGCAGGATTGAGATGAACTAAGTCATGATCTCCATGTTCTAGCAAGTTGAAAACATCAGCAAGAGAAGGGATTCCAAGCTTGGCCAAAACAAACACCCAAAAGCCAAGGATTGGACCCGAAAACCAAAGAGAGAGAGGGAGAGGAGAAGAACACAAGGTTGCTGCATGAATTCACTTCGATTAAGTGCCCAAGATGGGTCTAAAGATTCAGCATACAAGCAGGAATTCGTCCCAAGCAACCACCATCACCTTCCCTTAAGATTAGGAGGCTAAATCCTACTCTAACCTCCCTAACAATGGAGCTTAAGGCTTGAGGATGAAAATCACAAAGCTAAACCTAATCCTAGCAGCCAAGGGTCATTCTAATGACCTGCCTTGGACCTATTTATACCCAAGTGCTGTTTAGACAGTTTTGCACTTAGGTCCCTACAACTAGACAAACCCTAAGGAGTCAAACGAAAGATTACAGGATATTTCGAGACGGACAACCACGATGAAGTCTTGATCTTTGTATGTTCCATGCTATCCTCGGATGTTCTCCACGTGGCCAGCAGTCCAATCCGCGATCTGCCCCTAGTTTTGAAGTCAGAAACCGGGAAACTTTAGGAACACTCCACCTGGGCCAGATTTGGCCCATCTTCTCTATCTTGGCGAGTCGTGGCCCAACTCACCAAGGCTTGGGTGGCAGTTTTGAGCCGAAGCCGCCAAAGCCTCCCTCACACACCTTCGCGCCACGCACTCGGGTTGGAGCACCACGGTGGCACCCAACATCCCCTGTCCTGTCGTCGCCGTGCCGCTCCTCCATGTACCGAACTCCCATGGCTGACAGACGCCGAGCTTGCCTCCAGTCCTTTAGAGGGCTTTCTTCTCCAACTACCTCTAGTCCATCCGAGGGCCTCCTGTCCATCGGAGGTCTTGTGCCCAAGTCCTTCTTGGTCTTGCTACTGTTGACAATCACTCATCACTCCAGCTGACATGCTTGCAGATTCCTCATGCTAGGCCCCAATTATTGTGTGATCCTTATACATCTGAATCCCTCATTCTTCTAATAATCGGCAAAGTTCCCTTGTCCAAGTGTATAGCTAGAGTGCCTTGGTCGACGCCTTTATTATGGATTTGCCAAGCCCTCAATCAACCACTACTTCTGTCAATTCTTCCCAAGATTACCACTACCAGCCCTAAATCGGTAAGAGTAAACCTTGGCCAGAATACCCTCAAATTGAAAACCAAGACTAGCCAGCAAAAGTTCAAACTTACATGGTCGTCACTAGAGAAACCTTGGAGAAACATCGGCTGGTGCATTCCCATGTCGGCATCTTCCCAGTCAAAGGTTACAATAACATTCCTTGGGTTTCCTTGCCTCCTGACATGTTAGACCGTCCAGGAGATAGCGACTATAGCGAGGCTAACAAGCGGCATCGCCGATCGGTGTACCTTACCACCTTGGGTATAGAACCTCAATCATGGATGATACCCAAAGTATCGGACATCAGGCCGATTGTGCTCCTGGAGTACAAATGAATCCTGATGTAGTTTCTTGCAAGATTGGTCCAATAGGGTGCCAGAGTATAAATGAATCCTCATGAGTTTCACCTTTCCGGGCTAGGGGCATTTTCCATGGTATGGTCAGGTGTCTCAATTTGTCCATTCGACTATGTAACCCCCTAGCTGCCATACATAGTTCCAGCCTCCTGGAAGGAATTTGTGGAATAATCCAACATGCCCCGCCGAATATCCCCTCTGCTCTTTCCTTTGCCATCGGCTCATTGCCGTTGAGTTGAGTTGATAGGATGACAGGGTCATATTTTCCCAAGAGGTGGTGGATACCAGGTGGATTTGTATCCTGAGCTCGCTTCAATCCAAATGATGTATGAACAACTAGAATAAAAAAAGACTCATCATTTGGATATGTTTGTATTTTACTGCTTATGAAAATGTAAAGCAGTCTTCCTGAAGGAGATGGCAACGCATTGGCTTCTGGTCTTGAAGTCTCTTGATTTCCAAAGACGGCATCAGCTCCTATCTTATTTGGGTACATGACCCATCTGGGTTTGGTGCCACACATTGATTGATACCCACCGACTATCGAATGTCGATACGCGACTTCTTGTGGTCACCTCCTTTAAGATTATCCATAGCTTTCCCTAAACTGTCATATTTACTTGAATCTTCAAAGCGTGTGTGAACAGCTTCAGGTTGCAGCATATGCTGATAAAATCTGATATTGGTGCTTCAAATAAGATGACCTGCGTCTTTCATAGTGAGAGCCAATGGACCAGCCTCATTGCTCTCCTAGTGTGATGAGTGATTGTCAATGGTGCAAGTCCTCCGATGGACTGGAGGTAGGAGATAAAGACCTTGACAGATTGAGGCAAAAGTCCTCCAATGGATCGGAGGCACGATGCTCGGTAGGCTTGTTCATGGTTTTGTGCCAAATTGTGCAAACTGGCAAACCAGGCCATTCGAACCCAGTTATGAAGTTTCTCATGGGTTGGCCTAAACCACGGTATAAACCAATGAACTCAGGACTAGCAACCCACCGGACTCTTGCGCTAGCACCTAGACCAACGCTGCGTCTGAGGATGAGGAGGATGCGAGGGCCACCAGCGCCGCCACATGGGACGCCACCGAGCCAAGCCAGAGTTGAGGGAAATGATGATATATGCTGTTTTTGAATCGGTGGCCGAGGATGGGGAGGGGTCGATCAACGTCAGCAGCGTCCTCAGTGATGGAAAGCTATGAGCTGAGCACGGCCGCGAGGGGCACGAGCATCGAATTTCTTTTTCTCCCGCTTTAGTACGATGCACCAGCAGCAGCAGCCCTGCCAGCAGCCGCATGGCGCATGCGGCAGCCCTACAGACTTCTCCTTCTCCTGCTCTAGCACAACGCACCACCAGTAGCCCTGCCGGCAGCCGCATGGCGCGCGCAGCAACCCCAGCAGACTTCTCCTGCTTCGGCATGACGCACCACTAGCAGCCACCAGTTTTGGACCAGCGAAACCATCAACCCAGACCATAAAAACCAACTAATTATGGTTTGGTCAGGTTTTGCACTGTAAGAAGCTTAAAACCTTCAATGAATAGGGCTAATACTCGGCGTCGATGGGCCACGGGAGCTCGATACACGGATGGGCTGTTTGGCAATGGTGGTGTAAGTGCTCCGATGGACAGTGAGGCAACTCTGATGGACTGGAGAAGTCTGATGCCACTGTGGTGCTCCAACCCCAATGCGTAGTCTGAAGGTGTGTTGAGAGAGCTTTGGCATCTTGAGCACAAAACCACCACCCAAGCTATCCAAGCCTTGGTGAGTTGCGCCATGACTCACCAATATAGAAGAGATGGGTCAAATCTGGCCTAGGTGGAGACTTCCTAAAGTTTCCTAGTTTTTGACTTCAAAACTGGGGCGAATCAAGGATTGGACTACTGGCCACGTGGAGAACATCTGAGGATTGCGTGGAACTTATGAAGGTCAAGACTTCATCGTGGTCGTCCATCTTGAAATATCTCTTGCTCTTTCGTTTCAACCCCTTAGGGCATTTCTAGTTGTAGGGACCTAAGTGCAAAACTGTCTAAATAGCACTAGGGTATAAATAGGTCAAGGTCTGGTCATTATAACCTCCTCTTGCCTACTAGGGTTAGTGTTTTCTCTGGTGATTTTTCTACCCAAGCTAAAAGCTCAAAGTTTAGAGAGGTTAGAGTGAGATTTAGCCTCCAAATCAAGACGGAAGGTGAGGGTGGTTGCTTGGGTTGAAATCCTTGGTTGTAGTCTGATCTTGAGACCCTTTTGGGCCATCTAATCAAAATAATTTCTTGCAGCAAGCTTGTGTTCTTCTCCTGCCCTTTCCCCTTTGGTTTTTGGCTTCAAATCTTGGCCTTTTGGTGTGTTCTTCATTAGCCAATGTTGAGACCTTTCTTTTTCTAGTGATTTTGCTTTGCTAAGACATGGTTTATTTCACTAGCCAAGTGCTAGAATATTTGAACCACGAGCAAGGGCTGTTCTTCACAAATTTCAGTTTTTTCAGTTTTAACTCACCTCCTTCATGAGATCTGCAATTCTTGTGCAACCCTAGATCTTTTAGAGTAGATCTTTTGAGTTAGCTTTGGGATGGCTTCAGGATAGCCCATGCAAAATTTTGTGGAGTTTGGTTGAGGTTTGAGCTGGTTTTGATGTCATTTTCTGTGATTCGTGGGCTGATTTCTTTCTTGTGTCTCGGGCTAATTTCTTGTGTGGACCATACCTTCCTATCTGAGGGACAGTCTTTAGAACCATACCATATAGTACACATATCAGCCGAGCGAGCGGAGGAATCAAGGCTTGACACCGCGCTTTGGGGGTTTGCATAGACCGTAGCATCCGTTCATTTGTACAGTCTGTACAAACGGACCATCCGATCCTTAGGGTTCGCTGGTGGCACTATCTAACCCTGTGACAGTCTAGTTTCATGGATGTCTAAAGGACCGTACCATCCAATATGTTCTGTTGCACTGAGCTTCAGTCTCGGGTTTCTTAGTATGGTCTGTTGTCCAGTCTTCAGGACCGCTCCTTCCGGTTTACGACGTTCTCATTGTGCTCGTGTTTCAAATTTCTTGGATGGTCCGTTGTACTGTCTGTACAACTAGACCTTCTGGTCTGCTCTGCAGGCCCATGTTTTGGCTCGTTTTGCATCCGATTCTTTGGGCATTTGAGCGAGTTCCTCCGCTTCGTGTCCGGTACGTATCTGTTCAGTGGACAGTACCGGATACGTGTGCTCTTTAGAGTTAGCAGCGTCGAGGGTTTCAATTTGTGCTTTTAACTGCTCCTATTCACACCCCTCTAGTCACAGTCTCTAGTCCTACAAGTGGTATCTGGGCTGCTTATGTTTCATCATAACTTTACCAGTGATAAACCAGTAGCGACTATGACTCACTCTAGGAAGATTCCGGTTCTCAGCTCTGATGGCTACTCCTACTAGAAGCGTAGGATGAAAGCTTTCTTGATTAGTTAGAGTCAGGACATATGGGACTCTACTCAGAGTATGACTTTCAAGGTGCTTCCCATTGCTGAGCGTACTACTCCTATGCACGAGGCAAACGCTAAGACGGTGGACATTCTCTTCTCAGGACTTGGTCTAGTTGATTATGAGAAAGGAAGCGACCTCAAAACTGCTCATGAGGTATGGTCCCTGCTGAATGCACACCATGAGGGTACTACTACTATAGAGGTCTGTCTCATTGAGACTTACAGGTGTGAATATGAGAATTTTGTTTAGAAGCCTAGTGAGTCCATCGATGACTTGTTTGGATGGTTCCAATCGATCATCAACAAGTTATGCATCAACTCCAGCCCTCAGGCGAACCTATACTTTGACCATCAGTAGACCATTAAGTTGTTGTATGCGTTGGATAGGAAAATATGGAAGATCAAGGCTAACTTGATCATCAAGTCAGAGGCCTATGACATGATTGGAGTGGAGGCTCTTTATAGCAAGCTCAAGGCCGCAGAAGTGGATTACAAGTTGAGAGAATCTCTCACTTGTGCTGGCTCCAAGAGCCTGGCCTTGGATACTCCCTCCATAGAGGCCGCTACTAATGCCCCCACTTGACAACTTCTCGTTTTCTGCTCTTATGTCTGTTACAGAGGAGTAGTTGGCGTCACTTGGGGGTGAAGAGCTTTGCCTGGTGTCTAGTCACTTCCAACGTGCCTATGACAACTAGATGAGCAAGAGGAGGGGCAAGAGGTCCAAATGCTTCGAGTGCGGAGAGGTCGGCTACTTCATCACCGAGTGCCCCAACAAGAACAATGACTACTACAAGAAGGGTAAGAACCACTCCCGTGACTCCAACAAGTACCACTCCAGTAAGCGTGACCATGGCAAGCACCGCTCCGGCAATATCAAGAACTTCAGGAAGGCTTTCAAGAGCTACCAAAAGGATAACCGGAGGTGCGACAAGGCCTTCTTCACTGAGCTGGGTGGCCTTTGCAGTGAAACATTCTCCTCCGCCTCGTCCTTGTCATGTTCAAGCAATGAGGAGATCGTCACCAAGCGGGACATGAGGAGGGATCAAGGTGGTCCACTGGCCTTTGCTTCGTCTCCCCAACTCTAGGCACAAGCACAAAAGGACCTAGAGATCAGTCTGCTCCATGATGCTTGAGGACAAGGATGATAAGGGCAACAACGACTATTCCTCCGATGCGAAGTAACTCCTGTACAAGCTGAGATTCTTGATGTGCTATAGGAGAACAGTAGAGCACTTAAGGCCCAAGACAAGATGTTGGAGAAGGCAGTCAAGAAGTTACAGAAGTAGAAAGCCAAGCTTGCTGATGCTTTGGCTGAGGTTTAGAGGTTGAGGAGTGTGCAAGCCCAGGCTAGTGAGATTGAGTGCCCTACCTGTGAGTCTATGATGAGTGACCTTTGTGATCAGAAGAGCAAGTATGCTCAATGTTCACGGTCGTAATCTCACGATATCTACCATCAATTATCCACCAAATGAAGCAAGGCATGTGAATAAAATGGTCGGCCGGTCGTAATCTCATGATATCTTCCATCAATTATCCATCAACTCATGGCCGGCCGACCAGCCTATTGGCGTCTCTTTGCCTTAATAGGTTTTACTCTGCAAGCGCACGGAGACCGCTGTAGCCTTTCACTCAGAGTATTCCGAGTATCGTAAATTTCCACAGGGAAGCGGCAGGCGAGAGAGTGTAATTAAATATACTCAAATCGAATAAAATGTAATACTTGGATACGTTATACCAACTAGTAGTTAAACTGGGGCAAACGTGACAAAGATAGGTGTATTGGTGGAGAGGTAGGTCTATCAAAGCTTTCCGTAGGAAGGTATAGTTAACTAGGAGGACAACGAGTGAGACAAAGTCACCAAACTCTAATCTAATCGGCTGCTAAGGTTATCCGTGTCTAAACAAGATATTCAAATAAACAAGTCAGGGTCTTGCGTCGAGTGAAATTCTAGAGTCTCGAGGGTACCAGGGGAAGATAGTTGGTCCCGAAGGAGAGTCTAGCTAACACCTATGGGCCTCCCGAACGACGGGCCTAGACTACACAGGCACACCACACGCTGTCACCGAGTGGGGCTACCAGACGAAGCTGCGTGGAGAGGATGGCATGCTATAAACGTGTTCAAGCGAAGCTTCAACAACGATAGATCATCCTTGATCAGAGGAGAGGATCTAGCCAAAGCCTAGCGTCTAAGTCTAGGGTTGAGTTATAGCACCGGCAAGAATAACAAGAATTGAATAACTGAATAAAACACAACCTAAGCCTAGCAAGTGTGCAAAGAAAGGTACACCACACTTGCAGGAGATAGAACTTAGAGTAAAATATAACTGAAATTATATTGAAGATAATCTGAATCTAAAGATACAAGGCTTGACCGCAGACTCGAAGATAACTCCGGAGACTCCGAGGCAAAGCTCGACTCAACTCTAACACCTAGGACTATCCTAACTACTAAGGACAGAATGTGGAACTCTAAGATAGAACTCTCTACTCAACTCCACACCTTACAAATGAGCTCTCAGGGTCTATTTATATCCAAGAAAGTGAGGGAGGGTATTTGTAGGTGTGCTAGGTTGGTTAAGGGGGTAGGTCGGTGGCCGAGCGGCCACTTGATGCACCGACTTCAAAGATCCAATGCTTGATATTGCTCCCCTAGGTTGGTTGGCAGTTGAAATGGTTATTGCACGTGAAAAATCCTCTGAGGGATGGCCAGGCGGCCAAGGTGCATGGCCGGGCAGCCACGTGTCTTTCACCAATTTGATGCATGTTGTTCCCCTCAGATCCTAGATATCATCAATCCTTGTGCTAACATGTTTTGACCCTTGGATGTATTGGATGCTTTCATGTATGGTTGGATCTTCACCACTTTGTGTTTGTTTGTACGTAGGATCGATGATGTGGCAACCTAGGTAGTTGGGAGACCATGTCACACGGTAACGTGGCTTTGCATGGCCTGAGGGGTGGCCGGGCGGCCACACCCTATGGCCGGGCGGCCATGGCACTTGGCCGGGCGGCCATGCCATTGCACCAATGTTGCTCATCCTTGGTTTTTGCTGTATTTCAAACCATTTTGTGTGCGTTTCCGTACCAGCATCCAAATATTCATGTACATCTTGTGGAACTCATTAGTAGCAAGGTTAGTCCATTATTATTCACTTGTTTTGCCTCATTTGGTGGGTAATTGATGGTTGATATCATGAGATTATGACCGTCAACACCCCCCATGCTTAAACTTTTGCTCGTCCTCAAGCAAAGCTAAGACTAAAAGTGGATCAAGAGTTGCTACTATATCGAAGATGAAGGATAATTCTTATATGCAAGTCAACACTCGAACTTTTGCCCCAAGTGGTAAAATAATCAAAGTTTACCTCATGTCATACATGTGGTGCATCTCTTTGCTTACCTTACCTTGGGTGGTTGAGAGATAGAACAACTTTATTGCAGGAGTAACTCTAACTTGTTCTTTTTGGATGTCCTTCTCAGGTGTTTTCAAGATTTTCAAAACAAAAGAAGCTTCCCCAAGGATACTTTCGATCGCTCAGAAGTGTTTCCTTACCAAGGGCCATGATCTCGGCCAAAACTTTCCTACACTAAGGCCTTTGTGGAGCTTTAGGTGAGAGAGAATGTGGCACACTTAGAGTGTTTATTTTGCTAAGTCAAAGATTGGACCAAAGAGTATACTTTATCATTTCTTATGTTTGAACACCGGAGTACGAGTGGTGGCACATAATGTCTCCTTCTCTTGATTTTCATCCTTTGTAGCCTTGTATAGATATGGAGGGGTTATGGAGCCTTTGATTTTTTTTTTTGCCATGCTTGAACTTGCATGCTTTTCATTTTGCCGTGCATTTGCACGCATTTTTTTCTTTCTTTTGCCATGCTTTTGCATGCATATTTTTCTTGGCTCCATACCCTTGCTCCTTGAATTTTGAAGGCTTAAGGAATATGAGAAGTATTTGGAGACTTTTTGGTGGATGCAAAGTCCGGAATGGATCACTTGCATTTTTGTTTTTGTACTCCAGCTATCAATAGAAGATGATATTTCTACCCAAAGAGACTCAAAATTTGACAAAGCTCAAAACATTTCTAAGTAGCTCTTTGTAGCAGGTTTGGAACATTTGAAGCATATTTGGCTCTGGTAGGAATTTTAGACCAAGGGGAGCTTTATTTTGTTATTTTCAAAAATAAAAGCCTGAGATATACATCTTACTAAGAACATGAAAGAATCATCCAACATTTAAGTCATATCATATCTCTCAACAACTTAGGCTTGTTATCGCAAATGGCACCCACAACATAGGACTTTGGTTTACTTCTTTTTATTCACCATCATGAGACTAAGCTAAGCATAAGTTGTCATGCAAGAATCAAACCATTCACTTGATAGAGAAACTATTCATCATTTCCAAAATGAAGCTAGCAAATGGATTTATCATTTGAGCATGGGAGTTATTTGACACTTTTTTTCATATTATATATATATTTTTTTAGAAAATTAAATTAAACTAACTTAAACTAAGCAACTAGAAACTAGAGATACAACAGACACTACTCTCATGATAGGGCAGAACAAATGTTTGGTGGAACATAGCTGACTTAGGAAAAACACGGAGATGCACAAAGGAGTGGGCTGGCATAGTTACCTTCCATTTGTTGGGTCTCTCCCCCAAGCTTCAACGAAACTCAGTCGGGGTAGAAACCTCTCCAGTTGTAGTACATGAGGTTCTGCTCTTGCATGCGTTCTACCGTTGCCCTTGTTTCCAAGACCATGTTGTGGGTGGCTCCTTGCTGGTCTTGTATCTGGTTGAGGCTGTCCATCATCCCCAAGGTGCGGTGCTCTTGGAGGTCCAATCTATCAAAGACGGCGTTGAAGTTTCCTCCATAGCCTTCATCGGTATACCGTGCAGATCTGGATGGCCCTACACCATAACCATTAGACTGCTCACCTCTAACATAGTTGTTCGTTGGTGTCGAATATATTGAGGGCACAACGGAGTCCCAAGAGCTGTGCCACGAATCTCCCTAGCTCGTCCAGGCGGGTGTGCCTCCTTGGTGAGAGGGTCCAGCGCCTGGATGGGCCCAGGCAGGCTCGCCACCTGGCTCCTGTGCATCTTCGTGCGCCTTGCGGATTTGCTCTTCTGCTCATCGTCGTTGGGCGCGAGTCATGACTCCAGAGACACTATTTCTTGCTGGTTCAGGTTCAGGCTCCATCTGCATGGTTAGTGATCTCATAGAGTACAACCTGAACTGCGGTGCTGGGAGCGGCAGCTCAAAATTGCAGCCTCTGTATGTCATGTAATACTTTCCCCGTGTGTCCTTTCTCAAAAAATGTGCATGGAAGAAGTGACTCAGTGACCACGCGTGAAGGGTCATCATGCATGAAAGACACAGAAGCGTTTGCTAACACTCCCAATCCATTGGCGATCCTCGTCATGAATGATGTGATCGAGATGGTGCTGCTAGAGTTGGCCAAACTTTGCCAGTGACGGATCATGCTGATAATTGGGGCAAACTTGTGCCTTTTCCACATGGCATAGAGACACCTAACATCCTCTATTATGACACAACGGGTATCTTCCCGCGGGAAAATGACCATAGTGAGCCAGCGGGCTAGGAACCGCATAGTGGGGTGCCTAATGTTCGTTATGCTCTTTTTCCTTAGGGCATCTAGGCCAACTAATTCTTTCCAGAACTCTACTAAATTAAACCCTGTGGGTTCCTCAGCCACCGAGCATTGTGGTGACAAATCTAGCAGGTTGCTGAATAGACGCAATGTGAGCTCATAATCAGTATTAAAGAGTCAGAACCAAACAAACGTACCTTCCCTTTGGGTGTCTGTGCGGAGTGTCATGAGGAATTCTTTGGTCAGGAGGACGATTCCTCCTTCTCAAATTTCTGCAAAGCTCCCTCATCCGATGGCTTGGAACACCTCATCGAACTCGTCCTGCATGCCAGTGCTAACGAGGAGGTCCTCGTTGAAGCATTTGGTCAGGGTGTAAGACTTTTGATGTAAAAGCCTTAACGCCTTAGCCTCGTTCTGACTGCGCGGTACGAGCTGTGACCAGAGGAGTAGCACTGGTCGGTGGGTGGAGGATGTTTGGAATTCCTCCGGCTCTTCTGTGCTGATGGACATCCTCTCGGAGGCAGCATGCCTGCTTGCCGGGCCGAAACTCTCGGAGGACGACCAATGGATGTGTCCCGCCTTGCTTACTTCCTTCTTTGCCTTCTTGAGAATACGGTTCATCCTGGAAGACAGAGACAACAAAACACGATACCCGAAAAATAGACGACAAAAAAATATGAGAGTTAGCGGTTAGTCGTCTGAAAAATGGCGTCCTTGTGGGGCAGAGCCTCCACAAAACGTTTGGTCCTGCTCAAGCAATGAGAGAGAGCCTAAATTTTATGTGGGCATTATTTTACTAAGCATGGAAACTTAGTTAAACACTAAACGGGAGACTAAGAGAGGGAGAGGAGAGTGCAACTGCGTTGCTGGTTGGTGCACTGAGCTAGGATGCGAAGGGGAGTATTTATAGTCGAGTGGGAGCACTGGGGTGTCCGGGCGGCCAGGCTAGGTGGCCGGGCGGCCAACACTAATGGCCGGGCGGCCATGCCCAAGGCGCCAAACAGCCCTGCATGCTCGTAGAGTGCAGAGGGGACATGTGTGGTGTAGAAATTTTGGACGGTGGGTGCAGAGAGCAAAGGTGGGCAGCAAAATGAGTGAGTGGGCGGCCATATGATGGTGTTTGGTGATCATTTTTCGTGTTGGAGCATTAGGGAGAATAGAGGGGCAAGTCACGCGCCGAAAGTAAGAGCAAAAGGGGCCGGGCGACCACACACCTAGGCTGGGCGGCCAGCACTCGTGGCCGGGTGGCCATGCCTTCATGCCTGGCGTGTTGAGTGAGCAGCAAGGGGTGGCCTAGGTGGCTATGATGCTCTTGCATCTTTCCTGCTTTGCATTGGGAGAAGGTAAAGAAGGGTAAAGAGAAAAAGAATAGGTAGGGAGAGGGAAAGAAAAGAGAAAGTGGAAGAGGGATGAGAGAGGGGGCAGCAACTGCTGCCCTACTGCTGCTTTGCACAAAGAAGAAAGGAAGATGGGGAAGTGGCCTGGTCGGCCGGCCACATGATGTGGCGGTCGGCCACCCTTTTTCTTTTTTTTGATAATGCTGGGATTCACAAAAAATACACTAGTACAGAAAATTGTATGCACGAAAATAAATTTGTGTAAGGCAAAAATTTAACCATGCAGTGGTATGCGAAATTTAAACTTTGGTGGAAAACAAACATGTTGTCGAAGGACAATGCCAACTTACCTATTGGCGAGGGCAGACCATTTTTTTCCTTTCGGGGATATATATGCCTCAAAGCTAAGGTTCTCTTTTCTTTGTGCTTCATTAACCCTGCACCGTCTTGGCATATGCAATTTGCTCTCAGTGCTAACTGTGCGCTTGTTGGTATGCAATTGGCTCTCATCGCCGACCTTGTTTCCAGGCATTTTGCCTTCTTTGCACTATCTTGGCGTTTGCAATTGGCTCTCAGTGCAGGCCTTGTTTATAGGCGGTTCGCCTCCTCTGCGCTATTTTGTATGCATTTCTCTCTTAGTGCAGGTATTGTTCACAGGAGCTTTGCCTCCTGGTGCGGGACTAGGCTTGCCGTGTTTCTTCTCTTGTTGTCTCGATCTTCTGCTTTTCATGGTAGCTTCATACTCTGTCTGTTGGATATCGGCCTCGCTTTTCAATTTGCTCAGCATAAATGAGACGAGGCTGTCAACCTTTAAGTGTGGCTTTTTGGTCCCTGTCTTGACCTCGGGTGTATTCTTTTGTTCCTGGCACTTGAAAGTGTGCACCTTCTTGCACTGCTCAACTTTTGGCTTGAAAGCGAATGTCTCCTTCTTGCCGTTTATGTTGAGGTGAACCTTGCCTGCCCCAACGTCGATGGTCGCCTCTGCGGTGCTCAGAAATGGCCGCCCAAGGATGAGCGGTGTTTTTGAGTCAATTTCCATGTCCAGTACCACAAAATCCACCGTAATGAGAAAATTTCGGATTTTCACTGGAACGTTCTCTGCGATGCCTTCTGGGTAGCGAACAAACTGATCCGCAAGCTGCAAACACATAGCCGTGGGGGCAAGAGCAGCATGACTTAGCTTGTCAAAGATGACCCTCGGCATTACGCTAACACTGGCTCCAAGATCACACAATGCTTGGTCAAAGTGCTGGGTTCCAATCGAGCATGAGATGGTTGGGCTTCCAGGGTCCTTTTTCTTGAGTATAGCTGCGCTACACTCTTCTGTCAAATGCACTACTTCCGTTGACGATAGGGGTTTCTTGTTGTTGAGGATATCCTTCAAGTACTTAGCGTACGTTGGTACCTGCATGGCATCTAGCAGAGGTATGTTGACATAAAGCTTCTTAATGACCTCAAAGAACTTACTATATTGTTCGTCAGCGGCAGCCTTCTTGTTTCGTGGAGGAAATGGCAGCACCGTGGTGTCGTAGAAATCGTGGGGTAAATGTTTCGGTGTTGGCTTCTCCTCCTTTCCAGGTGTATCTTCCTCTGTGACCTTATCTTCGGACTCGGCTGTTCCCTCCTGCTCTTTACCTGCACGATTAGGGGCTGGAGGGTCCTGTGTGGACTTTCCTCCCCTAGTGGTTACTGCATTTATGTGCTCCTTGGGAGGAGCTTCAGGTTGCCCAGGCAGCTTACCCGCATTTGGGTTAGGTTAAGCAGCAGCCAACTGAGCTATTTGAGTTTCAAGCATTTTATTGAAGCTAAGTTGGTTTTTCATAGCACTATTCAAAGTTTCCATCTGCAACGAAATAGATTCAAACATTCTATCATTGGCATGGAACTTTTTACTAATGCTATCATTCACAGCTTTCTGATCAAAATTACTTTTTGGAAACTGCTGTGAACTACCTGAAGAGTTACCTTGTCCGGAGAAAGGGAGAAGTGGTCGTGAATTCCATCCTGGCTGAGGACGATTCCCGTTGTTGAAGTTATTACTTCTGATGAAGTTCGCATCTTCGGGTCGCGTCTCGGGGCAGCTGTTTCCCAGGTGTCCAGTATTCCCACAAACTTCACATGTCATGTGAGATTCAAGAGCTTGGACCGGAGCGGCTTCTGCCATGTCATTGAGCTTCTTCAACAGTAGGTCCATCTTTGCGGCGAGCATGTCAGTGCTCTCGATCTGATGGATGCCACGGGATCGGGTGCTAGACCTCTCTTCTCTCCATCGTTGATTGGTGGCCATCTTCTCAATTAAGTTTTTGGCTGCCGAAATGCTCAAGGAGAGGAAGGATCCTCCAGCGACTGCATCCAAGTGTTCTTGTGCTGAGCGGTGAAGCCATTTTTGCATGCCGTGGTGGGGCAGGCTGCGATGCACTCCTGGAGTCTTTCCCAGGCCTTCGCCATGGTTTCATCAGTGAGCTATTGAAAGCTCGATATCTTGTTCCTCAATGCGTTAGTTTTTCCCAGCGGGAAATACTTCGCAAGAAATGCATCAGAACATGCGTTCCACAATGTCAATGATGCTCGGTTGAGGTAGAACCACTATTTTGCATTCCCAACAAGAGAGAATGGGAAGAGACAAAGTTTGACGGTGTCCGGTGATGCTCCTTTCATGTTGAACGTGCTGCAGATCTCTAGAAACTGCTACAAGTGGTTGTTGGCATCTTCCGTAGCTAGTCCGCAGAACGGGATAGCTTGAACCATATGGATCACCCCCGGCTTGAATTCGAAGTTCTCCCCTACTTAAACTTCAGGTCCTGTAGGAACATTGTTGCTCGAGGGGATGAAGAACTCACGAATGGTCTTCTCGGCCAAGGTGGTGTTAACTGGAGTACTAGTAGACGTGCTTGGTTCTAGATCCCTTGGTACAGGTCGCTGCCCGTGGATAGTCTTTGCACGGACTCTCCTGAGCAGTGACTCTGGGTTATTGTGGTAGTTTTCCGGCAGCTCGAAACCGGTCATACACCTCTCTGTTGCAACCACAACAAAAAAAAAACAACAGAGCAAAGTGAGCCTGGTAACAACTAGTGGTAAACTTATGAAGTAAACAAGGTTCGAAATGAGATATCAATTATCTCTCTGCCTATTGCTTTCCTGGCAACGGCGCCAGAAAAGCTTGTTGGCGTCTCTTTGCCTTAACAGGTTTTACTCTGCAAGCGCACGGAGACCGCTGTAGCCTTTCACTCAGAGTATTCCGAGTATCGTAAATTTCCACAGGGAAGCGGCAGGCGAGAGAGTGTAATTAAATATACTCAAATCGAATAAAATGTAATACTTGGATAAGTTATAACAACTAGTAGTTAAACAGGGGTAAACGTGACAAAGATAGGTGTTTTGGTGGAGAGGTAGGTCCATCAAAGCTTTCCGTAGGAAGGTATAGTTGCCTGGGAGGACAACGAGTGAGACAAAGTCACCAAACTCTAATCTAATCGGCTGCTAAGGTTATCCATGTCTAAACAAGATATTCAAATAAACAAGTCAAGGTCTTGCGTCGAGCGAAATTCTAGAGTCTCGATGGTACCAGGGGAAGATAGTTGGTCCCGAAGAAGAGTCTAGCTAACACCTACGGGCCTCCCGAACGACGGGCCTGGACTACACAGGCACACCACACGCTATCGCCGAGTGGGGCTACCAGACAAAGCTATGTGGAGAGGATGGCACGCTATAAACGTGAACACCGATAGATTGTCCTTGATCAGAGGAGAGGATCTAGCCAGAGTCTAGTGTCTAAGTCTAGGGTTGAGTTATAGCACCGGCAAGAATAACAAGAATTGAATAACTGAATAAAACACAACCTAAGCCTAGCAAGTGTGCAAAGAAAGGTACACCACATTTGCAGGAGATAGAACTTAGAGTAAAATATAACTGAAATTATATTAAGATAATCTGAATCCAAAGATACAAGGCTTTACCGCAGACTTGAAGATAACTCCGGAGACTCTGAGGCAAAGCTCGACTCAACTCTAACTCCTAGGACTTTCCTAACTACTAAGGACAGAATGTGGCACTCTAAGACAGAACTCTCTACTCAACTCCACACCTTACAAATGAGCTCTCGGGGTCTATTTATAGCCTAGAAAGTCAGGGGGGTATTTGTAGGTGTGCTAGGTCAGTTAAGGGGGTAGGTTAGTGGCCGGACGGCCACCCTACATGGCCGAGCAGCCACTTGATGCACTGACTTCAAAGATCCAATGCTTGATATTGCTCCCCTAGGTCAGTTGGCAGTTGAAACGCTTATTGCACGTGAAAAATGCTCCGAGGGATGGCCGGGCGGCCAAGGTGCATGGTCGGGCGGCCACGTGTCTTTCACCAATTTGATGCATGTTGTTCCCCTCAGATCCTTGACATCATCAATCCTTGTGCTAACATGTTTTGACCCTTGGATGTATTTGATGCTTTCATGTATGGTTGGATCTTCACCACTTTGTGTTTGTTTGTACGTAGGATCGATGATGTGGCAACCTAGGCAGTTGGGAGACCATGTCACACGGTGACGTGGCTCTGCATGGCCTGAGGCATGGCCGGGTAGCCACACCCTATGGCTGGACGGCTATGGCATTTGGCTGGGCGGCCATGCCATTGCACCAATGTGCTCATCCTTGGTTTTTGCTGTATTTCCAACCATTTTGTGTGCGTTTCGGTACCTGCATCCAAATATTCATGTACATCTTGTGGAACTCATTAGTAGCAAGGTTAGTCCATTATTATTCACTTGTTTTGCCTCATTTGGTGGATAATTGACGGTTGATATCTTGAGATTACGACCGTCAACACAGCCCTCTCCCTCTTCTCTCTCCTTTCACTTCTTCTTTCCCTTCTTTCACAAAAGAGAGTGCTCTAGTGGAACTTTAATGGCCGGCCGACCATCCCAAGAAATCCATCTTGGCCGCCCGACCACTCTCTCCTCTCCACCATCATTAGCACAAGCACTCAAGTGCCCAGAAGCATAATGAGTGGCCTCCCGACCAGCAGTGGTGGCCGGCCGACCACCCCGCCATCTCTTTCGGTGTATGGGGGCTCTTTTCGCAGTCTCCCACACTTGAGCAACCGCACGACATCAGACCAAGGTCAGCCGACCTCATCATGGCTCGCCGACCCCTCCTCTCTTTTTGCTTTTGGCCCATGCACTGCCCCCACGCGCTCAAGGGTCACCTGGAACCTTTGCCATGACCGGCCAACCATCAATGATGGCTGCCCAGTGCTTGCACGAGGCCGGCTGACCAGGCGGCGCAGTTGCCCGCCCAAGGCCAAGGCCGGCCGATCGAGGCAACGGTCGGCCGACCGAGGCAGTGGCTACTCGACCCCCTGCTCGCTGCCCTCTCGCCTATAAATGGCACCTTCAGCTCCCATCTTCGATGCACCAAGCAGCAGCACACTTCTCCCCCTCAAAACTCTCTTGTTTAGTGTTTAATCAAGCCCTAGTGTTTAGCTAAAATAATGTCCAAATAAAATCTTGTAGCCACATAAATCCTAGCTTTTAATCTCTCTCTCTTGGCAAGCACAAGACGGGTTGTGGTGGCGTCACACCCCACAAGAACGATAACGACTAACGCTAATATTCTTCTGTTGTCTTGTAGTTCTTGTGTTCATTTTTTGTGCAGGATGAAGCACACAATTAAGAGGACTAGGAATGCAATCAGCAAGGCACCACATCGCCTCACGTCCTTTGGTTCGCAGGGACACAGCTCTCGAACGGTGTCCCACAGGGGCTCCTCAAGTGTTGGACTGCCGGAGGAAGAAGCGACCTCATCAAATGCCAAGCCGGTACTGCTGCTGGACTCCCACATCCAGACACAAAACCTAGGTGAAGCCGACCTGCTAAGGCAACTCAACACAAAGCCCATCAGCCTCACGAAATGCTTCGACAGCATAGCGCTCCTCACCAAGGAGTTTCTAATGACCCTCCGAGTAGAAACACTGCAACCCAACACGACTGTTCACTTCAGGCTATTTAACAGAGCATGCACTGACAATTCGTCAGTTCAGCGATGCTCTCGGGTTCTCACCATGTTGCTCTTTAGTAGCAGAACCCGTAGGTTTTAGTTCACAAGAGTTCTGGAGAGAGTTAGCTGGACCTGACTATAAGGGGAAGAAAAGCATCACACACATTGAGCAACCCACCATGCGTTTCATGGCCCGTTGGATTAACATGATAGTCTTTACCCATGATGACACACGTTGTGTGACCGTGGAGGACATAAAAATCCTCTACGCCATGTGGCGTAAGCAGAAGTATGCACCAGTTCTAAGTATGCTCACTCATTGGATGAAACTAGCTTGGGATGAAAACTCCATTACAATCACGTCCTTTGTGACCAGGATTGCATCTGAGTTAGGGGTGTTAGCAAATGCCCAGGTGGCATTTCTACCCCTAGATACACCGAACTAAATTACAGAGAGCCACTTTATTCGGGGACACTTCCTGCGCAAGGAGCATAGCACTGAGACCTATGTCATGATTTACAAGGGGTATGACATTGAAGTGCCTCTGCCTGCACCACACTTCAAACTCTTCTCTGTGGAAACTCTTTCTATGCCAGTAGAGAGACCCTCTATACCATTAGAGGAGCCATGACACAGTGTTGCAGGAGTCATGACTAGGGCACAGAGGAGAGCAGTAGAGGAACGCATGCGAGACCAAGCACAAGAGGCGCAAGCTATCGGGACGGGACCTACATGGTTCCATACCGCAGTGGGCGCATCCTGGCAAACTCAGGAAGACCACACTTGGCAACCCCAAGCAGGATCTGCACACACATCATGGGGATACGGTTCTAGTGCTGCATGTAGGACCGAGACGTGTGACTAGAGGGGGGTGAATAGGAGCACTTGAAATCACAAAATCACAAACCCCCAAATGAAACCAGACACTAAGCACCGTCCACTGAACAGATACGTGCCTAGCAGCGTAAGGGTGCCGTCCACTGTGAGGATACGCACCAATGCAAGAAAGCTCAAGATCTGAACAAGAGTGACAGCGGAGCAACGGATTTTACAATATCCGCCACAAGACACTCACCACACCTAGGTGTGTCTCACTGACTTACAGTAAGCAAAGAGAATGGTCTTAAGGGAGGAATGCGAAAATCCGCAGCAAAATCACAGCGGAAAAACCAACCTGGGAAGAACACAGCAGCTCCCTGACAAGACCGGACTGTCCGGTGGCCAACACCGGATTGTCCGATGGGACCGGACTATCCGGTACCTGTTGCCGGACTATCCGGTGGCACTGCCCGGACAACGCCTCACGCCGGACTGTCCGGTGGGCGCTGCCGGACTATCCGGTGGAACCTGGACTGTCCTGTGGCCTCTGCCGGATGGTCCGGTAGGGTCGCAGAACATATGATTTCAAATCATAACTTGATCACACCTTGCTCAAACTGCACGAAATTTAGCTCAGGTTATCTAGACCCTATTTCAAAGTTATTCCCAACAGATCAACTCAAAGTAACCACGGAATCAGCGGGAATTTCAGATCTTGTGAAATCTCCATTCTTGGCCAAGAAAGGGGAAAACACAAAAGAGGCTTGCTCTTGGCAATCCAGCAGGATTGAGATGAACTAAGTCATGATCTCCACGTCCTAGCAAGTCCAGAACATCAGCAAGACAAGAGATTCAAGCTTGCCCAACAAAAACACTCAAAAAGGCAAGGATTGAACCCAAAAACCAAAGTGAGAGGGGGAGGAGAAGAACACAAGGTTGCTACACGAATTTGCTTCGATTAAGTGCCCAAAAATGGGTCTAAAGATCCAGCATACAAGCAGAAATTCGTCCGAAGCAACCACCCTCACCTTCCCTCAAGATTAGGAGGCGAAATCCTACTCTAACCTCACTAACAATGGAGCTCAAAGCTTAAGGACGAAAATCACCAAGTGAAAACTAATCCTAGCAGCCAATAGGCCTTCTAATGACCTACACTGAACCTATTTATACCCGAGTGCTATTTAGACAGTTTTGCACTTAGGTCCCTACAGCTAGAAAAACCCTAAGGACTCAAACGAAAGATTACAGGATATTTCGGGATGGACGACCACGATGGAGTCTTGATCTTCGTAAGTTCCACGCAATCCTCGGATGCTCCCCACGTGGCCAGTAGTCCAATCCGCGATCCGCCCCTGGTTTTGAAGTCAGAAACCGGGAAACTTTAGGAAGTCTCCGCCTGGGCCAGATTTGGCCCATCTTCTCTATCTTGGCGAGTCGTGGCCCAACTCACCAAGGCTTGGGTAGCTTGGGTGACGGTTTTAAGCCGAAGCCGCCAAAGCCTCCCTCGCACGCCTTCACGCCACGCATTCGGGTTGGAGCACCGCGGTGGCGCCCGGCATCCCCTGTCCATCGGGGTAGCCTCGCAGTCCTTCGGAGGTCTTACTCCTGCCGTCGTCGTGCCGCTCCTCCGTATACCGAACTCCCATGGCCGACAGACGCCGAGTGTGCCTCCAGTCCTTCGGAGGACTTCACTCTACCTCCAGTCCATCGGAGGGCCTCCTATCCATCGGAGGTCTTGTGCCCAAGTCCTTCTGGGTCTTGCTACTGTTGACAATCACTCATCACCCCAGAGGCAATGGAGCCGGTCCATTGGCTCTCAATCTCCCCCTTGATGAGTGCATTGTCAACACCTTCAACCTGTAACCTGAAATAGAACAAAGACAAAAGAAAAGCGTAAAACCGAAAAGAAAGAAGAAAAAGAAGAAGTTGCTCAAGATGCCCAAAGACCAAATACTGGCAGAAAAGGGCAAATTGAGACTACAACAAAAACAAAGCCAAAGATCGACCCCCTAAGACAAGGGAAACCGCTCAACCCAGTCGATCAAACTAAAGCATGACCCCTCAAGAAAGAGGCAAACTGGCTCAACACAGTCATGCTAAGGCAAAAGCATCGGCTCCTCCAGAAAGAGGCAAAAAAGGCTCAACGCACCGATGCAAGAGCATGCTAAAAACTCAACCTCCCCCTCAACTAGACCTCTACAGAGTCCTCCCCCATGGTCCAAACTCTCCCCCTTGTTGACAATGGACACATCAAGGGTCATAGAACTCAACTCCCCCTGAAATGGACAACTCCCCCTGAAGTGGACAACTCCCCCTCAAAATATGCCATGAAATGTAGGAAGTGTACCATGAAGAGCTCAGCAGGGATGAAAAGCTAGTAAATACAAGTTCTAGCATACAGAGCAAGTGAGGGCAAGGTAGCATGCAAAACAAGCTCAATTGAATCTATCTTATACAGATCAGGAGCATATTTTTCAGAGTTGTTGAAAAAAGAGCATCACCAACATGAATAGCATCTAGCAAGGTAGGCATGAACAGCAAGATGCTAGCAAAACATACAAGGTGTGCTACTCTCAACCAAGGCATCTATAACAGGCCATAAGCAAATTAGAGACTTACAGATATCAAATTTAGCAATTTTGAACTTCAAGCAAATCAGATTATGTGCCAGGGGTTATTCACTTGTCGTTGCCACTTCTTACCAACCAATGCTAGCCTAGGTTTAGAAAACCATTAGGAGCTTAAGACAAGGTTTTGGTCATACACAGCCTAGTCCAAGTTCAAGCCAAGGTGCAAAGGCAAGCTATCTCAAACTAGATCAGTGTGACAAGTGAACCCTCCTGAATCTTTTCAATTTAACTCATAGGACAGCACTTGTAAATCACATTAATTCAGATTTTAGATATGAACAAGGTGCCATAAATGCTTAGGCATCAGTGCAACCCAGGCATACAACTAGCATATCCAAGCATGAAAAGATAGCATAGCATTCAACATTCCTACACATGCTAGGTAGCAGTGGTGATCAGGGTTTTTGATTTGGAAGAAGCAAAAGTGACTAAGCTCACAAAAGATATTAGACAGATTCAAGGAGCTTAGCCAACCATGATCATGCAAGCAACTGTACAATCTAGCACAAGTAAGTACTAACTTGGCATACCAGAAGAGCTCTAGTGCTAGTGAAAGTGAAATGCATATGTTACAATGCAATGCATGGTATGGGACAAAATGCAAGAGAATCAAAGAGAAACAAAGAAAGAAAAGAAGGAAAACGCAATGCAAAACCTAAACTATACCAAAGTTACCCCAACCTAAATGGGATAACAAACACCAAGCTCCCCACGCAAGTGAGCAAAACTGCTCAGGTCTAAGGGCTTGGTAAAGATATCGGCCAACTGGTTCTCAGTCTCTACATGGATCAAGTCTATATCTCCCTTCTCATAGTGATCTCTCAAGAAGTGAAACCTCACGTCTATGTGTTTGGTTCAGGAGTGCAGGACGGGGTTCTTAGCTACAGAAATAGCAGAAGTAGAGCCAACTAGGAGAGGGATCTTTCGAAAACTGAGACCAAAGTCGCTCAAGGTGGACTTCATCCAAAGCTGCTGGGAGCAGTAGCTAGCAGCAGCAATGTATTCAGCTTCTGTGGTGGAAGTGGCTACGCTAGATTGCTTGCGTGAGGACCAAGAAACAAGGGAAGAACCGAGAAACTGGCAGGTGCCGGAAGTAGACTTGCGCTCCAGCCGACAACCCGCAAAGTCAGCATCCGAATACCCTCTAAGAGAGAGCAACGAAGCTGAAGAGAACCAAAGTCCAAGCTCAGGAGTGTATTTCAGATACCTGAAGATGCGCTTCACCGCTTGACGATGTGACAGCCTTGGTGAGGCCTGAAAACGTGCATAGAGGCAAACCGCGAACTGAATGTCCGGCCTGGTCGCCGTCAGGTATAGAAGTGAGCCGATCATCCCTCGATACTCTCTTTGGTCCACCACCTCCCCTTCTTGATCGGCATCAAGAGCCGTCTGTGTTGACATGGGAGTTGCCATGGGCTTGAGATCTCCCTTATCAAACTTCCTCAAAATGTCCTTCATGTACTTGGCTTGATGGACGAAGGTTCCTTCTGGGCCTTGCTTAATCTGAAGCCCGAGAAAGAACTGCAGCTCACCCATGAGACTCATCTCGAATTCACTGCTCATCTGTTCAGCAAACTTAGACACCAAAGCGTGAGATGAACCACCAAAGATAATGTCATCAACATATATCTGAACTAGAAGGGTGTCACCGCCACGACTCAACAAAAACAAGGTCTTGTCTACTGAACCCATCACAAAACCAGACTTGAGCAGAAAGGCTTTCAACCTAGCATACCAAGCTCTTGGGGCTTGCTTCAGACCATACAAGGCTTTTCTCAACTTATACACCCGGTCTGGAAACTTGGCACTCTCAAAGCCAGGAGGTTGTCTCACATAAACCTCCTCCTCTATGTAACTGTTTAGAAAGGCTGACTTGACATCCATCTGCTGCAATTTGAAGCCTTTAGAGGCAGCAAAGGCAAGCAAAATCCTAATAGCCTCTAAACGAGCTACAGGAGCAAAGGTTTCCTCATAATCTATCCCCTCCTTCTGACAGAAACCCTGGGCTACCAATCTCGCTTTGTTCCTCAGTAACCATCCCATCCTCACCCTGTTTGTTCCTGAAAGCCCACTTGGTTCCTATAGGGTGGCAGTTTGGTGGAGGTTCAACTAAATCCCAGACATGGTTTCTCTCAAAGTTTTCCAACTCCTCATGCATGGCGTTCACCCAACTAGGATCAGATAATGCATGTGACACATCCCGGGGTTCGAAAGAAGCAACAAATGCAGAGTGACAGAAAAAGGCCAGAGAGTTAACCGAAGAACGTGTGACACGCTGGTGTAGGTCTCCAATCATCCTGTCTGGAGGGTGATCCCGCTGGACCTGCCGAGATGGAACAATCTCAGAGGTCACCTCCCCTACGTCCTCAGCGGGGCCAACCTCTGCTCGAGCTTGTGGTCGAGGGAGTGAGGAGAAAGACGTAGGCAAGGGTCCTCCTTCATCTTCAGAGCTCGTAGCAGAGGGGGCAGGAGCTGCAGTCTGTGCAGTGGCTCCTGCATCATCAGCATCTACTTTGCCTTCCTCATCTTCAAAGATGGGAGCGCCTTCTTCATCATCACCTGAAAGCTCAAATGCGGGGGTTGTGCAGGGCATAGATTCATCAAAGGAAACTTCATAGGTCTCAACCACTTGTCTAGTATCAAGGATCCACACTCTATATGCCCTAGAGCTAGAGGCGTACCCAAGAAAAATACCATCCAAGCAGCGAGATTCAAATTTGTCCAAATGCCCCCCCTTTTTGAGCACAAAGCATCTGCAGCCAAATGCACGCAGGTGCTTGACGCTAGGCTGCCTGCCAAACCGTAGCTCATACGAAGTCTTTCCCAAGAAAGCCCGTAGAAAGATACGGTTGGCAATGTAACAGGCCGTATTCATTGCCTCAGCCCAAAAGCGTCGCGGAGTCCTATGCTCATCAAGCATCGTCCGCGCCATCTCTACAAGTGTGCGGTTCTTTCGTTCCACAACACCGTTCTGCGGTGGGGTATAAGGAGATGAGAATTGGTGATCAAGACCAAGGTCACGACAAAAGGTTTCGAAACGAGAGTTACGAAATTCTCCGCCATTGTCGCTGCGGATAGCCCTCATGGCTTTATGACTCTCATTCCTTAACCTCAAGACCAGATCCTGAACAAAACCAAAAGCTTCATCTTTGAATTCCATGAAGAACACCCACGAATAGCGAGAAAAGTCATCCACAACTACAAGCACATACCACTTCTCACTGACCGACTGTACTCGAGCAGGACCAACCGTGTCCATATGTAGCAGCTCACCCGAGTAAGAGGTCATCACCTGATTGACAGGTGCATGAGAAGCGACAACCATCTTGCCATGACGACAGGGGTGGCATACTAAGTCCTTTTCTGCTTTCAAATTGGGCAATCCTCGGATCAGATCCATTGAGCTCAACCTGACTAGCAGATCAAAACTCAAATGGCCAAGCCTCCTATGCCACTTCCAAATATCAGCAGAAGGACTAGCAACCAAACACCGAGGAGGTCCAGAAACAGATGCAAGGTCAACCTTAAAAACCTGCCCATAGGGCAAAATCTGACAAACAAGGTTTTCCTTAGCATCAAGCACACAAGAGGAACCCTCCTTAAAACGAACCTCAAACCCTTCCTTGAGAAGTTGCGAAACGGAGACCAAATTGAACCCCAAATTCCTCACCAAAGCAACTTCTCTCAGGGAAAGCTTGCTAGAAAGTGCAACAGAACCAACACCCAACACTTTACCTTGACCATTATCCCCGAATGTGATGTACTCCTTGGTGCTCACGGGGTTGAGGCTGGAGAACCATCTGCGGTGCCCTGTCATGTGCCTAGAGCAACCAGAGTCCATGATCCATATGTCCTCCAGGCCTCGATCCTGCAAAATCAAGGAAAGCGAGAGTGAGCAAATGGTCCGGCACTGGGGTTAGTGTAATCGCTGAACCAGTGCCGAGCCATCTGCTAAAGAGTGGGGTAAACACAGTCAAAGTAAGCATCACGTCTACCTGGGTACCCATGACCTCTAAAGCGTGAGCTCTCAAACCCTCTACCTCCAAAGCCTCGGTCAGAAAAACCATAGCCGCGCTGAAAACGAAGAGGAGCTCGACCGGGAAAGCATCTCTCTCCTGCTAGGAACACGGGCCTGAAAACTGCCTCCTCTCTCACCAGCAAAGCGGTCTCTCATCTCACCACGACGGGGAAGATCCTGCCTACCACCCTGGTAGAACTGATCCTGGTTCCCCCAGGCTCTCTCCTGCCTCTTAACTCGCTTCCTCCTGAAGCAAAACTCCTCCAAGTGGCCATTCCGCTGGCAAAAGTCACAGTGGTAGACAAGCCTCTTGGGAGTGGGTTTAGGCTGAGCCTTAGGATTAGGTGGAGTAGCATTGGGTGGAACAGGCTGCTGGACTCTCTCCTTGCTCACTGGAGGCTTGAGAATCTCAGTCACTACTCTGTCCAGCTTAGCCTGTGAGGGCTTGGGTGTCCAGAACTGCTTCTTTGGGGCAGCCTTAAGAGGCTCATGGTAAACCACATCAACAGTAGGGCTAGGCTGAGGAGAGGCAGTCTTAAGCTTAATTGGGGAACTCTTCTTCTCACCCGAAGTACTACTCTCTCCTAACCCAAGTCCACTCATATCACCCTCAGCTCTCTTGGTGCTCTCCAAGATCATCCTAAGTTGGGGCTCTCTAGCATACATCCAACTGAGCACCTCTCTCAAACGGTTGTTCTCATTAACCAAAATCTGTTTCTCCTCTCTCAGATCCTTCAGAACTAAAGTCTGGTCAGCACAAGTAGGGCAGTGTAGAGAGGGAATAGAGAAAGCAGACTTCTCTAACTTCTTAATGGTGGCATCCCTATCCACCAACATCAACCTCAGAGTGAGACAGTTCTCACAAGTGTCAGGGGATGCTAAAAGCATCTCAAGGTCAGCTCTCAACTGCACAAGCTCACTCTCCAAAGTAGGACAGACCATGCACGCACCCAAAAGCGTGGGTCTAGCCCTAAGCTCCTCCAACTCCTTGAGCTGTCCCTCACACTTCATCTTCAGCTCAGCTATGTCAACAGCGAGGTGGGGACACATCTCATACTCAGTCACATCACTTAAAATAGGCTCATCCAGTTTAGACTGGAGCTTGCCTAACTCTACCTTCAGCCTATCCATTTCCTCTACCTGATGAGCATACTTGCTCTTCTGCTCACAGAGATCTCTCATCAAAGTCTCACAAGTAGGACACTCAGTCTCACTAGGCTGGGCTGACACACTCTTCAGCCTGTCTATCTCAGCTAAAGCATCAGCCAACTTGGCTTTCTGCTTCTGCAGCTTCTTGGCAGCCTTCTCCAACAACCTATCCTGGGCTTTCAACTCACGACTATTTGACTCCAACATCTCAAGAATTTCAGCTTGCTCAGGAGTTACCTCTTCATCGGATGAGTCGTTGTCGTTGCCCTTGTCGTCCTTGTCCTCAAGCGCCATGGAGCAAAAGGATCTCCGGTGCATCTTGTGCTTGCGCTTGGACTTGGTGGAGACGAAGCAGAGTCCGGCTGGACCGCCTTGGTCCCTCCTCTTGTCCCGCTTGGTGACGATTTCCTCATCGCTTGAGCTCGACGAAGACGAAGAGGAGGAAGACGATCCACCACACAGACCACCAAGCTCGGCGAAGAAGGCCTTGTCCCGCTTCCAGTTGTCCTTCTGGTAGGTCTTGAAAGCCTTCCGGAAGTTCTTGATCTTGCCGGAGCGGTGCTTGGTGTGGTCACGCTTGCCGGAGTGGTACTTGTTGGAGTCGCGGGAGTGGCTCTTGCCCTTCTTGTAGTAGTCGTTCTGCTTGTTTGGGCATTCGGCAATGAAGTGGCCAACCTCTCCACACTCGAAGCACTTGGGCCTCTCACCCCTCTTCTTGCTCATCCGGTTGTCATAGGCGCGCTGAAAGCGGCTAGACACCAGATAAAGCTCATCATCCCCAAGTGACGCCAACTGCTCCTCTGTAACAGACATAAGAGCAGAAAACGAAAAGTTGTGAAGCTGGGGGTTAGAAATGGCCTCACTGGAGGGAGAAGCCAAGGCCAAGCTCTTGGAGCCAGTACAAGCGAGAGAGTCTCTCAACTTGTAATCCACCTCTATGGCCTTGAGCTTACTGTAAAGAGTCTCCACTCCAATTGTGTCATAGGCCTCAGACTCGATGATCGAGTTAACCTTGATCTCCCATACCTTCCTGTCCAACGCATACAGCAACTTGACAGCCTACTGATGGTCGGTGTATGGGATCCTCTCAGGGCTAGAGTTAACACGCAACTTGTTGATGATCGATTGAAAACGACCAAACAAGTCATCGATGGACTCACCAGGCTTCTGAACGAAATTTTCATACTCGCGCCTGTAAGTCTCAACGAGACGCCCCTTGATGGTAGCAGTGCCCTCATGGTGTGCACTCAGCAGGGACCAGATCTGACGGGCAGTCTCAAGGTGGCTCACTTTCTCATAATCAACTGGACCAAGTCCTGAGAAGAGAAAGTTAACAGCTTTGGCGTTCGCCTCATGCTGAGCCACAATCGCTAGGGTAGTGCGCTGGGCAACTGGAATCACAACAAAGTTCGCACTCTGAGTAGCATCCCATATGTCCTGGCCCTGGCTAAGCAAGAAAGCTCTCATCCTACCCTTCCAGTAGGAGTAGCCATCGGAACCAAGGACCGGAATCTTCCCAGAATGAGTCATAGTCGCTACTGGTTTCTCACCGGTAAAGGTATGAAGAAACCTAACCGGCTCTGATACCAATTGTAGGACCGAGACGTGCGACTAGAGGGGGGGTGAATAGGAGCACTTGAAATCACAAAATCACAAACCCCCAAATGAAACCAGATACTAAGCACCGTCCACTGAACAGATACGTGCCTAGCAGCGCAAGGGTGCCGTCCACTGTGAGGATACGCACCAATGCAAGAAAGCTCAAGATCTGAACAAGAGTGACAGCGGAGCAACGGATTTTGCAATATCCGCCACAAGACACTCACCACACCTAGGTGTGTCTCACTGACTTACAGTAAGCAAAGAGAATGGTCTTAAGGGAGGAATGCAAAAATCCGCAGCAAAATCACAGCGGAAAAACCAACCTGGGAAGAACACAGCAGCTCCCTGACAAGACCGAACTGTCCGGTGGCCAACACCGGATTGTCCGATGGGACCGGACTATCCGGTACCTGTTGCCGGACTGTCCGGTGGCACTGCCCGGACAACGCCTCACGCCGGACTGTCCGGTGGGCGCTGCCGGACTATCCGGTGGAACCGGACTGTCCGGTGGCCTCTGCTGGATGGTCCGGTAGGATCGCAGAAAATATGATTTCAAATCATAACTTGATCACACCTTGCTCAAACTGCACGAAATTTAGCTCAGGTTATCTAGACCCTATTTCAAAGTTATTCCGAACAGATCAACTCAAAGTAACCGCGGAATCAGCTGGGAATTTCAGATCTTGTGAAATCTCCATTCTTGGGCAAGAAAGGGGAAAACACAAAAGAGGCTTGCTCGTGGCAATCCAGCAGGATTGAGATGAACTAAGTCTTGATCTCCACGTCCTAGCAAGTCCAGAACATCAGCAAGAGAAGAGATTCAAGCTTGCCCAACAAAAACACTCAAAAAGGCAAGGATTGAACCTAAAAACCAATGTGAGAGGGGGAGGAGAAGAACACAAGGTTGCTGCACGAATTTGCTTCGATTAAGTGCCCAAAAATGGGTCTAAAGATCCAGCATACAAGCAGAAATTCGTCCCAAGCAACCACCCTCACCTTCCCTCAAGATTAGGAGGCTAAATCCTACTCTAACCTCACTAACAATGGAGCTCAAAGCTTAAGGACGAAAATCACCAAGTGAAAACTAATCCTTGCAGCCAAGAGGCCTTCTAATGACCTACACTGAACCTATTTATACCCGAGTGCTATTTAGACAGTTTTGCACTTAGGTCCCTACAGCTAGACAAACCCTAAGGACTCAAACGAAAGATTACAGGATATTTCGGGACGGACGACCACGATGGAGTCTTAATCTTCGTAAGTTCCATGCAATCCTCGGATGCTCCCCACGTGGCCAGTAGTCCAATCCGCGATCCGCCCCCGGTTTTGAAGTCAGAAACCGGGAAACTTTAGGAAGTCTCCGCCTGGGCCGGATTTGGCCCATCTTCTCTATCTTGGCGAGTCGTGGCCCAACTCACCAAGGCTTGGGTAGCTTGGGTGACGGTTTTAAGCCGAAGCCGCCAAAGCCTCCCTCGCACGCCTTCGCGCCACGCGTTCGGGTTGGAGCACCGCGGTGGCGCCCGGCATCCCCTGTCCATCGGGGTAGCCTCGTAGTCCTTCGGAGGACTTACTCCTGTCGTCGTCGTGCCACTCCTCCGTATACCGAACTCCCATGGCCGACAGACGCCGAGTGTGCCTCCAGTCCTTTGGAGGACTTCACTCTACCTCCAGTCCATCGGAGGGCCTCCTGTCCATCGGAGGTCTTGTGCCCAAGTCCTTCTGGGTCTTGCTACTGTTGACAATCACTCATCACTCCAGAGGCAATGGAGCCGGTCCATTGGCTCTCACTGCACACTCTCAGGAGCCTGGTGGAGGAGGAACCTACTATGGATACGGGTCAGGGCCATACGGGGTAGGACCATCGGTGTCAGCACACTTTGCAGAGGATCCTTTGGCCACCATCTTTGGGACCCTAACTGTCCAAGACGAACGCACTACTAGGATGGCCCAGCAGCTTAACTAGGTTGATGAGCGCACTCAGGTTATCCAGCAGACCCAAAATGAGCAGTACAACTGCCTCCTAGAAATAGAAGCGACAACCCAACACACTTTCGACGAGTCCCAGCGTTTCTTCCTGTACCACGGGTACAACCACCAGTAGCTTCGTTGAAGCTTGGGGGGGGGAACCCAATTGACAGCTGGGTATGTATGTCAGTCCCCTTGCTTACTTGCACCACCCATGTACCTGCCTTGAGAGAGATCACTAGTAATAATTAGTTTAATCTAGTTTGTTTCATTTCAGTTTTACTTATGCTTTACTTAAAAAAAATAGGATCATAATAACTCCAATGCTTTAATGATAGATTCACATGCTAGCTTCATTTTGGAAATGATGAATAGTTGCTTTATCAAGTGAATGATTTAGTGCAGGTTTGGATCCTTTGACAGCTCCTGTGTAGCCTCGCTCAGCGAGCAGAAACAGAGAGACAGCGCGATTGGATAGGAGGCTGAGGTTGTCTCGGGGCTGGCACTAGCAAGATTTGCCTTGCTCGTGCCGTAGAGCCGAATTTGCTCGCCCAACCGAGCAAGCTTTCTTGGGGCTCGTGCTGCCAAAACAAGGCAATGGAGAGAAACAACCAAACACGCCCTTAATTCTTGCATGTGACTTATGCTTAGCTTAGTTTTGAGTTGTGAATAAAAGAAGTAAAACCTAGGTTCTATCTTGTCGATGCCATTTGCGATAACAAGACTAAGTTGTTGGAAAGTGATGATATGACTTAAATGTGGGGTGATTCTTTCATGTTCCTAGTAGGATGAACATCTCAGGTTTTCATGTTTAAAAATGACAAAATATAGCTTCCCTCGGTCATAAATGCCTACCAGAGCCAAAAGTACTTCAAGTAGTTGAAACCGCTACAAAGAGCTGCTTAGAGATGTCTTGAGCTTTGTCAAATTTTGAGTCACTTTGAGTAAAAATATCACCTTCTGTTGATAGCTGGAGTACAAGAGAATAAATGCAAATGATCCATTCTGGACTTTGCATCCACCAAAAAGTCTCCAAAGACTTCTCATAATCCCATAGCCTTCAAATCCCAAGGAGTAAGGGTATGGAGCTAAAAAGAAAAGCATGCACAAGCATGGCAAAAATAAAGAAAAATGCATGCAAATGCATGGCAAAATGAAAAGCATGCAAGTTCAAGCATGGCAAAAGTAAGTAAAGGCTCCATATCCTCTCCAAACTCATAAAAGGCTACAAAATCAAGAGAAGGAGACATCAATGGCACAAACAGAAGAAGTGATAGAGTACACTCCATGGTCCAATCTTTGGCTTAGCAAAATAAACATCCTAAGTGTACCACATTCTCCCCACCTAAAGCTCCACAAAGGCCTTAGTGTAGGAAAGTGTTGGCCAACTCATGGCCCTTGGTGAGGAAACACCTTTGAGTGATCGAGAGTCACTTGGGGAAGCTGCTTTTGTTTTGAAAATTTAGAAAAAAAACACCTGAGAAGGACTTCCAAAAAGGGCAAATCAGAAGTACTCCGGCATTAAAGTCATTCCATCTCTCAACCGCCCAAGGCAAGGTAAGCAAAAAGATGCACCACAGGTATTACACAAGGTGAACTTCAATTATTTCACTACTTAGAACAAAAGTTTGAGTATTGAGTCATGTATAAGAGTTTCTCTTCATCTTCGATATTGAAGCAACTCTTGATCCACTTTCAGCCTTAGTTTTGCTCGAGGATGAGCAAAAGTTTAAGCTTGGGGGTGTGTTGACGGTCGTAATCTCACGATATCTACCGTCAATTATCCACCAAATGAAGCAAGGCATGTGAATAAAATGGACTAACCCCTACTACTAATGAGTTCCACAAGATGTACATGAATGTTTGGATGCAGGTACCAAAATACACATAAAATAGCTGAAAATATGTCAAGGACCAAAGTTGAGCATCAATGGTGAAAAGGTCAAGGTCGGCCAACCAGTGGCATGGTCGCCCGACCAGTGCCAGGGTCGCCCAACCCTGTCTGGGTCGGCCGACCTTGTGGCTGGGTCACCCGGCCACCTACCATGGTCGCCTGACCATCCCTTGGAGCCCAAATGCCAAGTCACTGATCTTGCACACAAAGAAACATAATACAAGGAAGATCCAACCGTTGTATCAAGCATCCAAAGAATCCAAGGGCCGAAAGACCATCGAAACATGGATCGGTGATGTCACTAATCTAGGAGAAGAGCCATGCAGCAAATCAAAGGAGGACACCTGGTCACCCGACCTCATGCATGGTCGGCCAACCATGCAAGGCCCTCTTTTTACATGTGCACCAACCGTTTCAACTACCAACCGACGTGGGGAAGCAAGATCAAGCCATTGGATGGCTAAGTCGGTGGATCGGGTGGTCGCCTGACCATGGGGCAAGGTCAGCTGACCCCCTACATGGTCGGCCGACCACCGCCTTACCCCCTAAGCTGACCTTACCCACCTATAAATAACCCCCCTCACTTGCTGGACTATAAATAGGCCCCGAGAGCTCATTTGTAGAAGTGTGGAGAAGTTGAGAGCTACATTCTACCTTAGAGAGTGCCATCTCCACATCTTAGCAGTTAGGATAGTCCTGGGAGTTAGAGTGAGTCAAGCTTTGCCTCAGAGTTCTCGGAGATATCTTTGAGTCTGCGGTAAAGTTCTTGTATCTTGTACTCTTATCTTCAGTATAATATATTTATGCTTTACTTTATTTCTATCTCTTGCAAGTGTGGTGTACCTTTCTTTGCATACTTGCTAGGCTTAGGCTGTGGTTATCTTAGTTAGTCAAGTCATGTTATTCTTGTTGGTGCTATAATCCAACCTGTACGCCAGGCTCTTGTTAGGTGTTCTCCTCTGATCAAGGATGATCTATTGTCACTCAAGTTTTACTTGAGTACGTTTATAGCGTGTCATCCTCTCCATGTAGATTTTCTTGGTAGCCCCACTCAGTGACAGTGTGTGGTTTGCCTCTGTAGTCCAGGCCCGTTCGTTCGGGAGGCCCATAGGTGATAGCCGAGTTCTCTTTCGAGTGTCAGCTATCCACCCCCTAACCCCTCGAGGGCAACAGAATTTTGCTCGACGCGAGACCCTGACTTGTTTACTTGTGTTTCCTTAGTTAACCACGACATAGTCTTTGCAGCTGAATAGAATAGAGTTTGGGAACTTTATCTCGCTCATTGTCCTCCCAGGCAACTATGCCACTCTACGTGTATCTTAGGTAGTTTATTTACTTCTTCTCCATACACCTATCTTTATCAGACTTACCCCTGTCTCAATACTAGTTGGTACATTTATTAAAGTACGGTGACTTCAATTTGAGTTTATCCAATTATGCTCTCTCGCCTGCCGCTTCCCTGTGGATAAATATGATACTCGGAATACTCTGGGTGAAAGGCTACAGTGGTCTCCATGCGCTTGCGGAGTAAAACCTGTTAAGGCTAAGAGACGCCAACACTCATTGGGTTGAGGAGATGGATAAGCTGAAAGTTAAGATAGGCAAGCTCTAGTCTAAACTAGATGAGCCTACCTTGAGTGAGGAGCCTGAGTGTGAGTCTTGCCCCCACCTAGCTGTTGACATAGTTGAGCTGAAGGTGAAGTGTGAGGGTCAGCTCAAGTAGTTGGAGGAGCTTAGGGCTAGATCCACACTTTTGGGTGCGTGCATGGTTTGTCCTACTTTTAGAAGTAAGCTTGAGTAGGTGAGAGCTGTCCTTGAGGTGCTTTTAGCACCCCCTGACACTTGTGAGAACTGTCTCACTTTGAGGTTGTAGTTTGTGGAGAAGGATGCCACCATTAGCAAGCTTGAGAAGTCAGCTACACCTATTCCTCCTTGGATTGTGAGTTTTGCGTTTCTCAGACTGTCGTGATTGAGGGACTAAGGGGAGATAACATGAACTTAGAGGAGGAAAATGCTCGTTTGTGTGAGGTGCTTAGCTTGATGTATGCGAGAGAACCCCAACTAAGCATGATCCTAGAGAGCACCAAGAGAGCCGAGGGTGATGTGAGCGGACTTGGGTTAGGTGAGTGCAGTACTTCGGGTTAGAAGAACAGTGCCCCAATCAAGCTTAAGACTGCCTCTCCCCAGCATACTGCTAATGGGGTTTTCCACAAGCCACCTATGGCTGCCCAAAGAAGCAGTTTTGGACACCCATGCCGTCACAAGCTAAGATGGACAAGATGGTGACTGAGATTATTAGGCCTCCCAGCAAGGAGAGGATTCAACACCCTACACCACCAAGACCACACAACCACCTCACCAGAAGCCCAAGGCATAGCCCCAGCCTATGCCCAAGAGACCTATCTACCACTGTGAGTTTTGCTAGCGAAATGGTCACTTGGAGGAGTTTTCCTTTAAAAGGAAGTAGGTTGAGAGGCAGGAGAGAGCATGGGGGAACTAGGATCAGTTCTGTCAGGGTTGTTGGTAGGATCCTCCCCGCCACGGTGAGATGAGAGACCGCTTTGCTGGTGGTGAGAGAGGAGGCCGCTTTCAAGCCCATGCTCCTAGTGGTGAGAGACGCTTTGCCGACCAAGCTCATAGTCATTTTCAGTGTGGCTATGGACCTCATGATCCGAGGCTTTGGAGGTAGTGGGTTTGTGAGTCCACGCTTTAGAGGTTATGGTTACCCTAACTGTTGTGATGCTTACTTTGGCTATGCATACCCCACCTTTGAGCAAATGGCTCAGCACCGAGGACGGATCATGGACTCCGACTGCTCTAGGCACATGATAGGGCACTGCAGATGGTTCTCCAGCCTCAACCCCATGAGCACCAAGGAGTACATCACATTCGGGAATAAGGGTCAAGGTAAAGTGTTGGGTGTTGGTGGTGTTTCGCTTTCTGCCAAGCTTTCCTTGAGAGAAGTTGCTTTTGTAAGGAGCTTGGGGTTCAATTTGGTTTCTGTCTTGCAACTTCTCAAGGAAGGGTTCCAGGTTCGCTTTAAGGAGGGTTCTTCTTGTGTGCTTGATGCTAAGAAAAACTTTGTTTGTCGATTTCTGCCCTATGGGTAGGTTTTTAAGGTTGACCTTGCATCTGTTTATGGCCCACCTTGGTGTTTGGTAGCTGGTACTTCTGTTGATGTTTGGAAGTGGCATAGGAGACTAGGTCATTTGAGTGTTGATCTGTTAGTTTGGTTGAGCTCAATGGGTCTGATCCGAGGATTGCCCAAATTCAAAGCAGAAAAGGATTTGGCATGCCACCCTTTTCATCATGGCAAGATGGTTGCCAGCTTCTCATGCTCCAATTAATTAGGTTATGACCTCTTACCCCAGCAAATTGTTGCATATGGACATGGTCTTGCTCAGGTACAGTCAATCAGTGGGAAGTGGTATGTGCTTGTCATACTAAACGACTTTTCTCGTTTTCGTGGGTGTTCTTTATGGAGTTCAAAGATGAGGCTTTCGATTTTGTTTGGGATCTGGTCTTGAGGTTGAGAAATGAGAGTCATAAGGCCATGAGGGCTATTCGCAACAACAATGGTGGAAAATTTCAAAACTCTCGATTCGAAACCTTCTATCGTGACCTAGGTCTCAAAAACCAATTCTTTTCTCCTTATACCGCTCCTTAGAACGGTGTTGTGGAACGCAAGAACCACACACTTGTTGAGATGGCTTGGATGATGCTCGATGAGCATAGGACTCCGCGACGTTTTTCGGCTGAGGCTATGAATACGGCCTGTTACATTGCCAACCGCATTTTCCTATGAGACTTCTTTGGGAAGACTTCGTACGAGCTTCGCTTTGGTAGGCATGCCAGTGTCTAGCACATGTGGGCATTTGGCCGCAGATGCTTTGTGCTCAAGAAAGGGGAGCATTTGGAAAAATTTGAATCTCGCTGCTTGGATGGCATTTTCCTTGGGTACGCCTCTACCTCTAGAGCATATAAAGTGTGGATCCTTGATACCAAACAAGAGGTAGAGACCTGTGAGGTTTCCTTTGATGAATCTATGCCTTGTACAACACCTGCATTTGAGCTTTCAAGCGATGATGAGGAAGGCGCCCCCATCTTTGAAGATGAGGATGGTGAAGTAGATGCTGGTGATGTAGGAGCCACTACACTGGTTGCTGTCGGTGTTTGGTACCGGTAGTACACCATGGGATGTATCACGAGGTTCTTTTTGTGGTCGGTGAGATCAACTGTAGCTCGATGGTTCATGTCAGACATGACAAAGAACAAGATTTATACTAGGTTCCGTCCGCTGAGAAGCGTAAAATCATATGTCCTATGTGTGGCGAGTTGTATTGCTTCGAGTTCTCAAGATTACAATCTGGGCTTAGCTAGCTAGAGATATGGTTTTCAATCTGAAATGTAGGGGTCCCTAACCTGCCTTATATAGGCTGATGGGCCCTATGGTTACAAGTCAATTTCTTTCCTATCTACGAGTCCCACATCCTCCGGAGTTTGCTTCCTAGTCGCGCACGTCATTGCGCTTTCCCCAACTAAATTGCAGCTTCCTTGTCTTGACCACCAAGTTCTTCTTGCCATCCTTGGGCCTAAGTCAGCTGGTCAGCCCACGAAGTCAGCCGTCCAGCCTCTTTGGGCCCTTCAATGGCCGACGTATAGAATCCACGCCATGAGGACCTAGGGGATATCTATCCCCCACAAGCTCTCGAGGCTCGAGTTAATTCTGAGAGTAATTAGCTTAACTCGAGACTCCAAAGAAAGCCACAATTCCTTGCACAAGTTCCACCAAAATCTACAAGCTCTACCAAATTAGCAGAACTTCCATTTTATCAAAGCTTCTTTGCATCAGGTGCACCGCTCAGGTGCACCCAATGGGTGTAGCCCCCGAGCTTCAAGTTGACTTGAGTTACAATCAATTCGAAGGTCTAGAAATCGAGAAATCTTTTTTGAGTCATCTCATCAACTACCTCTGAGTTAACTTAATCTCCACAGTGCCTTCCTTGCCGCTAAGTTCAACGCCCGATTGCAATTTCGAAGACTTAACTCGGCACAATTTTTTGAAAATAACACACCCAATGGGCATAAAAAAGTGAGGACTATTTGTCACAAAAAACCGACACTTGACTTCATAGGTTGCCACGATGTGAATGACTGCCTCTTTGGTGCACATACCAATGCCGACGCCGCTTTGGTAACTAAGCCACCATTAGATCCCTTTTCTAAACCATCGCAGTGCCTTGCTTCCCTATGCTTGTACTGCCAAGAATACGAAGTGACGTGCTCCCAAGTATATAACTAGACCATGAGATCCCTTTATCGCCACATTGCCATCTCCTTCCGCACACACTTCCTCTTGAGAACTCTTCCCCCACACCACGAGCACGATGGCCAGTAGCGGTGGCAAGGGAAAGAAACCTGCCGGCTCATCGAAGCCAGTGAAGGATGACCCCATCTAGGACGACTTCGACAGTAATGACGAGGCCTTGTTCAGCGACTTTAGCAGAGGGAGGAAACCTGTCATCCCTGACAGCAATGATGAGGACCCATCAGAAAACAACCAAGAGGTGCCGCCGGAGGAGCCTCCTTCTTCTGACAGCGATGGGTACAATATAGATAAGAGGGCCATCATGAGGGGCCTTGATCATCCTGGGCTTGCGGGCCCCGATGACGACGATGATGACGACGACAATGATAATAATGACGACGACGATGACGGCAGCAACGATGACGGTGGTAGCGGCGATGACAATTATAGCGATGCTGCCAGTCTTCCTCCAGCGAAGCGCCACCGCATTGCCACTTAAGTAGTAGTAGTTAGGCGTAGGTCTGTTACGTAGTGTAGGGGTGGTTCTTCGTTGAAGCTCCTCTTGTATCCACTGCATTATGTTAATGAAATCCTATTGACTGCTTTTCAATTTGCTCGTTGAATGTTGATGAATCCATTTCCGATCTTCTTACAACTACCATTACTTCTATGCGAACAACCTCAAACTAATATATTTGTACACTCTCAATGCAACTGTGTATGCATAATCCTTGAAAAATGAGGAAGTCCAAGAGAACGTTGTCGAGTTGTCGCGGTAGTCAAAACTGCATACCATCCTCAAGTAACACCTATTCGAGAATAATACTAGGCTGAGTAAACAAAGCCTGACTCAAAGTACCAATCGCCACCTGTCTGGACTACAACAGATAGCAAACCGAACTAGCGCTTGAAAAAATCCATATTAGCCCACTTGCCAACTGAATCCTTGAAGAGTAACTGAACTACTTGATTCAAGCCAATGTCCATTAATCGTGATATAAAAGACAGAAAACCATGTCACACATAAACCTCTAGCCGTTCCGTTACAGGGCTTCACCGGTATGGTAGAGAGCAATCCTTCTTCAATAAACGTCGTTAGGGCTTTAAGAAGACCAACACCCTAACGGTACATTCCACTCAAACCCTCATTCCCTAATTTCTTCATTTCCACTGCCGCCACTATTCATGATTTCAATACCCCCAATCTAATTGCCTCCATTGTCACCCACACTTGTTATTCCATCAGCGATGGCTCCCAAGAAGAGAACTTTGAGCGAGCGTGGGAATACGAGCGATGAGCTTCCACATAATGAGAATTCTCAGATTGCATCCCCTTTTGCTGCATTCCGTAAGTCTACTATATCTGAATTTGATCTCCTCCAGTTAGTAGAGATGGGTGTTCTTCCCTCAAAGGAGCTAGGTGGGTGGAAACATTGCAAGAGGGAAGGAGCTCCAACTAAAGACACAAATGAATCAGTAGTCTTTGCCTCTTTCTTTGTCTGGGGGATTGCCTATCTGCTCCTTTGTTCGAGGTCTCCTCAATTTCTATTACATAGACCTCACTCACTTGAACCCTAACTCCATATTGCAAATTGCCATCTTCATTCATCTGTGTGAGGCCTTTCTTGGAATCGTTCCCCATTTTGACCTATGGAGTACCTTTACCAATGTAAAGCCGGTATGAGAGATGGGCTCTTGCAGGTTATCGGAGGCGCTAGTCTTGAATTACACTATGGCCAAAAAACTATATAGCTGGATATTCCCCTCAATGATAGAAATAGAAGGTGGCATGCCGAGGGGTTTACCACAGAGAATCATGGAAAATCATTGCCAGCTCGGTCAAGACGATAGCCCAACACCAAATGTCCTAGTTGGGAAGAGGCACCAACTCAAGAGGAGACTGGTGAGGCTGATGCTCTATTGAAAAAGATTGCTAATCTGAAGAAGGGTTTGACTGCTAAGTCGTGGCAATCGACTTTGCTTTTCGTGGCATTCAGCCTTTGAAGGACTAGGTATTTCCAGCGTATCTCTATGTTGGGGCGAGAGATCCAACCAGGGAGGTCAGCTGTATGATCACCAAGCAAGAAATCAAGGCTCGGGTTGGCTCAATGTTAAAGGGTGATGTCCATAACAAGAGAACTCCACAGCCCTACTTCGCATGGTATCCTTCTACTTTGGTAAGTATTTTCTTATTTGATTGTGTCAATTGCAAAGCCCATTGATGCAAAATGAGGTTAACTTTTCCTTCTAATTTGTGCTTCCAGAGTGATATAACCAAATTTCTGTCCGACCCACCTCAGCAAGATGTGGATCAAGTACTGAAGCGGACGTCCAATCTTACTCCACAAGAGATAGAAGACGTCGTTGCAAGTACTCAAAATAAAGGCAACAACGAAGCATCAACTTTTATTGTGATTCAACACCTTGCCCTAGATTCTGAAGATGCAGCTAAGGTTGACATCCATGAGGGTGATGCACTCGAGCGGTATGGCACTGAATCAACTAACAAAGCCCGTGAGCATTCGAATATTGCTAGGGAAAGTATACTGACTCAACTGGTTCTGAAGCGAACACATACCAAAGTGGCTACTGTGAAGCCCGAGTTACCAAAGAAGAAGAGGACCGCTGAACAATAGGTCACAAACAAGAGACCTGCTGTGACTTCTCACATTGATTGGGACGATTCGATGATCGAGGACGAAGAAGAAGTAGAGGTTCCACTCGTGCGTCATGAGAAAAGGTCAAAGAGACAATAGGATTTTGGGACCTCCTCTCCACAAGCCCAAAAGCTAAAGATCATAGAGGAGGAGCTAGATTTGTCATTGCATGACACCGATCTGGATGAGTGCATAAAGGCAGTTCCTCGATGGCCTTTTAACTCAATGACTGGTGATGAACCCGATCCTCCAAGGTGCATATACTTTTCTTTGCAGCAATATCTCCATTGTATCTCTCCTGAACTGATGTTATATGATGATTGTGTAGGTCATCCCTAATACATCCATCATCAATTCCTTCTACTAAGCTGACTTATTTATCCCATCTAGAAGCAAGCCTAGCTCAAAGTGGTGCTCTCCCGAGCCCCCAAGACTCTCCAGGCCCCACAGGTGAGCGAGGAAAGGAAGCCATGACAGATCAAGGAACAATAGAAGGTGGGTCCAAGGCCAACCATACTGGAGCCCCTGAGACAGATATGGCTGATCCATTGCCTAAAATTAGGAAGTAAATCATTGATAGCAGTGACCATGGTCCTGGGGACAGCATAAGAGTGGACTGGCATGTTGCCTTGACCAACACAAGAGCTGAAGCTACCTAAGATATCAAAATTCGCCCCATGGCTGATCCGTGTCCTGAGCCTGAGTCGACAGCTAAGATGGAGTCCACCTGCACTGACCGAGCCCAAGGTCACTTGGGTGACACCTTCGTTGATGAGCTACCAAGCTGAGTCGATCAAGACAGGTCGGGCAGTAGCATGAAGAAGAGTCTACAGGTAAAATCACTTCACATGATGTGAAGACCGCGCTAGATACCTTTACAACCACCCCTAGTCCTCATGCTTCTGCTATGACGTTGTCCACTACTAGCGGAGCGCCCGCAGGCATATCAACTCTTAGCATTGTTGACATGGATATTTAGGTTGCTGTAGTTCCTTCTAGTTCGAGTCCATTCACAGCCTTTGAGATAAGTTCTCCATTCATCATCGCCTTAGATATCTGATGATTGACACTGATGTGGCAATATGCCATACAGGATTGGCTGAAGCAAGCAACACAACTTTATGACGGAATGCATGGGCAGATGAAACAATCCACCCTAGTCTATGAGAAGGTTGCTCCATTGCTTGAATCTGACGCTGCAGTGCTACGGCAGCGATTGGCTAAGTTAGAGATAGCTCATGCCACCGAGGCCGCTAGTATGTGAATTGTAGGACCGAGACGTGGGACTAGAGGGGGGGTGAATAGGAGCACTTGAAAACTTAAAATCACAACCCTCCAAAACTGGTGCTTGAAAGAAGAACTAGACACCGTCCACTGAACAAATATGTGTCTAGCAGCGCAAGAGTGTCGTCCACTGAGAGGATACGCACTAATGCGAGAAAAACCAAAATCTGACTCAAAGAGGGCACCGAGGCAACAAACCTTGCAAAATCCGCTACACAACACTTAGTGCACCAAAATGCGTCTCACTGACTCACAACAAGCAAAGAGAATATTCTGGAAGTAGGGAATGCAAAAATCCGAAGCAAAAACACAGCGGAGGAAGCAATTAGAGAAAACACTGCAGCTACCCTACCTGGACCAGACTATCCGGTAGCAGGGGCCGGATTGTCCTGTGGCACCGAATAGTCCGGTCTCCTCTACCGGACTATCTCGTGGGAGGTCCCGGAGAGACCCCAGCACCGGACTATTCGGTGGGCGTTGCCGGACTGTTAGGTGGGATCAGATTGTCCGGTGGCCTCTGTCGGACTGTCCGGCAGAGCCGCAAACAGGGTGTTTTCAAACCCAAACCTGACCAAATCATATCCAATCTTCACAAAAGTTTGCACAGGCAATTTGGACCCTATTCCAAAACTTTTCCCAAAAGATTGATGCAAAATGACCAAAGGATCAGCGGGAATTTCAGGTCTCGTGAGATGGCAATCTTTGGGCAAGAAGGGGGAAAGCTCAAGAGGATCTTGCTCGTGGCAATCCAGTAGGATTGAGATGAACTAAGTCATAATCTCCATGTCCTAGCAAGTCCAAAAGAGCCAATAGAACAGGATTAACATGTGGGCAACGCAAATCACCAAAAGCCCTTGAGTTCCATCCAAAAACCAACTAGAAAGGGGGGAGAAAGATGGCTGCACACATGAGCACGAAATTAGGACGAATCTTGCCTTGATTAGATGAGGAAATCAGTTGTTACAAGGTTCAACTCAGCTCACCACCCTGCATCCTCCCACTAATGCAAAGTACTAGCATAGGGGACTCTCAAATCCTAAGCTAAGCACCCGATTTGCTCTCTAAGCACTTGGCTGGTTGGAGACTAAGCCTAGGGTTTCTAGAGCTGGAAGAGTCACCTAAATGACCAGCCACTTAGCTATTTATAGCCCTGTCCTAATCGACACATTTTACACTAAGACCCCTATATTACAGAAACGACCGTAGGAGCCAAAACGGAAAAGACTCGACTTTCTCGGGGATGGAGGACCGCGATGGAGTCTTGATCTTCTTCGCTTGCAAGCTAACTCCCGTAAGATGTCCACGTGGCTAGTAGTCCAAATCCGCTAATCGACCCCCGATTTTGAAGTCAGAAACCGGGAAACTTTAGGGTTTCCTTCCTGAGCCTAGAACGGCCCACTCCACTCCATCTTGGCGAGAATGAGCCCATTCACCGAGTCCGGTAACTTGGTGGTAGGGTGACGTATTTGAGCGAATTCGCCAACGCCCTCGCCCGTCTTTGCACGATGTACTCAGGCTAGAGCACTACGATGGCACCCGGCATGCCTAGTCCATCAGGGTTGCCTCGCAGTCCTACGGAGGTCTTACTCATGACGTCGCCATGCCACTCCTCTGTGTACCGAACTCCCATGGTCGACCAACGTCGAGCATGCCTTCAGTCCTTTGGAGGGCTTCCATCTACCTCCAGTCCATAGGAGGGCCACCTATCCATCGGAGGTCTTGTGCCCAAGTCCTTCTGGGCCTTTGGCTTCTATTGACAATCACTCATCATTCCAGAGGCAATGGAGCCGGTCCATTGGCTCTCAATCTCCCCCTTGATGAGTGCATTGTCAACACCTTCTACTTGTAACCTGAAATAGAACAAAGACAAGAAAAACAACCGTAAAACCAAAAAGAAAGAAGAAAAGAAGAAAGTTGCTCAAAATGCCCAAAAGCCAAACACAGCAAAGAAGGGCAAATTGAGGCAACAAAAAGAACAACCAAAGATCGACCCTCTAAGACAAGGGAAACCGCTCAACGCAGTCGATCAAACTAAACCATGACCCCTCAAGAAAGAGGCAAACTGGCTCAACACAGCCATGCTTAGGTAAAGCATCAGCTCCTCCAGAAAGAGGCAAAAGGCTCAACGCACCGATGCAAGATCATGCTAAAAGCTCAAGGCAAAAGGCTCAATGCACCGATGCAAGAGCATGCTGAAAGCTCAACTTCCTTGAATGCACAGCTCCCCCCCAACTAATTCTCCCCCTTGGTCCATGAACACTCCTATAGGTCAACATCTCTCCCCCTTGTTGACAATGGACACATCAAGGGTTTATCGAATCCGACTCCCCCTGAACTTGACAACTCCCCCTCAAAATATGCCATGAAATGCAGGAAGTGTACCATGAAGAGATCAGTAGGGATGAAAAGCTAGTAAATACCAGTTCTAGCATACAGAGCAAGTGAGGGCAAAGAAGCATGCAACAAGCTCAATTGAATCTATCTTATACAGATCAGGAGCATGTTTTTCAGGGTTTTTGAAAGGAAAGCATCACCAACATGAATAGCATGTAGCAAGATAGGCATGAACAGCAAGATGATAGCAAAACATACAAGGTGGCTACTCTCAACCAAAGTGTATACAATAGGTCATAAGCAATTTAGAGACTTGCAGATTGCAGATTTAGCAATTTGTAACTCTATGCAAATCAGATCATGTGCTAGGGGTTATTCACTTGTTTGTGCCACTTCTTACCAACCAATGCCAAGCCTAGGTTCAGAAAACCATCAAAAGCATATGACAAGGTTTTGGTCATACACAACCTAGTCCAAGTTTATGACAAAGTGCAAAGGCAAGCTATCTCAACCTAGAACAGTGTGACAAGCGAACCCACCTGGATCTTTTCATTTCAGCTCATACGACACCACTTGTAAACGATATTAATTCAGATTTGAGATTTAGGCAAGGTGTCATAAATGCTTAGGCATCAACTTAACAAAGGCATACGACTAGCATATCAAGCATGAAAAGATAGCATAGCATTGAATTCTTATACATGCTAGGTAGCCAAGTCAAGTGGTGATCATGGTTTTTGATTTTCAAGAAACAAAAGTGACTTAGCTCACAAATGATATTATATAGATTCAAGGAGCTTAGCCAACCATGATCATGCATGCAACTGTACAATCTAGCACAAGCAAGTACTAACTCATCATACCAAAAGAGCTCTAGTGCTAGTGTAAGTGAAAATGCATATGTTACAATGCAATGCATGGTATGATACAAAATGCAAGAAAAACAAGGAAAAGCAAAGAAAAGGCAAACCAAATAACCTAAACAACAACAAAGTTACCCCAACCTAAAAGGGGTAACAAACACCAAGCTCCCCACGCAAGCGAGCAAACACGCTAAGATCTAAGGGCTTGGTGAAGATATCGGCCAACTGGTTCTCAGTCTCCACATGGATCAAGTCTATATCTCCCTTCTCATAGTGATCTCTCAGAAAGTGAAACCTCACATCTATGTGTTTGGTTCTAGAGTGCAAGACGAGGTTCTTAGCTATAGAAATAGCAGAAGTAGAGTCTACTAGGAGAGGGATCTTCCTAAAACTTAGGCCAAAGTTACTCAAGGTAGCTCTCATCCAAAGCAGTTGGGAGCAGCAACTAGCAGCAGCAATATATTCAGCTTCTGTGGTGGAAGTAGCTACACTAGATTGCTTGCGTGAGGACCAAGAGACAAGAGAAGAACTGAGAAACTGGCAGGTGCCAGAAGTAGACTTGCGCTTCAGCCGACAACCTGCAAAGTCAGCATCCGAATACCCTCTGAGAGAGAGCATCGAAGCCAAAGACCAAGCTCAGGAGTGTATTTCAGGTACCTAAAGATGTGCTTCACCGCTTGACGGTGTGATATTCTCGGTGAGGCTTGAAATCGCGCACAAATGTAGACTGCAAACTGGATGTCTGGCCTAGTCACCGTCAGGTACAAAAGTGAGCCGATCATCCCTTGGTACTCTCTTTGGTCCACCACTTCCCTTTCTTCATCTGCATCAAGTGTCGTTTGTGTTGACATGGGAGTCACCATGGGCTTGAGGTCTCCCTTGTCAAACTTCCTCAGAATGTCCTTCGTGTACTTGGCTTGATGGATGAAGGTTCCTTCTGGGCCTTGCTTGATCTGTAGCCCGAGGAAGAACTGGAGCTCACCCATGAGGCTCATCTCGAACTCACTGCTCATTTGTTCAGCAAACTTAGACACCAAAGCCTGAGATGAACCACCAAAGATAATGTCATCAACATATATCTGAACTAGAAGGGTGTCACCGCCACGACTCAACAGAAACAAGGTCTAGTCTACTGAACCCATCACAAATCTAGACTTGAGCAAAAAAGCTTTTAATCTAGCATACCAAGCTCTAGGAGCTTGCTTCAGACCATAAAGGGCTTTTCTCAACTTATACACCAGGTCTGGAAACTTGGCACTCTCAACATATACTTCCTCCTCTATGTAACCGTTTAGGAAGGCTGACTTGACATCCATCTGCTACAGTTTGAAGCCTTTAGAGGCAGCAAAGGCAAGCAGAATCCTAATGGCTTCTAAACGAGCTACAGGAGCAAAGGTCTCCTCATAATCTATCCCCTCCTTTTGACAGAAACCCTGGGCAACCAATCTCGCTTTGTTCCTCACAACCATCCCATCCTCACCCTGTTTGTTCTTGAAGACCCACTTGGTTCCTATAGGATGGCAGCTTGGTGGAGGTTCAACTAAATCCCAAACATGGTTTCTCTCAAAGTTCTCAAACTCCTCATGCATGGCGTTCACCCAACTAGGATCAGATAATGCATGTGACACACCCTGAGGTTCGAAAGAGGCAACAAATGTAGAGTGGCAGAAGAAGGCTAGAGATTTAACCGAAGAGCGTGTGACACACTGGTGTAGATCTCCAATCATCCTATCTAGAGGGTGATCCCGCTGGACCTACCGAGATGGAACAATCTCGAAGGTCACCTCCCCTGCGTCCTAAGTGGGGCCAACCTCTGCTCGAGCTTGCAGTTAGGAGAGCGAGGAGGAAGCCGCAGGCAAAGGTCCTCCTTCATCTTTAAAGCTCGTAGCAGAGGTGGCAGAAGCTGCAGCCGGTGTAGTGGCTCCTGCAATACCAGCAACTACCTGAACTTCCTCATCTTCAAAGATGGGAGTTCCTTCTTCACCATCACCTGAAAGCTCAAATGCAGGGGTTGTGCAAGGCATAGATTCATCAAAGGAAAATTCACAAGTCTCAACCACTTGTTTGGTATCGAGGATCCACACTCTATATGCCCTAGAGCTAAAGGCGTACCCAAGGAAAATACCATCCAAGAAGCGAGATTCAAATTTGTCCAAATGCCCCCCCTTTTTGAGCACAAAGCATCTGCAGCCAAATGCACGCAGGTGCTTGATGCTGGGTTGCCTGCCGAACCGTAGCTCATACGAAGTCTTCCCTAAGAAAGCTGGTAGGAATATGCGGTTGGCAATGTAACAGACCGTATTCATAGCCTCAACCCAAAAACGTCGCAGAGTCCTATGGTCATCAAGCATCGTCCGCGCCATCACAATAAGTGTGCAGTTCTTCCGTTCCACGACACCGTTCTGAGGTGGGGTATAAGGAGATGAGAATTGGTGATCAAGACCTAGGTCACGACAAAAGGTTTCGAAACGAGAGTTACGAAATTCTCCGCAATTGTCGCTGCGGATAGCCCTCATAGCCTTATGACTCTCATTCCTTAACCTCAAGACCAGATCCCGAACAAAACCAAAAGCCTCATCTTTGAATTCCACGAAGAACACCCATGAAAAGCGAGAAATGTCGTCTACTACCACAAGCACAAACCACTTCCCACTGACCGACTGTACCTGAGCAGGACCAACCGTGTCCATATGCAGCAGCTCACCCGGGTAAGGGGTCATCACCTGATGGACAGGTGCATGAGAAGCGGCAACCATCTTGCCATGACGACCAGGGTTGGCACACTAAGTCCTTTTCTGCTTTCAAATTGGGCAATCCTCGGATCAAACCCATCGAGCTCAACCTGGCTAGCAGATCAAAACTCAAATGGCCAAGCCTCCTATGCCACTTCCAAATATCAGCTAAAGGACCAGCTACCAAACACCGATGTGGGCCAGAAACAGATGCAAGGTCAACCTTAGAAACCTGCCCATAGGGCAAAATCCGACAAATAAGGTTTTCCTTAGCATCAAGCACACAAGAACAACCCTCCTTAAAGCGAACCTCAAACCCTTCCTTGAGAAGTTGCGAGACAAAAACCAAATTGAACCCCAAATTCCACACCAAAGCAACTTATCTCAGGGAAAGCTTGCTAGAAAGTGCAACAGAACCAACACCCAACACTTTACCTTGACCATTATCCCCGAATGTGATGTACTCCTTGGTGCTCATGGGGTTGAGGCTGGAGAACTATCTGCGGTGCCCTGTCATGTGCCTAGAGCAGCCGGAGTCCATGATCCATATGTCCTCCAGGCCTCGATCCTGCAAAATCAAGAAAATCGAGAGTGAGCAAATGGTCCGGCACTGGGGTTAGTAAAACTGCTGAAACAGTGCCGAGCCATATGCTCAAAAGTGCGAAAAGCACAGTCAAGGTAACCATCATGACTATCTGGGTACCCACGACCTCCAAAGCGTGAGCTCTCAAACCCTCTACCAAAGCCTCGGTCACGAGGTCCATTGCCACGCTGAAAATGACCAGGAGCTCGGCCGGCAAAACGTCTCTCACCACCAGGAGCACGGGCCTGAAAGCCACCTCCTCTCTCACCACAAACAAAGCAGTCTCTCATCTCACTGCGGTGCGGAGGATCCTGCGTACCACCCTGGTAGAACTGATCTTGGTTCCCCTAGGCTCTCTCCTGCCTCCCAACTCGCTTCCTCCTAAAGCAAAACTCCTCCAAGTGGCCATTCTGCTGGCAAAAGTCACAATGGTACACAGGCCTCTTGGGAGTGGGTTTAGGCTGAGCCTTGGGCTTAGGTGGAGTAGCCTTGGGTGGAACAGGCTGCTGGACTCTCTCCTTGCTCACTGAAGGCTTGAGAATCTCAGTCACTACTCTGTCCAGCTTAGCTTGTGGGGGCTTGGGCATCTAGAACTACTTCTTTGGGGCAGCCTTGGGAGGCTCGTGGTAAACCCCATCAACAGTAGGGCTAGGCTGAGGAGAGGCAGTCTTAAGCTTAATTGGGGAACTCTTCTTCTCACTCGAAGTACTGCACTCTCCCAACCCAAGTCCTCTCATATCACCCTCAGCTCTCTTGGTGCTCTCCAAGATGATCCTAAGTTGGGGCTCTCTAGCATACATCCAACTGAGCACCTCTCTCAAGTCTGTTTCTCCTCTCTCAGATCCTCTAGAACTAAAGTCTAGGCAGCACAAGTGGGGCAGTCTAGAGAGGGAATAGAGGGAGCAGACTTCTCTAACTTCTTAATGGTGGCATCCCTATCCTCCAACATCAATCTCAAAGTGAGACAGTTCTCACACGTGTCAGGGGGTGCTGAAAGCACCTCAAGATCAGCTCTGACCTGCTCAAGCTCACTCCTCAAGGTAGGACAGACCATGCACGCACCCAAAAGCGTGGGTCTAGCCCTAAGCTCTTCCAACTTCTTGAGCTGTCTCTCACACCTCACTTTCAGCTCAGCTATGTCAACAGCTAGGTGGGGGCACATCTCACACTCAGGCTCAATACTCAAAATAGGCTTATCCAGTTTAGACTGAAGCTTGCCTAACTCTACCTTCAGCCTATCCATCTCCTCTACCTGATGAGCGTACTTGCTCTTCTACTCACAGAGATCTCTCATCAAAGTCCCACAGGTAGGGCACACTCTTCAGCCTCTCAATCTCAGCTAAAGCATCAGCAAGCTTAGCTTTCTCCTTTTGCAGCTTCTTTGCTGTCTTCTCCAACATCATATCATGGGCTTTCAACTCACGACTGTTTGCCTCCAACATCTCAAGAATTTCAGCTTGCTTAGGAGTCACCTCTTCATTGGAGGAGACATTGTCGTTGCCCTTGTCGTCCTTATCCTCAAGCGCCATGGAGCAAAAGGATCTTCGGTGCATCTTGTGCTTTCGCTTAGACTTGGTGGAGATGAAGCAGAGTCTAGCTTGACCGCCTTGGTCCCTCCTCTTGTCCCGCTTGGTGATGATCTCCTCATCGCTTGAGCTTGAAGAAGACGAGGAGGAGGAGGATCATCCGCTGCACTGACCACCAAGCTCGGCGAAGAAAACCTTGTCCCGCTTTTGGTTGTCCTTCTGGTAGCTCTTGAAAGCCTTCCTGAAGTTCCTGATCTTGCCGTAGTCATGCTTGCTGGAGTGGTACTTGTTGGAGTTGCGGGAGTGGCTCTTGTCCTTCTTGTAGTAGTGGTTCTGTTTGCTCGGGCATTCGGCGATGAAGTGGCCGACCTTTCTACACTCGAAAGCACTTGGGCCTCTCACCCCTCTTCTTGCTCATCTAGTTGTCGTAGGCGTGCTGAAAGTGGCTAGACACCAGGCAAAGCTCATCATCCCCAATTGACGCTAACTGCTCCTCTGTAACAGACATCAGAGCAGAAAATGAAAAGTTGTGAAGCTGGGGGTTAGTAGCGGCCTCACTGGAGGGAGAAGCCAAGGCTAGGCTCTTGGAGCCAGTACAAGCAAGAGAATCTCTCAACTTGTAATCCACCTCTATGGCCTTGAGCTTGCTGTAAAGTGCCTCCACTCCAATTGTGTCATAGGCCTCAGACTCGATGATCCAGTTAACCTTGATCTCCCATATCTTCCTGTCCGACGCATACAACAATTTGACAGCCTGTCGATGGTCGGTGTATGGGATCCTCTTAGGGCTGGAGTTAATGCGCAACTTGTTGATGATCGATTGAAAATGACCAAACAAGTCATCGATGGACTCACTAGGCTTCTGAATGAAATTCTCATATTCGCGCCTGTAAGTCTCAACGAGACGCCCCTTGATAGTAGCAGTGCCCTCATGGTGTGCACTCAGTAGGGACCAAATTTGATGGGCAGTCTCGAGGTGGCTCACTCTCTCATAATCAACCGGACCAAGTCCTGAGAAGAGAAAGTTAACAGCTTTGGCATTCGCCTCATGCTGAGCCACAATCGCTGGGGTAGTGCGCTGAGCAACTAGAAGCACCACAAAGTCCGCACTCCAAGTAGCATCCCATATGTCCTAGCCCTGGCTAAGCAAGAATGCTTTCATCCTACCCTTCCAGTAGGTATGAAGGACCGAAATCTTCCCAGAGTGAGTCATAGTCGCTACTGGTTTCTCACAGGTAAAGGTACGAAGAAACCTAACCGCCTCTGATACCAATTGTAGGACCGAGACGTGCGACTAAAGGGGGGGTGAATAGGAGCACTTAAAACTCAAAACTCACAACCCCCAAAACTAGTGTTTGAGAAAAGAACTAGACACCGTCTACTAAACAGATATGTGTCTAGTAGCGCAGGGTGCCGTCCACTGAGAGGATACGCACCAAGCAAGCGGAAGCACTCAACTCAACGATCACAAAGACCACAAGCCAAGCGGAGCAACAACTCACGCCGAAGTGTCTTGCCAGCCACTCAACTCACCTAGATGCGTCTTACTGATACACAGCAAGCAAAAGAGTATAAGCATACAATGAGAACCACAAAGCGAGGTTGAGGCAAAAACACGGAAACAAACGAACACAAAACAACCAAAATGAACACGCCTAGTGATCACCAAGATCTCTTAGCAAATGAGGTGCTAAAGACCTTAGGAATGACCCTAGGCACCCCCAAAACCACTCGGAACAAGCCACAAACTCTAGGAACAACACAAACCAAATCCGGGGCCAAAAACCCTGTCCACACCGGACTATTCGATAGGCTGGCTCTATCGGATAGTTCAACAGGACTTTTTCAAGCAGACCAGGTTGCAAAGAAAAATGCCAAAACCCGATCAAACGGACTCCAAAAATCATGAAATTTTAACCACGGGCTTAGGAAAATATGGGGAACAACATACTAAAAATTCAGCCCATTTTTAGATTGTTAGGTCCACCAGACTGTCCGGTGAAGTTGCACTAGACTGTCCTGGTGTGCCCAGAAAACAGCCTCGGACTTTGAGTTTCCAAACCTTGAACTTGACCAAATCTTCTCGGATATTCACAAAAATTTGCACAGCCTATCCTAGCACTATTCCAAAGCTATTCCCAAAAGATCTACTCAAAAAGATCAAGGGATTAGCAGGAATTTCAGATCTCGTGAAGAGGGGAAAATTTGGGCAAGAAAAGCGAAAACTCAAGATTGACTTGCTCGTGGAAATCCAGTAGGATGGCTGCACACATGAGCACAAATTGAGGACGAATCTTGCCTTGATTAGATGGGGAAAATAGTTCTTACAAGGATCAACTCAGCCTACCACCCTTCGTCCTCCCACTAATGCAAAGTACTAGACTAGGGGACTCTCAAATCCTAAGCTAAGCACCCGATTTGCTCTCTAAGCACTTCAAGGCGATCTTCTTCTAGCGTGTCGAGGTCTTCCGACCTTGACTTCTCTGCTTCTGCGATGTTATTGAAGGCCACTCTCGGAGCCCCATGGATCAAGCCAACTGGGATGATAGCCTCGGACCCATAAACCATGAAGAAAGGGGTGTTCCCGCTGATTGCTTTGCTTGGCTGAGTCCTCAGCCCCTAGACTGTATATGGGAGTTGTTGCAGCCATTTGCCTTCGTACTTTTTGAGTCTGTCGAAGATGCGAGGATGAGTCCTTGCAGGATGAGTCTGTTCGCTAGTTTCCACCTAGTCATTTGCTTTTCGGTGGCTTACTGAGGCGTAGCGGACATTGATGGCGCAGCTCTTGAAGTATTCCTTGAATTCTCCTCTGGTGAAGTTTGTCCCCAGATCTGTTATGATTTCTGTTGGAATACTGAACCAATGGATGATTTCCTCGATGAAATCTAATGCTTTTTTTTTGCTGTGAGATATTTGATAGGCTTGTACTCGATCCACTTCATGAACTTGTCGATAGCTACTAGAACATGATTGTAGCCTCCAGGAGCTTTCTTGAACTGCCAAGAGAGTGGTATGTTGTTCAGTGCCGAGGCAGGCTGGTGCTGCTGTCAAGCGTAGAACTAACACCCTTCACATGTCCTAACTACAGCTTAAGTATCTTGCTTGGCTGTCAGCCAGTAGAAGCTGGCTCTGAATGCTTTACTGACTAGTGTCCTCCATATGGCGTGGTTGCCGCAAAAACCCTAGTGGAATTCTCCTAGCAGGTCAAGGCCTTCTTCGCGTGAGATGCACTTCATGAGAACTCCTGACGCGGTAGCGCGCTTGTAGAGCTAATCTCCTATCAGGGTGTATCACTTGCTCCTTCTGTGCACTCTGTCGCCTTCTGCTTTGGGCTCGGGGAGGTTGCCGGTCTTGATGTACTTGATGATCTCAGGACCGCCAGTCTTCTGCTATGATGAGTACCATTTGGTCTGCGGGGGCGCTCGGCTGTGCCTCTTCTTGGATAGCCCCCTTTACTATGGGGGTTTCCTGTTCTTGAACGAAGACATCGGATGGCACCTCTACTCTTGCTGATCCCAACTTGGCCAGTATGTCAGCGGCAATGTTCTTGTCCCTGAAGACGTGGTGGAATTCGAGCCCCATGAACTTGTTTTCCATCTTGTGGACCTCCGTGCAGTAGGCACTCATCTTCTCGGTTGTGCAACTCCAGTCTTTGTTCACTTGGTTGATCACGATGAGGGAGTAGCCATATAGAAGGAGTCGGTTGATGCTGAGTGATTCAGCGATGCGCAGTCTGTGAAGTAGCGCTTCATCCTCAGCCGCGTTGTTGGATAGCTTGAAGTCCAGCTGTAGCCCACATTTAAGCTGCTCGCCTTTTGGGGAGATCAGTAGAACTCCTGCTCCTTTTGGCATCAAGGAGCCATCGAAGTACATGATCCAGTGCTGCTCTGGATTGGCTAGAACTTGCTGCTCTGTCCACTCTGTGATGAAGTCTGCCAGGGCTTGGGACTTGATGGCTGTTCTAGGCCTGAAGTCAATGTCGAAGGATCCTAACTCACAAGCCCACTTTGCTATTCGTACTGCAGCCTCCTTGTTCTGCAAAATGTCGCCGATAGGAAAAGAGGTGATGACCACGACTTGGTGCTCTTCGAAGTAGTGTCTAGCTTTCGGGCCATGATCAATACAGTGTACAGCAGCTTTAGACATAGGGGTACGTCACTTTCGAGTTGCTAAGTACCTCGCTGATGAAATACACCGGGTGCTAGGTCTTGTGGGTAAGCCTCGGGTCTTGCCGCTCGGCGACGAGTGCTGAGTTGACGATGTGTGTGGTGCATGACAGATACAGGTACAATTCTTTCGTGGGTAGGTCATCCTTGGCCCTGATCGGGACCATGAGCACTGGTGGCTTGGTGAGGAACTGCTTCAACTCATCTAAGGCCCGCTGTGCGTCCTCTGTCCACTTGAAGGAGTCTAGCTTCTTGAGGAGCTTGAAGAAAGGAACCCTCTCTCACCGAGTCGTGAAATGAAATGGCTCAATGCGGCCATAGACCCGATGAGCTTCTGTACTTGTTTCTGGGATGTCGGCGGCTTCATATTGGTGATCACTGCTATTTTCTCTGGGTTTGCTTCGATGCCCCTGTTGCTGATGATGTAGCCCAAGAGTTTGCCTGAGGGGACATTGAAAACGCACTTCTCTAGATTTAATTTCCACCGGTACTTGTGCAGGTTGCTAAATGTTTCTTCTATGTCCTTGATGAAGTCTCCCTGGTCTTTTGTCTTGATCACTACATCATCGACATAGGCCTCCACATTCTTGCCCCATTGGTTAGCTAGGCAGGCTTGTATGCACCTTTGGTAGGTAGCCCCTGCGTTCTTCAGGCCGAACGACATGGTCTTATAGCAATATGCATCGTATGGAGTGATGAAGGAGGTCTTCTCTTCGTCCTCCAGTGCCAAGGCTATTTGGTGGTAGCCCGAGTAGCAGTCGAGGAAGGAGAGCAGAGTGCATCCTGGTGTAGAGTCCACGACTTGATCGATGCACGGCAGTCCGAAGGGGTCCTTCAGGCAATGTTTGGTGAGCCATGTATAATCAACGCACATCCACCACTCTTTATTGTTCTTCTTTAAGATGAGTACATGACTAGCTAACCACTCAGGGTGGAACACTTCTCTAATAAAACCGGCTGCTTACTAGCCGTGCTACTTCTAGCCTAATGGCTTCCTTCTTGTCTTTGGAGAATCGGCGAAGCTTCTGCTTGACTAGCTTCGCGTCAGGGAATATCTTTAGTTTGTGCTCATCCAGCTCCCTTGGTATGCCAAGCATGTTGGATGATTGCCAGGCGAACATGTCCCAATTCACACGCAGGAGCTGGACGAGCGTGTCTTCCTATTTTGGCTCCAGTCCTGAGCCTATGACGACTTGCTTGGAGGGGTCCAATAGCCCTAGGTCGATGCGCTTGGTCATCTCTGCAACCTATGTGCTGTTGCGATTGCTCTCTGTGGAGGTTACGGTGGGTTATAGGCTTGCCGCCATGATTTGGACTTCCTCACGGCTTGCCTCGCGCTCTTAGTCTTCTGCTCTTGCGAGCGTGGCCTGGTCGCACTCGTGGGATACCTTGATGTGACCCCTGATAGAGAGGACACCGTTGGGTGCCGACATCTTGAGCAGTAGATAGGAGTGGTGTAGGACTGCCATGAACTTGGCCAACGCCGGACAGCCTAGGATGGTGTTGTACGCGCAATCGATCTTCAGTTTGTGCTCGGCTAGCTCCCTTGGGAAGCCAGGCATGTCGGATGGTTTCCAGGCAAACATGTCCCAATTCGCACGCAGGAGCTAGACAAGCGCGTCTTCCTATTTCAGCTCCAGTCCCGAGCCGATGATGACTTGCTTGGAGGAGTCCAATAGCCCTAGGTCGATGCGCTTGGTCATCTCTGCCACCTGCATGCTGTTGCGGCTGGTCTCTGTGGAGGTTACGGCGGGTTGCAGGCTTGCCGCCATGATTTTGATTTCCTCGCGGCATTGCCTCACGCTCTCAGTCTTCAGCTGTAGTGAGCACAGCCTGGTTGCACCCGTCAGAGACCTTGATGTCAACCCTAACGAAGAGGACACCACCATTGGGCACCAACATCTTGAGCAGCAGATAGGAGTGGTGCTGGACTGCCATGAACTTGGCCAGCGCCGGGCAGCCCAAGATGGTGTTGTAGGCACAATCGATGCTCGGCTCCTCGAAGTAGATGTACTCGGAGCGTTAGTTGTCTGTGTCACCGAAGGTGGCAGGCAGAGTGATATGCCCAAGTGGTCGGGAACCGCTCCTCAGGATGATGCCGTAGAAGGGGGTGTCAGAGTTCTCGAGGTCCTCCATGCTGAGCCCCAAGCCAGTGAGGGTCTTCTCAAATAGGATGTTGAGGCAACTACTGCCGTCGATCAATGTCTTGTGCAGGATGGATGTCTTGATGATGGGGCTGACGATGAGTGGGTAGCGCACGGCTTGTCGAAGTCGCATCAGTGGTCAGCCTGACTGAAGGTGATCGGGTACTTGGACCATTGGTAATACGTATGGGTTAGTGACTGCACCATCATGATTGTTGACGGTCATAATCTCACGATATCTACCGTCAATTATCCACCAAATGAAGTAAGCATGTGAATAAAATGGACTAACCCCTACTACTAATGAGTTCCATAAGATGTACATGAATATCTGGATGCAGGTACCAAAATACACATAAAATAGCTGAAAATATGTCAAGGACCAAAGTTGAGCATCAATGGTGAAAAGGGTCTGGGTCGGCCGACCAGTGGCATGGTCGCCCGACTAGTGCCAGGGTCGCCCGACCCTGTCTGGGTCAGCCGACCTTGAGGCTAGGTCACCCGACGACCAGTCACGGTCACCCGAGCATCCCTCGGAGCCCAAATGCCAAGTCACTAATCTAGCACAGCAAAGAAACACAATACAAGAAGATCCAACCATTGTATCAAGCATCCAAAGAATCGAAAGACCATCAAACCACGGATCGGTGACGTCACTAATCTAGGAGATGAGCCATGCAACAAATTAGAGCAGGACACGTGGTCACCCGACCTCATGCATGGTCGGCCAACAATGCAAGGTCCCCATTTTACACGTGCACCAACCATTTCAACTGCCAACCGACGTGAGGAAGCAAGATCAAGCCGTTGGATGGCCAAGTTGGTGGATCGGGCGGTGGTCGGCCGACCATGTAGGGGGTCGGCCGACCACCGCCTTACCCGCTAAACCAACCTAAGCCACCTATAAATACCCTCCTCACTTGCAGGACTATAAATAGGCCCTGAGAGCTCATTTGTAAAAGTGTGGAGAAGTTGAGAGCTACATTCTACCTTAGAGAGTGCCATTTCCACATCTAAGTAGTTAGGATAGTCCTGGGAGTTAGAGTGAGTCGAGCTTTGCCTTAGAGTTCTCAGAGATAACTCTGAGTCTGCGGTAAAGTTCTTGTATCTTTGTACTCTTATCTTCAGTATAATATATTTATGCTTTACTTTATTTCTATCCCTTGCAAGTTTGGTGTACCTTTCTTTGCATACTTGCTAGGCTTAGGTTGTGGTTATCTTGGTTAGTCAAGTCCTATTATTCTTGCCAGTGCTATAATCCAACCTATACGCCAGGCATTGGTTAGGTCCTCTCCTCTGATCAAGGATGATCTATTGTTACTCAAGCTTCGCTTGAGTACGTTTATACCGTGCCATCCTCTCCACAAAAATTTGCTTGGTTGCCCCACTTAGTGACAGCGTGTGGTGTGCCTCTGTAGTCCAGGCCTATTCGTTTAGAAGTCCCGTAGGTGATAGCCGGGTTCTCTTTTGGTTGTCAACTATCTACCCCCTAACTCCTCGAGGGCATCGAAATTTCGCTCGAAGCGAGACCCTAACTTGTTTACTTGAGTTTCTTTAGTTAACCACAACATAGCCTTTGTAGTCGAATAGAATAGAGTTTGGGAACTTTATCTCGCTCGTTGTCCTCCCAAGCAACTATACCTCTCTATGTGTATCTTAGGTAGTTTATTTACTTCTTCACCGTACACTATCTTTATCAGGTTTACCCCTGTCTAGATACTAGTTGGTACATTTATTAAAGTACGGATCTTTCGGTTTGAGTTTATCCAATTATGCTCTCTCGCCTGCTGCTTCCCTGTGGATAAATACGATACTCGGAATACCCTGGGTGAAAGGCTACAGCGGTCTCCGTGCGCTTGCGGAGTAAAACCTGTTATGGCTAAGAGACGCCAACAAGCTTTTTTGGTGCCATTGCCGGGGAAGCAATAGGCAGAGATATAATTGATAATCTCTTTTCGAACACCGAGTCTTTAAAAAAATACCAAATAGATTTTAGCAGGCTCACTTGTCTCTGTTGTTTTTGTTGTGGATGCAACAAAGGGGTGTTTGACCGGTTACGACCTACCGATAAACTTCCACAATAATCTAGAGTCCTTGCTCAGGAGAGTCCGTTCAAAGACTGTTCACCGGGTAGAGACCTGTACCGACGGAACTTGAATCAATTGCATCAACGAGTCATACTCCATTCACCAATGTCATGGCTGAAAAGACAATTCGTGAGTTCTCCATTCCCTCCAGCAACAACGTTCCTATTGGACCTGAAGTGCAAGCGGGAGAGAACTTTGAGCTCAAACCCAGAGTCATTCACATGGTTCAAGCTATCCCATTCTGCGGACTAGCAACGGATGATGCCGATAATCATCTGCAACAATTCTTGGAAATATGCAGCACATTCACCATGAAAGGTGCATCTCCCGATGCTGTCAAGTTACGCCTCTTCCCATTTTCGCTTGTCGGAAAGGCGAAGCAATGGTTTTACCTCAACCGTGCAACATTCAATACATGGGATGCGTGCTCCAACGCATTCCTTGCCAAGTACTTCCCTTTGGGAAAGACCAATGCATTGAGGAATAAGATCTCGAGCTTTCAACAGCTCACAGATGAAACAGTGGCGGAGGCCTGGGAACAATTACAAGAGTACATCGCGGCCTGCCCCCACCATGGAATGGAACAATGGCTTATCATCCAAAGCTTCTTTCATGGATTGAACCGCTCAAGCACAAGAGCACCTGGATGGAGCCACCGGAGGAACCTTCTTATCCCAAAGTGTGAGAGCCGCTAAGGATCTCATTGAAAATATAGCTACAAATCAAGGATGGAAAGAAGAGAGGTCTAGTACCCGATCCCGTGGAGTCCATCACGTCGACAGCACCGACATGCTCGCCGCCAAGATAGAGCTACTCTTAAAGAAGCTAGAAGACAATCCTGAGACCGCTCCAGTCCAGGCCCTCGACGCTCGCATGACTTGCGAAGTCTACGGGAATACGGGGCATTCGGGGAACAGCTGCCCCGAGACGTCGACCGGAGGATACCTATTTCATCAGTAATTCTAGCAACTTCAACAATGGGAATCGTCCTCAACCAGGATGGAATTCAAGACCATACATTCCATTCTCCGGACAAGTTAACTCCTCAGGTAATTCACAGCAGTTTAACAAGCCTAACTCATTTGATCAAAAAGCTATGAATGATAGCATTAGTAAGAAATTTCATGCTAATGATAGGTTTTCGAGTCTATCTCACTTCAAATGGAGACTCTTAATAGTGCTATGAAAAATCAACTGAGTTTTAACAAAATGTTAGAAACTCAAATAGCTCAGTTGGCTGTTTCTTTGCCTAATGCTAATGCGGGTAAGCTGCCGGGTCAACCTGAACCTCCTCCCAAGGAGCATATAAATGCAGTTACCACTAGGGGTGGTAAGTCCACTCAGAACCCTCCACACCCTAGTGGTGCACCACAGACTCACAATGCAGGCAGAAAATAGGAGAAGACCACTGAAACAGAGGAGATGGATGATCATGAGATCAGACCTAAAACAGCGGAGGACAAGGCACCACCGAAAACATGTCCACATGAATTCTATGACACAACGGTGCTACCTTTCTCTCAGTGCAACAAGAAGGCTACCGCTGACGAACAATACAGTAAGTTCGTTGAGGTCATTAAGAAATTATATGTCAATATACCCTTGCTAAATGCTATGCAGGTACCGACATATGCCAAGTACTTAAAAGATATCCTCAACAACAAAAAGCCTTTGCCATCAATGGAAGTTGTCCGCATGACAGAAGAGTGTAGCGCAGCTATACTCAATCAACCTCCACAGAAGAAAAAGGACCCTGGAAGTCCTACCATTCCATGCTCCATTGGGAACCAAGTCTTCAACCAAGCCTTATGTGACCTTATGTGACCTCAAAGCAAGCGTCAGTGTTATGCCCAAAGTCATCTTCAACAAAATCAACCACACTACACAGCTCACAGACCAATCCATACGCCACCCCGCCGGGATTGCTGAGGACATTCTGGTGAAAATCTGGAATTTTCTAATCCCTGTGGACTTCGTGGTGTTGGACATGGAGATTGATGCAAAGACACCGCTCATTCTTAGGCGACCATTCCTGAGCACTACAGAAGCAAGCATTGATGTTGGAGCCAGAGAAGTCCACCTCAACATCAATGGAGTAAGGGAGACATGTTCGTTCAGAGCCAAGGTGGAACAGTGCAATCGAGTGCAGCTTAAGTGCTAAAAATATGTGCCGAAGCCACCAGTCAGAGATTCCTCCCGAAAACAGATGGATAGTCTCAAAGCATTCATAAAACGGAAGTTAGCCAGCGAGGCTGCCATCCAACAACAAGAACAACAAGATCGGAAGATGGCAAGAGCTAACAAGGCTAGTCCGAACAGCCAGGGAACAGGAGGCAAAGCTCTGGTGAAAAAAGGTCGGCACCCACTACCCGCCTACGACAACAATTCAGGGGCATTGCAAGAGTCGACACACCAATGAACCACCTACGACAATCAATCAAGGGCGTGTCATGAGCAAGTGCACCGACGAGCCACCTATGACAACTCCAAGATGGCATGCGAAAATACCACTCGCCACCTCATGCGTACGTGTGTATGACATTCCCGAAGGTGGTAGATGGTGCACCTCTGCCAAAAGGTAAATTTGGCATTATCTCTCAACGGCATATTTATTTTCCACCAACTTCAATTTCCTTCCAAATCCATTGCATGTTTAATTTTAGTCACTGCATACCTCATCTTGTGAATTTTTATATACTGTTGCATTTCAAAAAAAAAGGGGCATGGTCGGCTGGCCGTCATGATGGCCGGCCGACCGTCTGACCGGCCTCCTCCGTTTTTGCTTTTGGTGCATGCCAGCCACTTTATTTAAAAAAAAAGGGTGGTCGGCCAACCCCATCATGGCCGGCCGACCGACCCTCTCATCTCCTTTCTTTTCTTTCTTCACTCCCTGGCACTTTCGGCGCATGCTTGGTCATCCGGCATCCTCATAATGGCTAGCCAACACCTCTTTTACTTTTGCTTTTTGCTCATGCGCACTTAAATGATCACCTGGCTCTGCATGCATGACCGGCCGTCCGACGCACTGCCTACCCGGCACCAGCACATGGTCGCCCGACCAGGGGGCGTGGCCGCCCGACCAAGGGCGCGGTCAGCTAACCGAGGCCGAGGTCGCCTGACCCCATGCTTGCTGCCCCTCGCCTATAAAAGGCACCTCCAACCCTCTTGCTCAATGCACTAGGCAGCATCACACTTCTCCCCCTTAAAACTCTCTTGTTTAGTGCTTAATCAAGCTTTAGTGCTTAGCTAAAATAATCTCCAAATAAAATCTTGTAGCCACATAAATCCAAGCTCTTAATCTCTCTCTCTCTTGGCAAGCACTAGAACAAGTTGTGGTGGTGTCACACCCCACAAGGATGACTAGCGACTAATGCTAATACTTTTCTGTCATCTTGTAGTTCTTGTGTTCATTTTTTGTGCAAGATGAGACGCACATTAAAGAGGACTAGGAATGCAATAAGCAGGGCAGTACATCTCCTCACGTCCTCTGGTTTGAAGGGACACAGACTCCTGAACGGCGTTCGATAGCGGCTCCTCAAGTGTTGGACCGCCGGAGGAAGAAGCAACCTCATCAAACGCTAGGTCGGTACTACTGCTGGACTCCCACATCTAGACACAGAACCAAGACGAAGCCGACCTACTGAGGTGACTCCACACAAAGCCCATCAGCCTCACGAAATGCTTTGACGAAATGTTCATGACAAGCACAGTTATGTCCAATGAAATTCGAAGAAATTTTCAGTACAATAGGCTGGGTAAAATTTGCGGACATCTGTGAAGGAGGCATAGCGCTCCTCACCAAGGAGTTTTTATGACCCTCCGAGTAGAGACACTACAGCCCAACACGACTGTTCACTTCAGACTATTTAACACTGAGCATTAACTGACACTTCATCAGTTCAACGATGCTCTCGGATTCTCACCGCGCTGCTCTTTATTAGCTGAACCCGTAGGTTTTAATTCACAAGATGTAACACCCTGAATTTTACTTTCAGCAGTTTAAATAAAATTAATATGCTTTATTTAATTTTCTAACGATTATGCCTAGCCTTGCATGTTAGGATTTAATTTATTTAGGCAATTGATTAAAATATATCATAGGTCAACCTTGTTGATGCATTCATGCCGCATGCATATTTTTATTTGTGTGTGAAGAACTATTCTAAATGCGTTTAGTTATCGTCGAGTTGCTTCTGGGAATTTTCCGGATTTATCTGGAGGCTTTTCCTATTTTCCCTAAGCAAACTCCTTTTATTCGAAGCTCCTTTAATCCTTTTCTTGAGCTCTAAATATTTTATTTGAGTTCATTGGTGCCAAAACATTTCTAGGAATTTTTCTGGAATTTTTGGAGCCATCGGAGTATTCTTCGGAACACGGATAGTGATTCTAGCTTTTCTGGAATTATTTTATTCCCCGAAATTGAATATTCCGAAAATAGGTCGAATTTAACTCGGCCCAAACCGGTGCATATATATATTCATCAGAATCCTCTCGTCGCGCTCTTTTCCAAACTGGTCTCCATTTTTCCATCCCGAAACCCTAGCTCCCTAGATCTAAGGAAGAAGTTCGGAAGGTGCTCCAACTCTGGCGAACGTTCAGTGAGGATTTTCTCCGCGCACGGGCATGTCCGGCGAAATCTGAGGGTACCACGACGTTCATCTTGTCGAGCACTTCGTTGGGGTGGTCTCTGTTTCACAAGGACCTCTCCGGTTTCTCCTACATCTACGTTTCTTCCCCAACTCCGGTGAAAAACTCCAACTCCGGTGAGCTATTTTCCTTGTCTCCGTCCTTTCTCGCTCTATGTGCCCACCTGCTTCCAGTCTCCCGCGCGTAGACACGCTCCTGCTAACCACGAGCACCGGCCTACATGTGCCCCCACGCCTCTGCGCCGGTTTCCGTGTTGGCACCAAAGCAGAGCCGCGCGGCGCGCCCCTAACCCAGCCCCGCCTGGCCCCATCCGCCGTACCGCGTCCTGCTCCTGCCGCCGGCTGCAGGTAGCAGAGCGGAGCGAATGAGGCTCCCATGCCCTTGCTGCCTCCCCTGGCTTGTGCTGCGCGTCCAGTGGCCATCCTCGCCGTTTCCCATTCAGTCCTCTGCAGCAGATCTCGATCCGGTAGCACAAGATCTGCGAGATCTTTTGTAGCCGCGACTCTGTGGGCAACTGTGTGGTGCCGGACCAAGCCAATCACATAGAGCCATGTCGTCGCTACCACTGACTTTTTGCACAAACAGCCCTGCGCTCTTTGGGATTTAACCCGCAGTCCGGCAAAACAGTGGCAGACCTTGTTTTTAACAGTTTAAACCCCGGTTTTCGAATGTTCTTTACAACCGAGCCCTTGCGACCTTCAAAACCTCATATCTCCTTCGTTTTAAATCCGTTCTTGGTGATTTGCGCGCTCACGTGTTTGTAGCAACACGTAGAATAATTTTATAAATGTTTTACACCCTGTTTTTATGTAATGGTGTACTGTTTCTTATCGTTTCGCCTTTGTTTGCTTGCATGTGTGATTATGTGGATGCTTGTATGGCGCTATGATCATGCGTAGACGTTGATCCGCCTGTTGAGTTTGAAGAACTACCTCCAGAAGCCTCTGAGCAGCAGCAAGAAAATTTTGAAGAAGGCAAGTATAACATAAACAACACCCAATAACTCTTTTTAATCACTGCATGTGCATTTAATTTTGTATGACTAAAGGATATTACCTTAGCAACTTTTATCCTGATATTCACCCTCGGGAATGCATTTGGTTATGTCATGCTCGGTGCAAGCGCGAACTCGTGTCCTTTTGCGTAATTAATTTTGACTAATGGTTCTATGCAATTAATTACTGGGCTTGACCATGAAGCGGTTCATGTCCATTTTAATAATCTGTTTTTTTAGCAACATGGTTTAGGGATGCGAGAGCAATGTGCTCGTGTGCTTTTGCGGCTTCTCTCCTTAAGGACCGGTTCACAAAGCGACCACCTGGGACAATAGTGCTACTATAAGGCCAGAATGGGATGGACATAGCTGATTAATTAGATTGTTTTAGTTTGTTGTAACTTACCTGCGGGGCAAGAGGGGAGGTTAGCTTCTGTGGTCGCTACTCTACCTTAGGTTGAGTGTGCTTCATGTGATGTATGTGCTTCTCCCTTTGTGAGGCGGACACCACCGTTGCGACCCTGAATCCTTAGCGGTTACATCTTACTAAAATGATCTTTGTAAAGGCTTCGTAGTGTGCTTGCTAGTCATCTCACCTAAGGTGTGTGATGAACCCCTAGCGTAGCGCATGACATGTGGGTAAAGATGTACAACCTCTCGAGAGTGTAAAACTGACATGTCAGTCATGCTCACGGTTATGAGCGGCCCAGACCCTTCCCAGTGATTAGCGATGTTCAAAGGTTTTGGTTATGGTGATGGTTATACCAACTAAATGTTATTTACTTCTTTATGCCATATCTTTGGGTTAATTGTTTTTTTAATCAATAATAGTAAACATGCTTTAAATAAAGATAATCAATTTAAAAGCACATGTAGTCTGTGAGCTAAACCTAGAGCCTCATGGTTTATATTATATTTGTTGAGTACGAGTTGCTGTACTCAAGCTTGCTTCTTTATATTTATTCCTTGTTTTGGGGAAAAATCCAACCCCTACTCAGTTGATGGAGATGTTGAAGATTATGTGAAGACTACGATGTGTATTAGGCGCTTCGTTCACCGGTCAACATCTCTGTGCCACCCTAGTTATATTTTGTTTTACGCTTCCGCAATGCTACGCTATACTCTGAGTTAAAGACTTGTGTTTCGGTGTAATAATGAGATGTTTAAATGTTATATACGCTTTTATCTTTGAAATGTGTCTGTGGTACCTATGTAATTTGTAATGTATATGCGAGACTTGATCCTGGCGCATATATATTTTGCACGGTTTTGTTCGTTGGAAACCGGGCGTGACACAAGAGTTCTAGAGAGAGTTAGCTAGACCTGACTATAAGGGGAAGAAAAGCATCACACACATTAAGCAACCCACCATGCGTTTCATGGCCCGTTAGATTACAATGATAGTCCTTCGCTGTGATAACACATGCTATGTGACCGTGGAGGACCTAAAAATCCTCTACGCCATGTGGCGTAAGCAGAAGTATGCACCGGTTCTACGTATACTCACTCATTGGATGAAACTAGCTCGGGATGAAAACTCCATTACAATCACGTCCTTTGTGATGATGATTGCATCTGAGCTAGGGGTGTTAGCAAATGCCCAGGTGGCGTTTCTACCCCTTGATACACCGAACTTAATTACAGAGAGCCACTTTATCCAGGGGCACTTCCTACGCAAGGTGCCTAGCACTAAGACCTATGTCATGATTTACAAGGGGTACGACTTTGAAGTGCCTCTGCCAGCACAACACTTCAAACTCTACTCCGTGGAAACTCTTTCTATGCCATTAGAGGGACCCGCTACACCATTAGAGGAGCCACGACACAGTGTTGCAGGAGTCATGACTAGGGCACAGAGAAGACCAGCCGAGGAACGCATGCGAGAGCAAGCACAGGAGGTGCAAGCCGCCGGGACGGGACCTACATGGTTCCATACCGCAGCGGGCGCATCCTGGCAAAGTCAGGAAGAAGACCACACTTGGCAACCCCAAGGAGGATCTGCACACACGTCATGGGGATATGATTCTAGTGTTGTGCATTCTCAGCAGTTTGGTGGTGGTGGAGGAACCTACTATCGATCTAGGTCAGGGCCATACGGGGCAGGACCATCTGCGTCACCACGCTTTGCAGCGGATCCTTTGGCTGCCGTTTTTGGGACCCTGACCGTCCAAGACCAATGCACTACTGGGATGGCGTAGCAGCTTAACCAGATTGATGTGCACACTCAGATTATCCAGCAGACCCAGAATGAGCATTACAACCGTCTCCTAGAAATAGAAGCAACAGCCCAGTGCACTTTCGACGAGTCCCAGTGTTTCTTCCAGTACCACGGGTACTACCCTCGGTAGCTTCATTGAATCTTGGGGGGAAAACCCAATCGACAGCTGGGTATGTATGTCAGTCCCCTTGCTCAGTGACCACCTATGTATCTGCCTTGAGAGAGATCACTATTAATAATTAGTTTAATTTAGTTTGTTTCATTTAAATTTTATTTATGCTTTACTAAAAAAACTGGACCATAATAACTCCCATGCTCAAATGATAGATTCACATGCAAGCTTCATTATGGAAATGATGAATAGTTGCTCTATCAAGTGAATGATTTAATTCTTGCATGTGACTTATGCTTAGCTTAGTTTTGAGTTGTGAATAAAAGAAGTAAAACCAAGTTACTATCTTGTGGATGCCATTTGCGAAAACAAGCCTAAGTTGTTGGGAAATGATGATATGACTTAAATGTGGGATGATTCTTTCATGTTCCTAGTAGGATGAACATCTCAGGTCTTTATGTTTAAAAAGACAAAATATAGCTCCCCCTCGGTCATAAATGCCTACCAGAGCCAAAAGTACTTCAAGTAGTTGAAACTGCTACAAAGAGCTACTTAGAGATGTTTTTAACTTTGTCAAATTTTGAGTCTCTTTGAGTAGAAATATCACTTTCTGTTGATAGCTGGAGTACAAAATCACAAGTGCAAGTGGTCCATTTCAGACTTTGCATCCACCAAAAAGTCTCCAAATACTTATCATAATCCCCCAGCCTTCAAATCCAAAGGAGTAAGGGTATGGAGCTAAAAAGAAAAGCATGCAAAAGCATGGCAAAAAGAAAGAAAAAAATGCGTGCAAATGCACGGCAAAAAGAAAAGCATGCAAGTTCAAGCATGGCAAAAATAAAGTCTCCATACCCTCTCCAAACTCATAAAAGGCTACAAGGGATGAAAATCAAGAGAAGGAGACATCAGTGCCACCACTCATACTCCAACCATCATATAGAAGAAGTGATAGAGTACACTTCTTGGTCCAATCTTTGGCTTAGCAAAATAAACATCCTAAGTGTGCCACATTGTCCCCACCTAAAGCTACACAAAGGCCTTAGTGTAGGAAAGTGTTGGCCAACTTGTGGCCCTTGGTGAGGAAACACCTTTGAGCGATCGAGAGTACCTTGGCGAAGCTGCTTTTGTTTTGAAAATTTAGAAAAAAACACCTGAGAAGGACATCCAAAAGGGGCAAGACAGAAGTACTCCTGCACTAAAGTCATTCCATTTCCCAACCACCCAAGGCGAGGTAAGCAAAAAGATGCACCATAGGTATTGCAAAAGGTGAACTTCAATTATTTCACTACTTAGAACAAAAGTTTGAGTATTGAGTCATGTATAAGAATTACTCTTCATCTTCGATATTGCAGCAACTCCTGATCCACTTTCAGTCTTAGTTTTGCTCGAGGACGAGCAAAAGTTTAAGCTTGGGGGGGTGTTGACGGTCATAATCTCACGCTATCTACCATCAATTATCCACCAAATGAAGTAAAGCATGTGAATAAAATGGACTAACCCCTACCACTAATGAGTTCCATAAGATGTACATGAATATTTGGATGCAGGTACCAAAATACACATAAAATAGCTGAAAATATGTTAAGGACCAAAGTTGAGCATCAATGGTGAAAAGGATCCAGGTCGGCCGACCAGTGCCAGGGTCGCCCGACCCTGTCTGGGTTGGCCGACCTTGTGGCTGGGTCGCCCGACCACCTGTCACGGTCACCCAACCATCCCTCGGTGCCCAAATGCCAAGTCACTAATCTAGCACACAAAGAAACACAATTCAAGGAAGATCCAACCATTGTATCAAGCATCCAAAGAATCTAAGGGCCCAAAGACCATCAAACCACGGATCGGTGACATCACTAATCCAGGAGATGAGCCATGCCACAAATCAGGGAAGGACACATGGTCGCCCAACCATGCATGGCCCTCATTTTACATGTGCACCACCCATTTCAACTGCCAACCGACGTGAGGAAGCAAGATCAAGCCATTGGATGGCCAAGTCGGTGGATCGGGCGGTCGCCGGACCATAGGGCTAGGTCGGCCGACCCCCTACATGGTTGGCTGACCACCGCCTTTCCCCCTAAACTGACCTAAGCCACCTATAAATATCCCCCTCACTTGCTGGACTATAAATAGGCCCTGAGAGCTCATTTGTAAAAGTGTGGAGAAGTTGAGAGCTACATTCTACCTTAGAGAGTCCCATTTCCACATCTTAGTAGTTAGGATAGTCTTGGGAGTTAGAGTGAGTCGAGCTTTGCCTTGGAGTTCTCAGAGATATCTCTGAGTCTGCGGTAAAGTTATTGTATCTTTGTACTCTTATCTTCAGTATAATATATTTATGCTTTACTTTATTTCTATCTCTTACAAGTGTGGTGTACCTATCTTTGCATGCTTGCTAGGCTTAGGCTGTGGTTATCTTGGTTAGTCAAGTCCTGTTATTCTTGCCAGTGCTATACTCCAATTTGTATGCCAGGCTCTGGTTAGGTCCTCTCCTCTGATCAAGGACGATCTATTGTTACTCAAGCTTCGCTTGAGTACAGTTTATAGCGTGCCATCCTCTCCACGCAGATTTGCTTGGTAGCCCTACTCAGTGACAGCATGTGGTGTGCCTCTGTAGTCCAGGTCCATTCATTCGAGACGCCCGTAGGTGACAGCCGGGTTCTCTTTCGGTGGTCAACTATCTACCCCTGACCCCTCGAGGGCGCTGGAATTTCGCTCGATGTGAGACCCTGACTTGTTTACTTGAGTTTCTTTAGTTAACCATGACATGGCCTTTGCAGCCGAATAGAATTGAGTTTGGGAACTTTATCTCACTCGGTGTCCTCCCAGGCAACTATACCTCTCTACGTGTATCTTAGGTAGTTTATTTACTTCTTCAGCATGCACCTATCTTTATCAGGCTTACCCCTATCTAGATACTAGTTGGTACATTTATTAAAGTACGGATCTTTCGGTTTGAGTTTAACCAATTATGCTCTCTCACCTGCTGCTTCCCTGTGGATAAATACAATACTCAGAATACTCTAGGTGAAAGGCTACTGCGGTCTCCGTGCACTTGCGGAGTAAAACCTGTTAAGGCTAAGAGGCGCCAACGATGACCTGTAGGTCTGTGTCACCTTCTGCTTCTATTTACTCTCCCTAGAGTTGTGGCTGCCGAACAGCATGACCACCTCATTGTTGATGCGGGGAAAGCTGGGTCCTTCATTGTTGTCGCGGCGATCGGGCTTGCTCTTGTCATCACAGTTGTGATACTCCATATCAAATAGCCACTTTAAGTGCATAGCATGCAATGCATAGCCCTCGAACTTTTGTATTTGGACCCCTGCTTGAAACTGTAAAAATCTAGGGCTAATTTGCAAAAGGGTTAAAGTTAAAAAAAAGAGAAAAAAATTGTGATGCCCTAGGCATCTCCCAAGCATTATTATGCGCATAATTTGCCTAATTACTTTTCATAAGCATCATTGCATCTTATACTAATGTGCATCTAAGTAATCATGGTGAAAGTAGCTAAGTGATGCATTCAGTTTCATAAAAGTGATGCTATAATGAGAGCATAACTTAAAACCTAGAGACATTTAGGTAGAACTTCTTATACCAAACTTGAAGGTCTTAAGGTGGTAAACAACTTTGTCAATTAGAGCTCAGATGGAAGATGGGCTTAACTAAGTGCAAAGGGGCTTTTGGTGTTACCCAACAAACATACTCCAAATCTGGCTATTTAGAATTCTTCTTTTTTCTATGACCTAGAGTCCTTTTCATGTAAAGGTCCAATTGGGAAAGTTTTAGGTTATGAAATCCTGAACAACTTTGTCAAAAAGACTTTTGGGAGAAAATGGCTAGAAATAGGACTTTTGTTTTTTCTAAGGAAAATAGTTCTCAGTCCAAACTGAGGGCTGACAGTTAAACTCGAATTTAAATCAAACTTGTAGCCGGAATTTGAAATTGGTGCTTTTGACAAAGTTGTAGGGTTCAAAAAGTACAACATTTCTTTCAATTGGGTCTTTTTCAAATTCGACCCCTAAGGTGTTCAAAAAGAGCAATTTCTAAAACATGTCTCAGCAGTCAAACAGTTTTTCCTTTTTCCCGATTTTATTTTTTCCTCCGTGTCACTGACAGGTGGGTCCCACTCGGCAGACCCACCCGCCATGCGGCGCCGGCGTCCGGCGCTACTGGCCACGCGCCGCTGCCACCGCGGGCACACGTGGCCAGCGCGCCACGCCGCGGCCACGCGCCGTGGCCGCGCGCGGACAGCGCGCGCAGGCGTGCCACCAAGGCGAGGGCGAGGCCCCGACCTTTTCCCCCAACTCCATTCGCGCGCCCACCCTTCCGCTCAGCCTCTGCCCGCCTCGTTCCCGTCGTCCGCCATTGACGGCGAACTTCGAGCTCGAGCTCGCCCCGCCCCCTCCGTCGCCCCCCGTGCCTCCCCACCTACCCCGCGACCTTCGCCTCACTCCCGCGCACCTCGCGCCCTAGACCTCGTCGCCGTTCCCCGCCCGGACGCCGAGGTTCGACCTTGCCTCGACGTCGCGCCGCGCCGGTTCACCCTCAGTTCACCTCCGCCACCCGCCTCGTCCACGCCGTCTCCGCCGTCACCACCTCCCCAAGGTAGAAGCCCCGTACGGGGAACACCTTCCCCAACTCGTGTCGCGGCCGCGGCGAGCCCCGGCTCGCCGGCGCGCGCGCGCCCTCCCGCGCGGCCGCGGCCGACGCGAGGAAGAAGATGGGGGCCGGGCAAATTTCAGATCCGGCCCCTGCTTTTCCCCTTAATTGCGAATCAGTCCACCGCGCTGTGCACTGAGTCTTGTAGATCTTGCGTACTAGCCCCTGGGGTTTTGAAATAATCACAATCTAGCCCCTAATTCTGTTGAATTTCTTTTTAAAATTGATTATTTCGACAGAAATCTTTGAAAAATCCTAGAAAATTCAATAAAAATCAGAAAAATACCAAATTAGTTGCTTTGTGCTCCTTATAAATAGATCTACAGAATGGATATGATGGTTGAGAAGGAAAAGACAGTTTTGCCCCTGTTTTTGAGCAAGCATGAAAAACCTTGATAAATAGGAAATATGGGTAAAATGAACTTCAAAAATTGTGAAATTTGGACAGAGGCCTTATTATGCTGTATAGGCTCTGTATAAATTTTGGTAGCTCAAATATTCACTGTTAATTACCATTTTACCCCTACATATGAGTTTAGCATAGAAATAAGTGAGAAAATGTTGTTTATATAGAAAATTAGGCTCTAAATAGTTGTATGTATTTTATTTGTGCTCCTTATGGCATAAAGAGCTCACTTTTGATATGGAATGCCATGCATGCCAGAGTTAGTTAGTGATTTGATATTGATAAGTACATGCAGGTTTAAAATTAGTAAATATAAAATATGGGCTAAATGAGGGTCAAAACTTCTGATTTTAGGGCAGCAACCTTGCTAGTATAACCTAGACTTAGTATAAGAGTTGGTAGTTTGAATGCTTGCTATATTGTCCCTACCTAGTAGTTAAGACTATAGTGAACCATGAAAAGAGTTCTGAATGGTAGTAGGCACCGGTCTTTTCACTTAAGCCGATGCGATTCCGTCACACCCCCACGCTGTTTTATGTGACAAGCTAAGCTATCATAGATGATGGCTTGTACGATTTCTTAGTATGAAACGATCTTCGCCTCGATATGCATAACTCTGTACCATGAATCATAAGTTCACTGATCTACTGCATCACACTCGCATAATAAAGCAAGCATTGCACTAATACATACTTCAACTGCATCATGTCATACATATAGATTCCACGGACGAAGAACCACCGCCGAACCAAACCGTCGCGGAGGAACTCGAAGAGGAGTTGCACCAGGAACCAGAGGGCCAGCAGCAGGAACCCGACTACGCTCCGGAGGAAGCTACTGATCCTAGTGAAGAAGGTAGGCAGGACCATACTCTACCCAGCAAACAAGTTATACTTGATAATTACGCATATGCATTAGGAGTTGTTTGGAACCAATTGCATTAGACTTCCTGGCCGCCCTGGCCTTAGCACCTATACATAGAGTTCGTAGGACGAGTATGCCTAGAAATTGCTAGGTACGGGTAGATGTGATGCCCCAGGCATCTCAAATGCATTACACTAAAAACATTAGTATAATGACATCTTTTCAAAGGCATTTTATCTTGAAAAGCATGCTTAAACTAGGTCAATTGAGCAACTAAACTTAGTTTTCAGAAAAACTGTGTTTGTATTGCGGATATAACTTTAAGACAATTGTGTTTTTCATAAAACCTTACATACCAAACTTGTAGGCAATTCCATAAGGAATGACTTTGGTATTTTGTGTTTTGGCATGCATGAATGTTGAAATCTAGTTTTGGGTCATTTTATATGAAAATGTGACTTCTTCCAAATTCAGCCCTGTTTGGTAAATTCAAAATTTTGTGAAACAAAATTCAAAATCTTGCCATATCATGAATACCAAAGTTGTAGACCATGAGATTATATGCAACTTTGGTATATTTCACCTTTTATGAAAATGCACCTAAGATGGACTTTTATAATTTCCAAGTTGGGGCTTTCAAATGGTCAAACAGGAGTCAGCAAGTTGATTTCAAATTTAAATCATTTTATATTTGGAATCTGGTATACGTCCTTTTGACAAAGTTGTAGATTTCAAAAAGTACAACATTTCATTAAATTGGGTCTTTTTCAAATTCGGCTCCTAAATTGGTCAAATTTACGAAATTCAGAAACCTGTTCAGCTGGTCAAAGGGGATTTTTTTTTCGTTTTTCTTTTATTTTCTAGTCTCTATGACATGGGGGACCCACCTGTCAGGCCCGCCGCGCCAGCGCACCGACGGCTTTTCCCCGCTTCCTCGCTCGATGCACCGAGTCCATACACCGTACTCTCTGTTCCCGGGAATGGCCCCACCTGTCAGCCACAGTGGTCCATAGACCCGGTTCACCCGCGCGCGCTCCCTCTTCTCTCCCCGCCCGAGGCGCGTCCACGCGGCGCAGCGCGCCGAGCGCCGTGGCCACGCGCCGGCCGCCCTGGCCGTCGTGGCCACGCGCCGCTGCGCGCGCGCGGACAGCGCGCTCGGCACGTCCTCAAGGCCGGGACGGGGTCTCGACCTCCGTCCCCGAAGCCTCACTCTCGCGCTCGCCCTTTCCGCTCTCTCTGCTCACTCTCGCGTCGTCCGCCATTGACGGACCTCGACCGAGCTCGCCCCCAGCCATTTCCGTCCACTCCCGAGCTCAACCGTCACCGCGACGGGCTTCGCCGCCCTCGACTCTACCTTCCCGTTCAGACCGCGGCGTCCGAAGCCCTTCTACCCCGGCGTATTGCACCGCCGAACCTCGCCGGTCAAGGGCACTCGTCGCCGACCCTCCCCGCGGTCTTCCCCGCCGTCTGAGGTAGTGGATAAAGTTCCCCGTCCTCTCCTCTCTCTCCCCGACACTCCGCGGCGAGCTCCCGAGCCCCGCAGGGCCGAGATTGGCCGCGCGCCGCCGGAGTTTCCCCTCCCGTCGCGAGGAAGAAGACGACGGGAGGAGGAAGACGCACATTTTGCGCTATCGCCCTCCGAGTTTAACAGTTTTACGTTTCCATACCGAGCACTGTACACTGAGTCTTGTAAATCTTGCACAGGAACCCTCAGAAACTATGAATATTTATAGATAGGTCATGAGTCTGTGTATTTTCGATTAAAATGCTTTTAAAAAGGCTGAAACTTTGAAAAATCATAACAAAGTGTATAAAAATCCAAAAATAGCAAACTTTGTTGCATTGTGTTCCTAATAAATAGATCTACAGGATGGGTATGATGGTTGAGTAGGAAAGGACAGTTTTGCCCCTGTTTCTTTTCAAACATATAAAACTCTAATAAATAGGAAATAAGGACTAAATGATCTCCAAAAAATAGCCAAATTTGAGCAGGGACCTTGTTTTTATATGTAGGTTCTGTATAAAATTTGTTGACCCTAGCCCTTGCTGTTGAATTACTATTTTGCCCTTGTCTTGCTCTAGGCACGTATTACACTTAAGAAAAAGGTTAATTTGGTGAATAATGTTTCAAATATGACTTTAAGGTTGATATGAGCTATAGTTATGGGATAACTTGCTAGAATTGGAGATGATGCATGTAAGGTTTTGGCTCTAAGTGAAAGCGGGTAGAAATAATGCACTTGTATGAAAGTTTCGGTCACTTCACATGAAGCGGTGCTATTTTCGCTACGCACACCCCACGTTATTTTATGTGACAAGTTAAGCTGTCGTAGATGATGGCTTGTACGATTTCTTAGTACGAAACAACTTTCGCCCCAATATGCATAACTCTATACCCTAAATCATAAGTTCACTGATCTACTGCATTACACTTACATCATAAAGCAAGCATTGCACTAATACATGCTCCAACTGCATCATGTCATGCATATAGATTCCACGGACGAAGAACCACCGCCGAACCAACCCGTCGCGGAGGAACCCGAAGAGGAGTTGCACCAGGAACCAGAGGGCCAGCAGCAGGAACCCGACTACGCTCCGGAGGAAGCTACTGACCCTAGTGAAGAAGGTAGGCAGGACCATACTCTACCCAGCAAATAAATTATACTTGATGATTACGCATATGCATTAGGAGTTGCTTGTAACCAATTGCATTAGACTTCCTGGCCGCCCTGGCCCTAGCACCTATTCCTAGAGTTCGTAGGACGAGTATGCCTAGAAATTGCTAGGTACGAGTAGACACGAGTGTGTGTACTCGTCACGTAGGTGTTTTCAAAATCAAAAGCTTACAGTTATATCACTGGTAATTGTTGCTCATGAAGTAAATGGAGACCGGGCGGAGATTTTTTTTCAGTATTTACTATTCATGATATCGCACCCGGACTCCGCCCGAGTCGTATAAGGCCCGTTCGCTGTTCGCCTATTGGTCGGCATAACATTGCTAAAGTGCTTATCCGGGGAATGGGACCGGAAAAGTCTTTCCTGGGCTCGTCCGAAGCACAGAGACACGTTCCTACCCGCTGGTTGAGAGGAAGGTCGCCCGGGGGAGCTTGGTACTCATGACGGGGAGACCGAGATGTCGGCAGGCTCGTCATGGGGGCACAACCCGGGGGCTAGGCGGGAGTGAATCGAACTTGGGACGAGGCAGGTTAAGATTGGGGCTATATGTGGGAACGCGATGGCTAGTAAGCATATACCCCTGGCATGATAGTTATTCCCGGGAATTAAAAATCGATTCGAATCGCTGATGCCCACCAGGTGTGGGAATGCCAATGCCTTTGACGTTCAACGTAGTAATTACTTAAACTCTCAGATGCTTAATGCTCATGATTTTTTTTGAATACTACATGTTTGATCAGAGATGTTACATTACGGAAATTTACTGTTATGTTGACAATCGTACAGACAATGAAACTTGATGTTATGTTAGTAAAGTTGCTGTAAAAACTAAAAGCTAAGGATCCACTTGCTAATAAGCTGCTTCGCGTCAGCCGTAAACCAAATCCATTAAGACCTACTGAGTAATTAGTACTCAGGGTTTGCCCCCACATTTTGAGCGCAGGTATGGAATTCTTGGTGTGCGCCTGTGTTGGAGGCGGGGCATGCCCTCATGTAGGATGAAGTGACTAAGTGGCACGAGGACAACATCGGTGGGCTCGATGTTGTACCTCCAATGCAAAACTTTTGGTGATAACATGGTGATCTAAACTTATATTTTCCACTGCGAGAGACTTTCAAACTTGCTACCTTATAACTTTATGTTGGACTTGTATTTTATGTAAAAACTGGTTTGTAACTAAGTTTAACTTTCTACTATTCAACTGCCTGCGATGATGTATCTGTTGTGGCTCCATCGTGAGTCAGATGTGTATGATGTCGGTTCCTCTGGGAAAAGGTAATATCGGGAGTCGAATGACTCTCGACGGACGACCGGGTTTAGTTCGGTCTAATCGCACTGCGAGCCAAAGGTGGCAGGTGTGCTTAGCCCGGATTAAATCGGCGGTTCCGCCACAGCTGGTATCAGAGCCGATCATACACAGACAACAGACATATCATCCAGTTTTGATTTGCAAACCTATTTTCGAAAATCCTTTATGAAGTATTTGAGAAATGAGAGTATCGATATGCCCATATTAAGGATGTTAGTGAAATACCAGGTGACATCGCTAACATTCTGACCTAGATAGAACTCATATGCATATTCGGCGCTTTGGGAAGCAACATTTCGGCCATAGCTATCCCCAGTACTGGCGGAGCGCTATTGGGATTTGCGGACTGTTGCGAACCCTGCATTCATGCTGATAGGGCAGAACTCTTTAAGGGGGGTGGTCACGCCATTGGAGTGTTTCGTGACCACTTTTCCTTCAACCGAAATTATAGCTAGATCTTGTTGGCCACCGTTTCTCTCCCCAGCAATTCCCCAGTACTGGAGGAAGACTGGGTGTGTTGGGAGAAAGGGCGCCACTACGTCGTCCACCAGACGTAGCTTAAAGAAAGTCGTGGATACCACTTTTAAGGTTAGAGTGGTAATGATTGGTCATGGTAATGATGATGGTATGAGCATGCATTTTTCTGCAGGTACACTAACCACGTGCGAAATTAAGAACGAGTAGAGAACGACTAGTTGCATTAGAGAGTGCCGTGCATATATGTCACCGGATACTCGTTAGATATATACATTATACATAAGGTGTGTGATGTGAGAACGAATAGGACGAGTCATGCATCATGTTTACTTTTATTTGTTCATGCTTGGGGGATTATTGTTAAAAGTCAAATAAGTGAAATGAAAGATTCAAAGATGTTTTCTGCACCCATCACCCACTTAACCGTTGAAGTTATATGCAACCTATGCTTATCACTGATTAAAATCTCTTTTAAAAACAGATGGCCAGGACCAAGCAAACCGCTCGTAAGGCCACCAGTGCGAGGGGACTCCGCGTACAGGAGGGAAGGGCTGCTCCCCTCCCACCAGTGACTCACACCCCTCCTCAGTTTGAGAATGGGATGGTCCACACCCGTTGCCGTGAGGAGAATGGCCTTGCGTAGATCCTTTGTCGGGCTCTGCGTGAGATGAGGCGCAGACCGTGCCCCTTCTTCTCCGTGCAGACTGTGCACGCGGAGGGACACTGCATGGCCAGTGTTGTCCTTCCTTCGAGCCACACCGCGGTCCGGCAGACGATCACCGTCTACGGGGCCAATGAGGAGGACGCTTACGACAAGGTCACCCTAGCAGCCATCACCTCACTCAGCTCCTCGGGTGCAGCAGGGATGTCAGTGCTGCGCTACCTCCCCACCGACGGCTACGACGACGAGTGGCTCCGTCGTCACAACATGCTGGAGGAGCGGATTGACACCAGGCCCTATGCTGCGACCATGCAGTTTGCTCACAGCGTACACGGGATGTACCTCCGTGCCGAGGACCGTGTCGCCCACTACCGTGACCAGCACATGTATGCACAGGACCGTATTGAGGAGCTGGAGGCGGAGTTGGCTGAGGCACAGCAGCGCCTGGCACAGTACGAGCAGGACCCTTCAGTTGCCCCTGTGGTGGAGGATGAGGGCAGCATGGTGTCTGACGCGCGTAACGGGCGTTAGAGACTTTGACAATAGCACTGTGTGATGAAGCCTTTTGTAGATGGTGCACGTTGTGAGCGATGTTTTGTACTATATCGCTCCGTGCAGTTTATCATGACTGTACTAAACAGTGGTGAGGTCGAGAGAACTCACTTATGTACGTCATGTAACCTAATGTAGAACCTTAAGTTAGTGTTCCGAGGTGATGGATGAGATGGCCCATGTGTGTACTAAGTAAACCTTTAGTTTATTAAGACTCTATAAGTATGGTTGCAGTAACTGTTGAGTGCGCATGGATGATGCGAATGATGCGATGTCGTTAAGCTTGGCCTTGAGAGATAAAGTCTAACTGCTTTGTTACAAGTTTACTTGTACTCACAAATTACCTATAGTCCTATGATCTTGCTGTCACCGTATTTCTGCACAAGGGCTATTGGGCTGAACCCATATGATTCCATTTTGCAGATGGTGAACACTCGCACTGGTCAGTCATCGGGGCAGTCAGCGCAAGGCGCTCCACCCCCGCCAGAGCTGGCCACCTTGGTGGTCCAACAAGCTGAGCTGATTCGGTTATTAGCAGAAGACCGTCAAGCCCGTGGACAACAACAGCCGCGGGAGTACAGGCCACGTGGCATTACTTACCAGGACTTCGAGGGGCTGCGACCCCCGGTTTTCACCAACTGCCCAGAGCCACTGGCGGCAGACGACTGGCTTCGCACTGTCCAGTCCAAGTTTACCCTTCTGCCAGGGATCAATGAGCAAGAGAAGGCTCGATTTGCTGTTCAGCTTCTTCATGGGCCTGCGGGAGCGTGGTACGCCACTTTCCTCGCCATGCAGGAAGAGGGCCATGAGCCCACATGGGAGGAGTTCCGTCAAGCTTTCCGGGCTCACTACATCCCGGCAAGTTTGATGGAGCAAAAGCGTCGCGAGTTCCGAGACCTCAAGCAGGGCAACCGGACCGTGATGCAATATGTGCAGACCTTTATCCACCTCTCTCAGTATGCTCCGAGAGATGTTGCTACTGAGCCGGAGCGGGCCGAGAGACTCCTAGAGGGCCTTGACCCTACCCTCCGGACTCACTTGGCACGGCGCTACCAGAGCTTCACTGAGCTGGTAGACACTGCTCTCGAAATGGAGAATCGTCTCCGTGCTGCTAACGAGGATCAGAAGCGCAAAAGGATAGTCAACACATCAGCGACGGGCCCTTCACAGAAGCAGAAGACCGCATACAAACCTCAACAGCAAAATTTTCAGTAGTCTCGCTATGTGGTCCGGCCCAACCAACCAAGGTGGATTCATCGGGCAGCACCGCCGCAACAGTACCCCATTTATCGAGCACCCGCACAGTTGCCAGCTCCCCGTGCTCCCATCGTCCCGGGGCCGGGTGCTCCGTGCTTCAACTGCGGCAAGATAGGTCACTTCAGTCGTGACTGTAGGGCACCCCGCAAGATACTGGGTCCTACCCCAGCTAGTGGAAGTCAACAGAACAAGCCGAAGGGACCCATGCCCAAGATGGGTCGCGTGCACTATGTGCACATGGATCAGATTTCTGCCGGAGAACCGGTACTTGCTGGTACGTTCATGATCAACGGTCAGCCGACCGTCGTGTTATTTGATTCTGGGGCCACACATACTTTTATCAGTAAAACATATGCATTGAGGCATGGGATAAAAATGTACAAGTTGAAAGAAAACTATCAAATTACAGCACCGGGATCACCTATTGAAACCAGTTTGGGGGTTAGACAACTTAAGCTGAGCATTGGCACGGAAAATTATATCATCAACCCCGTGGTACTACCACACCAGGGGATTGATATTATTTTAGGTATGAATTGGATGAAAGAACACGATGCAGTCCTGGAAGTTGGCAACAGGACAATACAATTAAGGTCAGGCATTAATGGCAAGGCTATGCTGATACACATGCCAAACCAAAAACACATGACCCCCACAGTTAATGCGGCTGAACTACAAGAAGTTAAGAAGATACCGGTAGTGTGTGAATTTCCGGATGTGTTTCCGGAAGAACTTCCTGGATTGCCACCAAAACGGGATGTAGAATTTGCCATTGAACTCGTTCCAGGTACGGCACCTGTGTCAAAAAGACCATACAGGATGCCACCTGATGATTTGAAGGAATTGAAAACACAGCTACAAGAGCAACTAGACAAAGGGTTCATTAGGCCTAGTTCTTCACCGTGGGGTTGTCCAGCTCTCTTTGTTGAGAAAAAGGATCATGGTGGGAAGAGGCTATGTGTTGATTATCGGCCACTGAATGCAGTGACCGTCAAAAACAAATACCCACTGCCACACATCGATATTCTATTTGATCAGTTAGCTGGGGCTAAGGTCTTTTCTAAAATTGACCTAAGGTCTGGCTACTATCAGATGAAGATTAGAGAAGAGGATATACCCAAGACAGCATTCTCTACCAGATACGGCTTGTATGAGTACTTGGTCATGTCATTTGGACTAACCAACGCACCGGCTTTCTTCATGTATATGATGAACTCGGTGTTTATGAATGAACTCGATAAGTTCGTGGTGGTATTCATAGATGACATACTAATCTACTCCAAAAATGAAAAAGAACATGAAGAACACTTGAGGGTTGTGCTCACTCGGCTCAGAGAGCATAAGCTTTACGCCAAGTTTAGCAAGTGTGCATTCTGGCTGAAAGAAGTGAGTTTCTTGGGACATGTGCTATCTGAAAAGGGAGTCGCAGTTGACCCTAACAAAGTAGAAGATGTGCTAAATTGGAAGCAACCAGAAACTGTAACTGAAATTCGGAGTTTTCTTGGTTTAGCGGGCTACTACCGCCGCTTTATCAAAGATTTCTCCAAGATTGCAAAGCCTATGACCTCTTTGACCAAGAAAAATGCCAAGTTCATTTGGAATCCGAAATGTGAAGAAGCTTTTCAGACCTTGAAGAAATTGTTAACCTCAGCACCCGTACTAGCTCAACCAGATATCACCAAGCCTTTTGAAGTGTACTGTGATGCCTCCGGTAATGGACTTGGTTGTGTCTTGATGCAAGAAGGAAGAGTAATTGCTTATGCCTCCCGCCAACTGAGGAAACATGAAGCCAACTATCCAACACATGACCTTGAATTAGCTGCAGTCGTTCATGCACTAAAAATATGGAGACACTATCTGTTAGGCAACACATGTCACATCTACACTGACCATAAGAGTCTCAAATATATTTTCACACAACCCGAAATCAACATGAGGCAGAGGCGATGGTTAGAGCTGATAAAAGATTATGATCTGGAGATACACTACCACCCAGGCAAGGCCAATGTGGTAGTAGATGCACTAAGCCGAAAAGCTCATTGCAATGTGATAGAAATCCGACCTACAGCAAGAGTAATCTGCTGTGAAATGAGTGACATTGAAACACCTCCAGGACAACATGCAGAACTCTATAATATCATTATTGAGCCCACCATCAAGTCACAAGTCATAGAAGCTCAGAAGCAAGATAAGGGTATGGCATATATCCGTGAAGGTATTAGTGAAGAGAAGAAGACGTGTTTCACACTTGATGACCAAGGCGTCCTGTGGTTCAAGAATCATCTAGTAGTACCCAAGGACATGGAGTTGAGGAAGAAGATACTGGACGAAGCGCACACTTCAATACTCACGATACATCCAGGTAGCAATAAGATGTACCAAGACTTGAAGCAAAAGTTTTGGTGGACCCGCATGAAACGAGAAATCGCCAAGTACGTGTCTGAGTGCGACGTGTGCAAGAAAGTAAAAGCTGATCATTTAAAGTCCGCTGGAATGCTTCAACCACTGGATGTCCCAGCGTGGAAATGGGAGGATATACACATGGATTTCATTGTGGGGTTGCCTCGAGCTAAAAAGGGGTATGATTCGGTATGGGTAATAATAGACAGATTTACAAAGTCAGCCCATTTCCTTCCGGTAAAAACGATATACCATGCCAAGACCTATGCTGAGATTTATTTAGCTCGTATCCTTCCTTTGCATGGAGTCCCAAAGACCATCACTTCGGATAGAGGGTCACAGTTTGTCTCCCGTTTCTGGGAGCAATTGCATGCCGCTTTAGGGACCACTTTGATTCACAGTTCAGCATATCACCCTCAAACCAGTGGTCAAGTAGAAAGAGTAAATCAAATCCTAGAGGACATGTTGAGGGCCTGTGCACTAACTTACTCCACCAAGTGGGATGAGTGTCTACCCTTGGCAGAGTTTGCTTATAACAATAGCTACCAAAAGAGCTTAGAAATGGCTCCTTTCGAGGCTCTTTATGGTAGGAGGTGTAGAACACCGCTAAACTGGTCCGAACCAGGAGAGCGTGTTACCTTTGGCCCTGATTTAGTGGTAGAAGCCGAAGAACAAGTGAAACTCATACACCACCATCTCAAAAGAGCACAGTCCAGACAGAAAAGTTACTCGGATAAAAGGAGGAGGCCACTAGTCTTTGATGAGGGGGATCATGTGTATCTCAAAGTATCTCCGATGAAAGGGGTACAACGGTTTGGAGTAAAAGGGAAATTAGCACCAAGGTACGTCGGTCCATTCAAAATCGTTGGAAAATGCGGACCCGTCGCCTACCGGTTAGAACTACCACCACATCTAGCTGCGGTTCACGATGTGTTTCATGTCTCACAACTAAAGAAGTGCTTAAGGGTACCAGAGAAAGTGGTAGATACCTCTCAAGTTCAGATTGAACCAGATCTCACATACGAAGAACATCCCATAAAAATTCTCGATCAGAAGCAAAGATCAACCCGTCGGAAAACAATTAACTTCTACAAAGTTCAATGGAGTAATCACTCCGAAGAAGAAGCCACTTGGGAGCAAGAAGAATTCCTACACACTAAGTATCCTGGTTTTCTACCATCCACTTCAAATCGGTATGTCACAACAGCTTAACTTCTGGGTCTAAACTCAATACATGCACCCAACACTAACTACAACCAATTTAACCACCCACGACACTTCAAGAATCTCGGGACGAGATTTCTTTAAGGGGGTTGGGTTGTGATGCCCCAGGCATCTCAAATGCATTACACTAAAAACATTAGTATAATGACATCTTTTCAAAGGCATTTTATCTTGAAAAGCATGCTTAAACTAGGTCAATTGAGCAACTAAACTTAGTTTTCAGAAAAACTGTGTTTGTATTGCGGATATAACTTTAAGACAATTGTGTTTTTCATAAAACCTTACATACCAAACTTGTAGGCAATTCCATAAGGAATGACTTTGGTATTTTGTGTTTTGGCATGCATGAATGTTGAAATCTAGTTTTGGGTCATTTTATATGAAAATGTGACTTCTGCCAAATTCAGCCCTGTTTGGTAAATTCAAAATTTTGTGAAACAAAATTCAAAATCTTGCCATATGATGAATACCAAAGTTGTAGACCATGAGATTCTATGCAACTTTGGTATATTTCACCTTTTATGAAAATGCACCTAATATGGACTTTTATAATTTCCAAGTTGGGGCTTTCAAATGGTCAAACAGGAGTCAGCAAGTTGATTTCAAATTTAAATCATTTTATATTTGGAATCTGGTATAGGTCCTTTTGACAAAGTTGTAGATTTCAAAAAGTACAACATTTCATTCAATTGGGTCTTTTTCAAATTCGGCTCCTAAGTTGGTCAAATTTACGAAATTCAGAAACCTGTTCAGCTGGTCAAAGGGGATTTTTTTTTCGTTTTTCTTTTATTTTCTAGTCTCTATGACATGGGGGACCCACCTGTCAGGCCCGCCGCGCCAGCGCACCGACGGCTTTTCCCCGCTTCCTCGCTCGATGCACCGAGTCCATACACCGTACTCTCTGTTCCCGGGAATGGCCCCACCTGTCAGCCACAGTGGTCCATAGACCCGGTTCACCCGCGCGCGCTCCCTCTTCTCTCCCCGACCGGGCGCGTCCACGCGGCGCGGCGCGCCGAGCGCCGTGGCCCCGCGCCGGCCGCCCTGGCCGTCGTGGCCACGCGCCGCTGCGAGCGCGCGGACAGCGCGCTCGGCACGTCCTCAAGGCCGGGACGGGGTCTCGACCTCCGTCCCCGAAGCCTCACTCTCGCGCTCGCCCTTTCCGCTCTCTCTGCTCACTCTCGCGTCGTCTGCCATTGACGGACCTCGACTGAGCTCGCCCCCAGCCATTCCCGTCCACTCCCAAGCTCAACCGTCACCGCGACGGGCTTCGCCGCCCTCGACTCTACCTTCCCGTTCAGACCGCGCCGTCCGAAGCCCTTCTACCCCGGCGTATTGCACCGCCGGACCTCGCCGGTCAGGGGCACTCGTCGCCGACCCTCCCCGCGGTCTTCCCCGCCGTCTGAGGTAGTGGATAAAGTTCCCCGTCCTCTCCTCTCTCTCCCCGACACTCCGCGGCGAGCTCCCGAGCCCCGCAGGGCCGAGATTGGCCGCGCGCCGCCGGAGTTTCCCCTCCCGTCGCGAGGAAGAAGACGACGGGAGGAGGAAGACGCACATTTTGCGCTATCGCCCTCCGGGTTTAACAGTTTTACGTTTCCATACCGAGCACTATACACTGAGTCTTGTAAATCTTGCACAGGAACCCTCAGAAACTATGAATATTTATAGATAGGTCATGAGTCTGTGTATTTTCGATTAAAATGCTTTTAAAAAGGCTGAAACTTTGAAAAATCATAACAAAGTGTATAAAAATCCAAAAATAGCAAACTTTGTTGCATTGTGTTCCTAATAAATAGATCTACAGGATGGGTATGATGGTTGAGTAGGAAAGGACAGTTTTGCCCCTGTTTCTTTTCAAACATATAAAACTCTAATAAATAGGAAATAAGGACTAAATGATCTCCAAAAAATAGCCAAATTTGAGCAGGGACCTTGGTTTTATATGTAGGTTCTGTATAAAATTTGTTGACCCTAGCCCTTGCTGTTGAATTACTATTTTGCCCTTGTCTTGCTCTAGGCACATATTACACTTAAGAAAAAGGTTAATTTGGTGAATAATGTTTCAAATATGACTTTAAGGTTGATATGAGCTATAGTTATGGGATAACTTGCTAGAATTGGAGATGATGCATGTAAGGTTTTGGCTCTAAGTGAAAGCGGGTAGAAATAATGCACTTGTATGAAAGTTTCGGTCACTTCACATGAAGCGGTGCTATTTTCGCTACGCACACCCCACGTTATTTTATGTGACAAGTTAAGCTGTCGTAGATGATGGCTTGTACGATTTCTTAGTACGAAACAACTTTCGCCCCAATATGCATAACTCTATACCCTAAATCATAAGTTCACTGATCTACTGCATTACACTTACATCATAAAGCAAGCATTGCACTAATACATGCTCCAACTGCATCATGTCATGCATATAGATTCCACGGACGAAGAACCACCGCCGAACCAACCCGTCGCGGAGGAACCCGAAGAGGAGTTGCACCAGGAACCAGAGGGCCAGCAGCAGGAACCCGACTACGCTCCGGAGGAAGCTACTGACCCTAGTGAAGAAGGTAGGCAGGACCATACTCTACCCAGCAAATAAATTATACTTGATGATTACGCATATGCATTAGGAGTTGCTTGTAACCAATTGCATTAGACTTCCTGGCCGCCCTGGCCCTAGCACCTATTCCTAGAGTTCGTAGGACGAGTATGCCTAGAAATTGCTAGGTACGAGTAGACACGAGTGTGTGTACTCGTCACGTAGGTGTTTTCAAAATCAAAAGCTTACAGTTATATCACTGGTAATTGTTGCTCATGAAGTAAATGGAGACCGGGCGGAGATTTTTTTTCAGTATTTACTATTCATGATATCGCACCCGGACTCCGCCCGAGTCGTATAAGGCCCGTTCGCTGTTCGCCTATTGGTCGGCATAACATTGCTAAAGTGCTTATCCGGGGAATGGGACCGGAAAAGTCTTTCCTGGGCTCGTCCGAAGCACAGAGACACGTTCCTACCCGCTGGTTGAGAGGAAGGTGGCCCGGGGGAGCTTGGTACTCATGACGGGGAGACCGAGATGTCGGCAGGCTCGTCATGGGGGCACAACCCGGGGGCTAGGCGGGAGTGAATCGAACTTGGGACGAGGCAGGTTAAGATTGGGGCTATATGTGGGAACGCGATGGCTAGTAAGCATATACCCCTGGCATGATAGTTATTCCCGGGAATTAAAAATCGATTCGAATCGCTGATGCCCACCAGGTGTGGGAATGCCAATGCCTTTGACGTTCAACGTAGTAATTACTTAAACTCTCAGATGCTTAATGCTCATGATTTTTTTTGAATACTACATGTTTGATCAGAGATGTTACATTACGGAAATTTACTGTTATGTTGACAATCGTACAGACAATGAAACTTGATGTTATGTTAGTAAAGTTGCTGTAAAAACTAAAAGCTAAGGATCCACTTGCTAATAAGCTGCTTCGCGTCAGCCGTAAACCAAATCCATTAAGACCTACTGAGTAATTAGTACTCAGGGTTTGCCCCCACATTTTGAGCGCAGGTATGGAATTCTTGGTGTGCGCCTGTGTTGGAGGCGGGGCATGCCCTCATGTAGGATGAAGTGACTAAGTGGCACGAGGACAACATCGGTGGGCTCGATGTTGTACCTCCAATGCAAAACTTTTGGTGATAACATGGTGATCTAAACTTATATTTTCCGCTGCGAGAGACTTTCAAACTTGCTACCTTATAACTTTATGTTGGACTTGTATTTTATGTAAAAACTGGTTTGTAACTAAGTTTAACTTTCTACTATTCAACTGCCTGCGATGATGTATCTGTTGTGGCTCCATCGTGAGTCAGATGTGTATGATGTCGGTTCCTCTGGGAAAAGGTAATATCGGGAGTCGAATGACTCTCGACGGACGACCGGGTTTAGTTCGGTCTAATCGCACTGCGAGCCAAAGGTGGCAGGTGTGCTTAGCCCGGATTAAATCGGCGGTTCTGCCACAGTAGACACGAGTGTGTGTACTCGTCACGTAGGTATTTTCAAAGTTACAAAAAGCTTACAGTCATATCACCTATTACTGTTGCTCACGAAGTTAAATAGAGACCGGGCGGAGATTTATTTCAGTATTTCCTTTATCATGATGTCGCACCCGGACTCCGCCTGAGTCGTTTAAGGCCCGTTCGCTGTTCGCCTGCTGATCGGCATAACATTGCTAAAGTGCTTATCCGGGGAATGGGACCGGAAAAGTCTTTCCTGGGCTCGTCCGAAGCACAGAGACACGTTCCTACCCGCTGGTTGAGAGGAAGGTGGCCCGGGGGAGCTTGGTACTCATGACGGGGAGACCGAGATGTCGGCAGGCTCGTCATGGGGGCACAACCCGGGGGCTAGGCGGGAGTAAATCGAACTTGGGACAAGGCAGGTTAAGATTGGGGCTATATGTGGGAACGCGATGGCTAGTAAGCATATACCCCTGGCATGATAGTTATTCCCGGGAATTAAAAATCGATTCGAATCGCTGATGCCCACCAGGTGTGGGAATGCTGATAATGCACACGGCCAACGTAGTAATCACTTAAACTCTCGGTATTTTAATACTCATGGTTTTTGGAATACAACATGTTTGAACTGAGTTGTTACTTTACGAAAATTTACTGTTATGTTGGCAATCACACAGACAATGAAACTTGTTGTTAATTAAGTTGCTGTTAAAAACTAAAAGCTAAGGACCTACTTGCTAGTAAGCCGCTTCGCGTCAGCCGTAAGCCATTTCCATTAAGACCTACTGAGTAATTAGTACTCAGGGTTTGCCCCCACATTTTGAGCGCAGGTATGGAGTTCATGGTGTGTACCTGTGTCGGAGGCGGGGCTTGTCCGCATTTAGGATGAGGTGATTGAGTGGTACGAGGACAACATCGGTGGGCTCGATGTTGTACCTCCAATGCAAAACTTTTGGTGATAACATGGTGATCTAAACTTATACTTTCCGCTGCGAGAGACTTTCAAACTTGCTACCTTATAACTTTATGTTGGACTTGTATTTTATGTAAAAACTGGTTTGTAACTAAGTTTAACTTTCTACTATTCAACTGCCTGCGATGATGTATCTGTTGTGGCTCCATCGTGAGTCAGATGTGTATGATGTCGGTTCCTCTGGGAAAAGGTAATATCGGGAGTTGAATGACTCTCGACGGACGACCGGGTTTAGTTCGGTCTAATCGCACTGCGAGCCAAAGGTGGCAGGTGTGCTTAGCCCGGATTAAATCGGCGGTTCCGCCACAGCTGGTATCAGAGCCGATCATACACAGACAACAGACATATCATCCAGTTTTGATTTGCAAACCTATTTTTGAAAACTTTTTCGAAGTACTTGAAAAATGAGAGTATCGATATGCCCATATTAAGGATGTTAGTGAAATACCAGGTGACATCGCTAACATTCTGACCTAGATAGAACTCATATGCATATTCGGCGCTTTGGGAAGCAACATTTCGGCCATAGCTATCCCCAGTACTGGCGGAGCGCTATTGGGATTTGCGGACTGTTGCGAACCCTGCATTCATGCTGATAGGGCAGAACTCTTTAAGGGGGGTGGTCACGCCATTGGAGTGTTTCGTGACCACTTTTCCTTCAACCAAAATTATAACTAGATCTTGTTGGCCACCGTTTCTCTCCCCAGTAATTCCCCAGTACTGGAGGAAGACTGGGTGTGTTGGGAGAAAGGGCGCCACTACGTCGTCCACCAGACGTAGCTTAAAGAAAGTTGTGGATACCACTTCTAAGGTTAGAGTGGTAATGATTGGTCATGGTAATGATGATGGTATGAGCATGCATTTTTCTGCAGGTACACTAACCACGTGCGAAATTAAGAACGAGTAGAGAACGACTAGTTGCATTAGAGAGTGCCGTGCATATATGTCACCGGATACTCGCTAGATATATAAATTATACATAAGGTGTGTGATGTGAGAACGAATAGGACGAGTCATGCATCATGTTTACTTTTACTTGTTCATACTTGGGGGATTATTGTTAAAAGTCAAATAAGTAAAATGAAAAATTCAAAGATGTTTTCTGCACCCATCACCCACTTAACCGTTGAAATTATATGCAACCTATGCCTATCACTGATTAAAGTCTCTTATTTAAAAACAGATGGCCAGGACCAAGCAAACCGCTCGTAAGGCCACCAGTGCGAGGGGACTCCGCGTACAGGAGGGAAGGGCTGCTCCCCTCCCACCAGTGACTCACACCCCTCCTCAGCTTGAGAATGGGATGGTCCACACCCGTTGCCGTGAGGAGAACGGCCTTGCGCAGATCCTTTGTCGGGCTCTGTGTGAGATGAGGCGCAGACCGTGCCCCTTCTTCTCCGTGCAGACTGTGCACGCGGAGGGACACTGCATGGCCAGTGTTGTCCTTCCTTCGAGCCACACCGCGGTCCGGCAGACGATCACCGTCTACGGGGCCAATGAGGAGGACGCTTACGACAAGGTCACCCTAGCAGCCATCACCTCACTCAGCTCCTCGGGTGCAGCAGGGATGTCAGTGCTGCGCTACCTCCCCACCGACGGCTACGACGACGAGTGGCTCCGTTGTCACAACATGCTGGAGGAGCGGATTGACACCAGGCCCTATGCTGCGACCATGCAGTTTGCTCATAGCGTACACGGGATGTACCTCCGTGCCGAGAACCGTGTCTCCCACTACCGCGACCAGCACATGTATGCTCAGGATCGTATTGAGGAGCTGGAGGCAGAGTTGGCCGAGGCACAGCAGCGCCTGGCGCAGTACGAGCCGGACCCTTCAGTTGCCCCTGTGGTGGAGGATGAGGGCAGCATGGTGTCTGACGCGCGTAACGGGCGTTAGAGAGTTTGGCAATGGCATTGTGTGGTGAAGCTTTTTGTAGATGGTGCACGTTGTGAGCGATGTTTTGTACTATATCGCTCCGTGCAGTTTACCATGACTGTACTAAACAGTGGTGAGGTCGAGAGAACTCACTTATGTACGTCATGTAACTTAATGTAGAACCTTAAGTTAGTGTTCCGATGTGATGGATGAGATGGCCCATGTGTGTACTAGTAAACCCTTAGTTTTTAAGACTTTATAAGTATGGTTGTAGTAACTGAAGAATGCGCATGGACAAGTGTGAAATTATGCGATGCCTTTAAGCTTGGCCTTGCGAGATGGAGTCTAACTGTTTTACTATAACTTTATCTGTACTCACAAATTGTTTATAGCCCTATGATCTTTCTATCACCATGACTTTGCGCAAGGGCTATTGCACTGAACCCGTATGACTCCATTTTGCAGATGGTGAACACTCGTACTGGTCAGTCATCGGGGCAGTCCGCGCAAGGCGCTCCACCCCCGCCGGAGTTGGCCACCTTGGTGGTCCAACAAGCTGAGTTGATCCGTTTACTAGCAGAAGACCGCCAGGCCCGTGGGCAACAACAGCCGCGGGAGTACCGCCCACGTGGCATTACCTACCAGGACTTCGAGGGGCTGCGACCCCCGGTTTTCACCAATTGCCCCGAGCCACTGGCGGCAGATGACTGGCTTCGTACTGTCCAGTCCAAGTTCACCCTTCTGCCAGGGATCAATGAGCAAGAGAAGGCTCGATTTGCTGCTCAGCTTCTTCATGGGCCTGCGGGAGCGTGGTACGCCACTTTCCTCGCCATGCAGGAAGAGGGCCACGAGCCTACATGGGAAGAGTTCCGTCAGGCTTTCCGGGCCCACTATATCCCGGCAAGTTTGATGGAACAAAAGCGACGTGAGTTCCGAGACCTCAAACAGGGTAGCAGGACCGTCATGCAATATGTGCAGATCTTTATCCACCTCTCACAGTATGCTCCGAGAGATGTTGCTACTGAGCCGGAACGGGCCGAGAGACTCCTCGAGGGCCTTGACCCTACCCTCCGGACTCACCTAGCTCGGCGCTACCAGAGCTTCACTGAGCTGGTAGACACTGCTCTCGAAATGGAGAATCGTCTCCGTGCTGCTAACGAGGATCAGAAGCGCAAAAGGATAGTCAACACATCAGCGACGGGCCCTTCACAGAAGCAGAAGACCGCATACAAACCTCAACAGCAAAATTTTCAGCAGTCTCGCTATGTGGTCCGGCCCAACCAACCAAGGTGGATTCATCGGGCAGCACCGCAGCAACAGTACCCCATTTATCGAGCACCCGCACAGTTGCCAGCTCCCCGTGCTCCCATTGTTCCGGGACCGGGTGCTCCGTGCTTCAACTGCGGCAAGATAGGTCACTTCAGTCATGACTGTAGGGCTCCCCGCAAGATACAGGGTCCTACTCCAGCTGGTGGAAGTCAACAGAGCAAGCCGAAGGGACCCATGCCCAAGATGGGTCGTGTGCACTATGTGCACATGGATCAGATTTCCGCCGGAGAACCGGTGCTTGCTGGTACGTTCATGATCAACGGTCAACCGACCGTCGTGTTATTTGATTCTGGGGCTACACATACTTTTATCAGTAAAACATATGCATTGAGGCATGGGATAAAAATGTACAAGTTGAAAGAAAACTATCAAATTACAGCACCGGGATCACCTATTGAAACTAGTTTGGGGGTTAGACAACTTAAGCTGAGCATTGGCACAGAAAATTATATCATCAACCCCGTGGTACTACCACACCAGGGGATTGATATTATTTTAGGTATGAATTGGATGAAAGAACACGATGCAGTCCTGGACGTTGGCAGCAGGACAATACAATTAAGGTCAGGCATTAACGGCAAGGCTATGCTGATACACATGCCAAACCAAAAACACATGACCCCCACAGTTAATGCGACTGAAATACAAGAAGTTAAGAAGATACCAGTAGTGTGTGAATTCCCGGACGTGTTTCCGGAAGAACTTCCTGGATTACCACCAAAACGAGATGTAGAGTTTACCATTGAACTCGTTCCAGGCACGGCACCTGTATCAAAAAGACCATACAGGATGCCACCTGATGATTTGAAGGAATTGAAAACACAGCTACAAGAACAATTAGACAAAGGGTTCATTAGGCCTAGTTCATCACCATGGGGTTGTCCAGCCCTCTTTGTTGAGAAAAAGGATCATGGTGGGAAGAGGCTATGTGTTGACTATCGGCCACTGAATGCAGTGACCGTCAAAAACAAATACCCACTGCCACACATCGACATTCTATTTGATCAGTTAGCTGGGGCTAAGGTCTTTTCTAAAATTGACCTAAGGTCTGGCTACTATCAGATGAAGATTAGAGAAGAGGATATACCCAAGACAGCATTCTCTACTAGATACGGCTTGTATGAGTACTTGGTCATGTCATTTGGACTAACCAACGCACCGGCTTTCTTCATGTATATGATGAACTCGGTGTTCATGAATGAACTTGATAAGTTCGTGGTGGTATTCATAGATGACATACTAATCTACTCCAAAAATGAGAAAGAACATGAAGAACATTTAAGAATCGTGCTCACTCGGCTCAGAGAGCATAAGCTTTATGCCAAGTTTAGCAAGTGTGCATTCTGGCTAAAAGAAGTGAGTTTCTTGGGTCATGTGCTATCTGAAAAGGGAGTCGCAGTTGATCCTAACAAAGTAGATGATGTGCTAAATTGGAAACAACCAGAGACCGTGACTGAAATCCGGAGTTTTCTTGGTTTAGCGGGCTACTACCGCCGCTTTATCAAAGATTTCTCCAAAATTGCAAAACCCATGACCTCATTGACCAAGAAAAATGCCAAGTTCATTTGGAATCCGAATTGTGAAGAAGCTTTCCAAACGTTGAAGAAATTGTTAACCTCAACACCAGTGCTAGCTCAACCAGATATTACCAAGCCTTTTGAGGTGTACTGTGATGCCTCCGGTAATGGGCTTGGCTGTGTCTTGATGCAAGAAGGAAGAGTAATTGCTTATGCCTCCCGCCAACTGAGGAAACATGAAGCCAACCTATCCAACACATGACCTTGAGTTGGCTGCAGTCGTTCATGCACTAAAAATTTGGAGACACTATCTGTTAGGCAACACATGTCACATCTACACTGACCATAAGAGTCTCAAATATATTTTCACTCAACCTGAAATCAATATGAGGCAGAGACGATGGCTAGAGTTGATAAAAGATTATGATCTGGAGATACACTACCACCTAGGCAAGGCCAATGTGGTAGCAGATGCACTAAGCCGAAAAGCCCATTGCAATGTGATAGAAGTCCGACCTACAGCAAGAATAATCTGCTGTGAGATGAGTGACATTGAAACATCTTCAGGACAGCATGCGGAACTCTATAATGTCATTATTGAGCCCACAATCAAGTCGCAAATCATAGAAGCTCAGAAGCAAGATAAGGGTATGGCATATATCCGTGAAGGTATTAGTGAAGAGAAGAAGGCATGTTTCACACTTGATGACCAAGGCGTCCTGTGGTTCAAGAATCGTCTAGTGGTACCCAAGGACATGGAATTGAGGAAGAGAATACTGGACGAAGCGCACACTTCAATACTCGCGATACATCCGGGCAGCAATAAGATGTACCAAGACTTGAAGCAAAAGTTTTGGTGGACCCGCATGAAGCGGGAGATCGCCAGATATGTATCGGAGTGCGATGTGTGTAAAAAAGTAAAAGCTGATCACTTAAAGGCCGCTGGGATGCTTCAACCACTAGATGTTCCAGCGTGGAAATGGGAGGATATACACATGGATTTCATTGTGGGTTTACCTCGTACCCAAAAAGGATATGACTCCATATGGGTAATTATCGATAGGCTCACGAAATCTGCTCACTTCATTCCAGTCAAGACCACTTATCGAGCAAAACAGTACGCTGAGTTGTACCTTTCCAAGATCCTATCTTTACACGGGGTTCCGCTGAACTATCACCTCAGATAGGGGTTCTCTGTTCGTTTCCCGCTTCTGGGAGCAACTGCAGACGGCCTTGAACACTACTCTTGTACGCAGTTCTGCTTACCATCCCCAAACCAGTGGTCAAGTAGAAAGAGTAAATCAAGTCCTAGAAGACATGTTGAGGGCCTGTGTAATGACTTACGCCACCAAGTGGGATGAGTGTCTACCCTTGGCAGAATTTGCTTACAACAATAGCTATCAAAAGAGCTTAGAAATGGCACCTTTCGAGGCTACTTTATGGTAGGAGATGCAGGACACCGCTAAACTGGTCCGAACCAGGAGAACGTGTTGCCTTTGGCCCTGATTTAGTGGTAGAAGCCGAAGAACAAGTGAAACTCATACACCACCATCTCAAAAGAGCACAGTCCAGACAGAAAAGTTACTCGGATAAAAGGAGGAGGCCACTAGTCTTTGAGGAGGGAGATCATGTGTATCTCAAAGTATCTCCGATGAAAGGGATACAACGGTTTGGGGTGAAAGGAAAGTTAGCACCAAGGTACGTCGGTCCATTCAAGATCCTTGAAAAGTGCGGAGCCGTCGCTTACCGGTTAGAGCTACCACCACATCTAGCTGCGGTTCACAATGTGTTTCATGTCTCACAACTAAAGAAGTGCTTAAGAGTACCGGAGAAAGTGGTAGATACCTCTCAAATTCAGATTGAACCAGATCTCACATACGAAGAACGTCCCATAAAAATCCTCGATCAAAAGCAAAGATCAACCCGTCGGAAAACAATCAACTTTTACAAAGTTCAATGGAGTAATCATTCCGAAGAAGAAGCCACATGGGAGCAAGAAGAATACCTACACACTAAGTACCCTGGTTTTCTGCCATCCACCTCAAATCGGTATGTTACAACAGCTTAGCTTCTGGGTCTAAACTCAATACGTGCACCCAACACTAACTACAACCAGTTTAACCACCCACGACACTTCAAAAATCTCGGGACGAGATTTCTTTAAGGGGGGTGGGTTGTGATGCCCTAGGCATCTCCCAAGCATTATTATGCGCATAATTTGCCTAATTACTTTTCATAAGCATCATTGCATCTTATACTAATGTGCATCTAAGTAATCATGGTGAAAGTAGCTAAGTGATGCATTCAGTTTCATAAAAGTGATGCTATAATGAGAGCATAACTTAAAACCTAGAGACATTTAGGTAGAACTTCTTATACCAAACTTGAAGGTCTTAAGGTGGTAAACAACTTTGTCAATTAGAGCTCGGATGGAAGATGGGCTTAACTAAGTGCAAAGGGGCTTTTGGTGTTACCCAACAAACATACTCCAAATCTGGCTATTTAGAATTCTTCTTTTTTCTATGACCTAGAGTCCTTTTCATGTAAAGGTCCAATTGGTAAAGTTTTAGGTTATGAAATCTTGAACAACTTTGTCAAAAAGACTTTTGGGAGAAAATGGCTAGAAATAGGACTTTTGTTTTTTCTAAGGAAAATAGTTCTCAGTCCAAACTGAGGGCTGACAGCTAAACTCGAATTTAAATCAAACTTGGAGCCGGAATTTGAAATTGGTGCTTTTGACAAAGTTATAGGGTTCAAAAAGTACAACATTTCTTTCAATTGGGTCTTTTTCAAATTCGACCCCTAAGGTGTTCAAAAAGAGCAATTTCTAAAACATGTCTCAGCAGTCAAACAGTTTTTCCTTTTTCCCGATTTTATTTTTTCCTCCGTGTCACTGACAGGTGGGTCCCACTCGGCAGACCCACCCGCCACGCGGCGCCGGCGTCCGGCGCTACTGGCCACGCGCCGCTGCCACCGCGGGCACGCGCGGCCAGCGCTGCCACGCCGCGGCCACGCGCCGTGGCCGCGCGGACAGCGCGCGGCGTGCCACCAAGGCGAGGGCGAGGCCCCGACCTTTTCCCCCAACTCCATTCGCGCGCCCACCCTTCCGCTCAGCCTCTGCCCGCCTCGTTCCCGTCGTCCGCCATTGATGGCGAACTTCGAGCTCGAGCTCGCCCCGCCCCCTCCGTCGCCCCCCGTGCCTCCCCACCTACCCCGCGACCTTCGCCTCACTCCCGCGCACCTCGCGCCCTAGACCTCGTCGCCGTTCCCCGCCCGGACGCCGAGATTCGACCTTGCCTCGACGTCGCGCCGCGCCGGTTCACCCTCGGTTCACCTCCGCCACCCGCCTCGTCCACGCCGTCTCCGCCGTCACCGCCTCCCCAAGGTAGAAGCCCCGTACGGGGAACACCTTCCCCAACTCGTGTCGCGGCCGCGGCGAGCCCCGGCTCGCCGGCGCGCGCGCGCCCTCCCGCGCGGCCGCGGCCGACGCGAGGAAGAAGAAGGGGGCCGGGCAAATTTCAGATCCGGCCCCTGCTTTTCCCCTTAATTGCGAATCAGTCCACCGCGCTGTGCACTGAGTCTTGTAGATCTTGCGTACTAGCCCCTGGGGTTTTGAAATAATCACAATCTAGCCCCTAATTCTGTTGAATTTCTTTTTAAAATTGATTATTTCGACAGAAATCTTTGAAAAATCCTAGAAAATTCAATAAAAATCAGAAAAATACCAAATTAGTTGCTTTGTGCTCCTTATAAATAGATCTACAGAATGGATATGATGGTTGAGAAGGAAAAGACAGTTTTGCCCCTGTTTTTGAGCAAGCATGAAAAACCTTGATAAATAGGAAATATGGGTAAAATGAACTTCAAAAATTGTGAAATTTGGACAGAGGCCTTATTATGCTGTATAGGCTCTGTATAAATTTTGGTAGCTCAAATATTCACTGTTAATTACCATTTTACCCCTACATATGAGTTTAGCATAGAAATAAGTGAGAAAATGTTGTTTATATAGAAAATTAGGCTCTAAATAGTTGTATGTATTTTATTTGTGCTCCTTATGGCATAAAGAGCTCACTTTTGATATGGAATGCCATGCATGCCAGAGTTAGTTAGTGATTTGATATTGATAAGTACATGCAGGTTTAAAATTAGTAAATATAAAATATGGGCTAAATGAGGGTCAAAACTTCTGATTTTAGGGCAGCAACCTTGCTAGTATAACCTAGACTTAGTATAAGAGTTGGTAGTTTGAATGCTTGCTATATTGTCCCTACCTAGTAGTTAAGACTATAGTGAACCATGAAAAGAGTTCTGAATGGTAGTAGGCACCGGTCTTTTCACTTAAGCCGATGCGATTCCGTCACACCCCCACGCTATTTTATGTGACAAGCTAAGCTATCATAGATGATGGCTTGTACGATTTCTTAGTATGAAACGATCTTCGCCTCGATATGCATAACTCTGTACCATGAATCATAAGTTCACTGATCTACTGCATCACACTCGCATAATAAAGCAAGCATTGCACTAATACATACTTCAACTGCATCATGTCATACATATAGATTCCACGGACGAAGAACCACCGCCGAACCAAACCGTCGCGGAGGAACTCGAAGAGGAGTTGCACCAGGAACCAGAGGGCCAGCAGCAGGAACCTGACTACGCTCCGGAGGAAGCTACTGATCCTAGTGAAGAAGGTAGGCAGGACCATACTCTACCCAGCAAACAAGTTATACTTGATAATTACGCATATGCATTAGGAGTTGTTTGGAACCAATTGCATTAGACTTCCTGGCCGCCCTGGCCTTAGCACCTATACATAGAGTTCGTAGGACGAGTATGCCTAGAAATTGCTAGGTACGGGTAGACACGAGTGTGTGTACTCGTCACGTAGGTATTTTCAAAGTTACAAAAAGCTTACAGTCATATCACCTATTACTGTTGCTCACGAAGTTAAATAGAGACCGGGCGGAGATTTATTTCAGTATTTCCTTTATCATGATGTCGCACCCGGACTCCGCCCGAGTCGTTTAAGGCCCGTTCGCTGTTCGCCTGCTGATCGGCATAACATTGCTAAAGTGCTTATCCGGGGAATGGGACCGGAAAATTCTTTCCTGGGCTCGTCTGAAGCACAGAGACACGTTCCTACCCGCTGGTTGAGAGGAAGGTGGCCCGGGGGAGCTTGGTACTCATGACGGGGAGACCGAGATGTCGGCAGGCTCGTCATGGGGGCACAACCCGGGGGCTAGGCGGGAGTGAATCGAACTTGGGACAAGGCAGGTTAAGATTGGGGCTATATGTGGGAACGCGATGGCTAGTAAGCATATACCCCTAGCATGATAGTTATTCCCGGGAATTAAAAATCGATTCGAATCGCTGATGCCCACCAGGTGTGGGAATGCTGATAATGCACACGGGCAACGTAGTAATCACTTAAACTCTCGGTATTTTAATACTCATGGTTTTTAGAATACTACATGTTTGAACTGAGTTGTTACTTTACGAAAATTTACTGTTATGTTGGCAATCACACAGACAATGAAACTTGTTGTTAATTAAGTTGCTGTTAAAAACTAAAAGCTAAGGACCTACTTGCTAGTAAGCCGCTTCGCGTCAGCCGTAAGCCATTTCCATTAAGACCTACTGAGTAATTAGTACTCAGGGTTTGCCCCCACATTTTGAGCGCAGGTATGGAGTTCATGGTGTGTACCTATGTCGGAGGCGGGGCATGTCCGCATTTAGGATGAGGTGATTGAGTGGTACGAGGACAACATCGGTGGGCTCGATGTTGTACCTCCAATGCAAAACTTTTGGTGATAACATGGTGATCTAAACTTATACTTTCCGCTGCGAGAGACTTTCAAACTTGCTACCTTATAACTTTATGTTGGACTTGTATTTTATGTAAAAACTGGTTTGTAACTAAGTTTAACTTTCTACTATTCAACTGCCTGCGATGATGTATCTGTTGTGGCTCCATCGTGAGTCAGATGTGTATGATGTCGGTTCCTCTGGGAAAAGGTAATATCGGGAGTTGAATGACTCTCGACGGACGACCGGGTTTAGTTCGGTCTAATCGCACTGCGAGCCAAAGGTGGCAGGTGTGCTTAGCCCGGATTAAATCGGCGGTTCCGCCACAAAAATAAAAGAAAAGAAAAAAAGGGGGGATAAACCCCAAGCCAGGCGCTTGCTGGGCGAAGCCCAGCCAGGGGCGGCAGCCCGCGTGGCAGCTGGCCAGCTCACCGCCCGCGCCCCCTATCAGTCCGCGCTAACAGGTGGGCCCCACGGGGGTGGGGCTTCTTCCCCGCTCGGTTGAAGCGGAGGGGGGAGCGCACCCGCTCGCCGTCGCCGCTCCCCACCAGCACCGTGCTGCCGCCTCTCGCTGCCTCTCCCCCGCCCCACCGCGTCTCTGCGCCGTCGTAGGTGAGCCGCACCGCCTCCCCTCATCTCGACCCCTCCGTGACGTCGCAGGAGAGCTCAGCGCCCTGCCATGGCACCGCGGCCATGCCGCGTGGCACCGCCGCGTTCCTCACGCGCACGGGCCGCTAGGGTCCCGGTGGGCACGCGCACCGGGTGCACAGCGACCGCGCGCACATGGCGCGGCCAAGCGCTGGCACCGGCGGTCTTTACAGCCGCCGCGAGGCGGGCGCCATGCCGCAGCGGCGGACAAGAGCGGGCAGGAGAGAGGGGAAAATGGGGTAGGGAGAGAAGGAATGGAGAGGGTCTATGCGCCGTACCCGAGGCCACCGTCTGTGAGGCCTCTCGGCCTCCGCCGCGCGCTGTGGTCACCGGCCGACGGACGCGCAAAGCGCATTGCGCGTGCGTGGCCAGCAGGCAAGGCAGCCGCCCTGGTGGTGGCCAGTTGGGCCACCAGCCCGGCTAGGCCGCCAGCCTAGGTGGGCCGCCAGCCCACGCACCCAGTGTGCCGAGCCAAAAAAGGGAGGGGGAAAATTTAAACTTTTATTTGTTTTTCTTTTTGGGCTGGGCCGATTTTAATAACGAAATTTTATTTAATCTTTTCTTAATTATGTTTAGTTATTTATTTAATCTTTAATTTAATCTATTTAAATTAATTAATTAGTTAAATCATTTTCTTAAATTATTTTAATATTATTTTAATTCTAAAAAGAGATTAAATTAGATCCTATTTAATTTTAAAAAGGATTAAAAGAAGTTCTTAATTAAAAAATGAATAAATAATGATAAAATTTAATAAAATATATAGTTAATTCTAATATGATTTTAAATGTCCAAAAATCTTTAGAAAATTCATTCAAGCTTGTAAAAATATTTAAAAATAATAGGAAATTGATTTGAGCCCTGGGCAGTCATCTAAGCCCTTGTGACCTAGATGATTAACCCAGCGGCCCACCTTTTCATTAGAAATTGTGCATCCTACTTTTTCAATAGGTTGATCATCCTCATCTTTTAAAACTCCTGCATGTCATCATCCTGAGTACGTTGCTTCAGTGGCTCTAGTTGAAGAGTCTTCCACCGCAGCAGAAGCCTCGGAGCTAGTGCACCAGAACTGTCCACCGCCCCAGACGGAGCAGTCTTTGAGCCGACCGCCGACACAGATCCCCTGACCCAAGGCAAGCCCTGGTGCATTGCCCTTTTCTTTTTGAGTTATGGGTTATGCTTGTGCACTAGAGTTAGAAATTGGCTGAAACCCTAGAGCATGACTAACCGTTATCTAGCATAAAAATCCTATATGCAGTAGATGGCTTAGGTGGCATAGGCCTAGAACAGAAGTCTTTATTTAAAGTTAAACGAGTAAGAATGAAAAGGATGTTAACAATTGAACAGGCATGCGACGGGATCAATTTCGCTTTCTGATATTATTATGCTATGATTTTTGCCATGGACCCTGATCCTGCCTGTGTCGCACAAGGCCGTCCGATGTGCGACCTGGTTGGGCTGAACGCGCCTCATTCACTTGCCGTCCTTAACGGGCTCCTGTAAACCTCTCGTCCTGTTGTACCTAAGTGTCGAAACTAGACGAGACTAACTGGAAGGAGGACGTTGGATGGGTGTCGAAGGACTGACACCCGGGTTCGGTGAGGATGGTTCCAACTAGGTGGCATTGGATGTTAGGTTGTCATATGTGGGGTCGGTGTGCACGCATATGACAGGTGTCTGAGTATCCCTCTCGAGAGGTTAAAAATCGATTCGAATCGTCTGTGGCTTGCCGGTTGTAAGCTGCCTGATCGTGACTAACATCGTAGTAAGAAGTGGAATGATCTATTAATGAATGTTCTTGAAGAGTGATTGCTTTGCTTGCTAGTAGAACAGGTACAACCTAGTATAATAGGGCTATAGTAAAAGAAATTGTCACTCTGAAAGCTAAGAACCCAACTCATAGATTTGCTGCAGTGTGAGTTGACTTATCCCACTTCAGCCTTAAGATAGCATGTCAGATTAGACCTTGTGGTTGGGTAAGCCTTGCAGAGTAATTAGTACTCAGGCTTCTTGCCTACTCTTTTTACAGGAACTGAGTATACCATGTTCGAATGGGATCCTTACCTCGCCCCTCCATTCTTCTGAAGCAACAATCACTATGCCTTGGGCTGCATAGTGAGTAGTTTGAAACAAACTTGTTGGGAAACTGTATCTTTTGCACAAAAAAGCCGATGGACTTCTAGCCTTGATGTAATAAGTAACAAGTACTGTGTTGTAATATTTTAACCCTATGGTAATGAATGTGGTTGTGTTATGATGTAACCTGTGGACTCCTTCAAGAGTCGCCCCAAGACCAAGCTTGATCCAGATGGGAAGGCCAAGTCAGGATCCTTAAATCCTAAGGGACTACCAAGATTAGTCTGGATCTGGTAAATTAAGCACTAAATCTGGGTTAATCTGGGCGGTTCTACCATAGCTGGTATCAGAGTTGAGCTTGAAGGGTAGGTTACTATTTTCAAAACTATTTTACAACCTATATTAAGTAAGCCCAACATAAGGATTTGTTTAAGGGTATTAAACAATTAAATTACCTTCTTTAGAAGATCAGGTAGAAAATACTAAGAATTCTATTCTTAAAATATTGCATGCATCATAATTGCATTAGAGCTATTTCTCTGTTTCTAGGAGTAAGTAGGCCAATTCAAAATGATTTATTGTTATCAAAAGTTTTTGTTGCTCTTGTCCACATGCCGCACACTTTCGTCCCTTACAAGGATCCCAGGGGTCATTGGCACCAGGAGTGCCCGGAGAACTGTCCTTTAGCTATGAACCTTCATCACCGCCTTTAGGAATTAGGTTATCGTAGTTGCCCCTGCTATATGTTCGTCATACTGATCTGGGTCTCATTGGTGAGACAAGGGTGCGAGTGCGTATGCCTCAACATCCCAAGTTCCTAGAGGAAGAGGTGTGGGAAGTTGAGGGTAGTGGGATAACCCCTGGAGAGGCATTTTCAGATGCAGCTTACAGGGCCCTAACTAGGCTTTGTGCAAGGCATTTTGATGAGTTAGAAGGGTCAGAAGTCATGTTCCTTCCTCCCAATGACCGATCTCAGCCTGAGTGGGAACGAAGGATAGATAACCTGGACCGTACCGCACGGGACCTGTGAAGGCGCCAAATGCGGAGCAGGTCCATTATACTTCTCACCTGTCAGATCTATATGATCAGCACCATCAAACCTATGAGAGTACCAGAGAGGGTCTTTTGGAGCTCAGGGTGCAGAATGCGCAGATGCTGGAGCAGCATCATAGAGATTCTTCAGAAATCATTAGTTTGGGTCTTTGTCAATACGAGGACCAGCGCAGCATGAGAGAGTTGAGAGATTAGTTGCACACTGCTAACCTAACCATCCTAGGATCAGACTATACATATCGAGCTCGATCACACCATTATCAATGATCTTAATGAGCAAGTGATTGCTTTGCAATTGCAAAATGATCAGCTCTAAGCAGAGTTAGAAGAGAGTTCTTCAGAAGAGGAGCCCATGGAGTTAGTTCCTGAGGGGTCAGGAGCTACTCAGGGATCCTCAGGGGTTGATTCTGGTTCCGTTGGACCTCCACCTACCCCTGCTCTTGGTATTGGGTATGACCCTGATGCGGGCGAAAATTCATTGGGCCAGAGCAGCATTTGAATGACAAACTGCGGTTGGTTCATCGTTTGGGCGTGTGATGTTGTAAAATTTGTTGTAAAATAACTGCCAGGATGGGTTGTTGTTTCGAGTAAACTAGTAGTGGTTGTATGACTGCATGGTAGTATCGGCTAAGTGTGGCTTGAACAACTGATGTAAGATATTATGTGTCAAGTACGGTTGTGGTTGTTTTTGCTTTCAATAAAAGGTGCTAGATCTTTCGTATCTAGATCTTTTTAACTGTTAAGTGCAATGGTAACCTCACGGTCTCCCCAACTTCTATGCTCCACAGATGGCTGGTGATCATTCCGGCGAAATTTGTCCACCACCCCTGCCTAATCCCATGATGGCGGAAGTCCTTAACCACCATGATCGCTTGATTGAGCTTTTGACTCAGAGTCAACTCAATCAGCAAGAATTAATGCAAGATAACCAGCGTTGTGGGCGTGAGGCAGGAGTGACCTTTTTGGATTTTGAGGCCCTTCTTAGTCTGCCCCAGATCTGATGGACGCTAAGCATTGGGTGCAGACCATAGAGGGCATGTTTGAGCATTTGCCAAACCTCACTGATCAGCGAAAGGTTCTGTTCGCCGCTCGGAAATTACACGGACCCACTGGAATATGGTGGGCAACGTACCAAGCTTCCTTGTAGCCCAACCAGCAACTAACCTGGCATGAATTCCGCAAGGCTTTTGAGGACCATCACATCCCCGAAGGTCTAGTGGAAATGAAAATGCAGGAATTTTTGAGCCTGCAGCAAGGTAACCAGACCATCCTGGATTATATTCAAGCCTTGAACCATCTAGCTCAGTATGCTCCTACTTTGGTTGCTGGGGACGAGTCCAAAAAGATGTATTTCTCACGTGGGCTGTATCCCCGTATGAGGGCGAAGATGAATGTTTCTTATCCCAGTTTCCATCAGATGGTAAATGATGCTATCGAGTTAGAAGAAAGGCTTCGGGTATACAGGGAAGTGAAGAAGCGCAAGACGGCCACCAAAGGATCAAGTAGTCAACCAAGGGTGGTGTATCAACCACCCAGGTATGCCTTTCCTACTCCACGTCCCTTGTGGGTGGTTCGGTCAGCCCCTCAGCCGAACCAGGCCCCTGCGGCAGTGGATCATGAGGCCGCAACCGCAGCCTCCTCATCCACCAGTACCTGGCACCTCTATCCCTCGTGCTCCAGCACCGAGCAATACCTGTTATAATTGTGGTCAGCCCAACCACTATGCGAAGGGCTGCCCATATCCTCGCCAAGGTCAGGGATTCCGCCCACCTGCTCCAACATCAGATGGAAATCTTCAATATACCTTCAACAAGAAGGACCTTGCCCCGAAAGCGGGCAAGGTACATTTTATGCAGATGGAAGAACTATCGGAAGGAGAAGCAGTTATGACGGGTACGTTCTTAATCAATGATCAGCCTACTGAAGTTTTATTTGATACGGGAGCATCCCATACCTTTGTCAGTCATGCATACGCATATAGTTAGGGTTTTTCAATATCCCTAGTTAGACAAGGATATCTCATCACGGCTCCCGGCCAACAATTGCTAACTAACCAAGTGGTTAGGGACTTGCAATTTGAATTGGGTGGAAAACTTTTCTAGATCCAACCCATCGTGCTACCTGGGCACAGTATACCAGTCATCCTAGGGATGAACTGGATGAATGCTCATCAAGCAGTTATGGATATCACAGCTCGCACCATATTGGTTATTTCCCTAGAAAATACCCTGGTGCATGTTTCACTTCCCCGGTTAGAAAAAGAGATGCCGGTAGTAAACTCGGTTGTCAGCCTTGAGCTAGCATCTATTCCGGTGGTGTGTGAGCTTCCGGATGTGTTCCCAGAAGATCTTCTTGGACTACCACCCAATAGAGAAATTGAGTTTTCCGTTGAGTTAGTGCCAGGCACAACCCCTATTTACCGGAAACCTTACAAAATAGCTCCGAGGGAGATGGCCGAAATGAAAGTGCAACTTGAGGACCTTCTTAAAAAGGGTTTTATCTGTCCCAGTACTTCCCCTTGGGGTTGCCTAGCTCTTTTTGTAGAGAAAAAGAGGGACAAGTCTTTAAGGATGTGTGTGGATTATTGCCCCCTCAATGAGGTGACCATTAAGAATAAGTATCCATTTCCTCGAATCGATGTGTTGTTTAATCAGTTGTTGGGGGCTAAGGTTTTCTAAAAAATCGATCTTAGATCAGGATATCATGAGATCAAGGTCAAAAAGGAGGATATACCCATGACTACTTTTTCTACCAGATATGGGCTCTATGAGTATCTGGTAATGTCTTTTGGGTTGACCAAAGCCCCAGCATACTTCATGTGTCTGATGAACTCTATCTTTATGCCAGAGCTAGACAAATTTGTAGTGGTCTTTATTTACGACATCCTGAGCTACTCTAAGACCAAAGAAGAACATGAACAACATTTGCGTGTGGTTTTATCCCAGTTACGGTAACATAAGCTATACGCCAAATTCAGTAAGTGTGCTTTCTGGTTAAGTAAAATCTCCTTCTTGGGCCATATCCTCTCTGCTGATGGGATAGAAGTAGATCCCAAGAGAGTAGAAGAGGTTTTGAACTGGAAAACCCCAAGTACTCTTACCGAGGTTAGAAGTTTCTTAGGCTTGGCTGGCTACTACCATCGATTTATACAAGACTTCTCTAGAATAGCCAAACCAATGACCAAACTATTATAGAAGAATGCGAAGTTTGTCTGGGGGCCTCAGTGTGACCAGGCTTTCCAAAGCTTGAAGAGATTATTCACTTCTACCCCAGTGTTGGTCCAGCCTGACGTCACCAAACCTTTTGAAGTATATTGTGACGCTTCGGGTATTGGATTGGGATGTGTATTGATGCAAGAAAGAAAGGTTATAGCTTATGTATCCCGTCAGCTAAAGAAACATGAAGAGAACTACCCCACCCATGATCTAGAGCTAGCAGTAGTGGTTCATGCCTTAAAAATTTGGCACCACTACCTGCTAGGAAATACTTATCCATTTATACCGATCATAAGAGTTTAAATTATATCTTCACTCAAAGTGAGCTGAATATGCGGCAACGCCGGTGGTTGGAGTTAATGAAAGATTACGATTTCGAGATCCATTATCATCCTGGAAAGGCCAATGTGGTTGCAGATGCTTTGAGTTGCAAGGCTCATTGCAATTGCTCCGGCTTGTCTCCTTCAGCAGAATCTCTTTGTGAGCAAATGGAAAAGATGAATCTGGAAATTGTATAGCCCAGAGCAGTGGCCGCTCTTCAATTGGAGCCCACTCTTAAGGATTAGGTGATTCAAGCCCAGAAATCAGACAAAGGGGTGCAACATTTGAAAAGAAGGCTTGCTGAAGGCGAGGAGTTACCTTTCAAGGTTAAAGAAGGTGGAATACTTTGGTTTAAGAATCATCTGGTAGTGCCCAAAGATACAGATCTCAGAAGGAAGATCATGGAAGAGGCGCATACCTCTCGTTACACTATTCACCCAGGCAGTACCAAGATGTATCAAGATCTAAAGCAGAGTTTCTGGTGGACCCAGATGAAAAGAGAGATAGGGAAATATGTATCGGAATGTGACATATGCCAGCGGATAAAGGCGGAACACTTACGACCCGCAGGACTTTTACAATCCTTGCCAGTTCCCAGTTGGAAATGGGAAGATATCCATATGGATTTCATTGTGGGTTTACCTAAAACCCACAAGAAGAAGGATTCTATTTGGGTGATTGTGGACCAGTTAACCAAAATGGCCCACTTTATTCCAGTGAGTATCCAGTATTCAGTTCAACAACTGGCAGAGTTATATCTATAGCTCATAATAGCATTACATGAGGTGCCTAAGACTATTGTTTCCGATCGCGGTCCGCAATTCGTTGCCCGCTTTTGGGAACAATTGCAAGCAGCCTTAGGTACTACCCTTATCCATAGTTCGGCCTACCATCCTTAGACTAGTGGCCAAGTGGAGAGGATTAATCAAATCTTCGAAGATATGCTACGAGCATGCGCATTAACTTATGGTTCAGATTGGGAGTCCTGTTTGCCCTTGGCAGAGTTCACTTATAATAACAGCTATCAAAAGAGCTTAGAAATGGCTCTTTTGAAGCCCTCTATGGACAGTGATGCCGAACCCCTTTGAATTGGTCAGAACCAGGGGAAAGAGTAACTTTTGGCCCTAAATTGGTGATGGCCGCTGAGAAGCAAGTCCGGTTTATACAGGCTAAATTAAAGGCTGCTCAAGCTCGTCAATAGGACTATGCAGACAAACGAAGAAGGTCGTTAGTGTTTCAAGTAGGGGATTATGTATACCTTAAGGTATCCCCTATGAAGGGAGTACATCGATTCGGTGTCACCGGCAAGTTAGCCCCTCGGTATATTGGACCCTTTCCAATTATCGAGAGGTGTGGCCCAGTGGCCTATCGAATCGAATTACCACAATGTGTTTCATATCTCTCAGCTTAAGAAATGTCTGCGAGTACCTTCGGAAGAGGTGGATCATACAGAACTTCAAGTGGAACCTAATTTGACATACAAGGAGTATCCAGGCAAGATCTTGGACATGAAAGAGAGAGCTACCCACCGGTGAGTAATCAAGTTTTACAAAGTGCAGTGGCACCATCATACGTCAGAAGAAGCTACTTGCGGGCCCGAACATGTCCTACAAAAAGAATATCTAGACTTTTGTACACGTCTTTAGAAGGGTCAAGCCAGTAAGTTCACCCCCTAGATGTTCAAACACTTTCCTTCGTATCTCTTGGCCGCTTTTAAATCTCGAGATGAGATTTTCTTAAGGGGGGAAGGCTGTGATACTCTGTATCAAAAGCCGCTTTAAGTGCATTGCAAGCAATCCATTCATCAATTTCAAAAATTTCCAGTCAAATTCAAATGTGAAGATATTCAAAATTTTCAGTTTCTTCAAGGGAAAAATTGCAGAAGGGTAGCTTAAATTAAGCCCTTGAGCTTTTGTATTTGGACCCCTGCTTGAAACTGTAAAAATCTAGGGCTAATTTGCAAAAGGTTTAAAGTTAAAAAAAGAGAAAAAAAGAAAAGAAAAGAAAAAAGGGGGATAAACCCCAAGCCGAGGGCGCCGGCCCGCGGCCATGCGCCAGCTAAGCAAAGCCCAGCTGGGGGCGGTTGCCCGCATGGCAGCCTGTCGGCTCGCCCCCCGCGCCCCCTATCAGGCGGCGCTGACAGGTGGGGCCCGCGGGGGTAGGGCTTCTTCCCGGCCCGGCCGAAGCAGAGTTGGGAGCGCACCCGCTCGCCGTTGCCATTGCCCACCTACGCCCTGCTACCACCGCTCACCACCTCTGCCCCACCCCACCGCGTCTCTGCATCGTCGCAGGTGAGCCATGCCACCTCCCCTCGTCTCCACCCCTCCGCGTCGCGGAATGGGGCCGGCCCGAACTCACTTGAGCTCGGAGCCTTGCCATGGCGCCACGGCCACGCCATAGATTCCACATCGTTGGCGATGTCGAACAAGGATTCCACATTGGCCGGTGGTTTCCTCACCAGCTTGTCAAGCAGCTTCTCATCGCGTAGGCCACCCTTGAAGTGGTCGATGATGGCATGGTTAGAGACGTTGGCCACCTGGTTCCTTAATTCGGTGAAGTGCCTGATGAAGACCTTTAGGGACTTGCTTCTGCCAAGCCGCAAGTGCGCCAAGTTCCGCTCCGTGGCTGGCTCACGGTAGGTGCTACAGAAGATGGCGATGAACTTCTCATAGAACAAGTCCCAGTCATAGATGGAGTTTGGCAGCTGGTTTTGATGCCACCTGAGCACCAAAGGTCCTAGCATGATGGGGACGTACACCAACATAGTGTTGGAGTTGCCTCCGGCTGCCTTTACGCTGAGTGCGTAGATCTGTACCCAAGCACTCGGGCACTCCTTCGGGTCATGCTTGTTGATGTTGACCAGTTTGAAGGTAGTAGGCCACTGAATGGACCTGATGCGCGAATCCCGTTGTACATAGTGTGAGGCGGGATGATGAGTGTCGTATTTGCGCAACGCACCAGGGATCTTCTCGTGGGGGAGTTGCCCTCCTTCCTTGAGTGCCTCCAAGGGTCTCGCTGAGTGCTGGCGGCGCCGCCTACTTGATCGCCGTTGAGTGGACCATTCTCCTTCTCCCACTGTTGGCGGTGCTTGATCTCTTTCTTCCACGCCTCATGCCTCCGCTCTTCGATGCGGCGATGGAGGTCACGGTTCTTGTTGATGGTGAGGCGAAGGTCCGTTAGTGTAGGGGTGGCTGAGGATTCTACTTCGTCGTCATACATTGTTTCCTCACCAATGATGATTTCCAGCCCTCAGTGGGCCAGTTGCTCCAGGTGGGTTTTAGTTGTCGACTGGGGGAGCTTGGCCACCTCTAGCCCTATCGCTGCGAGGTAGTGCCTGGGGTCATAGTCTGGACCGCTCGAGGCCCATCAAACTCATCCTCGAGGTTGGGAGCGAAGCGGTGATCTCGATCATACTACTTTGCCTTGCGGAGCTTGGATTCTTCTTGCGCCTTCGCCCTTTGCCTCTTTTTCCTATCATAGTTGTGGGAGAGCTGTCCCTGCTTGTCTACTAGAGTTTCTTTGGGGACAGTGTCCTCATCATCTGATATGGGTTGTCACCGAGCCAGCTCCTCGGGCCTTTGGTCCTTGCGCCACTGCTTGTCGACGTTGCGCGCCTGACACACCACCCGTGCTTTAGGTGTTTCTCTGTCAAAGGACTTGGAGTCCTCCGAGATCATGAGAACATCCCAGGAGGGGTCATGCTCTGGCCGTGCCTGACTTGTCGGGGGCAGCATCGCGGGTTCTGCTGGGCTGGAGTTGTGCCACCTGGCCGTCCGACCAGCAGTTGTGGAGTTAATGACGAGTCCTAGGCACAGACCCGTGAGCAGTTCCTCAACCGCGTGGTAGATGTCATCGTCTGCGAGGAGTTTGGGTTGTTGTTGACGCCATCCCCCCACGTTGGGCTTGGAACGTGGCCTCGGCATTGCGCAGGCCAAAGTGAAGCGTGGGCTGCATCTGGACCGATGCCTTAGCCCTCCTTGGGAGAGTGAAGTCCACCTCCGGCGCGGGGGTCGCGGTCGTCGTTGTCGCTGTAGAGATGGTCGGGCGGGAGTCGGCTCCTGCACTCGGTCGTGGTGCTTTGATCGACTCGCCCAAATGGAGAACATGTCTCAACATCGGGAGAGTGGTGGTTGCTGATGAGGACTCGAGCGAGGGCATGGACTCAATGCTGAGTGGTTTGCTGGTGGAGCTGCCGTGCGGTGGTGACGATGAGCCTGGCACCATTTCACATGGAAGTAGGGCCTGATGGTGCTGTAGTTGCGTGTTTGCGGACTGGGGACCGCTCAGGTGTAGGCGTTGCGGTTTGTTGGAGGAGCGGTCGCCCGATGACTTGGGCGGGCCTGGTGCCTCTTTGCCGATTGCTTAGAAACGACCATCTGCCATGGTTCTCCCTCCTTTAGATCAGCCCTATGGTTCGGTGGTCTCGCTGGGGGCGGAGCCTAGTCCTCACCTGAGCGCAGATTGGATCTGGACGCCGAGTGGTTGGTGGGGGTCGTGGGTTTTTTGGATCAGATCTACTTCGTCCCCGCTGAGAGTGTGGTCATCGGGGTTGTTGCTGTCGGCACGCTGAACATACACCGTTGTCCCTGAGACTACGTTCAGTTGTTGACTATGCGCATGTCGCCGAACTTGTCAATGACAGAGGTGAAAACGCGGAAGGTGAAGATTTCACCAGGCTAGAACTTGCTGATGGAGCAAAAAACTAGTGGTGCCATCGCAAACTCTAGATCTCAGCCCCTTATATAGGCGTGGGGGCTAGGGTTATAAGCTAGCTACGTTGGACTTGACAGACTACAATCCCGCATTCACTGGGATAAGCATCAGACGAGATCCATATCTATCCGTATAGCCGAGCTGCATTGGCCTTCAAGTCACCTTGCGGCGTTCCCCGCAAGAGAAACCACTCAGCCCACTCACTAGGGTGCGAGCAAACCGAGTCCGTGAGGTACCCACGGGTACATGACGCACACAAATTGACATATACTTTGTATATGGAACTGGTCGTACACATAATTTGTGACAACGTTTCTATACATCACTCACTCTAAACATGAATGGTTCAACAAATACAAACCAATACATTAAAGTTGCCATTCAGCATAAAATTCAATTCTTTGCCAAAAACTTTTATCTACAATATGTTACACAAAAATTTAACACCAACATTATATATAGAAGTTGTTGAAGATAACTAAGTGAACATTTTTTATATTCTAGCCATAATGAGAAAATGCTTTTGTAAAGGGGTTATGGCTCGATGAAACCAGAACTGAAATCTGAATCAAAACGAATCAGCATATAGAATTCAAACTTGAGCATTTTTCACTATAGAACCTACCTGAAATGTGTATAACAAACTTGTGTATTCTGAAATTTGGGATTAGTTTGCTATAGAGCTCTTTCTCTAAAAATGCTTAGGTTCTGAGGTAGAAACTAAATCGAGTCTGAGTTACAAATCTACACACCTGTGACCTCCTCCTATTAGGTATTTGAAATCTGATGTCGATCTGATTGTCTTTAGTAAAAACATTATATACAAGAGTTGTAGCTACTGACTTGGTGAATAACTTTTCTATATTGACCTGTTAGCAAAGATGCTCTTAGAAATGACTTACAGTCCTTTGAATCAAATTTTAAATCTGGACAAGCTGTACAGGGCGTGCAAATGAAAGTTCTGGCTTGATCTAAACAAAATTAGTTAAAGCTTATTATAACAAAATTGTAGTACATGAAGTTTACCACAAGTTCTCTATTTTGACCATGTATTGAAAATGCTTCTAACAAGACGAAGCACCTGAAACTAAAACGGGAGTCCAATCTGGGCAGAATAGACCACGTATTAGTAAACAGAAGTTTCACCTATTTATCACTCACAACTGATTAGGACGTTCTATACCAATGTTGTAGGAAGCTTCAAAATGAATAACTTTGGTATTCTACTTTTAGCCTAAAACAGTTTCTATTTCGAACTATAACAGATTTAGTGCAGTGTTCAAGTCTGGACAGATTTCGGCTAGCTGAACATTTGAATACCGGAACCATTTCGATGTAGAACCAGCAAAGGATTTCTACACCAAGGATGTGGACCAAAGTTCTTTCATGCTCTGAGTTTCTGCAACATACATTGTTTTTCCTTCAAAAACCTATTAGTTAGAAAACAAAGCTAGAAAATTTTGCCTTGGTATTGCGTGGTCTCATGTGAACCTTTTGGGATCCTAGTCGCCACTGACCTCAGCCCTGTTGACCCCGCCAAAGCCATCACAAAGAGAGAGCAAAAGGAAGACGAAGATGAAGAGTGCTCCAAAGGTGTGGCATCAATTCAACATCTGGATTTGGGATGATTCTGCAGAAGGGATTCGTCAAGCCTAAGAATCAGGCCAAGAGATTTGATACATGTCGATGATCCGGTGTTGGTTCGTTGAGATCCCTTAGGCATACACACAAGAGTAATGGAAGAGCCTTTGCAATACTAGAAGCATCCAAGAAAAATTTGCTCAATGCCTGACACTAAAGTAGAAGAAGTTCCTCCAATCAAACCAGCATGTGCAGCATCAACTCCTACATCGACACATGCAATCAAGGTCTCAACCAACACAAGAAGTAATTTAGAAGAAGCCGTGATCGAGAGTTAACCGTCATTTACATATTCCTTGCAATGTTGTATAGTTCCAAGTTGGTGACAAGAGTGATAAAAAGAAAACATCCCAGATCAACCTCAACTTCGGCAATGTTCTCAAATTTGGTGGTCAATCAAGACTGCTACACCATGGTGTCTTCCATGTGATGCTCAATACAACATCAACATGGTTGAAGGAAGAAACTAGTATTTGACTTGGACGTTAGAATTTTACGATCGGGGAAAATGAAAGGGGTACTGGTTAGCATAGTATCCATGTTTAGCTTGGACCTTTACTATTTGGACTTCTGACTCATATAGTTCATTGTGCCCTCGTAACTTTAACTTCTTGGAATCGACCCTTGTGTTCCAATCTCCACTGTTCCATGCACTTTAAGCCTTGGACTCTACGCATCTCAAACTGTTAAAGTGTTCATGCTTTGAGCTATTGTGGATTCATGAGGTTCTAAATTCCATGTAATCAACACAACACAATAGCTTGTTGTCCATATATATTTCTCGTTCTCATGATTCCTGTGCTTCCAATCTTTGATTCTATGTGTTTTACCTCCTTGATTCATGTCATCTAAATACTTGAAATCCATGTGCTCTAACCAATCGGGTTACATGAAACTCTTTGCTCATGTCTTGCTATGATTTTATATTATTCAAGTTCCCCACAATTTGGTGGTTATGCCGCTCTTGATGTGGTGTATACCTGAGCAGTCTCTGGTGCCGCGACGGAACCTAGGGTCCTATGTGTACGGCTGTCACATGGTTGTGCCACTTGGGGCGCGCTAGTATCGAGACATGCAAAGGTGTGACATCATTTCAGGTGTGGAACATTCACATCCACATTTCCTTGCTGCGATCAACCTTGTTTTACTCATTAAGTAGAAATACCCACTTCCATTTATGCTACCTTGTTAAATACCTCCATTGCTTTATTTCACCTTGCCTTCTTGACCAGTGGGAATGATCTGCCTCAATCCCACGACCTGTTCATATCTATTCACTATTTTTTACCTTACCTTTGATGATTGGTGGGAACAGTCAACTTTGTTCCCACTGCCTCATTGGATATTTTCCCTTGAATTATTGAACCTTATTTTCTAAGGGTGAATTTCACGAACATCCTCCGCACTAGGTTTTTGTTCTCGGCTGGTGCTCTTGCCATATCGTCATTTTCATGAGTTGTTTTCTTCCTCTTAGAAAATTACCCCAAAAGGGAGCTTGCTAACATTGTCAATTGTTTCGTTAGTAAGCACAAGTCAGCCACTTTCATTTTCTTGGTCAGTCCTAACCAACTCTAAGAAATCTTAAAAACCATCACCTTGTCTAGCCAAATATGGCCTATCTTTTCCCTCTTGCGCCTTTCTAGTCGCGATGAGTAGGATGTGCTATGCTTTCCCACATCTTACTCTTTGAAGATATTTAGATTTGATATCTCATATGTGTATGCAGTCCCCATCAAATGAAAGGTTTGTCAACAACACGTTCATTGCCGTTTCTATGAATCGCAAGATTTCACTTGGTCCAAATTTCTGATTATGTACACTTTGCCCCTATTGTTCTAATAAATTGAATATTTATCATGTTCTTACTCATGGTGTCAAAGTCAAGAAGTAGCTCTTTTCTATTGCTCAATAAATCATTGTTACTCGTTGCTGCAATAGCCTCCTTATGCTCGTTCATTCACTCTCTGGTGCATAGGTTGCTGCACATATTGAAAAGACCATCCCAACCTTACTAGATGATGCTTTGTAACTACATCGTGTTAAAAAGGTAGTAACCATTCACATGCTAGTTAACAAAGCTAACAGATGAATAACTGGATGTTACCACGTGTGTTCAGAAAGACACAGACCGCAATGCCAAAACCATTTGTATTACGCGGTAACCCGTAAAATCCCGCCTCATCCAAATCTTGGGACGAAATTTTTTTAAGGGGGGTGAGTTTTGATACCCCCAGTATCTCAACGGCCCTAACACACAATTTTACAAATGATAATTATGATTTATAACTTAAAAGAGCTTAGAGAGCAATGAAAACTAGGTAAAGAAATCCCAAAGTCAAAAGTTTTCTATTCAAAAGACAAAACCTCAGCGTTGGTCGGTTGAGTAGTTCAAAATCCACAAGCATTCATGTTAAACATCAAATACAAAAGTTTTTGCTTAAGATGGTTGCTACAACTTTGCTATTGTGACCATCTTCAACATCACATGGTAAGAGCTTCAAAAGTTCAAACCAAGTCAAGCCAACCTTTCTTTTAAGGGGTGGCAAAAGTGTTCTTGATTAAATTTGAGCCCTAATAAAACTTTCAAAACCATTAACCACCTTTGCTTAAACTTTATACCAAACTTGCAGTATAGATCCTATGCTAGACTTTTGCACATTAGACTTGTTTTAAAACTACCATGTACTCATTTTAATTTGCACATTGACATTGGTTGAACAAGTCGAAACCAGTCATAGGAAAATTCCGAAGTCTGGATTTTCATCTTTCTCCAAATTTCAATCTAAAATTACTTTCGATTTCAATATACAACTCAAAAATATTCCTTTTTATGAAATGAAATTACATTCATCATCTTTCAAATGCACCTGATCTTAAAGTGATTGGACTTCATTTGATACTTCAAAAGCTTGAAACAAGAAAGACTATACATAAATTGAAGCTGCAGTTTTACCGAACTTTTGAATGTATTTGTGCTTGTAGTTTGAAATCTGTTGTTATCTAGGACCAAACTTAGTATATAAAACTTGTAGGGGATCCACAAATGAACAAGTTTGGTACTTGAACCATTGACATGCAGAATGAGTTATATAGGGTTTTGAGTCTTTTTCTGTCAACATATAAAATCTGCCCAAACTTGAGCTGGCTACTACATTCAAATTTTACTGAAACAAAAGACATTTTCATCCAAAACATTATATACGAAAGTTGTAGATTATAAAAAATTGAACAACTTTGGTATAATACATTTCTCAGAAAAATGCAGGCAAATAGGCCTACGAGTCAAACAAGAGTCAGTCACTTAAATTCAAATTTAAACCACTTTTTATAACAGAACATGGTGCTAATGGTTATAACAAAGTTGTAGAGGGAACAATTTTAAAGAATTCTAGTATTTTGAGTGTTCTTAGATTTAGCCATTTCGTTTCTCAAAACCACGAAATTCAAATCGGTGTTTCTGCAGTCACACAGTCTTTCCCATTTTCCAAAACCCTTTTTCTTCTCCAAGTCGCTGACCGGTGGGCCTGACCTAGGGAAGCCGACCGCGCCAAGGCTAAGCTCACCACGCGGCCAGCTATGGCCGGGTTGGGTGCGCGGCGCCTCGGGCGCCCTCCAATCCGCCCGACCGCCCTGTCCTCTTAACCTGCACGCCATCCCACCCTCTTTCTCCCTCGCCCTCACTACTTTGCCCACCTCCCTGCCTTTACTGCGGCTCCCGCTCAAGCGAGCAGAGCGCGCTCCGCCATGGCCACCATGGCCAGCAAGCTCGAGCCTGTGGACCAGCTCCTCTAAAGCTTCTCCCCTCCCTCCACTGCACGCATCACCTCCGTGGTGACCGCCTCTTCCATTTCCACTCAATCTAGGAGCCTCACGACCCCTGGCTCTCCCGCTCCTTCGCACTCTGTGCGCCGCCCGCCATGAATGCCACCATGGCGAGCTCGATCTCACCATGGACAGCTTCACTAGGAAGTCCTTGCGCCTCCCTTCCACTTTTCCCGAGTTCCCCACGTTCCCGCACTTGTCTAGGGCCTGACCATGGCCTCCCTTCGCCTTCTCTGTTGAATTGAGCGAGCCGCAGATGGGAGCTGCGCGCTGCTGTTCACCTCCGGTTCATGCGCATTCCCCATCGATTCTGGCCTCCTTGCGCCTCCAAACCTAGGGGAAGCGATGCCCCATCGTCCGGAACACCTTCATCGACCAAAGCTGTAGCCGTTCCGGGTCTCCACGCATTGGCTCACGCGAGAAAACACCAGGCCACCGCGCTGCGCGTCCCTGGCTGAAGGTAGAAGGGGCTGGCGGTTTGGCATTTTAGCCCCGACATTTTGCCCTTTTCCGTTGTTCTCCACACGTACAGTAATATGGGTCTAGGGAAACTGACAAGCTAGCCCCTAAAAACTATAGAAAATCACTAATAGGTCCCTGGACAGTTAGCTTTTAGATTTAAATTCATTTTATGAAGTATAAACCTTGAAAATCCATATCAGATAGAAGAAAAATCATAAAAATGTGAAATTTGTTTTATTAGATTGCTTATGAGTAGATATATATAGTGGACTAGGCCTTGTACTATAAAATGACTGTTTAACCCCTGCTTTTGTGCATGCTTTGTTTTAGTAGTTAAATAGCAAAAGTGATGAAAATGGACTCCAAAAATTGTGAGACTTGGACAGCACCTATATAATGATATCCAATATCTGTGTGATTTTTTGTCAACCCTAGAATATACTTTGAAATTACTGTTTTGCCCTATGAATCTATTTTGGGCATTCAATAAGAAAGGAAATACATGCTACATGAAAAGTGCCCTAATATTGCACCCTAATTTTTAGATGCACTTTGTGGTATCTATAGATCACTGCAAAGTTTGAAGAAAGTTGGTTGTGTATAGGCTCCAGAAAGTATTTTTGTGAAATTTGTAGTTGATGTTTGCTATGTGACTTGAAAATGACAAGTGCTATGATGATTTAATAAATAAAATAGAAAAGTGCTATTTAACTTGCTTCATAGTTTCCACCAAATTTTACGTAGTTATGTCAATGCATAAATATGTTTATGTGAAGGTTTCATTCAATTTGGTTGTTGTTACATGAGGGATCCACAAAAGGTTACTTAAGTAGGGTTAACGGTAAGATAAATGAAAAGGGTGAAGTTTATAGGCTCAAATGAAGTTGTGGTTTTTCATGTGTATTTACCTAGTGTGTTTTTGCTTACTGTCACCTTGTGCGTTCATTTATAAGATTGGATAAGTGCAAAACTAGAGCTAAATATAATAATAGAAATGCACTCTCTTCACTGATAAGGCTTCAAATATAGTCCTACATGCTATGTTGTGTTAGTGTAAAAGTTTGGGTCTTTGTTTGTACCAATTGCACTAAGAGCGATTTTAACTTGTTTTCTTATAATAGATAACCTAACATATGCTTACATGATTATATAAGTGTATGTTATTCTTGGTGCACAATAGTACTTCTTACTTAAGTAGCTTATCAACCACCTATCTGTATATCCCTGTCACCAAAATAATAGTGGATATGTGTGATTAACATTTATACATCTCATTTACTACATCATGCATAATGCATATCATTCATATAGTGACGCCTATTATAGATACATGGTCAACAGAGGCAACACATGAGTCTACATCAAGCAACGGTGGTCCAGAAGACCAACTAAGACCCACTCACGACCTGGAGGGCCCATCAGTCGTGTTTGGATGGAGGAGTTGTCCAAGAGATCAAGGGGTTGCCTGGGGCAAAGCCTCACAAGCCGGCAAACTAACTTTAGATTAGTTTATTCAAGTTATTCAACAACAAAGGTAGGCCCCTTAGGCATCTACACCTATTTAGAGTGTCCCACCACCCTATATTTGTTTGTGCATTACGTTCAGGAGTTGTATTAAACCCACATGCATAAATCCTTAATATACTAAGTAGTATGGATAGGTTGAATTTTGTGCTTAGCCATGCTTAGACAGTAGAAGTCGAGTGAAGATATTCACTCGCGACATGATTGGACTCAAAAATGATTTTAAAAACTCTAATTTGAAAGCAATATGATATGATGTGATGGGAAGATGAGACCGGGCAGAACATAAGTTTAATTTTGTGGTGTGCACTGTTATATTATTTGGCTCCGCCCAAGACATTTAAGGCCCATCAGTTGTTTGCCTATTGGTCAACATAACATTGCTAGAATGCTTATCTAGGATATGGGACCGTTGAAAGTCTTTCCTAGGCTCGTAAAAGTTTTTGAGGTGCCGCCCATCCACTAGATGGTGACAACAGGCCTGGGGAAGCTTTGTACTCATGGCGATGAGATCGAGATGTCGGCAGGCTCACTGTGGGGGCACAACCCAGGGGTCAGGTGGGGGTGCTTTGAATCTTGGGATGAGACTGGTTAAGATGGGGGCTTTTTACGTGGGAATGCTACGGCTGGTAAGTGTATACCCTTGGCATTGTAGTTATTCTCGGTAATTAAATTCGATTCGAATCGCTGATGCTCACCAGGTTTGAGAATGCCAATATCTCTGATGGGGAACGTAGTAATAACTTAAATATGCTATTTATTTAATCATGTTTTTTGTAATATGACATGCTTGTACATATATGTTTACATTTCTACATTACTTTATGATGATCTATGTGTTGAGATTATTCAGATATATGAACTATGGATCATGATGAAATAATTGATGTATCAATTAAGCTTATGCTTACAAAAGAGAATGGAACTTGAAAGTAAGGACCCAGTCTTAGTAAGCTTATGCTGGTTAGAGTCAAGTCCACAAAAAGCCTTGTATACTCTCAAATGTGTCGGGCTGATACCACCCACGGGTAAGTCCTACGAGTACCCCATGTACTCATCCTTTGTTGTTGATATTTTTCTTTTCAGGAACTTTGTGATCAAGATTGATAACGGTGGGCTCAATGTCATGACTCATTGTTTTACTTCTACTGCATAATTATATCTTTGTCCTGTTACGTTTTTTCACTGCGAGTTATTTGAAACTCTATTTCAATATGATTGTACTTATTTTTGAGCAAAGGGTTTGTAACAAATCAAGCAATGTTTATATGATTGTTGTGGCTCCTTCGAGGGCTTAATGTGTGTGATGCCAGCATCCTTAGGTGATGGTTACATCGAGTGCCCCTTTTGGGTAGCTCAACGGACTACCGGGTTTGATTCGCTATAAGTGCATTGCGGGCCATGTGGTGGCAGGTGTACTTAGCTCGGATTAAATCGGTGGTTCTGCCACATCTTTTATCATGCCTTGACTACTCCTGATTCCACCTTTCACGCCGATCCATGAATGCTACGCTCTAAGAAAATGCCAAAGCCCTACTGTATGCTCGTGACCCTAGAAAACTACCAAAGATTACTGCCATCCTGCGACCGTTCTGCCCTCCTCAAGCCTATAAAAAGGCGAGAATTGCAAGCAGAGACACAGCACCCATCGGCCATCTCTTTCTTCCTCCTCTGTATTCTAAAGTAGCAGTAGTCATGGAGAAGTCCGATCCCTGCCTAGCCCTTAGCTTCCACTCTTGTTCTTGTTCTAGGATATGAGAAAACCCTAGGTTCCCATTGCGCAAAAATCCTCATGTGATGGGCACCAGGATAGGAGAAGACCCTAAGGTCTCTATCTTATCTTGCTAGCCGTGCTGATGTGAATGATAGGTCATTCCTTGAAGTCAAGGGCCCCTGGGAACTTGGTGTCGAGGGAAGCCCCCATGTCGACATGCTTGCGTGTAGCGCTTTAGGAGGTTCCAGATGAGGCAGCATGGGCTCCCTACTAACGAGAAAGATGAAGCTCCCTTTTTGGGTAATGCCCCGCCGACCTTGAGAGCCAATGGACCGGCTCCATTGCCTCTGGAGTGATAAGTGATTCTCAACAGTAGCAAGACCCAGAAGGACATGGGCACAAGACCTCCGATGGACAGGAGGCCCTCCGATGGATTGGAGGTAGAGGGAAGTCCTCCGAAGGACTAGAGGCACACTCGGCGTCTGTCGGCTATGGGAGTTCGGTATACGGAGGAGCGGCATGGCGACGGCAGGAGTAAGTCCTCTCAAGGACTGCGAGGCTGCCCCGATGGACAGGGGATGCCGGGCGCCACCGCGGTGCTCCAACCCGAATGCGTGGCGCGAAGGCGTGTGAGGGAGGCTTTGGCGGCTTCGTCTCAAAACCGTCACCCAAGCTACCCAAGCCTTGGTGAGTTGGGCCACGACTCGCCAAGATAGAGAAGATGGGCCAAATCCGGCCCAGGCGGAGACTTCCTAATGTTTCCCGGTTTCTGACTTCAAAACCGGGGGCGGATCGCGGATTGGACTACTGGCCACGTGGAGAGCATCCGAGGATTGTGTGGAACTTACGAAGATCAAGACTTCATCGTGGTCGTCTGTCCCGAAATATCCTGTAATCTTTCATTTGAGTCCTTAGGGTTTGTCTAGCTGTAGGGACCTAAGTGTAAAACTGTCTAAATAGCACTCGGGTATAAATAGGTGAAAGGCAGGTCATTAGAAGTGCTCTTGGCTGCTAGGATTAGTCTTCACTTGGTGATTTTGGTCCTTAAGCTTTGAGCTCCATTGTTAGGGACGGTTAGAGTAGGAGTTAGCCTCCTAATCCTGAGGGAAGGTGAGGGTGGTTGCTTGGGACGAATTTCTACTTGTATGCTGAATCTTTAGACCCATCTTGGGCACTTAATCGAAGCAAATTCGTGCAGCAACCTTGTGTTCTTCTCCTCCCCCTCTCTCTTTGGTTTTTGGGTTCAATCCTTGCTTTTTGGGTTGTTTTTGTTGGGCAAGCTTGAATCCCTTTCCTTGCTGATGTTCTGGACTTGCTAGGACGTGGAGATCATGACTTAGTTCATCTCAATCCTACTGGATTGCCACGAGCAAGCCTCTTTTGTGTTTTCCCCTTTCATACCCAAGGATGGCCATTTCACAAGATCTGAAATTCCCGTTGATTCTGCGGTTACCTTGGGCTGATCTTTTGGGAATAGCTTTGAAATAGGGTCCAGATAACCTGTGCAAAATTTCGTTAAGTTTGGACAAGGCTTGATCAAGCTTGGGTTTGAAAACGTTTTTTCTGCAACCCTACCGGACCATCCGGCAGAGGCCACCGGACAGTCCAGTTCCACCGGATGTCCGGCAGCGCCCACCGGACAGTCCGGCGTGAGGCACTGTCCAGGCCGTGCCACCGGACAGTACGGCTTCAGGCACCAGATAGTCCGGTCCCACCGGACAATCCGGTGTTGGCCACCGGACAGTCCGGTCCTGCCAGGGAGCTGCAGTGTTCTTCCCAGTTTGGTTTTTCCGCTGTGATTTGCTACAGATTTTTGCATTCCTCCTTGAAGACCATTCTCTTTGCTTACTGTGAGTCAGTGAGACGCACCTCGGTGCGGTGAGTGTCTTGTGGCGGTTACTGCAAAATCCGTTGCCACCGCTGTCATTCTTGTTCGGATCTTGAGCTTTCTTGCATTGGTGTGTATCCTCACAGTGGACGGCACCCTTGCGCTGCTAGGCATGTATCTGTTCAGTGGACGGTGCTTAGTTTCAGTTACTACTTGGGGGTTTGTGATTTCAAGTGCTCCTATTCACCCCCCTCTAGTCGCACGTCTCGGTCCTACAATTGGTATCAGAGCCGGTTAGGTTTCTTCATACCTTTACCGGTGAGAAACTAGTAGCGACTATGACTCACTCTACGGAAGATTCCGATCCTTGGTTCCGATGGCTACTCCTACTGGAAGGGTAGGATGAGAGCTTTCTTGCTTAGCCAGGGCCAGGACATATGGGATGCTACTCAGAGTGTGAACTTTGTGGTGCTTCCAGTTGCCCAGCGCACCACCCTAGCGATTGTGGCTCAGCATGAGGCAAACACCAAAGCTGTTAACTTTCTCTTCTCAGGACTTGGTCCAGTTGATTATGAGAAAGTGAGCCATCTTGAGACTGCCCGTCAGATCTGGTCCCTGCTGAGTGCACACCACTGAGGGCACTGCTACTATCAAGGGGCGTCTCGTTGAGACTTACAGGCGCAAGTATGAAAATTTCGTTCAGAAGCCTGGTGAGTCCATCGGTGACTTGTTTGGTCGTTTTCAATCGATCATCAACAAGTTGCGCGTTAACTCCAGCCCTGAGAGGATCCCATACACTGACCATCAGCAGGCTGTCAAGTTGCTGTATGCGTTGGACAGGAAGGTATGGGAGATCAAGGTTAACTCGATCATCGAGTCTGAGGCCTATGACACAATTGGAGTGGAGACTCCTTACAGCAAGCTCAAGGCCACAGAGGTGGATTACAAATTGAGAGATTCTCTAGCTTGTACTGGCTCCAAGAGCTTGGCCTTGGCTTCTCCCTCCAGTGAGGCCGTTTCTAACCCCTAGCTTCACAACTTCTCATTTTCTGCTCTTATGTCTGTTACAAAGGAGCAGTTGGTGTCACTTGGGGATGATGAGCTTTGTCTGGTGTCTAGCCGCTTTCAGCGCGCCTATGACAACCGGATGAGCAAGAAGAGGGGCGAGAGGCCCAAGTGCTTCGAGTGCGGAGAGGTCGGCCACTTCATTGCCGAATGCCCAAACAAGCAGAACGACTACTACAAGAAGGGCAAGAGCCACTCCCAGTGACTCCAACAAGTACCACTCTGGCAAGCGTGACCACACCAAGCACCGATCTAGGAAGATCAAGAACTTCTGGAAGGCTTTCAAGAGCTACTAGAAGGACAACCGGAAGCGGGACAAGGATTTCTTCGCCGAGCTTGGTGGTTTGTGTGGTGGATCGTCTTCCTCCTCCTCGTCTTCGTCAAGCTCAAGCGATGAGGAGATCGTCACCAAGCAGGACAAGAGGAGGGACCAACGTGGTCCAGCTGGACTCTGCTTTGTCTCCACCAAGTCCAAGCGCAAGCACAAGATGCACCGGAGATCCTTTTGCTCCATGGCGCTTGAGGACAAGGACGACAAGGGCAACGACAACGACTCCTCCGATGAAGAGGTAACTCCTGAGCAAGCTGAAATTCTTGAGATGTTGGAGTCAAATAGTCGTGAGTTGAAAGCCCAGGATAGGTTGTTGGAGAAGGCAGCCAAGAAATTGCAGAAGCAGAAAGCCAAGTTGGCTGATGCTTTAGCTGAGATAGAGAGGCTAAAGAGTGTGTCAAGCCGAGCCTAGTGAGTCTGAGTGTCCTACCTGTGAGACTTTGATGAGACATCTCTGTGAGCAGAAGAGCAAGTATGCTCATCAGGTAGAGGAGATGGATAGGCTGAAGGTAGAGTTAGGCAAGCTCCAGTCTAAACAGGATGAGCCTATTTTGAGTGATGTGACTGAGTGTGAGATGTGCCCCCACCTAGCTGTTGACATAGCTGCGCTGAAAGTGAGGTGTGAGGGACAGCTCAAAGAGTTGGAAGAGCTTAGGGCTAGACCCACGCTTTTGGGTGCGTGCATGGTCTGTCCTACCTTGGAGAGTGAACTTGTGCAGTTGAGAGCTGACCTTGAGATGCTTTTAGCATCCCCTGACACTTGTGAGAATTGTCTCACTCTGAGGTCGATGTTGGTGGATAGGGATGCCACCATTAACAAGTTAGAGAAGTCTGCTTTCCCTATTCCCTCTCTAGATTGCCCTACTTGTGCTGACCAGACTTTAGTTCTGAAGGATCTGAGAGAGGAGAAACAGACTTTGATTGATGAGAACAACCTTGTTGAGAGAGGTGCTCAGTTGGATGTATGCTAGAGAGCCCCAACTTAGGATGATCTTGGAGAGCACCAAGAGAGCTGAGGGTGACATGAGTGGACTTGGGTTAGGAGAGTGCAGTACCTCGGGTGAGAAGAAGAGTTCCCCAATTAAGCTTAAGACTGCCTCTCCTCAGCCTAGCCCTACTGTTGATGGGGTTTACCATGAGCCTCTTAAGGCTGCCCCAAAGAAGCAGTTCTGGACACCCAAGCCCTCACAGGCTAAGCTGGACAGAGTAGTGACTGAGATTCTCAAGCCTCCAGTGAGCAAAGAGAGAGTCCAGCAGCCTGTTCCACCCAAGGCTCAGCCTAAACCCACTACCAAGAGGCCTGTCTACCACTGTGACTTTTGCCAGCGAAATGGCCACTTGGAGGAGTTTTGCTTCAGGAGGAAGCGAGTTGAGAGGCAAGAGAGAGACTGGGGGAACCAGGATCAGTTCTACCAGGGTGGTAGGCAGGATCCTCCCCGTCGCGGTGAGATGAGAGACCGCTTTGCTTGTGAGAGAGGAGGCGGTTTTCAGGCCTGGGTTCCTAGTGGAGAGAGACGCTATCCCGGTCGAGCTCCTAGTCATTTTTAGTGCGGCCATGGATCTTCTGACTGAGGCTTTGGTGGTAGAGGGTTTGAGAGCTCACACTTTAGAAGTCGTGGGTACCCAGGTAGACGTGATGCTTACTTTGATTGTGTTTACCCCACCTTTGAGCAGATGGCTCGGCACTGGTTCAGCAGTTACACTAACCCCAGTGCCAGACCATTTGCTCACTCTCGCTTTCCTTGATTTTGCAGGATCGAGGCCTGGAGGACATATGGATCATGGACTCCAGTTGCTCTAGGCACATGACAGGGCACCGCAGATGGTTCTCCAGCCTCAACCCCGTGAGCACCAAGGAGTACATCACTTTCGGGGATAATGGTCAAGGTAAAGTGTTGGGTGTTGGTTCTGTTGCTCTTTCTGGCATGCTTTCCCTGAGAGAAGTTGCTTTGGTGAGAAATTTGGGGTTCAATTTGGTTTCTGTCTCGCAACTTCTCAAGGAAGGGTTTGAGGTTCGTTGTAAGGAGGGTTCCTCTTGTGAGCTTGAAGCTAAGGAAAACCCTGTTTGTCGGATTTTGCCCTATGGGTAGGTTTTTAAGGTTGACCTTGCATCTATTTCTGGCCCTCCTCGGTGTTTGGTTGCTAGTCCTTCTGCTGATATTTGGAAGTGGCATAGGAGGCTTGGCCATTTGAGTTTTGATCTGCTAGTCAAGTTGAGCTCGATGGATCTGATCCGAGGATTGCCCAATTTGAAAGCAGAAAAGGACTTAGTATGCCACCCTTGTCATCATGGCAAGATGGTTGCCGCTTCTCATGCACCTGTCAATCAGGTGATGACCTCTTACTCGGGTGAGCTGCTACATATGGACATGGTTGGTCCTGCTCGGGTACAATCGGTCAGTGGTAAGTGGTATGTGCTTGTAGTTGTGGATGACTTTTCTCGCTATTCGTGGGTGTTCTTCATGGAATTCAAAGATGAAGCTTTTGGTTTTGTTCGGGATCTGGTCTTGAGGTTAAGGAATGAGAGTCATAAAACCATGAGGGCTATCCGCAGCGACAATGGCGGAGAATTTCGTAACTCTCGTTTCGAAACCTTTTGTCGTGACCTTTGTCTTGATCACCAATTCTCATTTCCTTATACCCCACCGCAGAACGGTGTTGTGGAATGAAAGAACCGCACACTTGTAGAGATGGCACGGACGATGCTTGATGAGCATAGGACTCCGCAGCGCTTTTGGGCTGAGGCTATGAATACGGCCTATTACATTGCCAACCGTATTTTACTACGGGCTTTCTTGGGAAAGACTTCGTATGAGCTACGGTTTGGTAGGCAGCCTAGCGTCAAGCACCTACGTGCATTTGGCTGCAGATGCTTTGTGCTCAAAAAGGGGGGGCATTTGGACAAATTTGAATCTCGCTGCTTGGATTGTATTTTTCTTGGGTACGCATCTAGCTCTAGGGCATATAGAGTGTGGATCCTTGATACTAGACAAGTGGTTGAGACCTGTAAAGTTTCCTTTGATGAATCTATGACTTGCACAACCCCTGCATTTGAGCTTTCTGGTGATGATGAAGGAGGCGCTCCCATCTTTGAAGATGAGGAAGGCGAAGTAGATGCTGTTGATGCAGGAGCCACTACACCGGCTGCAGCTCCTGCCCCCTCTACTACGAGCTCTGAAGATGAAGGAGGACCCTTGCCTACGACTTCCTCCTCTACTCCCCCGACCACAAGCTCGAGCAGAGGTTGGCCCCGCTGAGGACGCAGGGGAGGTGACCTCCGAGATTGTTCCATCTCGGCAGGTCCAGCGGGATCACCCTCCAGACAGGATGATTGGAGATCTACACCAGCGTGTCACACGCTCTTCGGTTAACTCTCTAGCCTTTTTCTGTCACTCTACATTTGTTGCTTCTTTCGAACCATGGGATGTGTCACATGCTTTATCTGATCCTAGTTGGGTGAACGCCATGCATGAGGAGTTGGAGAACTTTGAGAGAAACCATGTCTGGGATTTAGTTGAACCTCCACCAAACTGCCACCCAATAGGAACCAAGTGGGTTTTCAAGAACAAACAGGGTGAGGATGGGATGGTTGTGAGGAACAAAGCGAGATTGGTAGCCCAGGGTTTCTGTCAGAAGGAGGGGATAGATTATGAGGAAACCTTTGCTCCTGCAGCTCGTTTAGAGGCTTTTAGGATTCTGCTTGCCTTTGCTGCCTCTAAAGGCTTCAAATTGCAACAGATGGATGTCAAGTCAACCTTTCTGAACGGTTACATAGAGGAGGAGGTATATGTGAGACAACCTCCTGGCTTTGAGAGTGCCAAGTTTCCAGACCGGGTGTATAAGTTGAGAAAAGCCCTCTATGGTCTGAAGCAAGCTCCAAGAGCTTGGTATGCTAGGTTGAAAGCCTTTTTGCTCAAGTCTAGTTTTGTGATGGGTTCAGTAGACAAGACCTTGTTTCTGTTGAGTCATGGCGGTGACACCCTTCTAGTTCAGATATATGTTGATGACATTATCTTTAGTGGTTCATCTCACGCTTTGGTGTCTAAGTTTGCAGAACAGATGAGCAGTGAATTTGAGATGAGTCTCATGGGTGAGCTTCAGTTCTTTCTCAGGTTTCAGATCAAGCAAGGCCCAGAAGGAACCTTCGTCCATCAAGCCAAGTACACGAAGGACATTTTTAGGAAGTTTGACAAGGGAGATCTCAAGCCCACGGAGACTCCCATGTCAACATAGACGGCTCTTTATGCGGATGAAGAAGGGGAGGTGGTGGACCAAAGAGAGTATCGAGGGATGATCGGCTCACTTCTGTACCTGACGGCGACCAGGCCGGACATGCAGTTCGCGGTTTGCCTTTGTGCGCGTTTTCAGGCCTCACCAAGGCTATCACATCGTCAAGCGGTGAAGCGCATCTTCAGGTACCTGAAATACACTCCTGAGCTTGGACTTTGGTTTTCTTCTGCTTCATTGCTCTCTCTTAGACGGTATGCGGATGCTGACTTTGCGGGTTGTCGGCTGCAGCGCAAGTCTACTTCCGGCACCTGCCAGTTTCTCGGTTCCTCTCTTGTCTCTTGGTCCTCACGCAAGCAATCTAGAGTAGCCACTTCCACCAGAGAAGCTGAATACATTGCTGCTGCTAGTTGCTGCTCCCAGCTGCTTTGGATGAAGTCCACCTTGAGCAACTTTGGTCTCAGTTTTAGGAAGATCCCTCTCCTAGTAGACTCTACTTCTGCTATTTCTGTAGCTAAGAACCCCGTCCTGCACTCCAGAACCAAACACATAGACGTGAGGTTTCACTTCTTGAGAGATCACTACGAGAAGGGAGATATAGACTTGACCCATGTAGAGACTGAGAACCAGTTGGCCGATATCTTCACCAAGCCCTTAGACCTGAGCATATTTGCTCACTTGCATGGGGAGCTTGGTGTTTGTTACCCCTTTTAGGTTGGGGTAACTTTGGTATAGTTTAGGTTTTGCTTTGTTTTTTCTTTCTTTGCTTCTCTTTGCTTTTCTTGCATTTTGTCTCATACCATGCATTGCATTGTAACATATGCATTTTCGCTTTCACTAGCACTAGAGCTCTTTTGGTATGACAGGTTAGTACTTGCTTGTGCTAGATTGTACAGTTGCTTGCATGATCATGGTTGGCTAAGCTCCTTGAATCTGTCTAATATCTTTTGTGAGCTCAGTCACTTTTGTTTCTTCAAAATCAACAACCATAATCACCACTTGACTTGGCTACCTAGCATGTGTAGGAATGTTGAATGCTATGCTATCTTTTCATGCTTGGATATGCTAGTCGTATGCCTGTGTTACACTAATGCCTAAGCATTTATGGCACCTTGTTCAAATCTAAAATCTGAATGAATGCGGCTTACAAGTGGTGTCCTATGAGCTAAATTGAAAAGATCCAGGAGGGTTTACTTGTCACACTGATCTAGTTTGAGATAGCTTGCCTTTGCACTTTGGCTTGAACTTGGACTAGGCTGTGTATGACCAAAACCTTGTCTTAAGCTTCTGATGGTTTTTTGAACCTAGGCTTGGCATTGGTTGGTAAGAAGTGGCAACGACAAGTGAATAACACCTGGCACATGATCTGTTTTGCTTGAAGTTCAAAATTGCTAAATCTGAAATCTGCAAGTCTATAAACTGCTTATGGCCTATTGTAGATGCCTAGGTTGAGAGTAGCACACCTTGTATGTTTTGCTAGCATCTTGCTGTTCATGCCTATCTTGCTAGATGCCATTCATGTTGGTGATGCTTTCTTTTCAACAACCCTGTAAAACATGCTCCTGATTTGTATAAGATTGATTCAATTGAGCTTGTCTGCATGCTTCCTTGCCCTCACTTGCTCTGTATGCTAGAACTTGTATTTACTAGCTTTTCATCCCTACTGAGCTCTTCATGGTACGCTTATTGCATTTCATGGCATATTTTGAGGGGGAGTTGTCCATTTCAGGGGGAGTTGAGTTCTATGAACCCTTGATGTGTCCATTGTCAACAAGGGGGAGAGATGTTGACCCTTGAGGAGAGAGAGATGTTGGACCAAGGGGGAGGACTCTATAGAGATCTAGTGTAGGGGGAGTTTGAGCTTTTAGCATGCTCTTGCATCGGTGTGTTGAGCCTTTTGCCTCTTTCTGGAGGAGCCGATGTTTTGCCACTAGCATGACTGTGTTGAGCCAGTCTACCTCCTTGAGGGGTCATGCTTTAGTTTGATCGACTGCGTTGAGCGGTTTCCCTTGTCTTAGGGGGTCGATGTTTGACTTTGTTTTTGTTGTCTCAAACTGCCCTTTTTCTGCCAGTATTCGGCCTTTGGGCATCTTGAGCAACTTCTTCTTTTTCTTCTTTCTTTTCGGTTTTACGCTTTTTGTTTTGTCTTTGTTCTATTTTAGGTTACAGGTTGAAGGTGTTGACAATGCACTCATCAAGGGGGATATTGAGAGCCAATGAACCGGCTCCATTGCCTTTGGAGTGAAAAGTGATTGTCAACAGTAGCAAGACCCAGAAGGACTTGGGCACAAGACCTCCGATAGACAGGAGGCCCTCCGATGGACTAGAGGTAGAGGGAAGTCTCCGAAGGACTGGAGGCACACTCGGCGTCTGTGGGCTATGGGAGTTCGGTATACGGAGGAGCGGCATGGCGACGGCAGGAGTAAGTCCTCCGAAGGACTGCGAGGCTGCCCCGATGGACAGGGGATGCCGGGCGCCACCGCGGTGCTCCAACCCGAATGCGTGGCGCGAAGGCGTGCGAGGGAGGCTTTGGCGGCTTCGGCTCAAAACCGTCACCCAAGCTACCCAAGCCTTGGTGAGTTGGGCCACGACTCGCCAAGATAGAGAAGATGGGCCAAATCCGGCCCAGGCGGAGACTTCCTAAAGTTTCCCGGTTTCTGACTTCAAAACCAGGGGCGGATCGCGGATTGGACTAGTGGCTACGTGGAGAGCATTCGAGGATTGTGTGGAACTTACGAAGATCAAGACTTCATCGTGGTCGTCTGTCCCGAAATATCCTGTAATCTTTCATTTGAGTCCTTAGGGTTTGTCTAGCTGTAGGGACCTAAGTGCAAAACTGTCTAAATAGCACTCGGGTATAAATAGGTTCAGTGTAGGTCATTAGAAGGCCTCTTGGCTGCAAGGATTAGTTTTCACTTGGTGATTTTCGTCCTTAAGCTTTGAGCTCCATTGTTAGTGAGGTTAGAGTAGGATTTAGCCTCCTAATCTTGAGGGAAGGTGAGGGTGGTTGCTTGGGACGAATTTCTGCTTGTATGCTGAATCTTTAGACCCATCTTGGGCACTTAATCGAAGCAAATTCGTGTAGCAACCTTGTGTTCTTCTCCTCCCCCTGTCTCTCTGGTTTTTGGGTTCAATCCTTGCTTTTTGGGGTGTTTTTGTTGGGCAAGCTTGAATCCCTTTCCTTGCTGATGTTCTGGACTTGCTAGGACGTGGAGATCATGATTTAGTTCATCTCAATCCTGCTGGATTGCCACGAGCAAGCCTCTTTTGTGTTTTCCCCTTTCATGCCCAAGGATGGCCATTTCACAACATCTGAAATTCCCGTTGATTCCACGGTTACCTTGAGTTGATCTTTTCGGAATAGCTTTGAAATAGGGTCCAGATAACCTGTGCAAAATTTCGTTAAGTTTGGACAAGGCTTGATCAAGCTTGGATTTGAAAACGTCTTTTCTGCAACCCTACTGGACCATCCGGCGGAGGCCACCGGATCGTCCGGTTCCACCGGATAGTCTGGCAGCGCCCACCGGACAGTCCGGCGTGAGGCACTGTCCAGGCCGTGCCACCGGACAGTCCGGCGTCAGGCACCAGATAGTCCGGTCCCACCGGACAATCCGGTGTTGGCCACCGGACAGTACGGTCCTGCCAGGGAGCTACAGTGTTCTTCCCAGTTTGGTTTTTCCGCTGTGATTTTGCTACGGATTTTCGCATTCCTCCTTTAAGACCATTCTCTTTGCTTACTGTGAGTCAGTGAGACGCACCTCGGTGCGGTGAGTGTCTTGTGGCGGTTACTGCAAAATCCATTGCACCGCTGTCATTCTTGTTCGGATCTTGAGCTTTCTTGCATTGGTGCGTATCCTCACAGTGTACGGCACCCTTGTGCTGCTAGGCACGTATCTGTTCAGTGGACGGTGCTTAGTTTCAGTTACTACTTGGGGGTTTGTGATTTTGTCATTTCAAGTGCTCCTATTCACCCCCCTCTAGTCGCACGTCTCGGTCCTACAGACCTCACTTGGAATGCTTGTTCCTCTTTTGTGCTGACAGCATCTGGACCTCTGTTGGAATGCTACCTTTTGAGAAGCTGGGAGGTACATCCTGTCGCTGCCTCATCACCCCTGATCTGTATCACCTACAGTTGTTTTGCTGTGGGCCTTGCTATGGGCAGAGGGGAGGTAACCTTTTTTGTCGCCTTGAGTCATAGCCTTGAGTTGGGCAAGCTCTTCTTGTAAAGTCAGATGCACTTGATCGAGCTCTCCTTGTAATGTCAAATATGTTCCCTTTGTAATGAGGCTTTGTGGCCTGAGTTAGTAACGTAGGCGTGTGACACCAGTTTTGGGTCGGCCCCGCGATCCAAATGGACTACACTGTACGAAGGGTCTAGATGTTCCCTTTACAAATAAGTGTGGGCATGTAGTACTAGCTCCGAGCCACCTTAGCAGCTTGAGTCGATTGCCTAGAGAGGAGGGTTTTGAGATTGCCCTTTAATGAACTAGCAGGCATGTAACACCAACTATAGGTCAGGCACGACCTAAGCCAATTGCCTCATGTAGACAGTTTAGAATTTACCCTTTTCTGAATTAGTGAAGGCATGTGACACCGATCTATAGGTCAGACCACAACCTAAGCCGATTGCCCTGTGAGGATATGAAGTATGAAAGCAAAAAGAAAAAAAACTGCACATGATGCAATGCAAGAATATGACAGAAAAAAGCAATTGCACAGAGGTCATGCATTCTGTATTCATTGAATATGATTGACTAAAATACAAATGAGGACATGTCACTTTGTGGTCATGACAACTATGAAATCTGGCGTAGAATTTGCGGAGATGTTCCACATTTCATGAGTTCCCGACCAAAATGCCATTCATTTGGGACAACCGATAAGATCCTAGATGAGTGACCTCCGTGATAATGTACGGGCCTTCCCAAGGAGGTGATAGCTTGTCACGCCCTTCCCTTTGAGGACTCTCTGAAGTACTAGCTCACCGACTGAAAAGGCTTTAGGGTGCATGTTACGCTCGTGATAGCGCCGCAAGGTCTGCTGATATTGGGTTGACGAGATTACTGTATTTAGTCGCTCTTCCTCGTGTATGTCGACCTCTTCTAACCGAGTTACCTTTTCTTTAGCTATGACCTTGAACATGAGTCGTGGTGCTCCAAATGGTAGGTCGGTGGGTAGCACCAATTCTGAACCATAAACCATGAAGAAGGGCATGTTCCCATTGAGCGACCGACTGGCCTAAGTTCTGAGACTCCAGACTATGTACGGAAGTTCTCTTATCCATTTGCCGGTGTCCTTCTCGATTTTATCGAAGATTTTCTTCTTCAAGGCATCAAGGATCATGCCATTGGCATGCTCGACTTGATCGTTAGCTCTTGGATGTGCGATTGAGACATACTTGATGAGGATGGGCTTGGCTTCACAAAAGTTGAAGAAATCCGAGCATGTAAAGTTGGAGCCCAAGTCCTTCTTGATGCGGTTGAGAATCCTGAAGTGAAATATGATCTCCTAGATGAACTCCACCACCTGGCAGCTATTATGGAGGCGATTGGCTTGAACACAATCCATTTGGTGAATTTCTCAATGGCTACCAATACGTGAGTGTATCCCCCTTGAACTCTTTTGAACGGCCCAATCATATCCAGCCCCTAGCATGCAAGGGCCAAGAGACTGAAATACTCTGCAACTGTTACACCAGGAGATGATACTGCTTGGCAAGGAACTCACATGCCTCACAACACCTGACTAGATTGATCACGTCATGCTTCACTGTGGGCAACTAGAATCTAGCCCTAAATGCCTTCCCGACCAATGTTCTTGAAGCGGTGTGGCTGCCACACTTCCCCACATGGATCCCTAGCAGCAAACTTTTGCCGCTAGATGTGTCGATGCATTTCATAAGAACACCTATCGCCCCATGCTTGTACAGATCATTGCCAATCAGGGTGTAGTTGACCATGCACCTGGCTAGTCGCTCGGCTGCTAATTTATCATCTTGCTCGTCTCCATCTTTGATGTACTTGATGATTGGGACCCACCAGTCAGTCAGAGCCTCTTTTAGGTTCAAACCTTGCTGTTCTGGGGTGCATCATCTCCGCTTTGCTAGATGGATGAGCAAGACAGCTCCTGGATGAAAATGCTTGAGGGTACTTTGGCTCAGGAAGAACCAAGCTTTGACAGCACATAGGCCACTACGTTGCGATCGTGATCCACGTGGTGAAATTCAAGACCTTGGAATTTGTCTTCTATCTTGCGAACTAGTGCATAGTACTTCTCCATTGCCTCCATAGAACAATCCCAGTCTTTGTTGACTTGCCTGATCATGACCAAGGAATCTCTATAGACCATCAGGCGCTTGATCTCCAATGAAATGGCTATACCCATGCTGCATAGCTTCATATTCAGCTGTGTTCTTGGATACCTAGAAGAGGATCTGCAGCACAGATTTGAGCTATTCACCTTTTGGAGAGATCAGAAGGACTCCTGTCCCTGCTCCCTCTAACTTCAGAGATCCATTGAAGTACATCCTCTAGACTTCCACGGGCTCTGGGTTTTCTGAGACTTGGTTTTCTGTCCACTCTGAGTCAAATTCCACTAGGGCTTGCCTTTTGATCGTGCTACGCGGGCAGAAGTCAATATCATGTGCTCCCAGCTCGCATGCCCACTTTGCTATCATCCCTGTAGCTTCTCTATTGTGGAGTATGTCGCCAATCAAAAACTCAGTGACCACCACCACTTTGTGCTCTTCGAAATAATGACGCAATTTGCGAGCAATGACATGGACCGCACATAGTAACTTCTGAACTTGGGGGTACCTTATCTTGGACAGATTGAGGACTTCGCTGATGAAGTAGACCGGATGTTGAGCCGACTGCGTGTGTCCTTCCTCCAGCCTCTAGACCACCAGCACGGTGCTGACAACGTGAGTTGTGCAAGAGATGTAGAGAAGCAGGTCTTCCACCGGCTGATCCGCAGTGGCTAGGTTTGGAGACTTGAGTGCTGGGGGTGTGTTGGCGGCTTTCAGCCTACCAAATTTTACTTTTCAAGCGCACGGAGACAGTTGTAGCCTTTCACCCGAGAGTATTCCAAGGTGTCATATTTATTTACACAGGGAAGCATTGAGATAGGGATATCAAACTATTATTAATCCAGGTGTTACCGCTCTTTCATGTCAACCGATAGCTAGGAACGATTGACACCAAACACTATGGGATACAAGAGCCAAGCATCGTTGGCAAGAAAACAGGTAAACCTTGGAGGACAACGAGACAGGGACTACGGTATGGTATTCTATCTCAACAGAGTTATGAACTTGCGTTGAGCGAAATTCTAGCGCTCTCAAGGGGCTAGGGGGTTGATAGTTGGCCACCGAAGGAGAACTTAGCTAACACCTACAGGCCTCCTGAAAGATGGGTCTGGATACATAGGCACACCACACGCTGTCACCGAGTGGGTCTGCCAAGCAAATCTGCGTGGAGAGGATGACACACTACAAATGAGTTTAAGCGAAGCTTGAACAATAGTAGCTCATCCTTAGCTAGAGGAGAGGAGCTAACCAGAGCCTAGCATCTAAGTCTAGGGGTGAATGGTAGCACCGGCAACCATAACAACGATCAATCGGTTGTAGTTTAGCAAAACACAGGCTTCGATATGGTGGACCAAAAGGAAAATGCAACTACACCAATTAAATTACTAACAGAGACAAAGATAAGTGCGTAAAGTAGAAAGATAAAGTACTTGCACTTGTTAATAATCGGAAAGTAATGCTTAAGATAGGAAAATAGAATACATTACCAAAGATTTCGATTGACTCTGAAACAGCAGACCTACTCTAACTCCTAACCAAACACTATTTTCGGAGTGGAGGCACCACCCACGGGGTGCCTCATAGAGAGGGAGAGAGTGTTACATGGTGAATGGTACATTTGAGAGTGAGGGGTGCCTCTCTGTTTATAGGAGGAGAAAGGAATATTCCAAGGCATCCCATGCAATATCCTGCCTCCAATTTCTCCTTGGGCGCCACCTAGCTAGGCAACTGACTTAGGAAGGTCGATGGAATAGCTATGCATGTGCAGATGCAAAGAACCGGCAAGTGTGTAGGACCGAGACGTGCGACTAGAGGGGGGGTGAATAGGAGCACTTTAAAACTCAAATTCACAAACCCCAAGACTGGTGCTTGAGAAAAGAACTAGAGACTATCCACTGAACAGAGACGTGTCTAGTAGCGCAAGGTGCCATCCACTGAGAGGATATGCACCAAGCAGGCAGAAGCACTCAACTCAACAATAAAAAAGACCGCAAGCCAAGCGGAGCAACAACTCACGCCGAAGTGTCTCACCAGCCACTCAATTCACCTAGATGTGTCTCACCGATACACAGCAAGCAAAGAGTATAGGCATACAACGAGAACCACCAAAGCCAGGTTGAGGCAAAAGCATGGAAGCAAACGAACACAAACCAACCAAAAGGAATCCGCCAAGTGATCACTAAGATCTCTTAGCGAATGAGGTGCTAAAGACCTTAGAAACGATCCTAGGCACCCCAAAAACCACCGGAAACAATCCTTGGACCTTAGGAGCAACTAAAACCAGATTTGGGGGCAAAATCACTGCCACCATCGGACTGTCCGACACCCTCCATCGGACAGTCCGACAGCCAGTTTTCAGGCAGACTGGGTTCCAAAGAAAATTGCTAAAACCTAGACAAACGGTCTCCAAAAATCATGAAATATTAGCCACAGGCTGTGCAAAACATGGAGAACAACATACTAAAAATTCAGCCGATTTGGAGATTGTTAGGTCCACCGGACTATCCGGTGAAGTTGCACCGGACTATCCAGTGTGCCCAGAAAATAGCCTCGGATTTTGAGTTTGCAAACCTTAAGCTTGACCAAATCTTCTCGGATCTTCACGAAATTTTGCACGGGCTATCCTAGCACAATTCCAAAGCTATTCCCAAAAGATTTACTCAACAAGATAAAGGGATTAGCAGGAATTTCAGATCTCGTGAAGAGGGAAAAATTTGGGCAACAAAGGGAAAAACTCAAAGATTGACTTGCTCATGGAAATCCAGCAGGATAGAGATGTTCTAAGACATATTCACCATGTCCTTCTAAGCCCAAAAGAGCCAAAACAACGGGATTAACTCGTGGGCAAGGCAAATCACCAAAAGCCTTTGAGTTTCATCCAAAATCCAATTAGAAAAGGGGGAAGGAGATGGCTGCACACATGAGCATGAATTGGGGACGAATCCTGCCTTGATTATGAGTGGAAAATAGTTTACAAGATGTTGCTCACAGCCTACCACCCTTCGTCCTCCAACTAATGCAAAGTACTAGCCAAGGGGACTCTCAAATCCTAAGCAAAGAACCCGATTTAATCTTAAGCTCTTGGCTAGTTGGAAACTAAGCCTAGGGTTTCTTGAGGTGGAAGAGTCACCTAAATGACCAGCCACTTAGGTATATATAGCCCCGGCCTAATAGACACAGTTTACAATAAGACCCCTATATTACAGAAATGCCCGCAGGGGCCAAACTGGAAACGACACGATGTTCTCAGGGACGGACAACCGCGATGGAGTCTTGATCTTCTTCGTTTGCATGCTAACTCTCAGATGACATCCACGTGGCTAATAGTCCAAATCCGTCGATTGACCCCCGGTTTGGAAGTTAGAAATAGGGAAACTTTAGGGTTTCCTTCCTGGGCCGGGAACGGCCCACTCCACTCTATCTCGGCAAGAATGAGCCCATTTGCCGAGTTTGGTAACTTGGTGGTAGGGTGGTGGATTTGAGCGAATCCTCCAATGCCCTCACCCGTCTTCGCGCCATGTACTCAGGTTGGAGCACTGCGGTGGCACCCTGCATCCCCTGTCCATTGGGTTCGCCTCACAGTCCTTCGGAGGTCTTACTCCTACCGTCGCCGTGCCGCTCCTCCGTGTACCGAACTCCCATGGCCGACCAACGTCAAGCCTGCCTCCAGTCCTCTAGGGGGCTTCCATCTACCTTCCATCCATCAGAGGGCCTCCTATCCATCGGAGGTCTTGTGCCTAAGTCCTTCTGGGTCTTTGGCTTCTGTTGACAATCACTCATCACTCCAGAGGCAATGGAGCCGGTATATTGGCTCTCAAAGTGCTCCTGGCGTGCCACGTGTCCTAGCTGGCTAGGCAGACCACGCCCACGCGCCTCCTACATGCGCCACGTGTCGCGCCAGGGTTGGCTGAGTCGGACTGCCATCTCCCGCGCGATGGCGCTCGCGCGTCGCTCCCCGGGCCGCCATGTGCCCCATCCTGGTTGGCCGCGCCAGGCTGCCGCTGATGGCGATCCATGATGTTGCTCCTGCCACTAATCGGTGGCTACCACAGTGTCATCGTCTAGCGGTTTCCCGCCCGCGGTGTAGTATGGTGGGGTGCTGACGTCAATGATGACATCAGCATCCCCTATATTTTTGTATTTTCAATATCTTTTGCATATGAACTCCGAATGATACAAATAATAGGTCCATTGGAATCGTCTCGATGAGTGCTACACAATGGTGCTATCCTTGGGGGCATTTGAGATACTTTTTAGTAGTCGAATTTGTGGTTCTATCTCAAACCCTTTTATGCGCCAATTCTCTCTTGCTCCAAATGATCTTCTTTTGTGTGGAATTTGAGCATCTCCCTGTGATACACCGAAAAAAACCAAAACTCATGGAATTTGTTAGTGTTAGGTAAGTAATGCATCGAACTTTTTCTATACCCCATTTATTCACCGATAGTTGGTGGTCGAAATCTTGCAATAATGACCACCAACACACCCCCAAGCTTGAACTTTTGCTCATCCTCGAGCAAAGCTAAGACTTAGGATCAGTGGCTCCGGAGTTGCATCAATGTCAATGTCTTGCAAGTATTAAGTGTACAACCCAACATTCTACCTTTATAATTGAACAAACTGGCATAAGTGTAGCCCAACATTTTTATCCATACATGTGGGGCTTCTAGCTTTTCTTACCTTGTCTTTGGTGGTTGAGAGATGGAACAATCTCAGGAGAGTGTCACCGAATTCTATCCCTTTTCTAGTTTCATGCTCGGAGGGTTTTGAAAATATTGAAATGAAAGAACTAAGTTCCTCATGTGGTACCCTCGATCCCTCAAGTGTTTTAGATTCCCACACCAGGCCATTGGCCAAACCTTTCCCTATAAATTAAAGGCTTATGTGGAGCTCAAGGTATGGGTAAAGTTGGCGTACCTATGTCGTGTATTTTGTTGAGTCAAAGATTGGTCCTAGCGAAGTTGGTGATGCCTCTTATCCCAATCAGAGAATGGATTTGTTTTGTGGATGTATATGGTCTATGGGTGAAAACTCCTTATTTGATGAATCCCCTCTTGTGACTTTTGAAGCTTTTGAGTACATGGAGCTATCATTTTTTTCTCTTTTTTTTTCTTTTCCTCCTCTCTATATTTTTTTGTTTTTTCGATAGCTCCATGTCTCTTCTTGTAAGGGAACTTTGGGGATGTTGCTGAATATGACTAGAGTATTATTTTTAAGACCATCTTTGTGGATGGGTATGTGGATGATATATGTGGTGAGAAGTATCTGGTGTAAGTGGATGCTTGAATCCAGTGTAAATTTAAGCATAACTAGAAAGAGAAAGGCTAGCAAATGAAGGTGGCTGTGAGGGATTTTGATCGGGACTTGAAGTGTCACTACCTCATAAGAACTCAAAATTTGACAAAACTCAACATAACAATAGGTAGCAAATTTAGGGATTTCATCATGTAAGCATTTGGCAATGGATAGGTTTTTCAAACCACTGAGGAACTTTCAAATTTTAATTTTCAAAAAGAAAACTCCGAGAATTCACCTTACTAGGATCAAGATGGGTTTAACTCAAACTTCGATTATATCACATCTCACAACAATTTAGACTTGGTTTAGAAGCACTTGTGCCCACAAGGTTAAAGATTAAAGGTAGGATCACAACAAATGCCAATAAGTTGAATTTTCAGGAGAGTGTCAAGCTGTATACGAAATACTTACAAGGCATCCCATGCAAGATCCTTCCCCAAATTCTCCTTGGGTGCCACCTGGCCGGGCAACTAACCTAGGAAGGTTGGTGGAATAGTTATGCATGTGCATGCGCGAAGAACCGGCCAAGAACTGGCCGTTAAGGCCCCGAACCGACAGTTGGAAGAGGGAACCGATAGTTAACAATTGATACTGGGTCAAAACCGGCCAACTGGCAGCTGAAATGGGCGACAAGTGCTACTGGCGCGCCATGTGTCCTAGCCGACCGGGCAGACCGCACCCGCACACCTCCTGCATGCGTCACGTGTCGTGCAAGGCTTGGCTGAGGCGAGCCGCCGTCTCCCGTGCGAGGGCGCGCGTCTCGCCCCCCGGGCTGCCACATGCCCTGCCCTAGTTGGCTGCGCCGAGCTGCCATGGATGGCGATCCGTGGTGTTGCCCCTACTGCCGATGGGTGGCTGCCATGTGTCGTCGTCTAGCGGTTTCCCGCCCGCGGTGTAGTACGGTGATGTCAGCATCCCCTACATTTTTGTATTTTCAATATCTTTTGCATATGAACTCCGAATGATCCAAATAATATGTCCGTTGGAATGGTCATGACGAGCTCTACACAATGGTGCTATCCTTGGAGGCATTTGAGATACTTTTTAGTAGTGGAATTTGTGGTTCTATCTCAAACCCTTTTATGCGCTAATTCTCTCTTGCTCCAAATGATCTACTTTTGCATGGAATTTGAGCATCTCCCTATGATACATCGAAAACCACCAAAACTTGTGCAATTCATTAGTGTTAGGTAAGTAATGCATGGAGCTTTATCTATCCCCCATTTATTCACCAATAGTTGGTGGTCGAAATCTTGCAATAACGACCACCAATAGGGTGTTGTTAGGAACTTCTTGAGGGCATCCAATGCTTCCTATGCTTTTGGTGTCTACTGGAATCTATCCACTTTCTTAACCAACTTGAAGAATGGCATGCCCCTTTCACCCAACCACAGGATGAATAGGCTTAAGGCCGCCGTACACCCTGTCAGCTTTTAGACCTTCTTCTGTGACATAGGAGGCTCCATACGGAGGATAGCCTCGATCTTCTTAGGATTTTCCTCGAGCCCTCTGTTGCTGACGATGAAATTGAGTAACTTCCCAGCTGGGACCCCAAATACACATTTGTTGGGGTTAAGCTTCCAACAAAATCTCCCGAGGCTATTGAAGACTTGCTATAGGTTGTCGATGAAGTCGTTAGGTTTCTTCGTCTTGATCACGACATCATCAACATAGGCTTCTACACACTTGCCCCAATGCTGAGACAGACACATCTGGATGGAGCATTGCTACATTGCTCTGGCTTTTTTCAGCCTGAAGGATATAGAAGTGTAGCAGAATGCCCCAAAGGGCGTAATGAATGCTGTCTTTTCCTGATATTCCTCTGCCAGGCTGATCTGATGATACCTCGAGTAACAATCTAGGAAACAGAGCAGGGAGCATCCTGCTGTGGAGTCTACAACTTGATCTATCCTAGGTAACCTAAAGGGATCCTTCAGGCAGTGTTTATTGAGATCAGTATAATCAACACACATGCACCAGTCTATTTTATTCTTTTGGAGTACTAGTACAGGGTTTGCAAGCCACTCGGGATGCATGACTTCTCTAATAAACTCGTTAGTTAGGAGCCGGGCAAGCTCCGCATAGATCGCCTCTCTTTTGTCGGGAGTGAATCAGTGCAGCTTCTGCTTGACTGGCTTCACGTAGGGGTAGACCTTGAGTTTGTGCCAACATCTTATTTGTAGGAATGAGACGTGCGACTAGAGAGGGTCTAAATAGGAGCACTTTAAACTCAAACTCACAACCCGCGAAACTGGAGCTTGAGAGAAGAACTAGACACCGTCCACTAAACAGATATGTGCCTAGCAGCGTAAAAGTGCCGTCCACTGAAAGGATACGCACCAAGCGAGAAAAACTATGAGCAAACTCAACAAGGACACCGTGGCAACAGATCTTGCAAATCCGCCACACGACACTCACCGCACCAAAGTGTGTCTTACTGTCTCACAGCAAGCAAAGAGAATAGTCAGGAAGTGGGGAATGCAAAAATCTGAAGCAAAATCATAGCGGAAGAAGCAGAAACATAGTTCCTGTCTGGACACGCCGGATAGTCTGGTGTCAGGGGCCGGACAGTCTAGTTCCACTGGACAGTCCGGCAGGGGCCACCAGAGTGTCCGGTGTAGACACTGCCTGGGCACCTAATGCCAGACAGTTCAGTGAGGGCCAGCAAATAGTCCAGTTCCACCGAACTGTCCGCTGGCTCTACCGGATAGTCTGGTAAAGTACCACAAAAGGGGTTTTCATAGCCAAATTTGTCCAAGTCTTGTTTAATCTTCACAAAATTTTGCACAGGCTATCTGGACCATATTCCAAAGCTTTTCCCAAAAGATCAACTCAAAATGACCATGGGATCAGCGGGAATTTTCAGACCTCGTGAGAGGACAATCTTTGGGCAAGAAAGGGGGAAAACTCAAGGGAGACTTGCTCATGGCAATCCAGCAAGATTGAGATGATCTAAGTCATAATCTTCACGTCCTAGCAAGTCCAATAGAGCCAAAAGAACAGGATTAACTCATGGGCAAAGCAAATCACCAAAAGCCTTTGAGTTTCATCCAAAATCCAACTAGAAAAAGGGAAGGGAGATGGCAGCACACATGAGCACGATTTGGGGATGAATCTTGCCTTGATAGAAGCGGAAATCAGTGCTTACAAGGTTCCTCACAGCCAACCACCCTTCATCCACCCACTAATGCAAAATAATAGGCTAGGGGACTCTTAAATCCTAAGCTAAGCACGCGATTTGATCTTAAGCTCTTGGCTAGTTGGAAACTAAGCCTAGGGTTTCTTGAGGTAGAAGAGTCATCTAAATGACCAGCCACTTAGGTATTTATAGCCCAGGCCTAATCGACACATTATACACAAAGACCCCTATATTATAGAAACGCTCGTAGGGACCAAAACGGAAAAGACTCGACTTTCTCGGGGACGGACAACCGCGATGGAGTCTTGATCTTCTTCGGATGCACGAAACCTCTCGGATGACGTCCATGTGGCCAGTAGTCCAAATCCGCCGATCGACCCCTAGTTTTGATGTCAGAAACCGGGAAACTTGAGAGTTTACTTCCTAGGCCTGGAATGGCCCACTCCACTCTATCTCGACGAGAATGAGCCCATTCGCCGAGTGTGGTAAGTTGGTGGTAGGGTGGAGGATTTGAACGAATCCGCCAATGCCCTCGCCCATCTTCGCGCCATGTGCTCGAGTTGGAGCACCGTGGTGGCACCCGGCATCCCTTGTCCATCGGGGTCGCCTCGCAGTCCTTCGGAGGTCTTACTCCTACCATCTCCATGCCGCTCCTCCGTCTACCGAACCCTCATGGCTGACCGACGTCGAGCATGCCTCCAGTCCTTTGGGGGGCTTCCATCTACCTCCTATCCATTGGAGGGCCTCCTGTCCATTGGAGGTTTTGTGCCTAAGTCCTTCTAGGTCTTTAGCTTCTATTGACAATCACTCATCACTCCAGTGGCAATGGAGCCGATCCATTGGCTCTCATTATTTACACTACACCTCTATTGCCCTAAGGCAGTTTGCACTTAACCCCCTATATTACGGACTCGTTACAGTAAAAGGCTTGTAGAGGCTAGAAAAGATCGCAATAACTCGGATGAACAGCTATGATGGAGTCCTCGATGTCTTTGGTTTCTCCACTTTGCTTGATGTCCTCCACGTGTCTAGTAGCTCATCCCTTAGGGGTAACTCCAGTTTTTGGGATACCGGCAACCTGCCCATGGTTTTGTCGATAGAACTTGGAAGCGGTTTTGGCTCTTGGTTTTGACGCTCGAACCAGGAAATGATTGTTGGGCCCGGTTTTGATGCTCAAACCGGTAAATGCTTGATGGGACTCTAGTCTTGAGTGATTTTACAGCTCACAACACCGTCCTGCACCCAAGGGCACTCTTATGGGCCGAGCCTAACTTGGGCCACAACCCAAGCCACCTGCCAGTCCACTCGGTAGGGATTTTGTCACGCCACAGTAGCACTCGGGCACCACCACCATGTCATGCTTAGGTGGACTTCCCTCCAGGTCATGCTTAGGAGGTGCTTGCTCATCCTTCCTTAAGTCTTCGGTTTGACAAGCGCCCATCACAGCGAGGAGGAAACACCGGACTCGGTACACTTGATTCCCTCAATCTCCCCCTTGATGAGTGCCTTGTCAACACCCTCACCAACCACATGAAATCATAAACAAAGAAAGAAAAGCATAACAAAGAACAACATGAGAAATAAAAGAAAGAAAATCCACTCAAGTGCCCAAAAGCCAAAGAGAGGCAGAAACAGGAGCACTAGAAGTGAACAAGTGCAAAGACAAAAGATCAGCTCCCTAAGACAAGGGTAACTGCTCAATGCAGCTGATCCACAAAGCATGACCCCTCAAGAAAGAGGCAAGGCTCAACACAGTCATGCTAGAAGCAAAGGACCAGCTCCTCTAGAAAGAGGCAAAGGCTTGACACAACTGGCCAAAAGAGCATGCTAAAACTCCAAATCCCCTTGCATTTCGGCCCATCTCACAATGTAAGCTCCACCTAGAATGTTGCACTCTCCCAACTCTCCAAGCTGTTACCTCTGCCCCTTGGTTGGTGACTCTGCCCTCCCCCTCGTTGACAATGCACACATTAAGTCCCTCAAGAAAAATGTTGTGAATGCAACTAGGTAAAACAAAGAGCTCAAAAGGGATGGAAAGCTAGCAGATACAAGTTCTAGCATACAGACCATGTGAGCGCAACGGGGCATGCAACAAGCTCAAGAGAACATATCTACTTAGGTCAAGAGCAAAGCATGATTTTTAGTTGTAGTTCAAAAGACAACATCACCAACATGAAAAGCATCTAGCAAGATAGGCATGAACAGCAAAATGCTAGCAATGCATACAAGGTGTGCTAATCCTAACCTAAGCATATCCAATAAGCCATAAGAAATTCAGAGACTTGCAATTACAGATTTAGCATTTTCATTTCAAGCAAGTTCTAAGCATGTGCTAGGGGTTATTTGGTTGTCATGCCACTTCTTACCAACCAATGCCAAACCTAGGCCTAGGAAGACCATCAGAAGCTTAAGACAAGGTTTTAGTCATTCACAGCAAGGTCTGAATTCTCACTCAAGTACAAATGTGAGCAATCTCAAAACCAGGTCAGTGAGACAAAGCAAATCCACATGGATATTTTCATTTTAGCTCAAATAGATACCAATGTACAGAAATTAATTCACAATTCAGATTAGGCAAGGTATCATGAAAGCTTAGGCATCAACTAATAGAGGTAATCAACTAGAACAACCAAGCATGGAAAGATAGCACAAGCATTCAACTTCCTACACATGCTAGGTTGCCAAGTCAAGTGGTGATCAAGTTTATGATTTTCAGGAAAAATAAAAGTGACTAGGCTCTGACATAGTATACAATAGATCCAAATGTGCTCTAGCCAACCATGATCAAGCTTACTACTATACATCATAGCATGAGCAAAAACGAGAAAGTCATACCATAAGAGCTCAAGTGCAAGTGTATACTACAAAAGTACATGATGAAATTCTTGAATATGGTACAAAGATGCATAACGAAGCAAAAGAAAACCAAAGCAAAAGAAACTCAAATCAAAACCTAAAAGATAACAAAACTCCCCTTGACTAAAAGGGAAAGCAAACTCCTAACTCCCCCCTAAATCGGTTGAAAGTCTCTAGTATTAGGGGTTTAGTTAGGATGTCAGCCACTTGGTTATCAGAATCTACATGCACTAGGTCAATTAAGCCTTTCTCATAGCTATCTCTCAGAAAGTGATACCTCACATCTATGTGTTTAGCCCTAGAATGAAGCATTGGATTCTTAGCAACACTAATAGCTCTAGAACTGTCACACAAGAGTGGTAGCCTACCATAGGTTAGGCCATAGTCCTTAAGGGTAGCAAGCATCCAAATAATCTAGGAGCAGCATCTAGCAGCGGCAACGTATTCTGCCTCACATGTAGAAAGAGCTACACTAGACTACTTATGAGAAGACTGAGAGACTGACGTACCCAGAAACTGACACGTATAGGATGTTGATTTAAGTTCTAACTGGTACCCAGCAAAGTCAGAATCTATGAAGCCAAGGAGGGCAAGAGAGGAATCCGTGGAGTACCACAAGCCAAACTCTAGGGTGAACTTGACATAACTTAGGATCCGCTGTGGGGTGTGATGCCCTTAGAGAAGCCTGAAAAGGAGCGCACAGACCTACAACAAACTATATGTCTGGCCTCATAGCTGTCAAGTACATCATGGACCCGATCATCCCTCGGTACATGTTCTGATCAACCTCCTTGCCTTCTTCGTCCCTTTCCATCATGGTAGAGGTACTCATCCGAGTCATCTGTGACGATGCATTCACCATATCAAACTTCCAAAGGAGGTCCCTCGTGTACTTGCTTTGGTGGATGAAGGTGCCTTGGGAAGTCTGCTTAATATAGAGCCCTAGGAAAAATTGAAGTTCCCCCATCATGCTCATCTCAAACTCCTTCCTCATCTGCTCTAAAAACTTGCTCACAAGTGCATGAGAAGAGCCACCAAAGATGATATCATCCACATATATCTGAATGATCAAAAGGTCATTGCCATGCTTTTGCAAAAACAAAGTCTTGTCCACACTCCCCATCACAAAATCCTAGGCAACTAGGAATTTCCTAAGTCTCCCATACCAAGACTGGGAGCTTGCTTCAGGCCATACAAAGCTTTCTGCAACTTGAACATTCGGTTAGCATATTTGGGATGCTCAAAGCATGGGGGCTGCCTCACATATACTTCTTCCTCTATATACCCATTCAGGAATGCACTCTTCACATTCAATTGGAACAGCTTGAACCCTTTCGAAGCTGCCAAAGCTAGAAGAATGCGAATGGCTTCTAATCTAGCTACTAGGGGCAAAAGTTTATTCATAATCTATCCCCTCTTTCGAGCAAAAACCCTGAGCAACTAGCCTATCTTTGTTTCTCACCATAACTCCATCCTCTCCATGCTTGTTCTTAAACACCCACTTGGTAGATATAGGATTGCAGTGCGGTGAAGGCTCGACTAAAACCCAAACATGGTTCCTCTCAAAATTTTCTAGCTCCTCATGCATGGCATTGACCCAATTCGAATCAGACATAGTGTATCCAACATCATGGGGCTCGAAAGAAGCAACAAATGTAGGGTGTGCAAAGACAGCAAAAGTGGACCTAGATCTTGTAGCTCTGTCATGTAGTCCACCAATGATCTTACTCAAAGGTTGATCCCGCTGGACCATCCCAGACAGTTGTGGCTTGGAGGTCACCTCCCTTACGTCCTCAGCTGGCCCTGCTGCATGTATTGGCAGATCTAGTGGAGGTAGCTCCCAAGTAGTTGAAGGAGAAGGTACTAGAGCTCCCTCCTCATCCTCTGAAAGTGAAGTAGCAGGTTATGGAGCTGCAACAGGCGCAGCGTCACCAGAAGCACCTCCGTCTTCTTCATCATCTTCCTCAAAGATGGTAGTACCTAACTCAGCATCACCCGCAAGCTCGAAGCCAAGGGTTGTGCAAGGCATAGTTTCATCAAAGGTAACTTCACAAGTCTCAACAATCCTGTTGGAGTCCAAAAGCCAAACGCGATATGCACGCGAATGCTCGGCATAGCTAAGAAAATCTCCATTAGAACTATGAGGTTCGAATCTGTCCAAGTTTCCCTGCTTGAGAACAAAACACCTACAACAGAACACCCATGGCTGGCTCACTTTTGGCTACTGCCGAAATCCGCAACGCATATGAGGTCTTATGAAGAAGAGGTCGGAGAAAAATGTGGTTGCAAATGTAGCACGCGATGTCCAATGCTCATCAAGCATCATCCTAGTCATCACAACAACGGCCTGAGTCGTGTGTTCAACCACACTGTTCTGCTGGGGGACATATGGGGAAGAAAACTGGTGTTCAAGACCTTGGCTATGGCAAAAGGCTTTGAAAAGATCATTCTTGAATCCCGAGCCAATGTCACCGCGTATAGCTCTCATGGCATGATTGGATTCGTTTCTTAACCTCAAAATCAAGTCATGAACAAACTCAAAAACCTCATCCTTTGATTCCATCAAATGCACCCAATACCAGCGAGAAAAGTCATCCACGATCACTAGAACGTACCACTTCCCACCAACAGACCTCACCCGAGCAGGACCAACTGTGTCCACATGAAGCAACTTTCTAGGGTGAGCTATCATCACCTAATTCATAGGTGTGTGGGAAGTAGCAACCATCTTCCTGTGGCAACAGGGATGGCATACATGGTCACCCTCACTCTTCAACTTGGGCAATCCTCGGATTAGGTCAAGTGTGCTAAGATTTGCAAGCAATTCAAAGTTCAAGTGGCCTAGCCACATATGCCACTTCCACAAATCAAAGGAGGGACTAGCCACCAAACAGCGAGAAGGACCAGGGGATCTCAAGAATGCAACACAAGAAACCTTCCCAAAAGGAAAAATAGGGCAAACAAGATCTTCTCGAGCATCCAAAACTCACGAACAACCTTTCTTGAAACGAATCTCATAGTCTTCATCGAGAACTTGTGAAACAAAGAGAAGGTTGTAAGCAAGGTTAGCAACCAAAGCAACATCCCTCAGAACAAAATTCTCAAAAACAGTAATAGCGCCAACACCTTTCACCTTACATATACCTTTATCCCCAAAAATGATGTGCTAACTGGAGCTCACTGGGATGAGACTGGAGAACCATATGTGATTACCGGTCATGTGGCGCGAACAACTGGAATCCATGAGCCATATGTCCTCCAAGCCTCTGTCCTACATCAATAGCAGTTCATGGGGTGAGAATATGGTCCGACACTAGGGTTAGTCTGAAAAGAAGCAAACCAGTGTCGAACCGTTTGCTCAAAAGAGGGGTTATCAAAGTCACAATCAAACATCCCAAAACCCCTATCCCACAGAAACTGAGACTATCGGTCACCACATCTAGGAAAGCATGGTCTGTCATAGCTCTCAAAGACCCAAGTCGTACTGCTCACGACTTGGTGCCCTGCCGGCAAAGCGTCCACCAACTGGAGCACCGCAAGGAAAATGGTCTCCTTCACCTCCACCTATATGACTGTGGCCAGTGGTCTCGCTTATCCCCACATCGAGGTGCCACATTAGGCCTACCACCCTGGTAGTACCTATCCTCATTCCTCCATTCAACGTCTCTACGCTCAGCCCTCATCCTTCGGTAACAAAACTCCACCAAGTGACCCTCCCTATGGCAGTAGTCACACATGTATCTCTTTGGTGGAGCACGCTTGGTATGACTTTGGTTCTTGGGCTGTCCCTTAGGCTGTGGAGTGGGCTTAGGAGGAGCATTCCTCTTATCCCCTTGCTTAGAGCTCTCAGGAGGTGAGTGTCGAGAGGGTTCCTAACAAAGTTTGGCTTAGGAGTCCACACTTGTTTCTTTGGTGGATCCCTTGGCTTCTTTAACCACACACCATCCTTAGGGTTTTCATGCTCAAAGTAGGGCTTGTTGTGGGTAATAGGGAACTTCACACTAATGGGAATCAAACTCAAGTCACCTAACTTCCCATACAACATATCAAAATCAGCTTGGGTTTAGTGGTAGCCAACTCCCAACTTGTCACTCAACTTGAAAGCGGAAACAATCATGCCAAGCTGCGGCTCCTTAGCCGAAATCCAACTAAGAATGCTCCTAAGATTGGATTTCTGATCTTCCAACTAGACCTTCTCAATGGCCAAATCATCAAGTCTACCTCTAAGGCTATCACACTTAGGACAACCAGCACTAATAGGGCTAGCAGTCTTTTCAGACTTCCTCAAAGTAGCCCTAGTCTCTTCCAACTCCTTCCTAAGAGTGGGACAAATAGCACAAGCACCAAGCAAGGTCATCCTAGCCTTCATCTCCTCTAACGCTGCAGTAGTAGAGAAAAGTAAATCTACAATACTAGCATGCTTGGAGTGTAGTTCAGTTAATTCAATAGCTAGGACCTGACAATCAGTGCAATCAATCTCATCAGCTATAGCACATGCTTCCTTAGCAACAGCAAGATCATTCAAGGCACATGCAAGTTTAGGCATCATAGTCTCTAGCTCATCCTCTAAAGTAGCAGCCTTAGCATTTGCAAGCCTAAGGTCCTTAGCAGCCAATCTAAGCAAGTGATCCTAGTTTTTCAAAGCAGTGTACATGGCATCATCCTCATCATCGCTCACCTGAGGCTCAGTGTTAGACTTGTTGCAAACATCTAAGTCGGTGGAGACAACTTGATCTCCTACAAGCGCCATGGTGCAGAAGCCGATCTCGTCACTGAAGAAGCAGATTCCAGCGTGCCTGACGATCTTCTTCTTATCATCGTATTCGCTGTCGGAGCCGGAGTCACCTGAGCTGCCATGACAGTCGCTAACGCTAGCAAGGAAAGCACGATCGTGCTGCTGGGTGTGCTTCTAGTACTGCCTCTTGTTGAAGAATGGCCACTTCTTCTTGACGCCATTGTACTTTCCTTTCTTCTTGTCGGAGATGTACTGGCCCTTGTTCTTGCCAGCGGAGTACTTCTCCTAAGCTCTCCTCTGGGGGCATTCCATGGTTGCTCTAAGCTACCTCTCTTGTCTGGTTAGGCTTGTTTGAGGGCAAGTGTTAGAGCTCTATTTTTGTCAACAAGCAAAGAGCAATAAGATTAGTGAGGTTTGAGTGATCTTGCCTCCATTTTTATAGGGTAGGAAGTGGGTGGCTGCTTAGGTGATTGAATCCTCATCTTGTAATCCGATCTTGAGACCTCTTTGTGGCATTAATAGATGGAATTCCGTGCATCCCCTTTAGTTCTTGTTTCTTCCCCCCTTCTAAGTTGGTTTTTGGGCTCAAATCTTGGCTTTTTGGTGTTTGGGTTTTGGCCAAGTTTGAGTGCTTCTTTTGCTACATCTTTGGCTTGCTAGGATGTGTTGGTGTGGTGGATTCGTGCTCTCAAGTGCAAAATCCATTGGAATCACGAGCAGCCCCTGGTAGCCTTTTCTTGACAACGTGCTTCACTTATTGAGGAGTCAAATTTGTGAAGAATCCTGGATCTTTTGGAGTGGATCTTTAGGGAAAAGTTTCTTCATGTTTTAGACAAGCTTCCCTGAAAGCGTTGTGAAGTTTGGAGCTCATTGCCTAAGTTTTAGATAAGTTTTGGGCTGATTCGTGGGCTGTTTTCTGCATCCTGAAAAGGCTGATTTTGGACCATCAGACCGTCCAATGGTACAATGGGGGACAGTCCACAAGTGACCCATGGACAGTCCGCAGTGCAAAGTCGAGGACGAAAATTTTGACCCCTCGCTGCAATCCGACCATTGTACCGTCCGATGGTAAATAACAGACAGTCCATGGTTAAATGGCACACAGTCTACCGTGCATATCGAACCGTCTCATGCTTTGCGTTTTCAAGGCTATTTTGACCATTTTGCTTCCGTTCTTTGGAGTGTTGTTTATAGTGCTTCCACTAAACTTTCCTCGATGTGTCCTCGGGTTAGTAGCCTCCTAGTAGCTAAGTGATCTTGCACGTTTGAGCAGAGAGGGTTTTTGGGGTTGTAGGTTTTTAGTGTCGACCTATTCACTCCCTCTAGGTCGCTCTTTTGATCCTCACATGATGGGTGAGTTGTAGTTTTTCCATGGACTACAAAACAAGCATGGCTCAAAAGGAACCTTCATCCATCAAGCCAAGTACACGAAGGATATTCTAAAGAAGTTTGATATGAGAGACTCTAAGCCAATGTTGACTCCCATGTCAACACAAACAACACTTGATGCAGATGAAGAAGGGGAGGCGGTGGACCAAAGAGAGTACCGAGGGATGATCGAAGCACTTCTGTACCTGATGGCAACCAGGCTAGACATTCAATTCATGGTTTGCCTTTGTGTGAGATTTCAGGCCTCATCAAGGACATCACACCGTCAAGTGGTGAAGCGCATCTTCAGGTACCTGAAATACACTCCTAAGCATGGTCTTTGGTTCTCTTCAGCTTCGACACTCTCTCTTAGAGGGTTTTTAGATACTGACTTTGTGGGTTGTTGGCTAGAGCGCAAGTCTACTTTCGGCTCCTGCCAGTTCCTTGGTTCTTCTTTTGCCTCTTGGTCCTCATGCAAGCAATCTAGCATAGCCACTTCCACCACAGAAGCCGAATACGTAGCTGCTGCTAGTTGCTGCTCCTAGCTAATTTGGATCAAAGCTACCCTGTGTGACTTTGGCCTGAGGTTTGGGAAGATTCATCTCCTAGTAGACTCCACTTCTGCTATTTCTGTAGCTCAGAACCCCATCTTGCACTCTAGAACCAAACACATAGATGTGAGGTTTCACTTCGACTTGGTTCATGTTGAGACCGAGAACCAGTTAACCGATGTCTTCACTAAGCCCTTAGAGTTTAGTGTGTTTGGTTACTTGCCTGGGGAGCTTGGTGTTTGTTACCCCAATTTGGGCTAACAACTCCCTCGGCACTCCCTCTAAGTTAACTGAGTGTCTAGCCTGGTCACCATCAGGTTCAAAAGTGAGCCGATCATCCCTCGGTACTCCCTCTGGTCCACTGCATCCCCTTCTTCATCTACATCAAGCTCCGTTTGTGTTGACATGGGAGTCGACATAGTCTTGGATTCTCCCATATAAAACTTCTTTAGAATGTCATTTGTGTACTTGGCTTGATGGATGAAGGTTCCTTCAGGGCCTTGCTTGATTTGCAGTCCAAGGAAAAACTACAACTCTCCCATCATGCTTATCTCAAACTCATTCGACATCTGTTCAGAAAAGTTGGTAACAAGAGAGTGAGACAAGCCACCAAAGATGATATCATCCACGTATATCTGGACAATAAGAAGATCACTACCATGCTTGAGGAGAAACAAGGTCTTATCAACACTCCCCATTTTGAAACCCTGGTTTAGCAAAATGGTTTTCAGTCTATCATACCAGGCTCTAAGGGGATTGTTTCAAACCATACAATGCTTTTTGTAGTTTGTAAACATGGTTAGGGTGTTTAGCATTTTCAAATCCAGGGGGTTGCTTTACATAAACTTCTTCTGGAATAAACCCATTCAAAAAAGCAGACTTCACATCTATTTGAAAAAGCATAATGCCCATGGAAGCTGTAAAGGCTAAGAGAATACGTATAGCTTCCAGGCATGCAACTGGAGCAAACGTTTCCTCACAGTCTCTCCTCTCTTTTTGGCAAAAACCCTGAGCCACAAGTCTAGCCTTGTTCCACATAACAATGCCATCCTCCCCTTGGTTATTTTTGAAAACCCATTTTGTACCAATAGGATTGCATTGCGGCGGTGGCTCTACTAAAACCCAAACCTCATTCCTTTGAATGTTTTCTAACTCCTCATGCATGGCATTAACCCAATTACGGTAAGAAAGAGTGTGTTCAACATCCTTGGGCTCAAAAGAGGCAACAAATGCAGCATGTACAAAGAAAGCGATTGTTGACGGTCGTTATTGCACTACTTACGACCATCAACTATCCAAAAACATGAAGGAATATGTATCAAAGTATAGACTAACCCATGCTACTGACATATCTCCATGAGTTATGTTGAATATTTGAGTGTAGGTACAAAACAAGCTAAAAACGGGTAAAAATGGCTAAGTTAGGGAAAGCTCAGGCTGCCCAGCCAACAGACTAGGCTTCCTGGCCTCCCTTTGGCCGCCCACCCTAAAATGGTGGCCCAATGAGCTCATCTTCGACCTGCATGTGCATAAATGATATGTCAACACAAGTCCAAGGTGGAAACAGTGAAAGCCACATGCTAAACACTAGAAGGCTTGCCACCTCATTGATCCAACACTTGGATTGGTGAAGTCAACAATCTGAGGGACTTCAATCCTACGGTTAAGGAAGAAACATAAGTGACATCCAATGGCTTGGGGGAAAGCACACATTTTAACCGCCAACCACCATGCAACTGACTTGGGGAGTGAAGATGGACCGTAGGCTGGAGTAAGGCGATGGATCCAAGGGCTAGCCAGGCCGCCCAGCCTTAGGTGGGGCCACTTGGCCTCCTACCTGGCCACCCGGTCTGCCATCTACCCCCATAACCGCCTTACCAACCGTATGAGTACCCCCACTCACTTGGTGACTGTAAATACCCCTTGGTAGCTCATTTGTGAAGTGTGGAAGTGAGTAGAACATACCATTGTCTTAGTCTTGTAGCAATAGGATAGTCCTGGGAGTTAGAGTTGAGTCTGAGTCTTTGCCTTAGGGATTCTGGAGTAGCTTGGAGTCTTGGTAAAGCTCTTGTATCTTTCTTTAGTACTCTTGCTATTCCAGTATAATATAAATCATTGCCCTATCTTTTCGTTATACTTTACTTTATTTCTTACACTTGCCTAGTCTGGTGCACCTTATTGTACACTAGATCAAGCCTTAGGTTTGTGTTGTCCCTAAGTTCTTTGAATCTTGTTAGACTTGCCGGTGCTATAAACTTGCCTTAGGCTCTAATCTAAAGTTAAGTTAGCTCTCACGCTTTGATCAAGGATGAGCTTTAGTGATCAAGTTCTTACTTGATCACTAGTTTAGCGTGCCATCTTACCCATGCAGATCTGGTTGGTAGCCCCTTTTGGTGATAGCATTAGGGAGCCTCTGTAATCCGACCCCGTCGTTCGGTAAGCCCGTAGGCGTTAGCTAGTTGCCGTTCGGTTGACCAACTATCTACCCCCATGCCTCCTCAGTGTAGTCTGGAATTTCGCTCGACACAAGACCCTAGTCTGTGTTTGTTTAACTTAGTTCAACCGCAAATACTCCTATGAAGTAGTTAAGGAATAGAGTTTCGATATCTTTATCTCACTCGTTGTCCTCCCAGATAGCTATACCTAGTTTGCTGACTGCTTTGGTCCGTGTTTACTCTTCCCACCATACACTACCTTGTTTACCTTACCCCGGTGTAAGAATAGCTGGTGTTTATCTAAGTTATATAGTACCGTTTGAAGTTCGAACAAATCATTCCACCTATTCACCTTTGCTTTCCTCTGGATTTTTACGATACTCGGAATACTTTGAGTGAAAAAGCTACATCGAATCTCCGTGCGCTTACGAAGTAAAATCTGTTACGCTAAGAGACGTCAACAGCGATAGAACCTGTCTGGGTCCTCAAGGTCCTCGCATGCAAATCACCAATGATCCTATGTGGAGGGTGACCTTGCTGGACCTGCCTAGATGGAATAATCTCAGAGGTCACCTCCCTGCATCCTCAGCAGGGCCAACCTCTGCTCAAGCTTGTAGTAGGGAGAGCAAGGAGGAAGTCATAGGCAAGGGTCCTCCATCTTCAGAGCTCTTAGCAGAGGGCACAGGAGCTGCAGTAGGTGCAGTGTCTCCTACATCACCAGCATCTACTTCACCTTCCTCATCATCACCTAAAATCTCAAATGCAGGGGTTGTGCAAGGCATAGATTCATCGAAGGAAACCTCACAGGTCTCTACCACTTGTTTGGTATCAAGGATCCACACTCTATATGCTCTAGGGATAGAGGCATACCCAAGGAAAATACCAGCGAGATTCAAATTTATCCAAATGCCCCCGTTCTTAAGCACAAAGCATCTACAGCCAAATCCTCGCAGGTGCTTGACGCTGGACTGCCTACCAAATTGTAGCTCGTACAAAGTCTTCCCAAAGAACGCTCATAGGAAAATGCGGTTGACAATGTAACAGGCCATATTCATAGCCTAAGCCCAAAAACTGTCGTAGAGTCATATGCTCATCGAGCATCATCCGAGCCATCTCAACGAGTGTGCTATTCTTTCGTTCCACAACACCTATCTGAGGAGGGGCATAAGGAGAAGAGAATTGGTGTTCGAGACCTAGGTGACGACAGAAGGTTTCGAATCGAGAGTTTTGAAATTATCCGCCATTATCACTGAGAATAGCCCTCATGGCCTTATGACTCTCATTTCTCAACCTCAAGACCAGATCCCGAACAAAACTGAAACCCTCATCTTTGAACTCCATAAAGAACACCCACGAAAAGCGAGAAAAGTCGTCTACTATGATAAGCACATACCACTTCCCACAAAATGACTGTACCCGAGCAGGATCAACAGTGTCCATATCCAACAACTAGCCTGGGTAATGATGAGGATGGGGATTCCCGATCTTCCATCAGGTGGAGATAACTATCGATTTGGTGGAGGCATGACACACATGATCCGGCTTCCAATCAACATGATTCGAACCCTGCAATCCCAGCACCACGTCTCCTCTGGTTATCATCAATGCACACATGATTGACCTTGCCACGAAGTCTTATCCCTACCTGCAAATCGAAGAAACAAGCAAGAACACGCTAGATGCAACTGAAATTGCGAATAGAAAGGATTAATCACACGATTTGGGGTCTCACAAACCGGAGTATTCTCCACGGCGAAACTGTTCAACGACAGAATAATCTAAGCAAAACCCAAACCCTAACCTAATGATGGCCACTGAATATATACTCTAGGTGGTGGCAAAGGGGGTGGCCGAGCAAACCTAGGGCGTACAAGACCAGCGGGCCCAAAAACCGGTCTAGCAGCATCGTGGTAGATTCTGGATGTCATTTTGTTTCAATGATTTCTATCAACTACGAAGTCTAAATGATACAAAACCAGTTGCGTTGGAAAGCTTATATCCTTAGCTTTCTGCCGATATGTAGAATGCCCCAAACGGAGCCCGTATGTCGCCTGGGTGTCCATTTTCATGAGGCCTACTCCAGCAGTCCAAACCAGACTCGCGAATAAATTGGACTTCAATGTTGATTTGGCTTTAAATTTCATCTTTGCTCGGGCCTTGGTCATATGCATATTGGTCATGTCCTCATCAGGTAAGAGGTCATAACCTGATTAATTGGAGCATGAGAAGGGGCAACCATCTTGCCATGACGACAAGGGTGGCATACTAAGTCCTTTTCTGCTTTTAATTTGGGCAATCCTCAGATCAGGCCCATCAAGCTGAACCTTACTAGCAGATTGAAACTCAAATGGCCTAGCCTCCTATGCTACTTCTAGACATCAGCAGAAAGACTATGGAGGGCCAGAAATAGATGCAAGGTCAACCTTAAAAACCTACCCATAGGGCAAAATATGACAAACAAGGTTTCCCTTAGCATCAAGCACACAAGAAGAACCCTCCTTAAAGTGAACCTCGAACCCTTCCTTGAGAAGTTGTAAGACAGAAACCAAATTGAACCTCAAACTCCTCACAAACGCAACTTCTCTCAAGGAAAGCTTGGCAGGAAGTGAAAAACCACCAACACCCAACATTTTACCTTGACCATTACCCCCGAATGTGATGTACTCCATGGTGCTCACATGGTTGAGGCTGGAGAACCATCTGCGGTGCCCTGTCATGTGCCTAGAGCGGCCGAAGTCCATGATCCATATGTCCTCCAGGCCTTGATCCTGCAAAATTAAGGAAAGCCAGAGTGAGCAAATGGTCCGGCACTGGGTTAGTGAAACTGCTGAACTAGTGCTATGCCATCTGCTCAAAGGTGGGGTAAGCACAGTCAAAGTAAGCATCACGACGATCTGGGTAACCATGACCTCCAAAGCATGGACTCACAAACCCTCTACTTCCAAAGCCTCAATCACGAGGTACATAACCACATTGAAAACGACTAGGAGCTCGGTCGGCAAAGCATCTCTCACAATCAGGAGCATGGGCTTGAAAGCCGCCTCCGATCTCACCACCAGCAAAGCGGTCTCTTATCTCACCGTGACAGGGAGGATCCTACCTACCACCTTGGTAGAACTGATCTTTGTTCCCCCAAGCTCTCTCCTTCCTCTCAACCCGCTTCCTTCTGAAGCAAAACTCCTCTAAGTGACCATTCTGTGGCAAAACTCAAAGTGGTAGACAGGTCTCTTGGGCATAGGCTGGGGCTGAGCCTTGTGCTTTTGGTGTGGTGGTGTAGCCTTGGGTAGTTAGGCTATGGGACTTGCTTCTTGCCTGAAGGCTTAAGCACTTCTTCCACTATCTTGTCTAGCTTGGCCTAGGACGGCTCGGGTGTCCAAAACTACTTCTTTGGGGGCAGCTCTAGGTGGCTCGTGGAAAACCCCATCTGCTGTAGGCTAGGGAGAGGCAGTCCTAAGCTTAATTGGGCCTCTCTTCTTCTCACTTGAGCTACTGCACTCTCCAAACCTCATGCCACTCATGTCACCTTCACCACGGTTTTTCCCTCTATGATCATCCTAAGCTGAGGTTCTCTGGCACAAATCCAACTTAGCACCTCTCTCAACCTACAATTGTCCTATTCAAAGAACAACTTCTCCTCTCTCAGATCCTCTAGAACTAAAGTTTGGGCATCAAAAGTCTAGAGAGGGAATCAGGGGAGTAGACTTCTCTAGCTTCTTAATGTTGACATCCTTCTCCACCAACTGCAACTTCAAGGTGAGAGAATTCTCACAAGTATCATAAGGTCCTGAAAGCACCTCAACGTCAGCTCTCACCTGCTCAAGCTCGCACCTCAAAGTAGGAGAGACCATGCATGCACCCCAAAGAGTGGGTCTAGCCCTAAGACCCTCCAACTCCTTGAGCTTCCCCTCACACTTCACCTTCAGCTCAGCTATGTCAATAGGTAGGTGGGGGCTAGACTCATACTCAGGCTCCTCACTCAAAGTAGGCTCATCCAATTTAGACTGGAGCTTGCCTATCTCAACCTTCAGCCTATCCATCTCCTCTACCTAATGAGCATACTTGCTCTTCTGCTCACAATGGTCACTCATCAAGGATTCATAGGTAGGGCACTCAATCTCACTACGCTGGACTTGCACACTCTTCAACCTCTCAATCTCAAGCAAAGCATCAGCAAGCTTGGCTTTTTGCTTCTGCAGCTTCTTGGCTGCCTTCTCCAACATCTTGTCCAGTGCTTTCAACTCAGGACTATTCTTCTTCAACATCTCAAGAATCTCATCTTGCTCAAGAGTTACCTCATCATCGGAGGAGTCGTTGTCATCACTCTTGTCATCCTTGTCCTCAAGCGTCATGGAGCAAAATGATCTCCAGTCCATCTTGTGCTTGTGCTTGGACTTGGTGGAGATGAAGCAAAGCGCAGCTGGACCACCTTGTTCCCTCCTCTTGTCCCACTTGGAGATGATCTCCTCATCGCTTGAACTTGACGAGGATGAGGAGGAGGACGTTCCACTGCAAAGGCCACCAAGCTCGGCGAAGAAGGCCTTGTCCTGCTTCTGGTTGTCCTTCTATTAGCTCTCGAAAGCCTTCTTAAAGTTCTTGATCTTGCTAGAGCGGTGCTTGGTGTGGTCACGCTTGCCATAGTCATGCTTGCCAGAGTGGAACTTGTGGGAGTCATAGGAGTGTTTCTTGCCCTTTTTATAGTAGTCGTTGTTCTTATTGGGGCACTCGGCGATGAAGTGGCTAACCTCTCCACCCTTGAAGCATTTGGGCCTCTCACCCCTCTTCTTGCTCATTCAGCTGTCATAGGCACGCTGAAAGGGACTGGACATGAAGCAAACCTCTTCATCCCCAAGTGATGCCAACTGCTCTTCTGTCACAGACATAAGAGTAGAAAATAAGAAGTTGTGAAGTGGGGGGTTAGTAGTGACCTCACTGGAGGGAGTTGCCAAGGCCAGGCTTTTGGTGCCAGTGCATGTGAGAGATTCTCTCAACTTGTAATCCACTTCTGTGGCCTTGAGATTGATGTAAAGAGCCTCCACTCTGATCGTGTCATAGGCCTCTGACTCGATGATCGAGTTAGCCTTGATCTCTAATATTTTTCTATCGAACGCATACAACAACTTAATGGTCTACTGATGGTTAGAGTATGGGATTGCCAGAGGGCTAGAGTTGACATGTAACTTGTTGATCATCAATTGGAAATGACCAAACAAGTCATCAATGGACTCACCAGGCTTCTGAATGAAATTCTCATATTCGCACCTGTCTCAATGAGACAGACCTTGATAGTAGCAGTACCCTCATGGTGTGCACTCAATAGGGACCAAATCTCACGAGCAGTCTCGAGGTGGCTCACTTTCTCATAATCAACTAGACCAAGTCCTAAGAAGAGAAAGTTCACCGCCTTGGCGTTAGCCTCGTGTTGAGCAACGAGCACCAGAGTAGAATGCTCAGCAGCGGGAAGCACCCTGAAAGTCCTACTCTAAGTAGAGTCCCATATGTCCAAACTCTGGCTAATCATCCTACCCTTCCAATAGGAGTAGCCATCGGAGCCGAGAACCGGAATCCTCCTAGAGTGAGTCATAGTTGCTGCTGGTTTCTCACCGGTAATGGTATGAAGAAACCTAACTGGATCTGATACCACTTATAGGACCGAGACATCCAACTAGCAGGGGGATGAATAGGAGCACTTGAAAACACAAAATCACGACGCCCAGACTTGGTGCACTGAAAGCTCACAAGAACCCATGCTAGACACTGTCCACTGAATAGATACGTGTCTAGCAAGTGCAAGGTGCCGTCGACTGAAAGGATATGCACCAGGCAAGAAAGAGGAAGCAACTCAATGACCACAATGATCGCAAGTCACCACAAGCAATGAAACTTGCAATTTTACCACTCGATACTCACACACGCAGCAAGCAAAGAGTATGGTCAGACAGTGGGAAAAGCATGGTCGAAGCAAAAACATAGTAGAAGAATGAAAACCACAAAAATGGGGCACCAACAAGGAACACCAAAAGCGAGGTTGAAGCAAAGCACTCAAAGCAAATCACCTCCTAAACAACACAAATGGAGCGACCTAGCGATCGCCAAGACCTCTTAGCAAATGAGGTGCTAAAGACCTTAGAAACAAACCCATGGATCCCCAAAACCACCTAGAACAACACACGAGCTCTAGGAACAACTAAAACCAAATCCAGGGGCAAAACCACTGCAACCACCGGACTATCCGCCACCTTCTACCGGACTATCCGACGGCCTATTTTTAGACAGATAGGGTTGCAAAGAAAATTGCCAAACCTAGTCAAACGGGCTCCAAAAATCCTTAAATTGTAACCACAGGCTGAGGAAAATATGGGTAACAATATTCTAAAAAATCAGCCCATTTGGAGACAGTTAGTTCCACCAAACTATCCAGTGAAGTGGCACCGGACTGTCCGGTGTACCCAGAAAACTGACTCGGTTCTTGAGTTTGCAAACCTTAAACTTAAGCACACCTTCTCCAATCTTCACGAAATTTTGCACAGGCTATCCTTACACTATTCCAAAGCTATTCCCAAAAGATCTACTCAAAAAGATCAAGGGATTAGCGGGAATTTCAGATCTCGTGAAGAGGGGAATATTTGGGCAAGAAAGGGGAAACTCAAGAACGACTTGCACGTGGCAATTCTGTGGGATTAAGATGTTCTAATACATAATATCCACATCCTAGCAAGTAAAAAAGAGCCAAAAGAATAGGATTAACTCATGGGCAATACAAATCACCAAAAGCCTTTGAGTTTCATCCAAAATCCAAACTAGAAAGGGGGGAAGGAGATGGCTGCACACATGCACTAGATTTGGGGATGAAACTTGATTGGATTAGAGAGGAAAATAAGTTCATACAAGGTTCCTCACATCCTACCCCTCTTCATCCTCCCACTAATGCAAAGTACTAGCTCTAGGGGACTCCCAAATCTTAGATTAGCACCAGGTTTTCATTCTATGCACTTGGCTGGTTGGAAAGCTAAGCCTAGGGTTTATAGAGGTGAAAGAGTCACCAAAATGACTAGCCACTTTGGTATTTATAGCCCAGGCCTAACTGACTCAGTTTACACTAAGACCCCTATATTACAGAAATGCCCGTAGGGGCTAAACTGGAAAAGACGAAACTTTTTCGGGGATGGTCGACCGTGATGGTGTCTTGATCTTCTTTGGTTGCACGCAATCTTCTGGATGATGTCCAGGTGGCCAGTAGTCCAAATCCACCGATCAACCCTCGGTTTTTGATGTCTGAAATCGGGAAACATTAGGGTTTCCTTCTTAGGCCTAGAACAGCCCACTACACTCTATCTCGAAGAGAATTGAGCCCATTTGTTTGGTGGTCGGGGATTTGAGCGAATCCGCCATCGCCTTCTCATGCTCTCACTGCCATGCACATGGGTTGGAGCACCGTGGTGTCACCCAGCATCCGCTATTCCATCCAGATCGCTTCGCAGTCCTTCAGAGTTCTTACACTCGTCGTCGTCGTGCCACTCCTCTGTGTGCCAAACTCCCATGGCTGACCGACGCCGAGCATGCCTCCTAGTCCTTCGAAGGACTTTCTTCTCCACCTACCTCCAGTCCATCGGAGGGCCTCCCATCTGTCGAAGTGCTTGTGCCCAAGTCCTTCTGGGTCTTGACTTCTGTTAACAATCACTCATCACTCCAGGGACAATGGAGCCGGTCCATTGGCTCTCAACATCTTGCTATTCATGGCTACTTTGCTAGATGTTGTTCATGTTGGTGATGATTTCTTTTAAACAACCATAAAACACATGTTCCTGATATGTATAAGATAGATTCTATTGAGCTTGTTTGCATGCTTCCTTGCCCTGTATGCTAGAACTTGTATTTACTAGCTTTTTATCCCTGCTGGGCTCTCTTCATGGTACAATTCCTGCATTTCAGGGCATATTTTTAGGGGGAGTTGTCTAGTTCAAGGGGAGTCAAATTCTATAAATCCTTGATGTGTCCATTGTCAACAAGGGGGAGAGATTGATGTTCCTAAGGGGAGAGTTTATGGACCAAGGAGAGAATTCTTGGGAGATCTAGTTGAGGGGGCGCTTTGCATTCTTATTGCATTTGTGAGGATGCATTTCAAGGGGAGTGGAGTTTTTAGCATGCTCTTGCATCGGTGCGTTGAGCCTTTTCCTCTTTCTAGAGGAGCTGATGCTTTGCCTAAGCATGACTGCATTGAGCCAGTCTGCCTCTTTCTTGAGGGGTCATGCTTTAGTTTGATTGATTGCGTTGAGCGATTTCCCTTATCATAGGGGGTCGATCTTTGGTTTTGTTTTTGTTGCTTCAATTTGCACATCTTTGCTTGTGGTTGGCTTTTGGGCATCTTGAGCAACTTCTTCTTTTCTTCCTTCTTTTCGGTTTTATGCTTTTCTCTTTGTCTTTGTTCTGTTTTAGGTTGCAAGTTAAGGGTGTTGACAACGCACTAATCAAGCAGGAGATTGAGAGCCAATGGATTGGCCTCATTTCTCTCTTTGTGTGATGAGTGATTGTCAATGTTGCAAGTCCTCTGATGGACAAGAGGCCCTTCGATGGACTGGAGGTAGGAGATGAAGACCTCAACAGACTGAGGCGAAAGTCCTCAAATGGATTAGAGGCACGATGCTCGGCGTTAGTCAACCACAGGAGCTCGGTACATGGAGGGGCAGTTTGGCAATGGTGGTGTAAGTCTGATGGACTAGTGAAGCTAGGTGCTACCATGGTGCTCCAACCCGAGTGCATGGCGCGATGGCATGTCAAGGGAGCTTTGGCAGCTTCGGCTTAAAACCGCCATCCAAGCTATCCAAGCATTGGTGAGTTGGGCCACGACTGGCGAAGATAGAAGAGATGGGCCAAATCCGGCCCAGGTGGAGACTTCCTGAAGTTTCCTGGTTTCTGACTTTAAAACCGGGGGCAGATCATGGATTGGACTATTGGCCATGTGGAGAACATCCAAGGATTGTGTGGAACTTACAAAGATTAAGTCCATCCTGAAATATCTTCTACTCTTTCTTTCAGGCCCTCAAGGCATTTCTAGTTGTAGGGACCTAAGTGCAAAATTGTCTAAACAGCACTAGGGTATAAATAGGTCAAGGGCTGGTCATCGGAACCTCCTCTTGGCTGCCAGGGTTAGTCTTTTCTCTGGTGATTTTCGTACCCAAGCTAATAGCTCAAAGTTTAGAGAGGTTCGAGTGAGATTTAGCCTCCAAATCAAGAGGGATGGTGACGGTGGTTGCTTGGGTCAAAATCCCTTTAGGGCCATCTAATCCAAGTGATTTCGTGCGGCAAGCTTGTGTTCTTCTCCTCCTCTTTCTCCCTTTGGTTTTGGCTTCAAATCCTAGCCTTTTGGTGTGTTCTTCGTTGGCCAAGGTTGAGACCTTTCTTTTGCTAGTGATTTGCCTTGCTAGGACGTGGTTAATCTCACTGGTCAAGTGCTAGAATTTTTGAACCACGAGCATGGGCTGTTCTTCACGAATTTTGGTTTTTTCAGTTTGAACTCACCTCCTTCACGAGATCAGCAATTCCCCTGCAACCCTTGATCTTTTGGAGTAGATCTTTTGGGGTTAGGTTTAGGATGGCTTCGGGATAGCCCATTTAAAATTTGGTGGAGTTTGGTTGGGGTTCGAGCCAATTTTGATCTCGTTTTCTGTGATTCGTGGGCTGATTTCTTGTGTGGACCGTACCTTTCGGTCTAAGGGATGGTCTTTAGAACCGTAGCATAGAGTCCACATATCAGCCAGGTGGACGAAGGAATCGAGGCTCGGCACTGCGCTCTGGGGGTTTCTATAGACCATACCATCCGTTCATTGGTACGGCCTGTACAAACGGAGCGTTCGGTCCTTAGGGTTCGCTGTAGTGGCGCTCTCTAACCCTGTGACAGTCCAATTTCATGGATGGTCTAAATGACCATTACCATCTAGTCTGTTCTGTTGCACTGATCTTCAGCCTCGGGTTTCTTAGTATGGTCTGTTGTCCAGTCTTTAGGACCATTCCTTTCGGTCTGCGTATTTCTCGTTGGGCACGTGTTTCGAGTCTTCTCTGCAGGTCCATGTTTTGGCTCATTTTGCATCCGATTCTTTGGGCATTTGAGCAAGTGCTTCCGCTTCATGTCCGGTATGTATCTGTTCAGTGGACGGTACCAGATACGTGTGCTCTTTAGTGTTGGTCACGCTGGGGGTTTGAATTTGAGTTTTTAACTGCTCCTATTCACCTCCCTCTAGTCATAGTCTTTAGTCCTACACATAGCTCCGACCCTCCTACGACCATGATGGGAATATGGGTCCTGATCTTCCGAGAGGTATAGATAAGTCGGTTTAGGGGTGGAGAACTAAACGTTGGTGAATAAGGCTCTGAGCAATCGATCGAATCCTTGCAATCACTACACCACAGCTCCGATGGTTATCGACCACGTGATGCGCGCAATCGACCTCGCCAAGAAGGCTATCATTCCTGCAATGCAACCAAGAGAACACAAGCAAGAACGAGGAATAAACGCAATCAAGATTAATCTTGTGCACAAGTTGGGGTTTCACAAATCGATACACGAACGGCGAACTGTTCACGACAGAATACTCTTAAGCCAAACCCATCTAATCTAATGACGGCTACAGAATATATACAAGAGAGAGGTATAGGGGGTGGCCGAGCAACCCTAGGGCGTACAAGGCCAGCGGGCCCAAAAACCAGTCCCGCAGCACCATGGCAGATTCTGATCGTTAAGTTGTTTCAACAATTCCAATTGACTCCGAGATTATTTAGCCGTGCGACTAAATGGATTGGAAAGGTTATCTCCTTAGCTTTCTGTTGATATGTAGAACGCCCGAAACAGAGTTCGTATGTGGCCTGGGCGTCTGTTTTACTAAGGCCTACTCCTGCAGTCCGAACCGGCCTCGCAAATAAATTGGACCTCAACTCGGATTGGGCTTCAAACTCCATCCTCTCTTAGGCCTTGATCATATGCATGTTGTACATGTTCTCATCATTCTCCCTTTCTTGTTTTTGAGTCGTCCTCGACTCAAAGTTGTCGATGCGCGCGGAAGTAATTGTAGTAGTTCGTGTAATCATCCATGCGTGCTCCCCTTCTTGAAATCGATCCTGTTGTGACAAATCAAACAAAGAAGAAGAAAGTGGATCTCGACATGATACGGTTAGTTTTGCAGCAGCCGTTTACTTGATTTTGATGTTGATCGATAAAATGAGAGTCAAAATTATATCATATATAAACACGATGCATCATATATTCTCCTTCATAGTTATATCGTCCAATAATATGATATGTATTTTTAGAAAACCATGACAAATCAGTGATGAACAAAAAAATTTTCTCCAAATAGTTTAGATTACATAGAATATCCAATTCGATATAACCCAAAGTACTTAAAGAAGATAACAAGTTCAGCTCATCATACATACTTGCAATAGGGAGAAAATGTTTATTTTCAGCATACGTATTTGTTTTATAAGACTAATATCATGTTTATTCTCATGTATTGGCACAGAAATAATAGCAGTATCATCACACAACTCTTTTTATCACAAGAATCAGCAGTACAATCACCTTGCAATAAAGGTAACTTGGATTTATCTGAAGGCATGTCATCATTAAAATTATTCAAATCATTTTTAATAGCATCCATCTTCTTAGTTTGTTCCCTCGCAAGTTCAATTTCTAAAATTTGAGCAGGATTCATACCAAGCAACTTGATCTTTCTACCATTATATTTGAACGAATATATATTATCAGCATTATCGTACAAAGCATTGTTTTCATGTACCCATGGTTTATCAAATAACAAAGCAGTTGTTTTCATAGGCACCACATCAAAATAAGCGCTATCATGACACTTGCCAAGAGAAAATTGGATCTTACTAATTTTATTTACCTGAAACTTACCACTAGACTTAGGCCACTGGACATAATATGGACATGGGTGTTGCTCTGTAGCCAAGCAAAGTTTCTCAACCAACTTAGAACTAACAAAGTTGCAACAAGTCTCACCATCAATGATGATCTGACAACGTCTCTTCATTACGATAAACGCAAGTCGAAATAAATTGTTGGACTGATTGTTCTCTGCTTTCACCATTTGAGAACTTAAAAGTTGTTGTGCTAGAGAACTCACATTATCCTCCAAAAGGTTAGTCGCACAAGAAGGGACAATATGGCATGAAGAATTAAATTGTTTTCTGATCAAAATTTTCATATCCGACCATATGTGAGGTTTATCATTAGCATGTAAATTGTTCCACCAAATTAAAGCATGATTCTTTAAAACACTAGCTGCATTTTTTATATGTCGTCTTTCACACATGTGACATTGCGCAAAAATATTATCTATTTCACTTTCCCACTTAATATACTCCACAACATTAAAACCATCATATGTAGGTGGAGATTTAAGAATAGAGTCACCTATGGGAGAAAGGGCAGCAGCAACGGTGTGACTCTCAAGCATCTTTATGGCCCCAGCATGTACAGAGGTGTAACCTGTCATTATTATTAGAAAAAAACACACACAAAAATTCAAAGTTAACCCTATCTAATGACAGTAGACAAGTGGTATCTCTCACACTCCAAGTGTTTACCAAGCGCTTGCAAATGTTCTTACTATGCACCACAAAATACGATGGCTACCTGGAAGAGGACGACGGCGGCCAAGAGGTAATAACACAACTGGAGCGTGGGATGATTGCAAGACTGACCTATACTGCTCAAGAGAATGTATGTGGATCTTTGGGAAGGCACAATATGTAGCAAGAAATAGCAAAATTCAAAATCAGATAGCAAAGTTGAATAAATGTCCAAAGTACTTGTCAAAGTTGCTGGCCTAAACATGCTCCAATACTAGTTTAAGGAAAGCAAGAGATACACAAAAGTACAAAGGACACAAAGGATGCAAGCACTTCTGATTTTTTTCTTTCTTTTTTTCTCTTTTTCTTGTGCGGCTATTTTTATACACTTGCCTTTTTCTTCCTTTTTTTTATCTCAAAAGTGCCGCAAAGCAAAACAAGATACAACTCCACACGAACACAAAACTCTCGTCTATAGATCACAGATTTACTACTCTGAGTTGCACAGCAGATTAGACAATCATCCTCAAATGCAAAAACATAAAATACCAAAGTTGTAGCTTAGCTTTTTCTCTTTCCTTACAGTATATGGAACACCTATTTTGGCCAACGGAGGATGGAGATATTGACCCCGAAATACAGACTGCTCAGAAAATTCTAGGTCACAAAAATTATTACTCCCAACAGATATTATGCCCTGATAACGACGTTTCCTGGAAATCTCACAATTGACAAAGTTGTAGGTAATTTCACAAGCTTTCCAGAAAGTACTAGAACGTAAAATTCTGAGTTCAGATGATGGAGATATTATCAAAATACCAAACTAGATAGAGACAAAACCGATCTACACGGGTTGACGGGATGGAAACAGACACGATGTCACGATGCAAAACTCAAAGTAATCTAAGAACCCGATCTAAACCAGCAACAAGACTATGAACAAGGACACAAACTCAAAGATGCGGACTCTGAAATCAAAATATGCAAAGGCTAAATGTGGTGAAAGAATGATGAACTACAAACCCAAAGTTTTTATGGCATTTTTTCGACTTTAGGAATATAAATCACTCAAACTGAGGAACACACGATAATATACCTCAAGAGAAACCTGAAGCTCTGATTACCAAATGATGGGAATAGGGGTCCCGATCTTCCGAGAGGTATAGATAAGTCGGTTTAGGGGTGGAGAACTCGACGTTGGTGAATAAGGCTCCGAGCAATCAATCGAATCCTTACAATCACTACACCACAGCTCCGATGGTTATCGACCACGTGATGCGCGCAATCGACCTCGCCAAAAAGGCTATCATTTCTGCAATGCAACCGAGAGAACACAAGCAAGAATGAGGAATCAACTCACTCAAGATTAATCTTGTGAACAAGTCGGGATTTCACAAACCGATACACGAACGGTAAACTGTTCACGATAGAATACTCTTAAGCAAAAGCCATCTAATCTAATGACGGCTATAGAATATATACAAGAGAGATGTATAGGGGGTGACCAAGGGGTGGCCGAGCAAACCTAGGGCATACAAGGCCAGCGGGCCCAAAAACCGGTCCAGCAGCACTGTGGTAGATTCTGATTATTGAGTTGTTTTGACGATTCCTATTGACTCCTAGATTATTTGGGCCTAAGACTAGATGTGTTGGAAAGGTTATCTCCTTAGCTTTCCGTCGATATGTAGAACGCCTGAAACGGAGTCCGTATGTGGCCTGGGCGTCCGCTTTATTGAAACCTACTCCTGCAGTCCGAACCGGCCTCGCAAATAAATTGGACCTCAACTCGGATTGGGCTTCAAACTCCAAGTTCTCTTGGCCCTTGATCATATGCATGTTGTACATGTTCTCATCATTCTCTCCTTGTTTTTGAGTCATCTTCGACTCAAAGTCGTCGATGCGCGCGGAAGTAATTGTAGCAGTTCGTGTAATCATCCATGCATGCTCCCCTTTTGAAATCGATCCTGTTGTGACAAATCAAACAAAGAAGAACAAGTGGATCTCGACATGATACGGTTAGTTTTACAGCAACCGTTTACTTGATTTTGATGTTGATCGATAAAATGAGAGTCAAAATTAGAACATATATAAACACGATGCACCGTATATTCTCCTTCATAGTTATATCGTCCAATAATATGATATGTATTTTTAGAAAACCATGGAAAATCAGCAATGAACGAAAAAATTTTCTCCAAATAGTTTAGATTACATAGAATATCCAATTCAATATAACCCAAAGTACTTAAAGAAGATAACAAGTTCAGCTCATCATGCATACTTGACGGTTCACATCCTTTGCTTTGACGTTCTTCATCGGCACTGCTCCTACCCATTTGGTGAAATAATTAGTGGCTACTATTATCCACTTGTGCCCTTTGATGGTTGGCGGGTTGATTTGGCTTATCAGGTCCATACCCCATCCTCTGAACAACCATGACTTGATGATGGGGTTCAGCATATGAGCTGGCGCCATCTAGATGGCTCCGAACCTCTGACAATCTTGGCATCCTCTGTAATATTTGAAGCAATCTTCCAGCATGAATGGCCAATGAAAACTAGATGTCCTGATCAACCACTTCATCTTATGAGCCGATTGGTGAGTACCACAAGTACCTTCATAGAAATCATGCTTGATCTTTAATGCCTTAGTTGGTCCGAGGCACTTTAGTAGTAAGCCATCGATAGCCCAAAAGTATAGCTCATCACCAATCAATATGTGCCTTAGAGCCTTGTGCTGTACCTTGTTATCTGCCCCGGAGCTGGATCCTTCTTGTAGTTGAGGAGATCGGCTCTCCAATCTGTAGCAGAGAATTGTAAGAAATCTATGCAAAAATCATCATTCTAAGGTATGTACCCAGAACCATCTGCGCCAAATTGTTAGCTTCATCATTCTGCTACCCTGGGTATCCACTTAAGCGAGATCATCCAGAATCGTGCCATCAACTCCTAGCATCTGCTAATGTAATTGTACAGAGAATCACTAGAACAATTGAAATCTTCTATCAACTGATTGATCACCACTTTTGAATCACCGAAAACCTCTACTACTTTGGCGCCTGCGTCGAGCAGCAACTCCAGACCCCTACAAATGGCTTCATATTCGGTCATGTTGTTAGTGAATTGTGCTTTCAACCAAATGGCAAACTCATAGATTGCCCAATAAGGAGAGACAATGTATAATTCAATACCATAGCCCAGGTCGCATGCCGACGCACCAAAGAAAAGAACCCATGGCTTGACACCCACAAATTGGACTGGTGGCGCGATCCCCTCTATGACAAGATTGGCCAGAGCCTGTCCCTTCATGGCTATAGCCAGTTGGTATCAGATGTCAAACTCAGAGAGAGCACACATCCACTTGCTGAGCCGTCCTTTGAGCATGGGAGCCGACAACATATGGTTGATCATGTTGGCTTTGCAGATCACCCGAGTCTCGACATTGAGCAAATAGTGATGCAACTTGGTGCAAGTAAAATATAAACAAAGGAAGAGACGTTCCATTTTAGTATACCTGTTCTCTATGTTGAGGAGACATGGATTAAGATAAGACACAACTCTCTCATTGCCTTCAAATTCTTGAATCAATACTGAGCCGATGGAAATTTCATCGACCGACGGATAAACAACGAAGGGTTTATCCAACTGTGGTGGCACCTACACCGGAGGTGATGTTAGATATAGTTTTAGATCATCAAACACCTTAGCTGCTTTGGTCCCCAGATGAACTTGCCACTGCTTTTGATCTTGATAAGAGGCATGAATGGATCGATTCTCCTAGCAATATTGGAAATGAATCTTCTGATGTAATTTAGTTTGCCGATCAGACTTTGCAGCTGAGTGTTATCCTGCGAAGGGACCATTTTTGCAATGGCGTGCTTGCTTTTATCACCAATTTTGACACCACACTCATGAATCCAAGGAATTGCCCAGCAATGACTCTAAAAGTGCACATTCTTGGGATTCATTTTCAAACTGTGAAGCCTTGTACACTCAAAAACTTGACGCAAATCGGCCAAGTGTGAGCCTTGGAGTGCCAATTTAACAACTACATCATCTATGTAAATCTCGATCAGTAGACCAATGAGATCATTGAAAATATAATTCATGGCCCATTGATAGGTAGCTCCAGCATTTTTAAAGCCAAAGGTCATAACAACCCCCTTGAATAATCCAATGTTACCTAGGCAACCCCTCGGCCATGAAAATCTGGTCATAGCTAGCATTGCCATTCAAGAAGCTCATCATCTTATGCCATGCGGCGACATCCATGAGAATATCTCCTACCAGCATCGTGTATTCATCCTTGGGAGTTACTTTGTTGAGGTCTTTGAAGTCAACGCAAACCCAAAGCTGGCCACTCTTCTTCCGAACAGGCACAATATTTGAAATCCACGTAGCATATCTACATGGCCTAATGAACCTAGCTTCTGTCATCCTCTGGATTTCATCTTTAATTTCTGGCAGGATTTTGGATTAAATCTTCTTGGAGGTTGAGCATAAGAGCAAAAACTAGGTTTGATAGGTAGCCGATGCTCTACAATAGAATGATATTGGCCAAGCATCTCATGGTATTCCCACACAAAGCAGTTCGAGAATTCTTTCAAAAGATCTACCAGTGCAATTTTGAATTCTGGTGCCAAATTCTTACTAATGTATGTTGGCCATGGTTGGTCTCCCGGCCCAATATCGACTGGCTCTAGTTCGTCAGCTGTTGTAAAACCGAAGCCCAACTTCCCTTCATCTACAAACTCAATGCTACCAATCATAAAGTGTCGAAGTCTGCAGTAACTGTCGGCCTAATAAAAGTTATTGGCTAACACCATCATATTATTGAACAAAGATGGCATAAATATTTTTTGAGCCAATCACCTAGATCAGCAATACAATTCATGCTGATACTATATTTTAAAATCGGCCGATCGCCTTGATTGGCTCAGATTGAGCATGTATTCAAACATTGATGCCGGCTATTAGAACCAGCACAAGCCCATTTTTTGACCCACCGACATAGTCCAAATCCAGCGGATCCCTTCCAATAAGGCATTCTGCTCCTTTTGCCCCCCACAATGAAGATTCTACAACTGTGATGTCGTTTGAGTCATTGATTGGAACAACTTCAACCTCGTTGCCATCCCATTGTACGAGGCACCGGTGCATAGTCAATGGTACACCGTAGTTGGCATGGATCCAGTCCCGGCCGAGTAGGGCAGAATAAGGTCCTTTAGTATCTACGACAAAGAAGGACGTATTGACCGTCTTATGTTCAACGTTGAAGATGCCCTTGGCCCCTGTCGGGTCACCCTTGGAGTCATTCAGGATGACATTTGTCTTGATGGGCTCATCCTCGCTTCTGTCGAATTTTTTGAATACCGCATACGGCATTAGATTAACTACTGCACTTGTGTCGAGCATCATCTTATCCACTAGTTTACCATTGTAGGACCGAGACGTGAGACTAGAGGGGGGTGAATAGGAGCACTTGAAAAACTCAAAATCACGACCCCCAAACTTGGTGCACCGAAAACTCACAAGAACCAACACTAGACACCATCCACTGAATAGATATGTGTCCAGCAAGTGCAAGGTGCCATCGACTGAAAGGATACGCACCAGGCGAGAAAGAGCAATCAACTCAATGACCACAAAGATCGCAAGTCACCGCAAGTGTCACGCCCAGTTCTCAACCAACAGAACCAGGACAACATATATGTTCCAGCAACAAGTCTCACATATATCTTGACAATAGTGACATCACAGAACGTGCATAAAAAGGGATATAACGTTACATAGCGTATCATCCCATTATTACATCAAGACCACAAGTCTTTATAACAGAGTCATAAGCGGAAGCGTAAATGAAAACATAAACGAGCCACCACGGGGACGTCGACTGGGAGACTCGCATGCCTAGAACTCATCATAACCTTGATCATATTCTTCTGCGCCTTCATCAACTGAACAGCGGTTGGGTCCAACCAACAAAAGAAAGAAAGCAACAAGCGTGAGTACACAACCGTACTCAACAAACATAACATGAACCATGAGGCTCTAAGGCTGGCTGACACATATGCATGAGCTTTTAGTTGGTCAAGTTTTATTAAGCAGCTAGTTACTACAAGTGGGTTTATAAACCATTAAGCCCAAGATATTACATAGAGAACATTAGACAGCATTAATAACTTAAGGAACAACCCCCAAACCAAACCCGGAACCCACTAATCAGCATAAAGGATCTGGGCCGCTCATAACCGTGAGCACGGCTAACATGTCAGTTTTACACTCTCGAGAGGTTGCACATCTTTACCCACAAGTCGTGAGCTACGCTAGAAGTTCATCGCATTGCCTTAGATGAGATGACTAGCAAGCCACACTACGAAGCCTTTACAAAGATCACGTTGGTAAGGTGTAACTGCGGAGGTTTCAAGCTCCGCGGAGATGGGGCCCTACTCTAAGGTGTGAAGCACACACCACACACAACCCAAAGCAGATCCGAGGCCCATCCCGGCTCACTTCCCCTCATGCCCCGCAGGTAAGTTACTCCCAAACCAAGGAATCTAATTAATCAGCTAAGACTGTCCCATACCAGTCTCATGGTAGCGCTGTTGTCCCAGGTTGTCGCTTTGCGAACCGGTCCTTATGGAGAGTGGCTATGAGCAAAACCACTAAGCCCATTGCTCATGCCCCCTAAACAATGTTGCTAAAAAGCCAAATTATTAAGGAGACATGAACCACTCAAGCCTCGCCACAGAGGGTCAAGCTCACAATTATATTGCATAGATCCATTAATCAAATTATTAACAAAATAACATGTGTTCGCGCTGCGATTAGCAAAACTTAACCAACATGCATCCCCATAGGTAAACATATATATAAAAGAGGCTACGTTACAATCCTTATAGGCATACAAAATTAGACACATGCATGTGAGGTGATTTAAGGTTATTAGGGGTTGTCCATGTTATACTTGCCTTCCTCAAAGTGCTCTTGTGGCTGCTGTTCAAAACCTGCAAACTGCTGTTCTTCTTCACCCACGAACGGTTCACCGTCTAAACACGTTCAGGGCAACATATAAGCATTCCCATACATGCAAACAAATAACAAAAGATAAGCAACAGTACACCATATCATAAAAACAGAAGATAAAACTGTTATAAAAACAGTCTACGTATTTCTACGAACATGTGAGCGCAAGAATCACTCAAATCGGAGCTAAAATGTGAAAGTTATGCATAAAACAAGCTCCTAAGGGCAAAACAGTGATAAATAAACTAAACCAGGGGCTAACTTTGCAAAACCGAGGGCCTAAACGTAATTAAACATAGCCGCCGAGGGTTTAAGAGCAAAACCACCAGAGCCTGGACTGCGGGTTCAAATCCCGGAAAGCTCAGGAGCTAAACTGATGAAAACAGGACTAAAACATAAATACTTTTCAACGGAGATGGACTGCGGTTTGGTTCCAGGGAAACGCGGGGGCTTTTTTGAAAAAGTCCCATGGTGGACTCAGTCTGCGCTGACGCGGTGCTGACGCATGCGGTGACGTGGCTCGCCACGTCAGCTTGACAGATGGGGCCGGTGCTGACTGTGTTTAGTGAACGCGACGTGTCACTGTGTGATTGGCTCGCGAAGGAGTACGTTGCTTTTTAATCGTGGCCGTTGGTGACGGATCGGACGGGCATGGAAAGAAAGGGAAACAGGGGCCGGCGGTGACCTTTCCCCACGGTGGAGTCCGCCCCCATGCGGCGGTGGCTCGATGGACGTGGGTGCGCCGGGGCCGGGACAGGTTTCTAGCGCCCTAGAGCTAGCCCAAGAGGGAGAGACGGCAACGGCGAAGCTCACCGAGGACTTGTGGTCGTCAGGGAGTGAACGGCTTCAGCCTGGCGACATGGAATGGCGGACAGGCTTGGACGGCGTTCGCGGTCAGGGCATTGGAGGCACCTTCCTGCGTCCAAAACTCACAAAAAAGCTCCGCTAAGACCCTGCGAAGGAAGATACGGTGCTGTGAGGACCGGAAAGAGCTCACTGGCAACAAATTTGGGCGGCGGAGCTAGTTACCCCGGTGGCGTTCGGCGGTGGATTGCGCGCTCGGGTGTGCAAGGGGGTGGAATTAGAGTGGCGGGGTGGTAAAGGAGGTCGGGGCAAAGCTTGGGGTTGGGTTTTATAGAGGTCTAGGGGGCTGGAAAGACGCGGACGTGGAGCGGTGATAGCGGCGTTGAAAGCTGCCGTCGGCACAGTGAAGGAGAGGAAGAATGGCCGCGAGACTCTAGGGATTGATGGAGGGCGATTAAGGAAGGACATTGTGGGCGCGGGATTGGCTCAGATTCTGCCTGCGTGGTCGCCGACGTGGACACGCGGAGAGGAAGGAAGGGGGCGCGGCATCCCCGGCGGAAGGAAGGGGAAGGCGCTGACGCGCGGGTCTTGCCGGTCAGAGAGAGCGGCGCCGAGTTCCCACTTGGCAGTGGTGCGTAGAGAGAGAGGGAGGAGGCGGGCTGGTAGCTTTGGGCTGGCTCTTAGGCCCAAGCAGGTGAGGAAGGGGGCGAGGTGGGCTGCTGGCTGGGCCGGTTGGCCTGGCTGCCTCTCCTGTTTTTTTTCTTTTCTCTTCTGAATTCTTTTGAATAAGAAGCAATAGATCTACATATTCAAATAAATTTGAATATGAATCCTTAATTCATACAAACAATAAAATAATGCACCAGCATGTATGCACAAGAAAGGTTAAACATATGGTTGCTTTTATGCATCTTTTTAATTTAAATAAATCATGTTAAATGCAAACTAAGCACATAAGCCTTAGAAAATTAAATAAATTGCTTGGTTTTTATTATGAAATGCTGAAATTAAAACTAGGGTGTTACAAACCTACCCCCCTTAACAGGAATCTCACCTCGAGATTCATATAGGTGGCTAGCAAAGAGATCAGGATAAGCTGCTCTCCTCTCTTCCTCTCGTTCCCATGTAGCCTCATCCTCTGCGTGATGCTTCCACTGCACTCTGCACATTTTGATCCTCTTATTCCTGGTGACCATTTCTGACATTTCAAGAATCTTCACCGGATGTTCCGTATATGATAGATCCTCTTGCACATCCAAACCCTCCAGTGGTGCTTGTTCCTCTGGCACTCTCAGACACTTCTTCAATTGGGAAACATGGAACACATCATGTATACCAGATAGGTTAGATGGCAATTCCAGTTTATAAGCCACTTCACCTTTGCTTTCTACCACCTTGAATGGACCAATATATCTCGGTGCCAACTTCCCTTTTATATTAAACCTGCGGATCCCTCTCGTAGGTCACACTTTCAAGTACACGAAGTCATCAACCTTAAAGGTCAGATCCTTGCGTCGCACATCTGCATAACTCTTCTGTCTAGACTGAGCCACTCTCAAATTTTCCCGTACCATTTTTACTTGTTGTTCAGCATCCTTGATGATGTCAGGTCCAAACACTTGCTTCTCACCTCTTTGATTCCAAAACAATGGAGTCCTGCACCTTCTACCATACAGTGCCTCAAACGGTGACTTCTTCAAAGTGGCCTGGTAACTGTTGTTATAAGAGAATTCAGCATACGGTAGACTCTTATCCCAACTAGTACCATACTGAATAGCACATGCTTGCAACATATCTTCCAAAATCTGATTTGTTCTTTCTGTCTAGCCATCTGTTTGGGGATGATAAGTAGTACTGAATCGGAGTTTAGTGTCCAAAGAATCATGCAACTGCTCCCAAAAATGAGATGTGAACTGTGAACCTCTGTTAGATATAATCCACTTTGGCACACCATGCAAGCAAACAATTCTAGAGATGTACAACTCTGCTAACCTTGCACCCGAATAGGTAGTATTCACAGGAATGAAGTGAGCTACCTTAGTCAAACGGTCCACAACTACCCAAATAGAATTATATCCTTTCTGAGTTCTTGGTAACCCCACAATGAAATCCATGCTTATTTCTTCCCATTTCCATTCTGGAACCTTCAGTGGTTGCAACAAACCTGCAGATCTCTGGTATTCTGCCTTTACACGTTGACATGTATCACAAACTGCAACATATTCAGCCACTGCTCGTTTCATACCATACCACCAAAATCTCTCTTTCAAATCGTAATACATCTTTGTACTTCCAAGATGAATAGAATAGGCTGTATCATGAGCTTCACTGAGTATCAACTTCCTTATACTATCCACGTCTGGCACACAGATACGGTTCTTGTACCATACAATACCTTGTTCATCCTCACGAAAGTGTGGTGCCTTACCCACTTTGATCTGCTCACGGATCTCCTAAATTTTCTCATCAGTCTTCTGATGCTCTCTTATCTCTTGCTCAAGAGTAGGTTCTGCTTCGAAGGTTGCTGCTGTGGTGTGATGTGCAAAACCCAAACTCAGGCTCTCAAATTCTTCACACAACTCTGGTGGCATTTGGAAAGCGACTGCCACGTTAACATAACTCTTCTTGCTCAGAGCATCTGCCACAACATTAGCTTTTCCAGGATGATAGTGTATTTCTAGATCATAATCCTTGATCAACTCCAACCATCTTCTCTGCCTCATATTCAACTCATTCTGGGTGAAAATATATTTAAGACTCTTATGATCTGTGTATATCTCACATCGATTCCCAAACAAATAATGCCTCCAAATTTTCAAAGCATGCACAACAGCTGCCAATTCCAAATCATGAGTAGGATAATTCACCTCATGTTTCCTTAACTGACGTGAAGCATAGGAGATCACCTTTCCTTCTTGCATCAACACACATCCCAAACCTTCTTTAGAAGCATCACAATACACCATGAAACTTTTTGTTAGATCAGGTAGAGTAAGCACTGGAGGTGTAGTAAGTCTCTTCTTTAATTCATCAAACGAGGCTTGCCTCGCTTTGGTCCAAATAAATTCAGCACCCTTTTCAAGCAATGATGTCATCAGTTTGGCCGTCCTAGAGAAACCTTCAATGAATCTTCTATAGTATCCTGCCAAACCCAAGAATCCACGAACCTCTTTCACAGTTTTTGGTTGTTTCCAATCCAATACACTACTGACCTTGCTTGGATCCACCATGATTCCACCTTTTGAAACAATGTGTCCCAAGAAAGGTACTTGATCAATCCAAAACTCACACTTGCTCAACTTTGCATACAACTTATGTTCTCTCAGCTTCTGCAAACCTAGTCTCAAGTGTTCTTCATGTTCTTCTTCTGTCTTGGAATAGATGAAGATATCATCAATAAACACAACCAGAAACTTGTCAAGATACTCCATAAACACCTTGTTCATAAGATTCATGAAATAAGCAGGAGCATTTGTCAAACCAAAAGACATCACTGTATACTCATATAACCCAAATCTGGTAATGAAAGCAGTCTTTGGAATATCAGAAGGTCGAATCTTCATTTGATGGTAACCAGACCTTAAGTCAATCTTTGAGAATACACAAGCACCTTGCAACTGATCAAACAAATCATCTATCCGGGGTAGAGGATATTTATTCTTAATGGTGACATCATTCATAGCTCGATAATCCACACACATCCTTCTTGACCCATCCTTTTTATCAGCAAATAAAACTGGAAAGGCCCAAGGTGAAGAACTAGGTCGGATATACCCTTTTTCTAACAACTCATCTATATTATTCTTTATTAACTCTTGTTCTGTAGGTGCCACTCTATATTTCCTTTTTGCTATTGATGCTGTACCAGGTAAAAGGTCTATTAAAAATTCAACTTCTCGGTTAGGTGGCATACCTGGCAACTCATCAGGAAAGACATCTGGGTAATCACACACTACTCGAATCCCATCAGTAGGCTTGGCTGTGATCTGGTTTAACTGACCATATTCCTTCCTTGGTGCATTTACCATAATTTCCACATTTTTCCCATCTGAAGCTATCAAAAGAATTTCTCACTTGGAGCAGTCAATTTTGGCTCCCCATTTGGTTAGTGTTTCCATGCCCAAAATGACATCAATTCCCTCTGATTCGAAAACAATTAAATTTTTGCAGAATTCTACCCCCCTTATGTCAAAACTAACTCCAAGACAGATAGAATTAGTTCTCATCTGGCCCCCAGGTGAGGTGACTAACAACATCCTTTTCATGGCACTTATAGGTATGTTATGTCGAATGGCATATGACTTGCTAATGAAGGAATGAGTTGCACCGGTATCAAAAAGTACAGTAGCAGTATGGGAGTTGACCAAGAACGTACCGAGCACGACGTTCGGAGCCTCCATTGCAGTCTCGGTGGTCACATGATTCACCTTTCCTTGCCACTGTCCCTTGGGCAATTGATTTGCACGTCCCTACTGCTGTTGTGGAGGGTTTTGCCTCTGGCCCTGCTGCTGACCCTGTTGATTGGTTGGCAGTCTTATGAGGGCAGACATTAGCATAATGCCCCTGCTCACCACACTTATAGCTGTTTCTACCAACTAGGAACTGGAGCTTGATTTGTTGTAGGGAGGTTGTTTTGCACCTGATGCTGAACTTGATAAACAGGATGAGTAGGTTGGGTCTGATAGTGTTGTTCCTGGCTCATCTACTAGCCCTGACTGCGTTGCTGCTGGTACCCCTGCTGTCCCTGGGTACGCTGCTGATACCTTGCTTGCTGAGAACCCTGACCTTGGGGGTAACGAGGACAAGTGTTGCTGCCTGATGAAGAGTTGTTGAACTTCCTCTTCCTTTCTTCTATGTCCTGGCGCTTCCTTTCAGTGAAAAGCGCCCTATCCACCAAATGATGAAAGGAAGGGAAAGTATGATTCATCAATTGATATTGGAGTTCATCATTCAAACCTTCCATGAAATACTCTTGTTTCTCTCTATCATCGGCCACCTCTGCAGTAGCATACCATGCAAGTTGAAGGAACTTGTCCCGGTATTCAGTCACTGACATGCTGCCCTGCTTTAAAGAAAGGAATTCCTTCTTCTTCATTTTCATCAACCCTGCAGGCACGTGATGGTTGCGGAAGTTCTCCCTAAACTGTGCCCAAGTGAAAGCATCCCTGTCCTCTGGCCTGTAGGACTCCCACCAATCCAGAGCTGCACCCCTCAACTGTCCAGAGCCATACAAGACCCTCTCCCTATCGTTGCACTGTGCAATCTCCAACTGGCGTTCAATAGCACGAAGCCAGTCATCAGCCTGTAGTGGCTCTGTAGCATGTGAGAAAGTGGGAGGATATCCTTTCATGAAATCTCCACGCCTGTCTCTAGGTGGGGGTGGTGGTTGAGCTTGTTCTTGTTGGAGAGTTTGCATTGCAGTATTCACTGTGGTTAACACTTGTGCCATTAGCTGCTCCATGGTGATGGGTGGTGGGTTGGGAAGTTGATTGCCTCCTCCCTGGTTTTCCCGGTTGTTACCACCAGCACCACCACCTCTCCTTGTGTTAACCATCTGATTGCAACATATAACTCATAAGCACATGGTAGATATAGTGATGCACAAGAGATAAAGGCTGACGATAAAGCAGAAAGAACAATAGAGCAGATATCTTTAACCCAACGAACTAACTTTATTTTAATATTGATAACACTAAACTTGATCATGCTGTAGACAATCCCCATAGCTGGATATAACATTCAACCAAAGATCCAAATCAACCATAGTTCATAAAGCAAACATCAAAACATCCAAAATCAACCAAGTTCCACCCAAAAAAGAAAAGGACTCAAAAGACTCAAACTGATAAATGGCGAGGCTGTCTAGTCGTCAGTGAGGAAGCACGGTGGTGGTGCGACTAGGCTCGCCATAGCGTGGCTTCTTGCGCAGAGGCGACTGTGCTGGCTCTATATGCGTCACGTGCATCGCCTTCAACAGCTAAGCTCAAAGAAACTCACACTCTAGGTGTAAGCTGCGGTGCGCCCCCAACAGAGCATCGTGCTCGGTGCTCAAGGCTGCTGTAAACTCCACCAGTGAGGCCAACTGAGTGTTGTCCTCATGCTCTAAGGAAGAGATCTGGTGTTTTGTCTCACCACTCTTGCGGCGGGGAAGGTAGCGCCGAGCAGACTAGCTAAAAGTTGTATGGTGGTCTTCACAGAAGACCCCATAAGCCTGTCGAGCCACGTCGTTGATGGCTACATCCTGGTCAGAGTGATACGACACTGAGTAGTGCTCCTCAGCTAGGGTGGAACCCCCGTGCTCCATGTTATCCACCATAAATTACGCGGATGCACAGAACCTGGGAGGAAACTCGGGGTGTACACTCTCCACCACCTTGTAGCTGATCTCCAGGTTGTTGTAACCCAACTCCTGGATGGTGTCGTTGAGCATCTTGGGAAGCTCAAGTGCAAGCTGCTGTGGAAGTGCTTCACGTCTATCCACTGCAATGGGGGCAGTGTCACCACCTTCGGCACCCTCGACGCCAGCGGAGGCATCTCCAGCATCATCACCCTCCTCGGCCTCAGGCTCATCGTCTGGTATCACCACCACCTCGGGCTCCGGCTGAGGGGGTGGAAGTATCTCCACCACCTCGTCATCCTCTGGATCCTCCTGCAGTGCATGCTCCTCAGGCTGCAGAGGGTCCTCCTCCTGGGACTCCTCCTTGGACTCCACCTCAGACTCCTCTGTCTCCACCTCAGGCTGGACCTCAGGCTTGGGCTGTGGTGGAACGAACGGTCCAAAGCGCCGGGCTGCTCTGGTGCTCTTGCGGGCGGTCCTGTGGGTGCGGGCCATCTACAAGGAGGATAGAGTAAGTTTAAGATCAGTTCTATATGATAGAATGAATAAAATAAAATTTTCAACGTAATGTGAACATAAATATTTATAGTACACTGGAGAAAATAAATTTTGTAAAACAGCAAATAAGACAAAAGAAGTGAAATCCTTAAATACGACCATTTCTATCTAGGCTACCGTCCTACAGTCAACACGGCTCTGATACCACTTTGTCACGCCCAGTTCTCAACCAACGGAACCAGGACAACATATATGTGCCAGGAACAAGTCTCACATATATCTTTACAATAGTGACATCATAGAACGTGCATAAATAGGGATATAACGTTACATAGCGTATCATCCCATTATTACATCAAGACCACAAGTCTTTATAACAGAGTCATAAGCGGAAGCATAAATGAAAACATAAACGAGCCACCACAGGGACATCGACTGGGAGACTGGCATGCCTAGAACTCATCATAACCATGAACGTATTCTTCTGCACCTTCATCAACTGAACAGCGGTTGGGTCCAACCTACAAAAGAAAGAAAGCAACAAGCGTGAGTACACAACCGTACTCAACAAGCATAACATGAACCATGAGGCTCTAAGCCTAGCTGACACATATGCATGAGCTTTTAGTTGGTCAAGTTTTATTAAGCAGCTAGTTACTACAAGTGGGTTTATTAACCATTATGCCCAAGATATTGCATAGAGAACATTAGACAGCATTAATAACAAAAGGAACAACCCCCAAACCAAACCCGGAACCCACTAATCAGCATAAAGGATCTGGGCCGCTCATAACCGTGAGCACGGCTGACATGTCAGTTTTACACTCTCGAGAGGTTGCACATCTTTACCCACAAGTCGTGAGCTACACTAGAAGTTCATCACATTGCCTTAGATAAGATGACTAGCAAGCCACACTACGAAGCCTTTACAAAGATCACAATGGTAAGGTGTAACTGCTGAGGTTTCAAGCTCTGCGGAGATGGGGCCCTACTCTAAGGGGTGAAGCACACACCACACACAACCCAAAGCAGATTCGAGGCCCATCCCGGCTCACTTCCCCTCTTGCTCCGCAGGTAAGATACTCCCAAACCAAGGCAATCTAATTAATCAGCTAAGACCGTCCCATACCAGTCTCATGGTAGCGCTGTTGTCCCAGGTTGTCGCTTTGGGAACCGGTCCTTATGGAGAGTGGCTATGAGCAAAACCACTAAGCCCATTGCTCATGGCCCTTAAACCATGTTGCTAAAAAGCCAAATTATTAAGGAGACATGAACCACTCAAGCCTCGCCACAGAGGGTCAAGCTCACAATTATATTGCATAGATCCATTAATCAAATTATTAACAAAAGAACATGTGTTCGCGCCGCGTCTAGCAAAACTTAACCAACATGCATCCCCATAGGTAAGCATATATATAAAAGAGGCTACGGTACAATCCTTATAGGCATACAAAATTAGACACATGCATATGAGGTGATTTAAGGTTATTAGGGGTTGTCCATGTTATACTTGCCTTCCTCAAAGTGCTCTTGTGGCTGCTGTTCAAAACCTGCAAACTACTGTTCTTCTTCACCCACGAACGGTTCACCGTCTAAACACGTTCACGGCAACATACAAGCATTCCCATACACGCATACATGCAAACAAATAACAAAAGATAAGCAACAGTACACCATATCATAATAACAGAAGATAAAACTGTTATAAAAACATTCTATGCATTTCTACGAACACGTGAGCGCAAGAATCACTCAAATCGGAGCTAAAATGTGAAAGTTATGCATAAAACAAGCTCCTAAGGGCAAAACTGTGATAAATAAACTAAACCAGGGGCTAAATTTGCAAAACCGAGGGCCTAAACATAATTAAACATCGCCACCGAGGGTTTTAGAGCAAAACCACCAGAACCTGGACTGCGGGTTCAAATCCCGGAAAGCTCAGGGGCTAAACTAATGAAAATAGGACTACAACATAAATACTTTTCAACAGAGACGGACTGCGGTTTGGTTCCAGGGAAACGCAGGGGCTTTTCTGAAAAAGTCTCGCGGTGGACTCAGTCTGTGCTGACGCGGTGCTGACGCGTGCGGTGATGTGGCTCGCCACGTCGGCCTGACAGATGGGGCCGGTGCTGATTGTGTTAAGTGAACGCGACGTGTCACTGCGTGATTGGCTCGCGAAGGGGTACGTTGCCTTTTAATCGTGGCCGTTGGCGACGGATGGGACGGGCACGGAAAGAAAGGGAAACAGGGGCCAGCGGTGACCGTTCCCCATGGTGGAGTCTGCCCCCGTGCGGCGGTGGCTCGACGGACGCGGGTGCGCCAACGCCGGGAGAGGTTTCTGGCGCCCTAGAGCTAGCCCAAGAGGGAGAGGCGGCAACGGCGAAGCTCACCGAGGAGTTGTGGTCATCGGGGAGTGAACGGCTCGGCCTGGCGACGTGGAATGGCGGACGGGCTTGGACGGTGTTCGCGGTCAGGGCGTTGGAGGCGCGTTCCCGCGTCCAAAACTCACGAAAAAGCTCCGCTAAGACCCTGCGAAGGAAGATACGGTGCTGTGAGGACCGGAAAGAGCTCAATGGCAACGAATTTGGGCGGCGGAGCTACTTACCTCGGCGGCGTTTGGTGGTGGATTGCGTGCTCGGGTGTGCAAGGGAGTGGAATTAGAGTGGCGGGGTGGTAAAGGAGGTCAGGCAAAGCTTGGGGTTGGGTTTTATAGAGGTCTAGGGGGCTGGAGATACGCGGACGTGGAGCGGTGATAGCGGCATTGAAAGCTGCCGTCGGCGCAGTGAAGTAGAGGAAGAACGGCCGCGAGACTCTAGGGATTGATGGAGGGCGATTAAGGAAGGACATCGTGGGTGCGGGATTGGCTCGGATTCCGCCTCCGTGGTCACCGACGTGGACGTGCGGAGAGGAAGGAAGGGGGGCGTGGCATCCCCGGCGGAAGGAAGGGGAAGGCGCTGACGCGCGGGTCCCGCCGGTCAGAGAGAGCGGGGCCGTGGCCCACTTGGCTGTGGCACGTAGAGAGTGAGGGAGGAGGCGGGCTGGTAGCTTTGGGCCGGCTCTTGGCCCAAGCAGGTGAGGAAGGGGAAAAGGTGGGCTGCTGGCTGGGCCGGTTGGCCTGGCTGCCTCTCCTGTTTTTCTTTTTCTTTTCTCTTCTGAATTCTTTTAAATAAGAAGCAATAGATCAACTTATTCAAATAAATTTGAATATGAATCCTTAATTCATACAAACAATAAAATAATGCACCAGCATGAATGCACAAGAAAGGTTACACCTATGGTTGCTTTTATGCATCTTTTTAATTTAAATAAATCATGATAAATGCAAACTAAGCACATAAGCCTTAGAAAATTAAATAAATTGCTTGGTTTTTATTATGAAATGATGAAATTAAAACTAGAGTGTTACAGCAAGCAACGAGACTTGCAATTTCACCACTCGACACTCACCGCACCGAAATGCGACTTACTGGAACACGGCAAGCAAAGAGTATGGTTAGATAGTGGGAAAAGCAAAGCCAATGCAAAAACACAGCGGAAGAACAAAATAGCAAAAATGGGGCAGCAGCTCTGGTCACACCAGACTGTTAGTAGGACACGCCGCGCTGTCCGGTAGAGGCCGAGACAAGTTCTGATGCCGGACTATCCGATGCAAGGCGTCAGACTGTACGGTAGGTTACCAGATAGTGCAGTTGCAGAGCTAGATAGTCTGGTGGAACCCTAGAACTTGAGTTCCCAAACCCAAAACATGACCAAATCTTGTCCAATCTTCACGAGATTAGCGGGAATTTCACATAGGCTATCTAGATCCAATTTCCAAGATATTCCCAAAAGATCAACTCAAAATGATCACGAGATTATCGGAATTTTCAGATCTCGTGAGAAGGCAATCTTTGGGCAAGAAAGAAAACTCAAGAACAACTTGCTCGTGGCAATCCTACAGGATTGGGATGTTCCAAGACATAATCTCAACATCCTTCCAAGTCCAAAAGAGCCAAAAAATAGGATTAACTCACGGGCAAAGTAAATCACCAAAAACCCTTTGAGTTTCATCCAAAAACCAAACTAGAAAGGGGCAAAGGAGATGGCTCCACACATGGATTGAGGTGGGGAAATAGTTTATACAAGGTTCCTCACAGCCAACCACCCTTCATCCTCCCACCAATGCAAAGTACTACCTCTAGGGGACTCCAAATCCTAGATTAGCACCCAGTTTTCACTCTAAGCACTTGGCCAGTTGGAAAGCTAAGCCTAGGGTTTCTAGAGGTGGAAGAGTCACCTAAATGACCAGCCACTTAGGTACTCATAGCCCAGGCCTAACTTACTCAGTTTACACTAAGACCCCTATATTACAGAAATGCCCATAGGGGCTAAACTAGAAAGGACCCAACTATCTTGGGGACGGACGACCGTGATGGAGTCTTGATCTTCTTCAGTTGCACGCTATCTTTAGGATGACGTCCATGTGGCCAGTAGTCGAAATCTGCCGATCGACCCCCAGTTCTGAAGTCAGAAACTGGGAAACTTTAGGATTTCCTTCCTAGGCCTGGAACAGCCGACAGCACTCTATCTTGATGAGAATTTAGCCCATTTGCTGAGTCTTGGTAGCTTGGTGGTAGGGTGGCAGATTTGATCGAATCCACTAATGCCCTCGCACGTCTTTGTGCCATGCACTTGGGTTGGAGCACCACAGAGGCACGCAACATCCCCTATCCATCAACATTGCCTCTGTAGGACCGAGACGTGCCACTAGAGGGGGGGGTGAATAGGAGCACTTTAAAACTCAAAATCACAACTCCCCAAAAATGGTGCTAAAGAGAAGAACTAGACACTGTCCATTGAACAGATATGTGTCTAGTAGCGCAAGGGTGCCATCCGCTCAGAGGATACGCACCAATGCTAGAAAAACCGAGATCCGACTCAAAGAGGGCACCGAAGCAACGAACTTTGCAAAATCCGCCACACGACACTCACCACACCAAAGTGCGTCTCACTGACTCACAGCAAGCAAAGAGAATAGTCTTGAAGTGAGGAATGCAAAAATTCGAAGCAAAAAAATAGCAGAGAAGGCAACCAGCGAAAACACAGCAGCTACCCTGCCTGAGCCGGACTGTCCGGTAGCAGGGGCCGGACTGTCCGTTGGCCCAGATAGTCCGGTGTCCTCTGCCAGACTATCTGGTGGGATGGCCCGGCCAGAGCCCAACACCGGGCTATCCAGTGGGCGCTGCCGGACTGTCCGGTGGAACTGAATTGTCCGGTGGCCTCTGCCGGATTGTACGATAGAGTTGTAGACATGGGGTTTTCCAACCCAAACCTGACCAAAGCTTGTCCAATCTTCACGAAATTTTGCACAGGCTATCTGGACCCTATTCCAAAGCTTTTCCCAAAAGATCAACGCAAAGTGACCAAGGGATCAGCGGGAATTTCATATCTCGTGAGATGGCAATCTTTGGGCAAGAAGGGGAAAACTCAAAGGAAGCTTGCTCGTGGAAATCCAGCAGGATTGAGATGAACTAAGTCATAATCTCCACGTTCTAGCAAGTCCAAAAGAGGAATAGAACAGGATCAACTCGTGGGCAACACAAATCATCAAAAGCCCTTGAGTTCCATCCAAAAACCAACTAGAAAGGGGGGAGAAAGATGGCTGCACACATGAGCATGAAAATAGGACGAATCTTGCCTTGATTAGATGGGGAAATCAGTTCTTACAAGCTCAACTCAGCCTACCACCCTTCATCCTCCCCCTAATGCAAAGTACTAGCCTAGGGGACTCCCAAATCCTAAGCTAAGCACCCGATTTGCTCTCTAAGCACTTGGCTGGTTGGAGACTAAGCCTAGGGTTTCTATAGGTGGAAGAGTCCCCTAAATGACTAGCCACTTAGGTATTTATAGCCCTGGCCAAATCGACACATTTTACACTAAGACCCCTATATTACAGAAACGCCCGTTGGGGCCAAAACGGAAAAGACTCGACTTTCTCGGGGACGAACGGCCGCGATGGAGTCTTGATCTTCTTCGCCTCCAAGCTAACTCCCAGATGACGTCCACGTGGCCAGTAGATCAAATCTGTCGATCGACCCTTGGTGGTAGGGTGGCGGATTTGAGTGAATCCGCTAACGCCCTCGCCCGTCTTCGCGCCATCTCTTTAGGTTGGAGCACCGCGGTGGCACCCGGCATCCCCAGTCCATTGGGGTTGCCTCGCAGTCCTTTGGAGGTCTTACTCATGCCGTCGCCATGCCGCTCCTCCGTGTACCGAACTCCCATGGCCGACCGACATCGAGCATGCCTCTAGTCCTTCGGAGGGCTTGCTTCTACCTCCAGTCCATCGGAGGGCCTCCTGTCCATCGAAGGTCTTGTGCCAAGTCCTTCTAGGTCTTTGGCTTCTGTTGACAATCACTCAACACTCCAGAGGCAATGGAGCCGGTCCATTGGATCTCACATAGAAGGGCCCCCTGTCCATCGGAGGTCTTGTGCCCAAGTCCTTCTGGGTCTTTGACTTCTGTTGACAATCACTGTGATGCCCCCGGCATCTCAAAAGTCTTAACACGTGATTAGGTTAGCGGTAGTAAAAGATTTGGCTTAATGATATTTAGAGAAGAGCAACAACTAGGCTAGTAAATCATGAAGTCAAAAATTTTCAGTGAAATAAGCAAAACCCCTGAATGCATTTGTGACTATAGTTAAAAATATAATGTGATTGGAACCAAACTCTCTATAACAAACTTGTAGACAATTTTATGTAGATCAACTTTGTTATTGGGTGTGGTAACATGCACAAAGGTTTAGGTGGAGTTTTAAGTCGATTAATGAAAAAGTAGAAATCTGCCTAAACTTTATCGGTAAGGAAAATTCAAATTTCAAAGGAATAAAAGTCCCTATCATACAAAACATCATATAAGAAAGTTGTAGATAATTAAAAACTACACAACATTGGTATAATACTCTTTCTCTGAAAATGAGCATAAAATAGACTTTAGGAATTTCTAAGTTTGTATTAAACCTTGGTCAAACTGGAGTCAGCAGGTTCAATTCAAATTTAATCATATTTAAACTTGAAATATGGTATTACTCCTTTTGACAAAGTTGTAGAACTGGAAGAGTAGAACAACTTTTATATTTTGGGTTTTGTCAAATTCGGCCTCTAGGATGTTCAAAAACAACAATTTCTAAAACATGTCTCAGCAGTCAAACAGCATTTTTCAAATTTTCCGAAATTATTTTTCACCCTGCAGTCACTGACGAGTGGGGTCCACTCGTCAGCCCGCCTCGGCTCCGCGTGGGGACGACAGCTCTGTGGGTCCCACCTTAATTAGCTTCCACGGACTCGGTCCAGTGGACCGCTTCTCTTCTCTCTCGCTCGGTCCCACCAGTCAGCGTCCCGCAATCCGTGGACCCGGTCCACCCACGCCCTCTCTCTTCCTCCTCTTCTCTCGCTCGCCCACGCGACGCCGGCGTTCGGCGCTGCCGGCCACGCGCCGCTGGCCTCCGCGGGCACACGCCGGCCGCCTTGCCACGCCGAGGCCACGCGCCGCCTGCCCGTGCCCGGCCTGCGCTCTCCCTGCCGCGTGCCCCGCGCCCTCGCCCACTACCTCTGCTCCCTGCCTCTCTGCTTGCCACGCGCGGAGCGCGTCCGCCATGGACGGCCCGAGGCCGAGCTCGAATTGAGCTCACACCCCACCGCCATAGTCTCCTCCGCCCCTCCTAGCGCAAGCACCGCACTCGCCGCACTATCCTCTACCGAACCCGCCCATCCTCGAAGCCCGCGGCCGCCCCAGGCGCCCTCCCCACGAGCGCCACCACTGCGGCCGCCATAGCCGCCGAGCCTCACCGTGGGGAACCCCTCTCCGGTGTCCTGCTCGCCTCAAGAGCGCCACCGCGGGACTCCCCACGCCACCGCATAGCCCGCGCGGTAGAGGTTGGCCACCGCCTCCGCCGGTGCCGCGAGATCGAGCCCCGACCACCGAGCTCTGCGCGTCGCCGCCGCCCACCGGTTCACGGCCGTTCCCCGCTCACTCGCTCGACCCCGCACGACGCGACCTTGGGGGAAAGCAAGCTCTACGCCGGGAACACGTTCTCGGACCAGCTCGGCTCCAAGCGCGTGCCCCCACGCGACGCGCCGCGCGCGAGAACCCCGGCGGCCGCGCGCCCTCTCTGTCGACCGGAGGTAGAAGAAGCCCTTTTTCCGATTTAGCCCCTGGACTTTGCTGCTTTCACGTTTCCATCTCATGCACTATTCACTGAGTCTTGCGGATCTAACGACTCAGCCCCTGATGTTAATAGATAATCACGTTTAGGTCCCTGACTGTTATGATTTTCGATTTAATGTGTTTTATTAGGCTGAAAACTTTGGAAATTCGTAATAAATCAAATAAAAATCAGAAAAATATAAACTTTGTTGCATTGTATTCCTATTAAATAGATCTATAGAATGGATGTGATGGTTGAGTAGGAAAAGACCTTTTTGCCCCTGTTATTGTGCATACAAGAAAAAGCTTAATAAATAGGAAATATGGATAAAATGAACCTCAAAAATTATGAAATTTGAGCAGAGGCCTTGTGAACATGTGTAGGATCTGTATAAATTTTGGTAACCCTAGCATTTACTGTTTAATTACTAATTTGCCCTTGTCTTGTATTTAAGTATATATATTTAATTTAGGAAAAGGTTGCTATGGAGGAAAAATGCTCCATGTGACTTTAAAGGCTTGATATGAGCTCTAGGTTATGAACATGACTCATTGCTAGAGTAGGAAGTGGTGCATGTAAGGTTGTGATTCTGATTTGAAAATAGTAGAAATAATGCAATTTTACATAAATAATCGAAAATGTGAGACCAGTATATCTAATAAAAACCCCCACACTTATTATAGTAATCTTAAGGACTAAATAACTAATGCATGTTTTATCGGCTCACATCACCATGTTAGGTTTATGATCGACAACTTAACTCCTGTATATGTTCTTGTGAAATTGCACATACACGATTGCTTCGGGTCCATCAAAGTAGTATTAATGCTAGTGCCAGTCGGGAGGTTTTGGTTGAGCTAGTAATCCATTACATGCGTAACTAGAGGTTTGCCTTATATTTTGCTTAACCAGTTGTATGCTTGATGATCGTGCATCTCATTCACTATGTCATGCATAGCATTCATATAGCAATGCTTATTGCAGATACGGGATTGAGAAACCAGTACGGGAGCTACTTCAAGCAATGGTGTTCCAGAAGGTCAAGTAAGCCCCAGACACGACCTGGAGAGCCCATCAGTCGTGTTTGGAAGGAGGAGTTGTCCAAGTGATCAAGGGGTTGCCTGGGGCAAAGCCTCACAACCCGGCAAACTAACCTAGCTTAGTTTGTTGGCTTGATAAAAATAAGCAAAGGTAGGCAAGACCATACTCAACCCAGCAAACAAATTATACTTGTTGATTACGCATATGCATTAGGAGTTGCTTGGAAACAATTGCATTAGACTCCCTGGCCGCCCTGGCCCTAGCACCTATATATAGAGTTCGTAGGACGAGTTGCCTAGGCTCTGCTAGGTGCGAGTAGACACGAGTGAAAGGAGTCACTCGTCACGTAAGTGATTTCAAAGCTTACAAAACTTTTACTATTGAGAAAGTAATACTACACTCATGATTTAAATGGAGACCGGGCGGAGAATAATTTTATTATGTGGTGTGCGTTTGGCTCCGCCCGAGTCGCATAAGGCCCGTTCGCTGTTCGCCTGCTGTTCGGCATAACATTGCTAGAATGCTTATCCGGGATATGGGACCGGAGAAGTCTTTCCTGGGCTCGTCCGAAGCACAGAGACACGTTCCTACCCGCTGGTTGAGAGGAAGGTGGCCCGGGGGAGCTTGGTACTCATGACGGGGAGACCGAGATGTCGGCAGGCTCGTCATGGGGGCACAACCCGGGGGCTAGGCGGGAGTGAATCGAACTTGGGACGAGGCAGGTTAAGATCGGGGCTATATGTGGGAACGCGATGGCTAGTAAGCATATACCCCTGGCATGATAGTTATTCCCGGGAATTAAAATCGATTCGAATCGCTGATGCCCACCAGGTGTGGGAATGCTGATAATGCACACGGGCAACGTAGTAACTACTTGAATATATTATGTCCGTTACTCATGTTTTCAAATACAACATGTTTGTATTGTATTGCTTACATTTCTACAAGTTGTTATGGAGTTATATGCAAAAGATGAATCTTGATATTTTATATTGATATACCACTGTTTAAAATCAATGGCTAAGGATCCAAAGGTTAGTAAGCAAGCTTTGCGTCAGCCGTAAGCCAATCCATTAAGTCCTACTGAGTAATTAGTACTCAGGGTTTGCCCCCACCTTTTGAGAACAGGTACCAACGACATCTGGACATCTGCTTGGAGGAGGGTAGTACCGGTGGGCTCGGTGCTGCTCGTCTCGGTCAACGTTGCATGAAGACTAGTAAAGTATTTTCTTCCGCTGTGAGACGTTTTCAAATTCGCTTCCGCTGTCTGATTCAAACTTGACTTTCGTAGGATAATATGTTGAAACTTATATTATTATTTCGAATCGGTTTGTAAAACAAGCTTATATATGCTATATTCAACTGCCTGAGATGATGTACCTGTTGTGGCTCCATTGAGGGCTGGATGTGTATGATGTCGGTTCCTCTGGGAAAAGGTAATATCGGGGGTCGAATGACTCTCGACGGACGACCGGGTTTAGTTCGGTCTAATCGCACTGCGGCCAGAGGTGGCAGGTGTGCTTAGCCCGGATTAAATCAGCGGTTTCGCCACAATCACTCATCTCTCCAGAGGCAATGGAGCCGGTCCATTGGCTCTCAATCTCCCCCTTGCTGAGTGCATTATCAACACCTTCTACATGTAACCTAAAATAGAAAGAAATGTAAAACTGAAAAGAAAGAAGAAAAGAAGAAAGTTGCTCAAAATGCCCAAAAACCAAACACAAGCAAAGAAGGGCAAATAGAAGCAACGAAAAGAAAACCAAAGATCGACCCCCTTAGACAAGGGAAACCGCTCAACGCAGTCGATCAAACTAAAGCATGACCCCTCAAGAAAGAGGCAAACCGGCTCAACATAGCCATGCTTAGGCAAAACATCGGCTCCTCCAGAAAGAGGCAAAAGGCTCAACGCACCGATGCAAGAGCATGCTAAAAGCACAAACTCCTTGAATGCACAGCTCCCCCTCAACTAATTCTCCCTCCTGGTCCATGAACACTCCTATAGGTCAACATCTCTCCCCCTTGTTGACAATGGACACATAAAGGTTCATCGAATCCGACTCGCCCTGAACTAGACAACTCCCCCTCAGAATATGCCATGAAATGCAAGAAGTGTACCATGAAGAGCTCAGCAGGGATGAAAAGCTAGTAAATACCAGTTCTAGCATACAGAGCTAGTGAGGGCAAGGAAGCATGCGGCAAGCTCAATTGAATCTATCCTATACAGATTAGGAGCATGTTTTTTCAGGGTTTCGGAAAAGAAAGAATCACCAACATGAATAGCATCTAGCAAGATAGGCATGAACAGCAAGATGCTAGCAAAACATACAAGGTGTGCTACTCTCAACAAAAGCATATACAACTGGCCATAAGCAATTAAGAGACTTGCAGATTTCAGATTTAGCAAATTTGAACTTCATGCAAATCAGATCATGTGCTAGGGGTTATTCACTTGTCTTTGCCACTTCTTACCAACCAATGCCAAGCCTAGGTTCAGAAAACCATCAGAAGCTTAAGACAAGGTTTTGGTCATACACAGCCTAGTCCAAGTTGATGCCAAAGTGCAAAGGCAAGCTATCTCAAACTAGAACAGTGTGACAAGTGAACCCACCTAGATCTTTTCATTTCAGCTCATAAGACACACATATACCCAATTTTAATTCAGATTTCAGGTTTAAGCAAGGTGTCATAAATGCTTAGGCATAAACTCAACAACGGCATACGACTAGCATAGCCAAGCATGAAAAGATAGCATAGCATTCAACATTCCTACACATGCTAGGAAGCCAAGTCAAGTGGTGATCATGGTTTTGATTTTCAGGAAATAAAAGTGACTTAGCCAACCATGATCAAGCAAGCAACTATACAAACTCGCACAAGCAAGTACTAACTAGTCATTCCAGAAGAGCTCTAGTGCTAGTGAAGTGAAAATGCATACGATACAATGCAATGTATGATATGATACAAAATACAAAGAAATGCAAAGAAGAGCAAAGAAAAAGCAAAACAAAACCTAAACTACAGCAAAGTTTCCCAAACCTAAAAGGGCTAACAAACACCAAGCTCCCCACGCAACCAAGCAAACGCACTAAGCTCTAAGGGCTTGGTGAAGATATCTGCCAACTGGTTCTCACTCTATACATGGATCAAGTCTATGTCTCCCTTCTCATAGTGATCTCTCAGAAAGTGAAACCTCACATCTATGTGTTTGGTTCTAGAGTGCAAGACGGGGTTCTTAGCTACAGAAATAACAGAAGTGGAGTCTACTAGGAGAGGGATCTTCCTAAAACTGAGACCAAAGTCACTCAAGGTGGACTTCATCCAAAGCAGCTAGGAGCAGCAACTAGAAGCTGCAATGTATTTGGCTTCTGTTGTTGAAGTTGCTACGCTAGATTGCTTGCGTGAGGACCAAGAGACAAGAGAAGAACTAAGAAACTAGCAGGTGCCGGAAGCAGACTTGCACTCCAGCCGACAACCCGCAAAGTCAGCATCCGAGTACCCTTGGAGAGAGAGCATAGAAGCTGAAGAGAACCAAAGACCAAGCTCAGGAGTGTATTTCAGGTACCTAAAGATACGCTTCACCGCCTGACGGTGTGATGTCCTCGGTGAGGCCTGAAAACGCGCACAAAGGCAGACCACAAACTGGATGTCGGGCCTAGTCGCCGTCAGGTATAGAAGTGAGCTAATCATCCCTCAGTACTCTCTCTTGTCCACAATCTCCCCTTATTCATCTGCATCAAGCACCGTTTGTGTTGACATGGGAGTCGCCATAGGCTTGAGGTCTCCCTTATCAAACTTCTTCAGAATGTCCTTCGTGTACTTAGCTTGATGGATGAAGGTTCCTTCATGCCCTTGCTTGATTTGCAGTCCAAGGAAAAATTGCAACTCTCCCATCATGCTCATCTCAAACTCCTTCGACATCTGTTCTGAAAACTTGGTAACAAAGAGAGTGAGACGAGCCACCAAAGATGATATCATCCATGTATATCTAGACAATAAGAAGATCACTACCAAGCTTGAGGAGAAACAAGGTCTTATCAACACTCCCCATTTTGAAACCCTGGTTTAGCAAAAAGGTTTTCAATCTCTCATACAGGCTCTAGGGGCTTGTTTCAAACCATACAAGGCTTTTTGCAATTTGTAAACATGGTTAGGATATTTAGCATTTTCAAATCCAGGGGGTTGTTTGACATAAACTTCTTCTTGAATGAAACCATTTAGAAAAGCAGACTTCACATCCATTTGAAAAAGGTTGAAACCCATGGAAGCTGTAAAGGCTAAGAGATTACGTATAGCTTCCAGGCGTGCAACTGGAGCAAATGTTTCCTCACAGTCTATCCCCTCTTTTTGACAAAAACCCTTAGCCACAAGTCTAGCCTTGTTCTTCACAACAATGCCATCCTCCCCTTGCTTATTTTTGAAAATCCATTTTCTACCAATTCGATTGCAATGTGGCGGTGGCTCTACCGAAACACAAACCTCATTCCTCTCAAAGTTTTCTAACTCCTCATGCATGGCATTAACCCAATTACCATCAGAAAGTGTGTGTCCAACATCCTTGGGCTCAAAGGAGGCAACAAAAGCAGCATGAGCAAAGAAGGCGATAGAACCTATCTGGGACCTCAAAGTCCTCGCATGCAAATCACCAATGATCCCATGTGGAGGGTGATCCCGCTGCACCTGCTGAGATGGAACAATCTCAGAGGTCACCTCCCCAGCGTCCTTAGTGGGGCCAGCCTCTACTCGAGTTTGCGGTCGGGGGAGTGAGGAGGAAGCCGTTGGCAAAGGTCCTCCTTCATCTTTAGAGCTCGTAGCAGAGGGGGCTAGAGCTGCAGCCGGTGCATTGGCTCCTGCATCACTAGCATCTACTTAAACTTTGTCATCTTCAAAGATGGGAGCTCCTTCTTCATCATCACCTGAAAGCTAAAATGCTGGGGTTATGCAAGGCATAGATTCATCAAAGGATACTTCATAGGTCTCAACCACTTGTTTGGTATCAAGGATCCACACTCTATATACCCTAGAGCTAGAGGCGTACCCAAGGAAAATACCATCCAAGCAGCGAGATTCAAATTTGTCCAAATGCCCCCCCTTTTTGAGCACAAAGCATCTGCAGTCAAATGCACGTAGGTGCTTGACGCTGGGCTACCTACCAAACCAAAGCTCATACGAAGTCTTCCGTAAGAAAGCTCGTAGGAAGATGCGGTTAGCAATGTAACAAGCCATATTCTTAGCCTTAGCCCAAAAGTGTCGTGGAGTCCTATGCTCATCAAGCATCATCCGCGCCATCTCTACAAGTGAGCAGTTCTTTCGCTCCGCAACACCTTTCTGATGTGGGGTATAAGGAGATGAGAATTGATGATCGAGACCTAGGTCACGAAAGAAGGTTTCAAAATGAGAGTTACGAAATTCTCCGCCATTGTCACTGCGGATAGCCCTCATGGCCTTATGACTCTCATTTCTTAACCTCAAGACCAGATCTCGAACAAAACCGAAAGCCACATCTTTGAATTCCATGAAGAACAACCACGAAAAGCGAGAAAAGTCGTCTGCAACAACAAGCACATGTCACTTCCCACTGACCGACTATACCTGAGCAGGACCAACCGTGTCCATATGTAGAAGCTCACCCGGGTAAGAAGTCATCACCTGATCGACAGGTGCATGAGAAGCGGCAACCATCTTGCCATGATGATAGGGGTGGCATGTTAATTCCTTTTCTGCTTTCAAATTGGGCAATCCTCGGATTAGACCCATCGAGCTCAACCTGACAAGCAGATCAAAACTCAAATGGTGTAGCCTCCTATGCCACTTCCAAATATCAGCAGAAGGACCAGCTTTCAAACACCGAGGAGGGCCAGAAACAGATGCAAGGTCAACCTTAAAACCTGCTCATAGGGCCAAATCCGACAAACAAGATTTTCCTTAGCATCAAGCGCACGAGAAGAACCCTCCTTAAAGCGAACCTCATACCCTTCCTTAAGAAGTTGCGAGACAGAAACAAAATTGAACCCCAAATTTCTCACCAAAGCAACTTTTCTCAGGGAAAGCTTGCTAGAAAGCGCAACAGAACCAACACCTAACACTTTACCTTGACCATTATCCCTGAATGTGATGTATTCTTTGGTGCTCACGGGGTTGAGACTTAGGTGTGGTAGCCTTGGGCTTAGGTGTGGTAGCCATGGGTGGAACAGGCTGTTGGAATCTCTCCTTGCTCACTGGAGGCTTGAGGATCTTAGTCACTACTCTATCCAGCTTAGCCTGTGAGGGCTTGGGTGTCTAGAACTGCTTCTTTGGGGCAGCCTTGGAAGTCTCGTGGTAAACCCCATCAACAGTAGGGCTAGGCTGAGGAGAGGCAGTCTTAAGCTTAACTGGAGTACTCTTCTTCTTATCCGATGTACTGCCCTCTCGTAACCCAAGTCCACTAGTGTCACCATCTGCTCTCCTAGTGCACTCTAAAATCATCCTTAGATGGGGCTCTCTAGCATACATCCAACTGAGCACCTCCCTCAACCGGTTGTTCTCATCAACCAAGGTAAGTTTCTCCTCTCTCAGATCCTCCAGGATCAAAGTCTAGGCAGCACAAGTGGGATAGTCTAGAGAGGGAATCACAGGAGCAGACTTCTCAAGCTTCCTAATGGTGGCATCCTTCTCCACCAACTGCAGTCTCAAAGTGAGACAACTCTCACACTTATCAGAAGGTTCTGAAAGCATCTCAAAGTCAGCTCTCACCTAGTCAAGCTCTCTCCCCAAGGTAGGACAGACCGTGCATGCACCCAAAAGCGTAGGTCTAGCCCTGAGCTTCTCCAACTCCTTGAGCTGCCTCTCATACTTCACCTTTAGCTCAGCTATATCTACAGCTAGGTGGAGGCAAGATTCACACTCAGTCACCTCACTCAAGGTAGGCTCATCCAGTTTAGACTGGAGCTTGCCAAACATAAACTTCAGCCTATCCATCTCCTCTACCTGATAAGCATACTTGCTCTTCTACTCACAAAGCTCACTCATGAGGGACTCATAGGTAGGGCACTCCAAGTCACTAGGCTAGACTTGCACACTCTTCAGCCTCTTAATTTCAGCCAAAGCATCAGCAAGCTTGGCTTTCTGCTTCTGTGGCTTCTTGGCTGCCTTCTCCAACAACTTATCCTGGGCTTTCAACTCATGACTATTCCTCTCCAGCATATCAAGGATCTCAGCTTGCTTAGGAGTTACCACTTCATCGGAGGAGTCATTGTCATTGCCCTTGTCGTCCTTGTCCTCAAGCGCCATGCAGCAAAATGATCTCTGGTTCACCTTGTGCTTGCGCTTGGACTTGGTGGAGATGAAGCAGAGGCCAGCTGGACTGCCTTGGTCCCTCCTACTGTCCTGCTTGGTGACGGTCTCCTCATTGCCTGAGCTTGACGAAGACGAGGAGGAGGAGGAAGACGATCCACTGCAAAGACCACCAGGCTCAGCGAAGAAGGCCTTGTCCTACTACCAGTTGTCCTTCTGGTAGCTCTTGAAAGCCTTCCTGAAGTTTTTAATCTTGCCGGAGTGGTGCTTGGTGTGGTCGCGCTTGCCGTAGTCGTGCTTGTCGGAGCGGTGCTTGCCGAAGTTGCGGGAGTGGTTCTTGCCATTCTTGCAGTAGTTGTTCTACTTGTTCAGGCACTCGGCGATGAAGTGGCTGACCTCTCCGCACTCAAAGCACTTGGGCTCCTCGCCCCTCTTCTTGCTCATTCGGTTGTCATAGGCGCGCTGGAAGCGACTAGACACTAGGCAAAGCTCATCGTCCCCAAGTGATGCCAACTGCTCCTCTGTCACAGACATCAAAGCAGAAAACAAAAAACCGTGAAGTGGGGGGTTAGTAGCAACTTCCTTTGAGCTGGAAGCCAAGGCCAGGCTCTTGGAGCTAGTACCAGTGAGCATATCTATCATCTGGTAATCAACCTCTGTGGCCTTGAGCTTGCTATGAAGCTCCTCAACTCCCAAGGTGTCATACCCTGCCGACTCAAGAATGGAGTTCTTTTTGATCTCCCACACAATTCCTATTCAAGGAATACAGCAACTTGACAGCCTGCTGATGGTCAGAGTATGGGAGAGGATCGGGAGCAGAGTTGACATGAAGCTTGTTGATGATCGATTGAAAATGACCAAACAAGGCATCGATAGACTCTCTTTGCTTCTCAACAAAGTTCTCATACACACACCGGTAAGTCTCAACAAGCCGACCCTTAACTATCACCATTCCCTCAGGGTGTGCACTGAGTAGGGACCAGATCTCACGGGCGGTGCTAAGGTGGCTCACCCTCTCATAGTGCGCCGGAGCAAGTCCAGAGAAGAGAAAGTTCACCGCCTTGTAGTTCGCCTCATGGTGAGCAATGAGCGCCGGTGTTGTATGCTCGGCAACGGGGAGCACTGTGAAAGTCGTACTCTGTGTAGCATTCCATATGTCCTCGCTTTGGCTTAGCAAGAAAGCTTTCATCCTACCCTTCCAGTAGGGATAGCCATATGAGCCGAGAACCAAAACCTTCCCAGAGTGTGCCATAGTCGCTACTGGTTTCTCACTGGTAAAGGTATGAAGAAACCTAACCGGCTTTGATACCAATTGTAGGACCGAGACGTGCGACTAGAGGGGGGCGAATAGGAGCACTTTAAAACTCAAATTCACAACTCCCTGAAACTGGTGCTAAAGAGAAGAACTAGACACCGTCCACTGTACAGATACATGTCTAGCAGCGCAAGGGTGCCGTCCACTGAGAGGATACGCACCAATGCGAGAAAAACCAAGATCCGACTCAAAGAGGGCACCAAGGCAACGAACTTTGCAAAATCCGCCACACGACACCCACCGCACCAAAGTGTGTCTCACTGACTCACAGCAAGCAAAGAGAATAGTCTGGAAGTGGGGAATGCAAAAATCCAAAGCAAAAACACAACGGAAAAGGCAACCAACGAAAACACAGCAGCTACCCTGCCTGGGCCAGACTGTTCGATAGCAGGGACCGAACTATCTGGTGGCACCGGATAGTCCGATCTCCTCTGCCGGATTCTCTAGTGGGATGGCCCAGAGCCCAACACCGGACTGTCCGGTGGACGCTGCCGAACGGTCCGGTGGAACCGGATTGTCCGGTGGCCTCTGTCGGACTGTCCAGTAGAGTCGCAGACATGGGGTTTTCCAACCCAAACCTGACCAAAGCTTGTCCAATCTTCACGAAATTTTGCACAGTCTATCTGGACCCTATTCCAAAGCTTTTCCCAAATGATCAATGCAAAGTGACCAAGGGATCAGCGGGAATTTCAGATCTCGTGAGATGGCAATCTTTGGGCAAGAAAGGGGAAAACTCAAAGGAAGCTTGCTCGTGGCAATCCAGCAGGATTGAGATGAATTAAGTCATAATCTCCACATCCTAGCAAGTCCAAAACAGACAATAGAAGAGGATCAACTCGTGGGCATTACAAATCATCAAAAGCCCTTGAGTTCCTTCTAAAAACTAAGTAGAAAGGGGGGAGAAAGCTGGCTGCACACATGAGCATGAAAATAGCACGAATCTTGCCTTGATTAGATGAGGAAATCAGTTCTTACAAGGGTCACCTCAGCCTACCACCGTTCATCCTCCCCCTAATGCAAAGTACTAGCCTAGGGGACTCCCAAATCCTTAGCTAAGCACCCGATTTGCTCTCTGAGCACATGGCTGGTTGGAGACTAAGGCTATGGTTTCTAGAGGTGGAAGAGTCCCCTAAATGACCAGCCACTTTGGTATTTAGAGCATTGGCCTAATCGACACATTTTACACTAAGAGCCCTATATTACAGAAACGCCCGTAGGGGCCAAAACAGAAAAGACTCGACTTTCTCGGGGACGGACGACCGCGATGGTGTCTTGATCTTCTTCGCCTGCAAGCTAAGTCCTGGATGACGTCCACGTGGCCAGTAGTCCAAATCCGTCGATCGACCCTCGGTTTTGAAGTCAGAAACAGAGAAACTTTAGTGTTTCCTTCTTGGGCCTAGAACGGCCCACTCCACACTATCTCAGCGAGAACAATCCCATTCATCGAGTCTGGTAACTTGGTGGTAGGGTGGCACATTTGAGCGAATCCGCCAACGCCCTCGCACATCTTTGCAGCATGTCTTCGGGTTGGAGCACCGCGGTGGCACCCGACATCCCTAGTCTGTTAGGGTCACCTCGCAGTCCTTCAGATGTCTTACTCATGCCGTCACTATGCCGCTCCTCCGTGTACCGAACTCCCATGGCCGACTGAGGTCGAGCAAGCCTCCAGTCCTTCGGAGGGCTTCCTTCTACCTCCAGTCCATCGGAGGGCCTCCTATCCATCATAGGTCTTATGCCCAAGTTCTTCTGGGTCTTTGGCTTTTCTTGATAATCACTCATCACTCCAGAGGCAATGGAGCCGGTCCATTGGCTCTGAGGGCCTCCTGTCCATCGGAGGTCTTGTGCACAAGTCCTTCTGGGTCTTTGGCAACTATTGACAATCACTCATGACTCCAGAGGCAATGGAATCGGTCCATTGGCTCTCAAGCTCGTAGTCCTTCAGTCGTCTTACACTTGCCGTCGCCGTGCCGCTCCGGCGTGTATCGAACTCCCATTGCCGCTCGACACCGAGCATGCCTCCTGTCCTTCAGAGGACTTTCTTCTCCATCTTCCTCTAGTACATTAGAGGGCCTCCTTTCCATCGGAGAGCTTACGCAAGTCCTTCTGTGATGCTCCGTATTTTCAAACTCCATTTAAGTACTTTAATCATGCCATCAATTACTTTTTCAATTTTTCCAAATTAAGATTTAAATTGTTTTGAATTGAATTTGAAAGCTAACCTTTCCAAAAATTATACTAATCCAAGGATAAATACTTGATAGGAGTGTAAAATACACTCTTTCATTTTGGACCTTGGATGAAATTTATTTCGAAGGATAGATAATTGCATAAATGTTTATGTATATATATAAAAAGAGAAAACCAAGGAGGAAACCAGCGGCCCAAAAGCCACTACGGCCCATCCCAGCTCCTTGGCCCGAGGGTACCACGTGCCTCACACGGGCCGCGTGGCCGAAGTTATCGGCCAGCGCTAGTAACATGCCCAGCCGCCACCTAGGCCGGCCCACTGGCGCACCCCTTCCCCGCCGCTGGTCTTCTTCCATGCGGCGCCAGAGACAGTCCACCGCCTTCGCCGGCCGCCCCTGTCCCGCCGACCATCCTCATCCACCGCCGCCCTTGAGCCCTATTTAAACCCCGCTACACCTTCCCCGACCATCACCACCTCAAGTCTTCCAACCTCATCACCTCCTCAGTCGCACACTGGCCCGTGCCACCTATCCCCTCCGCCCCGCGCCCCTCACCATCGCCCACTACCTTCGCCGCCGTTCCTCACCACCGGAGGGTAGGGAAATCCTTCGTCTCCTCGTTCTCTCCCTCTCAAGCTAATCCTCATCAAGGATTACACCGAGACGAGCTCGGATTGAGCTCGCACTAGTCCATGGCGACGACGGCCATGCCATCGCCTCGCCCTCCCAATTCCCCATCGGCACAAGCCTACCACGCTCCCTACCGTGCGTGTTCGGTACCTGAGCCCCGCGCACACTTCGCAGGGGCATCCCGGCCACTGGCATGGCTTGGAGCTGCCGCGAGCTGCCGCGAACGCAGGTCGCCGCTGCATCCTGCGCGGTGCGCCCAGCGTGCCCACCGCTCTAGTCCCCTGCGCTCACCTAGACTCAGAGAGGAAAAGGAAAGGAGGTGAGAGAGAGAATGAGAGTGACGCGCGTGCTAGGTCTCCGTCGGCGAGGGCTGTACCCCTCTACCGCACGGTTGGCCACTGGCGCCGATGCATGCGTGCACACGGTGCACGCCGCGCGAGTGCGCTGCGCGCCTGGCCAGCCTGCTCTGGCTTGGGCCGCGCCCTGGGCAAAGGGCTAGGTGGGCCAAGCTGGCTGGGCCAGGAAATGGCCAAGGTAGGCAGGCCATTGGCCTACCCTTGGGTCTAAATGAAAGGGAAAAGAAGTGGGTTGTGGGCTCATTTCATCTAAATTTTTATTTTCTTTATTTTCTTTTTATTCTTTTATAATTATGTTTATGTTTTTTAATTTACTTAATTCCTCTGTAATAGCTAGGAAAGATAATTAATATATTACTTAATTAAAAGAACTGTTCATTAATTGGGTTAATTAATTAATTCCTAAAATTAGTCCTTAAAGATAAATAAATAATATCTCTTTATTTCAAAAATAATTACTTTTATTTTTAGATAATTAATTTTTAAGTCTTACTTATTTACTTTCAACTTTATTTTTCCATCTTATTTTATGTAATTATTTTATTAACAATTTATCCTCAAATTGTAAAATTCTGTAATTTAGATTGAGAGCTAGACTATGATTCCAGTGCCCTACCTTCTCTTTTTACAAAATTCTATAATTCTTTTATCCAACTGGTTGGTCATCCTCATACTAAGACTTCTTCATCTCCTGTTGGTGAATCCTCTGAAACCCCTGTCTCTGAGAACCCTAAAGCCGGAGTTCAAGAGCCATCCACAGTCCCTGAAGAGGAGACTTTTGAAATCACCTTTGATCCTAACTCTCTTAACCCAGGCAGGTCGCGGTGCGCCTCCCTTTTTGCTTATGCATTTTAATCTAAGTGTTATGTATGTGCATTAAGTCAAGGAATTGAATGGAACCTTAGTGCATGGATTAACCTTATTCCAACATTTATTCCTATACGAAATACATTAGATGCTTAGTTAGATTAAATCATAGGTTCTTTTAAAAAGAAGAATCTAGAAAGTAAAGTTTCTTGAGATATTAATTGGAGACATTGGGTGGGATCAGTCATGCTTTTGGATATTGATAATTTTGAATAATTATGAACATGGATTGGATCCTGACCTTGCTTGTGTCGCATAAGGCCATTCGATGTTTAGCCATGCTTTCGGCCTTTGAACGCGTCTCATTCTCTTGTCGTCCTCATCACGTGCTCCGATAAATCTCTCATAAATTGTACCTAAGAGTTAGGAACTATACGAGACCAACTGGAAGGAGGGAGACTGCGTGGGTACCGACGGACTGTGTACCTAGGTTTGGTGAGATGGTTCCGACTAGGTGATAATGAATGAGTAGACTATCTTATGTGGGGTCATCATACACACATATGATTAGTGTTTGAGTATTATTCTCGAGAGTATGAAATCAATTTATATCGCTGGGCTTACCAGGTGTAAGAGCTCGATTGCGACCAACATCGTAGTTAAGAAGAACAATGTCTGTGGCAGAACTGACCAGATTAATCTGGATTTAGTGCGTAATCACCAGATCCGAACCAATCTTGGTAGTCCTTCAGGATGTAAGTATCCTGACTTGGCCTTCCCATCCGGATCGAGCTTGATTTTTGGGGCGACTCTCGAAGGAGTCCACAGGTTACAACATACACATCCACATTTATTACATAGAGTTGAAATATTACATATAGAGTTTGGTAATTATTACATCCCGGCTGATAAGTTCCTCAGCCATTTTAACAAAAGTTACCATAGATCACAAGTTTTTCTCCAACACACATCTTATTCTGATCAAGGCGTAGGAAAGCTTGTATCAGAAGAAGGGAGGAGTAAGGTAAGGATCCCATTCGAACCAAGTATATTCTGCTCCTGTAAAAAGAATAGGCAAGAAGCCTGAGTACTAATTACTCAGCAAGACTTACCCGACCACTGGGTCGAAACCCAACTCTCTAGCCTATAGTCGGGGTGGTTAGGTCAACTCACACTGCGGCAGGCCTAATAGTGAATCCTTAGCTCTTAGAATTTGGTTCACCTTTTAGTTATTACCTGACCAGGCTAAGTTATTCTTAATCTACTAACCAACCAGAGCAAACATTTTATCAAAGCATTCTTTATTAACAGGATCAGTTCTCTTACTACAATGTTGGTCGCGATCAGGCAGCTTACAACCGGCAAGCCACAGATGATTCGAATCGATTTTTCCACCTTTCGAGAGGGATACTCAGACACCCGTCATATGTGTGTACACCGACTCCACATACGACAACCCAACATCCAGTGCCACCTAGCCGGAACCATCCTCACTGAACCCGGGTGTCAGTCCTTCGACACCCGCCCAACCTCCTCCTTCCAGTTGGTCTCGTCTAGTTCCGCGCTTAGGTACAATAGGACGAGAGGCTTACCGGAGCCCGTTAAGGACGGCAAGTGAATGAGGCACGTCCGGCCCAACCAGGCCACACATCGGATGGCCTTATGCGACATAGGCAGGATCAGGGTCCATAGCAAATAATCATAATATGTAAAATACGAAAGCGAAACTGATCCCGCCGCATGCCTATCAAATTATTAACATTCTTCTTATTCTTAACCAATAAATTGCTGTAAAAGAATTCCGTTCTAGGCCTATGCCACCTAAGCCATCTACTGAGTATAGGATTTTATGCTGGATAATGAGTAATCATGCTCTAGGGTTTCAATCAATTCCTAACTCTAATGCACAAGCATAACTCTGATTTAATTTAAAGACTCATAGAAAAAAAATGGGTACATGCACCGGGGCTTGCCTTAGGTCACGGGATCTGTCTCTGTCGGTGACTCGGAGTCTCCTCCTGCTGGTGTGAAGGACGTCTCAGCCACACCGGCTTCCAGAGTTTCTGCTGCGGTGGAAGACTCTTCAACTGGAAGTGGCGGGACCAACGTGCCTAGGTTGATGACATGCAGGAGTTCTTAAAAGTATGAGGATGATCAATCTGTTCAAAAAGTAAAACGCACAATTTTCTAAAGAAAAAGGGTGGTTGGGGTTAAACATCTGTATTTTCGGGTGTAGATGATTGCCCTAGGGTTCAAATGAATTACCTGGTATTTTTAAATATTTTTAAAAGCTTAAATGAATTTTTTGGGAATTTTTGAATAATTTAAATGGATTTTAGAATTTATTTTATATTTTTAATACATTTTTATGAATTTTTCTGCATTTTTAAATAAAGGCTAACTTTTTAAAATTATATAAACTTTAATAAATTTCTTTTTAGAATTACCAAAATATTTATATGAATTAATAAATAATTTTAATAATTAATATAAACATATTAATATTAAAGTAAAACAAATAAACAATTTAAATTAAATAGAAAAAGAAAACAGAATTAGAAATTGAAATTCGGCCCGGCCCATAAAAAAAACAAAATAAAAAGTTCTAATTTCCCCCTCCAAAAATCGCATGGGCTCCCTTTCGGCCTGGCCCAGCCCACGAGTGGGCCGGCGGCCTTTTCTCTCAAGCGCGGCCCAGCTCCCCTAGATTCCGGCTCGGCCAAGCGGCCGTGCAGGCCGGCAGGCCGGCCCGGTGGGCGGCCCTACGGGCCGGCCTCGCCCGGCCGCCCCGCGCTCGGCGCGCCGTGCAAGCGCGACGTGCAGAGGCAGCACCGGCGACCATCCGGCGCGGCGGAGGCCGGAAGGCCTCGCCGGCAGTGGCCTCGGGCGCGGCGCGCGTCCCTCTTTCTTTCCCTCCCCCTTTCCCCATCTTTCCCCCTCTCCCTTCCCTGCTGGGTCACCGTCCGCCGCGGCATGGCGCCCACCGACGCAACGCGCCGGCAAGGTGGCCTCGCGGCGGCGGTGGTGCCCGCAAAGGTCCACCACTTACCGCGCAGGGTGCGCGCAGCGCACCCGATGCGCGCGTCCGCGGGAACCCCAAGGGTTCCAACGCGCGGGGAACGCGGCGGCGACACCCACGGTGGCCGCGGCGGGGCCGGCCCTCAGCGTGGCGCAAGAGAGGGAGGAGGGAGCGGGGGTCGAACTCACTGGCGCGGAGGTCACGGCGACGGCGGCGGAGGGCGGGTAGCGACGGCGCGGGGCGCGGGTGTTGGCGCGGGCGCAAGCGCGGGCGTGGGGAGCAGACTTCCCCCCCGCACAGCGAGGTGGGAAAGAAGACCCCGCCCCCGCGGGTCCCACCTGTCAGCGCCGCCTGACAGGGGGCGCGGGTGGCGGGGGGGTTGGCCGCCACGCGGGCCGCCGCCCCCGGCTGGGCTTCGCCCAGCGGGCGCGTGGCCGCAGGGCTGGCCAGCTGGCCCGCGGGGAGCTTCCCCTTTTTCTTTTTTTTTTTACTTTTACCATTTTCATTTTTAACCCTAGATTTTGACCTTTTTCGACAGGGGTCCAAGTACAAAAGTGAAAGGGCTTAATTTAAACTACCCTTTCACATTTTTGTCCCTGGAAAACTCCAAATTTTTGAAAAGGCCTCAAATTTAAATTTGAATCAAATTTTTAAAAGAAAATTAGGGTAAAATGCAATGTACTTAGGTGTTTTAAATACGGAGTATTACAATGTCTTGTTAAGAAATGATTTCTACAGAGTGTTTGCTATGTCTATTAATAGAATAGGCATAATCTAGAATGATAGGTAATAACTAAAAGAGGTTAACACCGTAAAAGCTAAGGACCCACTTATAGGCCTGCTGCAGTGTGAGTAGACCTAAACATTTAGCCTCAAATTAAAAGTTGGGTTTATACCCAGTGATCAGGTAAGACTTGCTGAGTAATTAGTACTCAATTCTCTTCTTTCTTATCTTCTCCAGGTGCCGAATACATCCTCTTCGAGTATGATCCTACTACTCCTCCGTATTCTTACGTTGTTGGGCAGAATATAAGGCTTTTCAAAGAATACTTTTGTTAGAGTAGAACATCCTTTTGCTGTATTTGAAATTGTTCTACTCTGTTTTATACTTTAACCTAAGACTTGGGCTGTAAAAACTTTTGTTCTTTCAATAAATCTGTTGTAAATATAGTAATCTCTGGACTCTGTTAAGAGTTGTCCCCGAGCTCGATCCAGAAGAGAAGGCTTATCAAGATTAGGTAAGTCTTCATAAATCATTGAGATTAACTAAAGTTCAGTACTCATTTACTAAACTCAGTTAATTTCGGTGGTTTTGCCATAGCTGGTATCAGAGCCAAGCTTATGGGGGGAGATTACTATACTTTTAAAAATTTCTATCTACACTAGTATGGCCAATTTTATCTTTTCTTAATTAACATAATAAGTGAAATGGATTTCTTTAGAGTTCGTTAGATTAATTAATGCATTTTATGCATCATCCTTGCATTAGATCTATTTGATTAAACTATTTGAGTAATTAATGTATTTTTGCTCTAGTTCAGATGTTGCATTCCTTTGTTCCTCAACGGGACGCCAGAGGTGACTGGCACACTGAGTGTCCTGAGGATTGCCCCTTTGCTATGAACCTTCACTATCGTCTTATGGAATTAGGATATCATACTTGCCCAAGATATATCATTAGTACTGTTGATCTCCTCTTTGATACACATTTCAGGGTGCAGGTTTTTATGCCTCAACACCCTAGTATTCTGGAGGACGATTCTTTTGAAAAAGAAGGTGGTGGAGCAACTGAAGGGGAGGCGATTTCAGATGCATCTTGCTGGGCCTTGGCTAGGCTCTGTACTCTGCATTCTGATGATTTAGACGGATCTAATGCAATGTACTTTCCTCCATCTAACCGTACCCATTCTGGGTGGAGACAACGAATCTGTAGGCTTGATAGTAGTGCACGAGGCCTTTGGAAGCGTCAAATGAAAGAAGAAGTACACTATGCCACTGATCTTGCTTCTCTTTATGAACAGCATCATGAGTCCTATTTGGATACTCGTGATAATATCCTATAGAAACCCAAGCTCTTCTTCTTGACCATAATCATCAAGTGATTGATGATCTCAATGAGCAAATACCTGCTATGCATCTGCAAATTGATCAGCTTCTAGAAGATTTTTCTAAAGAAGACCCAGAAGAAATAATTATTGAGGGTTCAGGAGCTACTCAAGGATCTTCTGGAATATATTCCGGCTCTATAGGACCGCCTCTAAATCTTGCTCCTGATAGAGCTTATGACTCTGAAGGGTCTACAGAAGAGTACTCAACGAACCAGAGTGGTGTTTAAAAATACGAATACGAAAGTGACCTTTCTAGACTTTGAAGCGCTCTATCCTCCAGTGTTTCAAACAGCACCTGACCCAATGGAAGCTAAACATTGGGTATGAATAATTGAAGGAATATTTGACCTACTACCAAATATCTCAGATAGGAAGAAAGTGTTGTATTCTTCACGCAAGCTTCAAGGCCCCGCTGGATCTTGGTGGGTCACATACGAAGCTTCTCTTTAACAAGATCGACAACTCACATGGTTGGAATTTAAAAAGGCTTTTGAAGATCAACATATACTAGAAGGATTGGTTGAGATGAAACTCCAGCAATTCTTGAGTCTTCAATGGGGTGATAGGACTGTGTTGGAGTATGTTAATATTTTTAATGATTTAGCTCAATATGCTCGAGCACGAGTGGCTTTAGATGATTCCAAAAAGATGTATTTCTCTAGAGGCTTATCTACAAAGATGAGGGCGAAGATGAGTATAAGTTACCCCAACTTTCATCAAATGGTTAATGACGCCATACAATTGGAAGACTGGTTGAGGGTGTATAGTGAAGATAAGAAGCGTAAGCGTGCTGCTGAAAGTTCTACATCACGCTTCCAGGCACAACAGGCACCCAGGTTTAATCATCAAATAGTTTGCCCGTCGTGGGGAGTACGTTTAGCTGGTCAGCCTAATCAAAGCCCCCGACGATGGGTTATGAGGCCTCAGCAACAATCATATCGCCCTCCAGCCCTAATGACACAGAATCTTCGACCCCCAATGCCTTGTAATGCATGCTATAATTGTGGGCAAACAACTCAGTTTGTAAAAGATTGCCCGCATCAGCATCAAAATATGGGTCTTCGTCCCTCTGTTCCTACAACCGGAGGGAATTCGACTTATATTCCTAAGAAGAAAGGGCTTGCCCCTAAAGTGGGCAAGGTTCACTTTGTTCAGATGGAGGAGCTTCCGGAAGGGGAAAGCATTATGACTGGTATGTTTCTGATTAACAACCAACCTGCTCTCGTTATATTCTATTCTGGAGCCTCCCATACTTTTATCAGTCATGAATATGTCAGTAGTTGATGTTTTCCTTTAACAAGGATTAAAACTGGATACCTCATTGCTGCTCCTGGAACCAGGATTTTAACTGAGCATATAGTTCAAGGTTTACATTTAGATATTGGAGGGAAATCTTTCCTCACTAATCCTTTAGTTTTGCCTGGAGGGAAGATTCCACTCATTTTAGGAATGGATTGGCTAAAGAGACATTCAGTAATCATGAACTTAGAAAACCGTACCATTTAATTGACCAGTAAATATGGTGCTTCAATACAAGTGTCTCTTCCCCGCATAAAGAAGGATACTCCTATGACTTATAATTTAGAAGATGTGAAGTTAGAATCAATTCCAGTAGTATGCGAGTTCCCGGACGTATTTCCAGATGATCCTCCGGGACTTCCACCAGATAGAGAAATTGAGTTTGCTATTGAATTGGTACCCGGTACAGATCCCATTTATCGAAAACCTTATGAGATTGCCCCTTGAGAAATGGTTGAAATGAAAAAGCAGATAGAGGATCTACTAAAGAAAGGGCTCATTCACCCTAGTTCTTCTCCATGGGGTTGTCTGGTAACTTTTGCGGATAAGAAAAAGGATAAGTCACTAAGGATGTGTATCGATTACCGGTCGCTCAATGTAGTTACTATTGAGAATAAATATCCCTTGCCTCAGATTGACATTTTGTTTGATCAATTACGTGGTGCAAAGGTTTTCTCCAATCTTGATCTTCGGTCTGGTTATCATTAGATAAAAATCAAAAAAGAAAATATACCTAAAACTGCTTTCACTACCTGGTATGGCCTATATGAGTTTTTGGTAATGTCTTTTGGGTTAACTAATGCTCCAGCTTTCTTCATGTTTCTTATGAATTCTATATTTATGTTGGAATTGGACAAATTTGTGGTGGTCTTCATTGATGACATCTTGGTTAATTAAAAAACGGAGGCTGAACATGCAGAACACTTGCTTATAGTATTGTTCCGATTGCGGGAACATAAACTATACGCCAAGTTTTCTAAATGTGCATTTTGGTTAAAGAAGATTTCTTTCTTAGGCCATATTCTTTCTGCTAATGGAATAGAAGTGGATCCAGAAAAGGTGTAGGAAGTTTTGAAATGGGAGATTCCTAAAACTGTAACTAAAGTCAGAAGCTTCTTGGGTTTACCTGGATACTACCATCGATTTATCCAAGACTTTTCAAGAATCTCAAAGCCAATGACCAAATTACTTCAGAAAACTGTCAAATTTACCTGGAGTTCTAAATGTGATCAAGCATTTCAAGTTTTGAAGAAGTTACTCACTACTGCACCGGTACTGATTCAACCTGATGTTACCAAACCTTTTGATATATATTGTGATGCCTCGGGTATCGTACTTGGTTGTGTGTTAATGCAAGAAGGAAAGGTGATAGCCTATGCTTCCCACCAGTTGAAATAACATGAAGAACATTATCCAACTCATGATCTAGAGTTGGCAGCTGTAGTGCATGCTTTAAAGATTTGGCGTCACTATCTGCTTGGTAGTACCTGTCATATTTACTCTGGCCATAAAAGTTTGAAATACATTCTCACAGAAAGTGAGTTGAATATGAGACAAAGAAGATGGTTAGAGTTAATAAAAGATTATGAGTTAGAAATTCACTATGACCTACGAAAAGCCAATGTGGTTGCTGATGCTTTAAGTCGGCAATCTCATTGCAATTGTGTTACCCTATATCCTTTTGAAAAATCACTTTGTAATGAGATGGAAAAGATGAATCTAGTAATGGTACAACAAGGAACTATAAATACTCTTCAGTTGGATCTATGTATTCGAGATCAAATTATCCAAGCCCAACACACTAATAAAGGAGTGGAACATCTCAGAAGGAGACTATCTAAAGGAGAGGAATTACCTTCCTAGTTCGATGGAAATAATGTGCTATGGTTTAAAAACCATTTAGTGGTACCTAAAAACCAAGCACTCCAAAGAAAAATTATGGAAGAAACTCATACATCTGGGGAGTACTGTGATGCCCCGGCATCTCGAAAGTTTTAACACGTGATTAGATTAGCGGTAGTCAAGGTTTTGGCTTAATAATGTTTAGAGAAGAGCAACAACTAGGTTAGTAAATCACGAAGTCAAAAATTTTCAGTGAAATATGCAAAACCCCTGAGTGCACTTGTGACCTTAGCTCAAAATGAAATGTAATTTAGACCAAACTCTCTATAACAAACTTGTAGACAATTCTAGGTAGATCAACTTTGTTATTGGGTGTGGTGACATGCATAAAGGTTTGCAAGATGTTTTAGCTCCTTTTCTATCTTCTAGTGAATTCTGTCCAAGTAGACCTGAATGGAAAATTCAAATTTTGAGCAATCAAAAGTCCCTATCATGCAAAACATCATATAAGAAAGTTGTAGATAATTAAAAACCACACAACATTGGTATAATACTCTTTCTCTGAAAATGAGCATAAAATAGACTTTAGGAATTTCTAAGTTTGTATTAAACTTTGGTCAAACTAGAGTCAGCAGATTCAATTCAAATTTAATCATATTTAAACTTGGAATCTGATGTTTCTCCTTTTGACAAAGTTATAGATCTGGAAGAGTAGAACAACTTTTGTATTTTGGGTTTTGTCAAATTCGGCCCCTATGATGTTCAAAAACAACAATTTCTAAAACATGTCTCAGCAGTCAAACAGCATTTTTCAATTTTCTGAAATTATTTTTCCACCCTGCAGTCACTGACGAGTGGGGTCCACTCGTCAGCCCGCCACGCGGCGCCGGCGCCCGGCGCTGCCGGCCACGCGCCGCTCGCCACCGCGGGCGCGCGCCGCCAGCGCACCGCGCCAAGGCCACGCGCCCTGCCTGCGCCCCGCCTGGCCTACCCTGGCCCTCGCTCTCACTCGCCTCGCTTGCCGCTCTCCGCTCCCGCATGCGCGCCCTGCTACCCTTCCTCTCTGCTTCCTCCCTCCTCTGTCCACCCGCCATCGGAGCGAGCTGAGCTCGAGCTCCCATCCCGGCCACATCCGTCCTCCTCTCTCCAAGGCAGCGAGCGCCCCATGACCGCATCAATCCCTCCACCTATTTCCTCATCTCCGTGGCCGGCCTCCAGTACCTCCTTCGCCTTCTTCCACGCACAGCCACCGGGGAGCCACAGAGCGCCGCCGACCTCACCGTGGACGGGTCGCTCCGGTGCCTCCCCGTAGTCCCAACCGCCTGCGCTGGATTCGCTTCGACACCGCGAAGCTCGCGGACCCGACGGAGGCTCTGTCCCACCACTCCTTCGCCGGATTAGACCGAGCCACCGTCGTCGGGCTCGACGCCGTCGGCCTTCGGTTCACCGGCGTTCCCCGCCCGCTCCAAGCTCACCGCGCGACGCCGTCTTGGGGAAAAGGTACCCCTACGCCGGGAACACCTCCCCGGACCCGCTCGGCTCCAAGCGCGTGCCCCCACGCGACGCGCCGCGCGCGGGAACCCCGGCGACCGCGCGCCCTCTCTGTCGGCCGGAGGTAGAAGATGGCGTTTTTTCGATTTAGCCCCTGGACTTTGCTGCTTTCACGTTTCGATCTCATGCACTATTCACTGAGTCTTGCGGATCTAACGACTCAGCCCCTGATGTTATAGACAATCACGTTTAGGTCCCTGACTGTTATGATTTTCGATTTAATGTGTTTTATTAGGCTGAAAACTTTGGAAATTCGTAATAAATCAAATAAAAATCAGAAAAATATAAACTTTGTTGCATTGTATTCCTATTAAATACATCTATAGAATGGATATGATGGTTGAGTAGGAAAAGACCTTTTTGCCCCTGTTAATGTGCATGCATGAAAAACCTTAATAAATAGGAAATGTGGGAAAAAATGAGCTTCAAAAATTATGAAATTTGGGCAAAGGCCTTGTGAACATGTGTAGGCTCTGTATAAATTTTGGTAGCCCTAGCATATACTGTTTAATTACTATTGTGCCCTTGTCTTGTAGTTAAGCATATATTTAATTTAAAAAAGGTTGCTATGGAGAAAAATGCTCCATGTGGCTTTAGGGGCTTGATATGAGCTCTAGGTTATGAACATGACTCACTGCTAGAGTAGGAAGTAGCGCTTATAAGGTTTTGGCTCTGACTTGAAGAGGGTAGAAATAATGCATATTTAAGTAAACAGTAGAAAATGTGAAACTAATATATCCAATAAAAACCCCCACACTTACCATGTTAGGTTTATGATTAACAACTTAACTCCTATATATGTTTTGTGAAATTGCACATACACGATTGCTTCGGGTCCATCAAAATAGTACTAATGCTAGTGCCAGTCGGGAGGTTTTGGTTGAGCTAGTATTCCATTACATCCGTAACTAGATGTTTGCCTTATATTTTACTTAACCAGTTGAATGCTTGATGATCGTGCATCTCATTCACTGTGTCATGCATAGCATTCATATAGCAACGCTTATTGCAGATACGTGATTGAGAAACAAGTACGGGAGCTACTTTAAGCAATGGTGTTCCAGAAGATCAAGTAAGCCCCAGACACGACCTGGAGAGCCCATCAGTCGTGTTTGGAAGGAGGAGTTGTCCAAGTGATCAAGGGGTTGCCTGGGGCAAAGCCTCACAACCCGGCAAACTAACCTAGTTTAGTTTGTTGGCTTGATAAGAATAAGCAAAGGTAGGCAGGACCATAAATTCTCCCCGCTAATATGATGATTGATGGTTTCATTACGCATCCGCATTAGGAGTTGATTGAAAACCTTTGCATTAGACTCCCTGGCCGCCCTGGCCCTAGCACCTATATATAGAGTTCGTAGGACGAGTTGCCTAGGCTTTGCTAGGTGCGAGTAAACACGAGTGAAAGGAGTCACTCATCGCGTAGGTGATTTCAAAGATTACAAAACTATTACTGTTGAGAAAGTAATACTATGCTCATGATTTAAATGGAGACCGGGCGGAGAATAATTTTATTATGTGGTGTGCGTTTGGCTCTGCCCGAGTCGCATAATTCCCGTTCGCTGTTCGCCTATTGGTCGGCATAACATTGCTAGAGTGCTTAACCGGGAAATGGGACCGGTAAAGTCTTTCCTGGGCTCGTCCGAAGCACAGAGACACGTTCCTACCCGCTGGTTGAGAGGAAGGTGGCCCGGGGGAGCTTGGTACTCATGACGGGGAGACCGAGATGTCGGCAGGCTCGTCATGGGGGCACAACCCGGGGGCTAGGCGGGAGTGAATCGAACTTGGGACGAGGCAGGTTAAGATTGGGGCTATATGTGGGAACGCGATGGCTAGTAAGCATATACCCCTGGCATGATAGTTATTCCCGGGAATTAAAAATCGATTCGAATCGCTGATGCCCACCAGGTGTGGGAATGCCAATACCTTTGACGTTCAACGTAGTAATTACTTAAACTCTCGGTGTTTAATACTCATGGTTTTTGGAATACCACATGTTTGAATTGAATTGTTTACATTACTGCAAGTTACAGTTGTGATGAAGGTTATACAAATGATGAAGTCTTACTATTTATGTTACACATGTTATTGTTTAAAACTAAAGGCTAAGGATCCACTTGCTAGTAAGCCGCTTCGCGTCAGCCGTAAGCCAATTCCATTAAGTCCTACTGAGTAATTAGTACTCAGGGTTTGCCCCCACCTTTTGAGAACAGGTACCGACGACATCTGGACATCTGCTTGGAGGAGGGTAGTACCGGTGGGCTCGGTGCTGCTCGTCTCGATCAACGTTGCATGAAGACTAGTAAAGTATTTTCTTCCGCTGTGAGACGTTTTCAAATTCGCTTCCGCTATCTGATTCAAACTTGCCTTTCGTATGGTAATATGTTGAAACTTATGTTATTATTTCGAATCGGTTTGTAAAATAAGCTTATATATGCTATATTCAACCGCCTGAGATGATGTATCTGTTGTGGCTCCATTGTGGGCTGGATGTGTATGATGTCGGTTCCTCTGGGAAAAGGTAATATCGGGGGTCGAATGACTCTCGACGGACGACCGGGTTTAGTTCGGTCTAATCGCACTGCAAGCCAGAGGTGGCAGGTGTGCTTAGCCCGGATTAAATCGGCGGTTCCGCCACAGCTGGTATCAGAGCCGATCATACACAGACAACAGACATATCATCCAGTTTTGATTTACAAATCTATTTTTGAAAACCCTTTTCGAAGTATTTGAAAAATGAGAGTATCGATATGCCCATATTAAGGATGTTAGTGAAATACCAGGTGACATCGCTAACATTCTGACCTAGATAGAACTCATATGCATATTCGGCGCTTTGGGAAGCAACATTCCGGCCATAGCTATCCCCAGTACTGGCGGAGCGCTATTGGGATTTGCGGACTGTTGCGAACCCTGCATTCATGCTGATAGGGCAGAACTCTTTAAGGGGGGTGGTCACGCCATTGGAGAGTTTCGTGACCACTTTTCCTTCAACCAAAATTATAGCTAGATCTTGTTGGCCACCGTTTCTCTCCCCAGCAATTCCCCAGTACTGGAGGAACACTAGGTGTGTTGGGAGAAATGGCGCCACTACGTCGTCCACCAGACGTAGCTTAAAGAAATTCGTGGATACCACTTCTAAGGTTAGAGTGGTAATGATTGGTCATGGTAATGATGTTGGTATGCGCATGCATTTTTCTGCAGTACACTAACCACGTGCGGAATTAAGAACGAGTAGAGAACGACTAGTTGCAGTAGGGAGTGCCGTGCATATATGTCACCGAATACTCGCTAGATATATAATTATACATAGGGTGTGTGATGTGAGACCGAATAGGGCGAATCATGCATCATGACATCATGTCTTATTTCATGCATTGTTTTTGTTACTTAAGAGTGACTAGGAGCATATTGCGTTGAGAGTGTGTTACTATTGTATTGATACGTAACTCAAAGTACAAGTAGAACTAGCAAAAACTAAGCAAGCGACTCGACTAGTACGCTTAGGTTGTTGCAATTTTTCTACACCTAATTCATTCTAAATATGAAACGTCTAATAAATGCAGGTCAAATACAATAAATATGTCGATCGGTCCAAAAATCAAACCCGTCTCGAAGTTACCATGCTACACACGTTAGAAACATACCATAGCCTTGTGCCATCGTTTTGCGAAAAATCACTTATCGGCATATTTTCTAAACACGTAAACGCGGAAAACACTATGCCCACACCAAGTTTTCAAAACCCTTGAACTTACGGAAGCCTTGTTTTTCCTGCCACAGATGTCGCAGCCCTTCGACTTATGTCCTGATCACCCCGAGCCCACGAAGGCTAAAACAACAGCCCCTGTAAGTCTCAAGAAGAAGAGAAAAGTGGGAGAATCTTCTACTAACACGACTTCAGTTCAACATCTGCGACCTGGTCTGGTTTTATTGAAGGGATTCGTCCAGCCTGAAGATCAAGTCAAGATAGTTCGCACGTGTCAACAACTAGGTATTGGTCCAGGAGGATTCTATAGGCCTAGTTTTAAGAACGGAGCCAAGATGAAGCTATGGATGATGTGTCTAGGGAAGAATTGGGATCCAACTACAGGTCTCTATGGGCCAACACGTCCATGCGATGGTGCCCAAGTTCCTGCAATACCCGAAGCTTTCAAGACAATTGCTCAAACTGCAAATTCAACTGTAAGCGAATTTCCTCAAATCAATCCTGACATATGCATCATTAACTACTACAACAACGTCGGGAAGCTCGGACTCCATCAAGATAAGGATGAATCAGGAAGAAGCATCAACCAAGGTCTACCTATCATCTCAATCTCGCTAGGCGACACGGCAGAATTCCTGTTCAGCGATACTCGAGACAAGGATAGAGCGACCAAGGTCAACCTCGAGTCTGGCGATGTTCTTATACTCGGTGGGAGATCAAGACTACTGTTCCATGGCATCTCCCATGTGAAGCCTAAGACTGCACCGACATGGCTAAAGGAAGAAACTGGTCTTCGTCCAGGACGCATCAATCTCACGTTTAGGCAGTACTAGCTGGGTACCAATTAGTATGATAAAGTTTGGGGACAAGCTTATGTATCAGAAGGTTTTAACCTACGTAAATCAGAAAGACCTCGGGTGTCCGACTCTATAGAGTTAACTTGTATCTCGTTCCTATAGTTAAATGTACTCCTAGTCTTATAGTGATAGCACATGGAGCTTTGGTAACTTTTTCTTTAAAACCCTTGTCGTTCATGCGCTTCGAACCCTTGTGATCGAAGGAACCCTAGTCTATTTGCACTGTATTTCACTATTCGATAATTACTTGCCCCAAAACTTTGCAAATCAAGGAACTTCTTTTACCATGGGATTCAAGCATCCTAAGCTCTTATATCACTTCGGACTTCCTCTTATTTACCAAAACCTTGTAGTGATCATGACCCTGTAGGTGGAATGATTGAGCCACCCTTGTTGTGATGTCTCCCTAGGCAGTCTTGGATGCCTCGATGGGACCTGGAGTCCTATGTGTACGGCCGTCACATGGTTGTGCTACTAGGTTCGCGCTGGCATTAGGACATGCGAAAGCATGACATCGCTTCAATCGTGGAACATTCATAAGCGGAGTTTATCATTTGATTGACCTCGAATCTTGCTACTCTTGATTTGTGGGGATGCTTGATTTCATTTCCACTGTCCTGTATATATCATTCCATTGCCTTGTTTCACCCTGCTTTCTTGATCAATGGGGATGATCCGTCTCAACCCTAGGACTTGCTCGTATTAATTCATATCCATGTTTGACCTTGCCTCCGAATATTGGTGGGAACAGTCAACTTCGTTCTCACTAACTCCATCGATATTTTCTATCTATTTGTTGAACCTTAATTCCCAAGGGTGTACTTTACGGACATCCTCCATACTAGCTTTTGTCCTCAGCCAGTGCTTTTGTCTTATCGTCATTTCTCTCTGAGTGGTTTTCTTCCTCTTAGAAGGGAGTTTACTAACATTTTGTTTCGCAAGTAAGACCACATCATCTACTGCCATTTTCATGATCGATCATGACCAACGCTAAGAAATCGTACAGATCATCAGCTTGTTCAAAGCGAATATGGCCTATCTTCTCCTTCTTGTGCCTTTCTTGCCCTAATGAGTAGAATGTGCTACGTTTCACCACATCTTACTCTTTGAAAACATGTTAACTTGGAATTTTATATGCGGACCCAGTCCCCATCAAATAGAATGAGGGTGTCTCTCAAAAACACATCCAATGACAATCCTTTGAATCATAATGTTCTGCTTTGCTCGATCTCTGGCTGGGTACACTTTGTTTTCATCGTCTGAATAAATCAGATACTTACTGTGTTTCAAATATTAGTATCACAATCAGGAAATGACTCCATTCCTTTGCTTCAATCACAGTCACTTGCTCGCTGACCACATTCTCTTCATGGTTTGTTCATTCACTCTCTTATATGGCACGACTCGTCCAGTATCTTAGAGAGACCACCTTAGCCTAATAGATAACGCTCTGTGACTACTTGTGTTAAAGAGGCACTAACCATTCACAAGTTAGTTGACAAAGCCAACAAGTGAAAATTTAGGATGTTACCATGTGCATTCGAAAAGGCACGAACCACGATGCCATACTCCTTACCATATGCGATAGGTAACACACCCGTACCTCACACAAATCTCGGGACGAGATTTCTTTAAGGGGGGTGGCTTGTGATGCCCCGGCATCTCGAAAGTTTTAACACGTGATTAGATTAGCGGTAGTCAAGGTTTTGGCTTAATAATGTTTAGAGAAGAGCAACAACTAGGTTAGTAAATCACGAAGTCAAAAATTTTCAGTGAAATATGCAAAACCCCTGAGTGCACTTGTGACCTTAGTTCAAAATGAAATGTAATTTAGACCAAACTCTCTATAACAAACTTGTAGACAATTCTAGGTAGATCAACTTTGTTATTGGGTGTGGTGACATGCATAAAGGTTTGCAAGATGTTTTAGCTCCTTTTCTATCTTCTAGTGAATTCTGTCCAAGTAGACCTGAATGGAAAATTCAAATTTTGAGCAATCAAAAGTCCCTATCATGCAAAACATCATATAAGAAAGTTGTAGATAATTAAAAACCACACAACATTGGTATAATACTCTTTCTCTGAAAATGAGCATAAAATAGACTTTAGGAATTTCTAAGTTTGTATTAAACTTTGGTCAAACTAGAGTCAGCAGATTCAATTCAAATTTAATCATATTTAAACTTGGAATCTGATGTTTCTCCTTTTGACAAAGTTATAGATCTGGAAGAGTAGAACAACTTTTGTATTTTGGGTTTTGTCAAATTCGGCCCCTATGATGTTCAAAAACAACAATTTCTAAAACATGTCTCAGCAGTCAAACAGCATTTTTCAATTTTCTGAAATTATTTTTCCACCCTGCAGTCACTGACGAGTGGGGTCCACTCGTCAGCCCGCCACGCGGCGCCGGCGCCCGGCGCTGCCGGCCACGCGCCGCTCGCCACCGCGGGCGCGCGCCGCCAGCGCACCGCGCCAAGGCCACGCGCCCTGCCTGCGCCCCGCCTGGCCTACCCTGGCCCTCGCTCTCACTCGCCTCGCTTGCCGCTCTCCGCTCCCGCATGCGCGCCCCGCTACCCTTCCTCTCTGCTTCCTCCCTCCTCTGTCCACCCGCCATCGGAGCGAGCTGAGCTCGAGCTCCCATCCCGGCCACATCCGTCCTCCTCTCTCCAAGGCAGCGAGCGCCCCATGACCGCATCAATCCCTCCACCTATTTCCTCATCTCCGTGGCCGGCCTCCAGTACCTCCTTCGCCTTCTTCCACGCACAGCCACCGGGGAGCCACAGAGCGCCGCCGACCTCACCGTGGACGGGTCGCTCCGGTGCCTCCCCGTAGTCCCAACCGCCTGCGCTGGATTCGCTTCGACACCGCGAAGCTCGCGGACCCGACGGAGGCTCTGTCCCACCACTCCTTCGCCGGATTAGACCGAGCCACCGTCGTCGGGCTCGACGCCGTCGGCCTTCGGTTCACCGGCGTTCCCCGCCCGCTCCAAGCTCACCGCGCGACGCCGTCTTGGGGAAAAGGTACCCCTACGCCGGGAACACCTCCCCGGACCCGCTCGGCTCCAAGCGCGTGCCCCCACGCGACGCGCCGCGCGCGGGAACCCCGGCGACCGCGCGCCCTCTCTGTCGGCCGGAGGTAGAAGATGGCGTTTTTTCGATTTAGCCCCTGGACTTTGCTGCTTTCACGTTTCGATCTCATGCACTATTCACTGAGTCTTGCGGATCTAACGACTCAGCCCCTGATGTTATAGACAATCACGTTTAGGTCCCTGACTGTTATGATTTTCGATTTAATGTGTTTTATTAGGCTGAAAACTTTGGAAATTCGTAATAAATCAAATAAAAATCAGAAAAATATAAACTTTGTTGCATTGTATTCCTATTAAATAGATCTATAGAATGGATATGATGGTTGAGTAGGAAAAGACCTTTTTGCCCCTGTTAATGTGCATGCATGAAAAACCTTAATAAATAGGAAATGTGGGAAAAAATGAGCTTCAAAAATTATGAAATTTTGGCAAAAGCCTTGTGAACATGTGTAGGCTCTGTATAAATTTTGGTAGCCCTAGCATATACTGTTTAATTACTATTGTGCCCTTGTCTTGTAGTTAAGCATATATTTAATTTAAAAAAGGTTGCTATGGAGAAAAATGCTCCATGTGGCTTTAGGGGCTTGATATGAGCTCTAGGTTATGAACATGACTCACTGCTAGAGTAGGAAGTAGCAGCTTATAAGGTTTTGGCTCTGACTTGAAGAGGGTAGAAATAATGCATATTTAAGTAAACAGTAGAAAATGTGAAACTAATATATCCAATAAAAACCCCCACACTTACCATGTTAGGTTTATGATTAACAACTTAACTCCTATATATGTTTTGTGAAATTGCACATACACGATTGCTTCGGGTCCATCAAAATAGTACTAATGCTAGTGCCAGTCGGGAGGTTTTGGTTGAGCTAGTATTCCATTACATCCGTAACTAGATGTTTGCCTTATATTTTACTTAACCAGTTGAATGCTTGATGATCGTGCATCTCATTCACTGTGTCATGCATAGCATTCATATAGCAACGCTTATTGCAGATACGTGATTGAGAAACAAGTACGGGAGCTACTTTAAGCAATGGTGTTCCAGAAGATCAAGTAAGCCCCAGACACGACCTGGAGAGCCCATCAGTCGTGTTTGGAAGGAGGAGTTGTCCAAGTGATCAAGGGGTTGCCTGGGGCAAAGCCTCACAACCCGGCAAACTAACCTAGTTTAGTTTGTTGGCTTGATAAGAATAAGCAAAGGTAGGCAGGACCATGAATTCTCCCCGCTAATATGATGATTGATGGTTTCATTACGCATCCGCATTAGGAGTTGATTGAAAACCTTTGCATTAGACTCCCTGGCCGCCCTGGCCCTAGCACCTATATATAGAGTTCGTAGGACGAGTTGCCTAGGCTTTGCTAGGTGCGAGTAAACACGAGTGAAAGGAGTCACTCATCGCGTAGGTGATTTCAAAGATTACAAAACTATTACTGTTGAGAAAGTAATACTATGCTCATGATTTAAATGGAGACCGGGCGGAGAATAATTTTATTATGTGGTGTGCGTTTGGCTCTGCCCGAGTCGCATAATTCCCGTTCGCTGTTCGCCTATTGGTCGGCATAACATTGCTAGAGTGCTTAACCGGGAAATGGGACCGGTAAAGTCTTTCCTGGGCTCGTCCGAAGCACAGAGACACGTTCCTACCCGCTGGTTGAGAGGAAGGTGGCCCGAGGGAGCTTGGTACTCATGACGGGGAGACCGAGATGTCGGCAGGCTCGTCATGGGGGCACAACCCGGGGGCTAGGCGGGAGTGAATCGAACTTGGGACGAGGCAGGTTAAGATTGGGGCTATATGTGGGAACGCGATGGCTAGTAAGCATATACCCCTGGCATGATAGTTATTCCCGGGAATTAAAAATCGATTCGAATCGCTGATGCCCACCAGGTGTGGGAATGCCAATACCTTTGACGTTCAACGTAGTAATTACTTAAACTCTCGGTGTTTAATACTCATGGTTTTTGGAATACCACATGTTTGAATTGAATTGTTTACATTACTGCAAGTTACAGTTGTGATGAAGGTTATACAAATGATGAAGTCTTACTATTTATGTTACACATGTTATTGTTTAAAACTAAAGGCTAAGGATCCACTTGCTAGTAAGCCGCTTCGCGTCAGCCGTAAGCCAATTCCATTGAGTCCTACTGAGTAATTAGTACTCAGGGTTTGCCCCCACCTTTTGAGAACAGGTACCGACGACATCTGGACATCTGCTTGGAGGAGGGTAGTACCGGTGGGCTCGGTGCTGCTCGTCTCGATCAACGTTGCATGAAGACTAGTAAAGTATTTTCTTCCGCTGTGAGACGTTTTCAAATTCGCTTCCGCTATCTGATTCAAACTTGCCTTTCGTATGGTAATATGTTGAAACTTATGTTATTATTTCGAATCGGTTTGTAAAATAAGCTTATATATGCTATATTCAACCGCCTGAGATGATGTATCTGTTGTGGCTCCATTGTGGGCTGGATGTGTATGATGTCGGTTCCTCTGGGAAAAGGTAATATCGGGGGTCGAATGACTCTCGACGGACGACCGGGTTTAGTTCGGTCTAATCGCACTGCAAGCCAGAGGTGGCAGGTGTGCTTAGCCCGGATTAAATCGGCGGTTCCGCCACAAGTACTAAGATGTACCAAGATCTTAGACAATGGTTCGGGTGGACCCGTATGAAAAGGGAAATTGGAAAGTTTGTGTTGGAGTGTGATGTTTTTCAAAGGATCAAAGCTGATCACTTGAAGCCAGTAGGATTACTTCAGTCACTTCCTCTTCCTAATTGGAAATGGGAAGATATCCATATGGATTTTATTGTCGGATTACCTAGAACTCCCAAGGGCAATGATTCAATCTGGGTAATTATTGATAGGTTAACTAAAACTGCTCATTTGATTCCAATGAAGGTGAAGTATCCCATGCAAAAGTATGTGGAACTATATATACAATGAATCATTGCATTACATGGAATACCAAAAACCATAGTATCTGATTGGGGACCTCAATTTGCTTCTCATTGCTGGGAACAATTTCAAACTGCTTTGGGTACTACTCTTATCCATTGCTCTGCTTATCATCCACAAACCATTGGACAAGTGGAATGAGTGAAACATATATTGGAGGATATGCTCCAGGCTTGTATCTTAACTTATGACAAGAACTGGGAAGCTTGCTTACCATTAGCTAAGTTTTCTTATAATAATAGTTATAAAAAGAGTTTACATATGGCTCCATTTGAAGCTTTATACGGACGACATTGTCGAACCCCCTTAAATTGGTCTGAACCCGGAGTACGGGTAATTTTTGGCCCTGAGTCAGTAACTACCGCTGAAGAACAAGTCCGTTTAATTCAATCCAATTTAAAAGCTCATCAAGCTAGGCAACAAAGTTATGTTGACAAACGAAGAAGACCTTTATGTTTTGAAGTCGGGGATTCTGTTTATCTAAAAGTATCTAAAAGTCGGGGATGCCGTTTCGGTGTGACCGGCAAATTGGCCCCTCGCTACATTGGATCCTTTCCAATTCTTGTGCAATGTGGTCCACTAGATTACCGATTAGAGTTACCTCCTCACCTATCAGCAATTCATAATGTTTTCCATGTTTCTCAACTCAAGAGATGCTTACAGATACCTTCGGAAGAGGTAGATCAAACTGGACTTCAAGTAGAACCTGATCTTGTTCATAAAGAATACCCAAGTAAAGTGTTGGATGTCAAAGAAAGAGCAACTCGGCGAAAAACACTCAAATTTTATAAAATTCAATGGAAGAACCATACATTAGACGAAGCAACTTGGGAAACTGAACACTTTTTACAGACTAGATATCCAAAATTTTGGGAACGAATTCAAAGAAGCACCATCAGTAGACCACACCGGTCTAGGCCCTCGATGCTCACATGACTTGTGAAGTCTGTGGAGGTACGGGGCACTCGGGGAACAACTGCTCTGGGACATGACCGGAAGACGCAAACTTCATCGGGAATTCTAGCAATTTCAATAACAGGAATCGTCCTCAGCCAAGCTGGAATTCAAGACCATATATCCCCTTCTTCGGACAAGGTAATTCCTCAGGTAATTCACGGCAGTCCAATAAACGCAGTTCTTGTGATCAAAAATCTATGAATGATATCATTAGCAAGAAATTCCATGCAAATTGTAGGAGAAAATTCCGTATGAACCACTGAATGTTGGTTGTTTTCTCCATGGACCACTGGAAAACACGTTTAGACGCCAAAGTCCCTGACTTAGGTTTTCTCTTCTGTGCATGCCACTCCCGTTACTTCCGTCGAGCTCCGTCCGCGTATGTAGACCTGTTCAGGCTGCGTAGTTTTGTATAAGACCATTTTGCCCCTGGTTAAAGAAAGACAACTGGGCGCCCACCCTTGCATTCCTGTTTGACCCATGACCCATTCGTAGCCCTCTCCACTAGTTTTCCCCTAACCCTAGATCGAGCGAGGCGGCGGGCGAATCCCCCGAACCCTATATCGAGCGAGGCGCTGGCCGAATCCAGGCGAGGCGACAGGCGAATCCAGGCGAGGCGGCGAAAAGGACCGAAGGTGAGCCGATGGGCGAACCCAGTCGAGGCGGCGGCAACGACCAAAGCGGCCGCGACGACGCCATCGATTGGGTAGAGGGAGGACAGAACCAGGAGGATTGGAGCGCGGGGAAGAGAGTGGTGGAGCTGATGTCGGCGGCCATGGATCTAGTGTCGGCCAACAGCGGCATACCGGAATGGCTTCCAGAGGGGTAAGAACACTGTTTCGCGCTCACTTGTGGTGGATGTAGTGCTTGATTGTGTTCTTTGGACAATGAATGTTGAGTTGATTTTGTTGTGTGCTTCTTCATGCCATGTTCATCTGTAGGATGGACCCAAAAACAAGTTTCTACTTCGAAATGCGTCTCTTTGGTAACAACGCTAGACCAGATTGTGCTTGGTATAGCTGCAGCACTGTCGTAGACGCAGATACTACGAATTTCAAAGAATTTGTTGATGATATATTGCGCACCTATCCTTGTGCACTGACAGAGGTGGTGAAGTTCTACTACTTTGACCATGAATCCAACTCCCACATCCAAGTTTGTACTGACCAGGACTTAGTTGCAATGTTTGCTAAACATGAAGCCACTAAAATCATCCACATGTCTATAGAGTATTTTGACGTGAGTAAGCCTGCTGTTGCTATACCTGATTAGAGCTTTTCATCTAAACCAAAAGGTGTTGGGCCATCTAGCTCATCCATGAATGCATCCGAGACAATTTCATGCTTAGGCCAGCCATCCATCCAGCCATCTAACCAGCCATCTAGCCAGCCTGATGCACCCAACCAAGATGATCCAGCTGACATTTACCTTCTCAACCCACATCCTGAGTATGAGCATGTTGGAGTGAATGAGGAGGACATTTATAGTGATGATGACAACTTTGAAAAAGAAAAACTTGGAAAGGATCATGAGGAGGACTATGTCCCTCGCTCTGATTCAGAATCAGATGATTTAGAGAATGAGTTTTCTAATGATGAGGAGCAGAAGGATCCAGTTCTACCTCATGAACCTGTACAAGTACATAATGAAAATGATCCTCCCATGACTGTGGGGGCAGTTTATGCCAACATGGATGTTTTTAGGCTGGCTCTTGCCCAGCACTCAATCAAGCATGAGTTTGAATATGACATTGACAAGAGTGAATCAGGGAGATACAGAGCACATTGTGCTATGAAGTCTGAAGGTTGTAGGTGGAGGATCCATGCTTCAAAGATGCAAGACAATGTATCAATTCAGGTAAACAGCAACATTTTCATGCATTTGTTAGTGTGTAGTCCTATATAATGGTTCTGATAGATTTAGTTGCATAATGTGCAGGTGAAGGTGAACCCCTACACTCATGATTGTGCAAGTACAAGAAGGAGTGGAAAAGCCAAGCAGGCAACACAATTTTGGGTGGCAGAGAAGGTCAAGGATTTGCTATTAGATGATGATGAGCTAGGACCAAAAGAACTGCAGAGGAGGCTTAAAGATGCACATAAGGTGACAGTGTCATACAAAAGGGTTTATTATGGTAAGGAACTTGCCCTAAAGCAGTTGCATGGTGATTGGTATAAGAGTTTCGACAACCTATTCAGATTCAAAGCAGCTGTAGAGGAGTCTAGTCTAGGTACTTTTGTGGTGATAGATCATGAGTTGATAAATGAGAAGACCAGATTTAAAAGGCTCTTCTTTGCCCTTAAAGCTTGTGTTGATGGATTCTTGAATGGAATTAGGCCCTACCTGGCAGTAGATAGCACTTTTTTGACTGGCAAATTTAGGGGCCAGCTAGCAGTAGCATGTGCAGTTGATGGCCACAACTGGTTATTTCCGGTTGCCTTTGGTGTTTTTGACTTAGAAACCAAAGAAAATTGGACTTGGTTCTTGGAGAGGCTGAAAGATGCCATAGGAACACCACCAGGGTTAGCCATCTGCACTGATGCAGGGCAATCAGTTATGGAAGGTGTTGGAGCTGTGTTCCCTACTGCAGAACATAGGGAGTGCATGGTTCATTTAGTGAGCAATTTTAAAAAGAGATATCGTGGAAAGGTCTTTAATGACAACTTGTGGCCTGCAACTTATGCATGGAATCCCTATTACTTTGACAAGCACTGGAAGGCTATATCAGAGGCCAAACCAGCTGCTGTGAAGTACCTAAGAGACAGCCACAACAAGATTTGGACTAGAAGCCAATTCTCAACTTTGACCAAAGTAGATTATGTGACAAACAATCTTGCAGAGAGTTGTAACAATTGGATCAAGGGACACAAGGGCATGCATTTAGATTGTTTGCTGGATTTACTAAGGCAGAAGTTAATGGTCATGTTTAACAAAAGAAGGAAACTTGGTGAGAAAATGCAAGGGAAGATATTAGAGCACATTGTGAAGCAGTTGAAGGAAAGGAGTAGGAACTTGAGCATGGATGTAAATGCATGCTCTAATGACATAGGAGAAGTTTCATGGAGAGGTGGCTCTGGCTATAGGTATGCTGTCAACCTAAAGGAAAGGACTTGTAGTTGCAGGGAGTGGCAGGTTTCTGGCAAGCCTTGTCTGCATGCTATAGCAATGATCACTTCAATCAGAAATGAAAAGTTAGAGGATTATGTAGATGAGTACTTCTCAGTTGCCAAGTTCAAAAAAGCTTATGAGGGAATAATCCCAGCTTTGCCAGACATGACACAGTGGCCTGAGAGTACTCATGGGTTTTTCATGCATCCTCCGTTGCTTAAATCCACAGCTGGAAGAAGGAAGACACAAAGGTTCAAAGGAAGTAGTGAGGGTCCCACTGGTAGAAAAGGCAAACACCAGTGTCCAATTTGCATACAGTTTGGGCATCACTGGTACACTTGCAAAGATGGAGATCCAAGTGATATTGCTGAAATGCTTGCTGCCAGGTACCATAAACTTTGATATTCTAAGTGTTCTGATATCAATTGCTTTTTAATGCTAAAATAAACATGTCATCTTTGAGAGGGAAACCAAAGCCAAGGAAGAAGAAGGCCAAGGAACAAAGTACTGAGACAAGTTGTGCAGCTGCCTCTGCTGGGTCAGCACTTGTACCTGTGAAGATGATATTCCCACCTGAAACAAATTCTGAGCTTGCTGTTGTCCCTGCCAAGAAAAGAAGGAAGAATCCAACAACATCATTCTCAGTTGGGATAATGTAAGCCAGATTTCATTCCTTGCCTTTCAGTTCATATTGTTCATGTCTAACAATCATGTATGTCTCCCTGCACCAGGATGTCTGGATCTGGTTCCAACCAAGATCCTGATATGCTAGTTTCTATGATGCCCCCTCCTGAAGTGCAATCCGGGGCTAGGCACAAGAAGGCGCAGATGAAAAGCAAGAAGGCCAAGGAGAAGAAGATGAAGGGCAAGGAGACACATGTTCCTCATGACAGTCCTGCAATGTGCACACGTAGCAAGGAACAGCCTACACCTGAGTCCCCAGCAATGGCCACTAGAAGCAAAAGAAAGCTTTAAGTCTGATGTGATGTTTCTGTGATCCTTTGGTAATGAGGCCTGATGAACTTTTAAGGCTGTGTTATTTCAAGTTTCATGTGAACTTTCTGTGAACTTCAAGTAGAGAACTCCTTCAAGTATGGTTGTTATCTGTAAGCTTAGTTAAGTTGGATACCATATGTGAACTTCAACTCTGGTTGCTATGAATGTGAACTTTAAGTCTGTGCAAAACTAGCTGTGTTTTGGTTGAAATACTGACCACATAGCACTAGTTCATGGTCGCTTGTTAAGGCCATACAACACTAACATAATGCAGTGGCATTTGGCGCCAAAATTGGTTCTGGCGGCAAGAGTCCCCGCCTAAACCCAGTGGCATTGCTGGAAAGCAAAGTTTGGAGCCTGAATGCACTCAGGGGCAATACAGTCTTCTTCTATGGAATTTACGGACGTTAGAGGCTCAGATGACGGGAGTGCCATGCACAGAAGAGAAAACCTAAGTCAGGGACTTTGGCGTCTAAACGTGTTTTCCAGTGGTCCATGGAGAAAACAACCAACATTCAGTGGTTCATACGGAATTTTCTCCAAATTGTAGGCTCTTTGAATCTATTTCTTCGCAAATGGAAACCCTTAATAGTGCTATGAAAAACCAACTGACTTTTAATAAAATGTTAGAAACCCAGATAGCTCAGTTAGCCGCTTCTTTACCTCACGCTAATGTGGGAAAGCTTCTTAGCCAACCGAAACCTCCTCCCAAAGAGCACATAAATGCAGTCACCACCAAGGGTGGTAAGTCCATTCTACAGGACCCGCCACATCGTAACAATGCAGGTAAGGAGCAGGAAAAGACCACCCAAACTGAGAAGAAGGGAGACAATGAGACCCAACCTGGAACGGAGGAAAAGGCGCCACTGAAGTCACTCCCACATGAGTTCTACAACACAACGATGTTACCTATCCCACCACCAAACAAGAAAGCTGCCGCTGATGAACAATATAGTAAGTTTGTTGAGGTTATTAAGAAGCTATATGTCAATATTCCCCTGCTAGATGCCATGCAGGTACCTACATATGCAAAGTACTTAAAATACAACCTCAACCATAACAAACCTCTACCATCAACGGAAGTAGCGGGCACCTGACGGAGGAGTGTAGCGCAAGTATACTCAACAAACCTCCTCAGTAGAAAAAGGACCTAGGAAGTCCTACCATTCCATGCTCCATTGGGAACCAATTCTTCGATCAAGCCTTATGTGATCTTGGAGCCAGCGTCAGCGTTATGCCCAAAGTAGTTTTTGACAAATTAAATCACGCTACACTCACCCCCACTACGATGTTCCTGCAGCTTGTAGACTAGTCCATTCGACACCCTGTAGGGATTGCCAAGGATGTCCTAGTGAGAATCTAGAACTTCCTCGTCCTCGTGGACTTTGTGGTATTGGACATGGAAATTGATGCCAAGACGCCACTCATCCTTGGGCGACCGTTCTTGATCTCTGCGAATACAAGCATTGATGTTGGAGCTGGACAAGTCCATTTAAACATCAATGGTATGAGGGACACATTCGTCTTTAAACCAAAAGTGGAGCAGTGCAACCGAGTGAAGGCATTCAATTGCCAGAGCTAGATACCTGTGCCAGAAACCATCATCAGAGCAGACACATCAGACACAAGAGTGAAAAAGGCAAATCTCAAAAAGGCAAGCCCCAAACCCTAGGAACCAGGAGGCCAAACTCATATGGTACCAGGAGGCAAAGCTCCTGTGAGCAAGGTCGGTGCCTACAAGCAACCTACGACATCATCAGAAAGATGCTACATGAATCAGCACGCCCATGAGCCACCTACGACATCCCAAAAAGGGCGAGACATGAGTAAGTCAGCCAACGAGCCACCTTTGACATTATCAAAATGGCAAACAAAAATACCAACCGGCACCTTATATGTAAGTGCGCACAAAATCCCAGAAGGCGGCAAATGGTTCATCCTTGCCAAAAGGTAAATTTGGCATTATCATTCGCGGCATATTTATTTTCTGCCTTAGATTAATTTTCCTATTCCATGGCATACTTAAATTTTGTTCTCCCACATTTAGTTATATCTTATCTTTTTACTTTACTTTAAAAAATGAGAAGGATGGCCGGCCGACCATAGGTAAGCCGGCCGACCACCCCTCTTCCCCTTTTTGCAAAGCAAATGGCTGGCCGGCCACCATCTTTTCTACCCGACCCCTCTTTCTCCTTTTCCTTGTCTCCTCTTTGGCTTTGCCCCTCCTTTCGGTGCCCACCGACAAATCCAAGGGCCGCTCAGCCTCCTTCACTGGCTGCCCAGCCTCCACCATGGCTGGCCGGCCAAGGCACCGGCAGCCCAGGCTTCCCCTTTTCCTTTTTCTCCCGCCATCTCTTCTCTTTTCCTAATCACCGACCACCTTTCCCTTTTTCTTTTGCAAAGCAAAGCAGCCATGCGTACCGAAGAAATGACTACCACCTCCCTCTCTTCCTCACTCTTTCACGCACCTGCATGGTCGCCTGGCCCCGCCACCATGGTCGCCCGACCAAGGCACTGGCCGAAATCTACCTGTGTGCACCGTCCAAGCAACCTCAGCCGTGCATCTTCCTGCACCTGCACGATAATGCACATGTCTGCCCGGACCCTTGCCCCGACCAGCCAGCCAAAGGCTACGGCCGCTTGGCCACTCAGCTGGCTGCCCAGCCACCTCCCTCGCCCTTTTCCCATATAAATACTGCCCCTTTCTTCCTTGCTCTATGCACCTACCAACAGCACACCACCCTCACTTCTCCCCCTCTAATTATGTTACTTAGTAGCTAGTTAAGCTCTTTTGGTTAGCTAAAAATAATTTCCAAATAAAACCTTGTTAGCCAAATAAAATTTAGCTACTAGTCCCTCTCTATCTTGGCAAAAATGAGAACAGTTTGTGGTGGTGTCACGCCGTGCAAGGACGACTAACGCTCTAATGCTAATTTTATTCTATCATTTTTCCTTCGAGTAGTCGTTGCCTTGTGGTTTTGTAGGATGAAGAGCACGTTGAAAAGGGCAAGGAGTGCAATCAGCAAGATGGGTAACCATCTAAGGTTCCCGACCTCCTCTGGCTCTCAAGGCCAGAAGCCGCGGACAGTCTCCGACCAAGGGTCTTCCAACGTTGGATTGCCAGAAGGGAAGCGACATCATCCACAACAGACCGATGTTGCTACTCGACTCCCGCATACAGATGCGCGATCAGGATGAGGCTAAGGCATTGAGGCATCTCCACACAAAGCCCTACAGCCTCACCAAATGCTTCAACGAGACCCTCATGACAAGCATAGGTATGTTGGATGAATTTTATGAGGTCTTTATCATGGTAGGATGGGAGAACTTGGAGAAGGTACGTGAGGGAGGCATAGTACTCCTCACAAAGGAGTTTTTTATGACCCTCTGAGTTGAGACACTACACACGGGCACCACTGTCCGTTTTAGACACATCAACACTGAGAACGAGCTGACACTCTGTCAGTTCAACAACAGCTCTCGAGTTCTCACCATGCTGCTCCATAGCAGCCGAACCCGCAGGTTTTAATTCTGTAGAGTTCTGGGGGAACTAGCTGGGGATGATGCCACAAGGAAGAACAGCATCACAAAAAACAAGCACCTCACCATGCACTTCTTGGCATGATGGATTAACATGGTAGTCCTCCCCCGAGATGACACACGTTGCGTGACCGTGGAGGACTTCAAAATCTTCTATGCCATGTGGCGTAGGCAGAAATATGCACCCGTACTTAGCATGCTCTATCACTGGCTAAAGCTAGCTCGTGATGAGAACACTATCACAATCACATCATTTGTGACGAGGATTGCATCTGAGCTAGGGGTTCAGGCAAATGCCCGAATCACTTTCCTACCCCAAGACACACCTAACCTAGTCATAGAGAGCCACTTCATCTAGGCATATTTTCTGCGCAAGACCAAAAAAGGGAACCTCGTTATGACCTATAAGGGGTATGAGTATGAATTGCCCCTTCCACGCCGTTGTTCAAACTCTACTCCATAAACACATTATCCATGCCACTCCAAGCACCAAGGCACAGTGTCGCTGGGGTCATGACAAGAGCACAGAGGCGAGCAGCAGAAGAGCGCATGCGCAAAGCATAAGAAGATGCACAAGCTGCTCGAACTGGACTCATGTGGTTCAACACAGCTGTAGGACTATCCTAGCAAACTCAAGGTGATGACCAATCTTGTCACCACCAAGACAGGTCTTAGCATAGCTCATGGGAGCATAGCTCAACTACTGTACAACCTCAGCAGACAGAGCAGCATGGTGGAGGAGGAGCCTTCTATGGCTATGGTGCAGGTCCCTCTGCATCTACATGCTTCACAAATGACCCGCTAAGCTCCATCTTTGGGGCCATGAATATCCAAGGCCAATGCACAGCAGGGATGATCAACCAACTCCACCAAATCGATCAACGCACTCAGAACATCGAGCAACAGCAAGAAGAGCACTACAATCTCCTCCTTGAGACGAGGGCAACGATCAATGGCTCCTACCACCAGACCCAACAGTTCTACCAGTACCACGGGTACTACCCCGACAACCTTCATTGAAGCTTGGGGGGACCCAACTAACACTTGGGTATGTGCACTAGTCCTCCTGTCCTCTCCTATACCTTAGCTCCCCTGTTTTAGTCCCATGAGTTTCACCACTACCGTTCTACCGATTGAGAGCTAGCTTAGTAGTTGTTGTTTCTTTCCCATCTTTTTTTAGTTTGAATAAAAGTCAAAAGAAAATTCACATGAATAAAGTCTACATCCTAGTTTTTTTATGGAAATGATGAATAGTTGCTCTATCAAGTAGATTGTTTAATTCTTGCATGCAACTTATGCTTAGCCTAGTCCTATGATGGTGTATAAAAGAAGTAAACCAAAGTTGTACCATGTGGATGTCATTTGTGATAACAAGCCTAAGTTATTGTGAGATAATGATATGACTTAAAAATGAGATGACACTTTCTTGTTCTTAGTAGGATGAATGTCTCAGGTTTTTAATTCGAAAATGACAAAATAAAGCTCCCCTTGGGCAAAATTCCTACCATAGCCAAAAAAATGATTCAAATGTTCTAAACCGCTCAAAGAGCCACCTAGAAATGTTTTGAGCTTTGTCAAATTTTGAGTCTCATTGAGTAGAAATATCACCTTCTGTTGATAGCTGGAGAACAAAAGAAATAAATGCAAGTGATCCGTTTCGGACTTTGCATCCACCAAAATGTCTCCAAATACTTCTCATAATCCCTAAGCCTTCGAATTTCAAGGGGGAAAGGTATGGAGCTAAGAGAAAAATGTGTGCAAAGTCATGGCAAGAAGAAAAATATATGCGTGCAAAAGCACAACAAAAGGAAAAGCATGCAAGTCCAAGCATGGCAAAAATAAATAAAGGCTTCATACCCTCTCCAAGTCTATAAAAGGCTGCAAGGGATGAAAATCAGGAGGAGACTCATTTTTCCACCACTCATACTCCGGTGATCAATTAGAAGAAGTGATAGAGTATACTCTTTGGTCCAATCTTTGGCTCAGCAAAATAAACATTCTAATTATGCTACAGTCTCCCCACCTAAGCTCCACAAAGGCCTTAGTGTAGGGAAGAATTGGCCAAACTCATGGCCATTGGTAACGAAACACATCTGAGCGATCGAGAGTATCCTTCGGGAAGCTCCTTTTGTTTTGAAAATTTTGAAACTACCTAAGAAGAACATCCAAAAAGAACATGTTTGAGTTACTCCAGCAATAAAGTCATTCTATCTTTCAACCGTCCAAGGCAAGGTAAGCAAAAAGTTGCACCACAGGTATTACATGAGGTGTACTCTCATTATTTCACTAATTGGGGCAAAAGCCGAGTGTTGAGTAGCATATAAGAATTTTCTTTCAACTTTTACATTGCAACAACTCCTGATCCATGCCTTGTCTTACCTTTGCTCAAGGATGAGCAAAAGTTTAAGCTTGGGGGTGTTTATGGTCATTATTTCATGATTTCAACCGTCAACTATTTTTGAAATAAAGCAAGGCATGTCACATTACTGGACTAACCCTTCGCTATAACGAGTCCCATGAGTTTCGTACAAATATTTGAGTGTAGGTATGAAATACACATGAAAACAAGGCAAATTGGTGAGGAAACGGACTCTGGCAGCCAATGGGCACTGGGGCATGGCCGTTCGGCCATAGGCAGGCCGGCCATCCCTCAGCAGGCGTAGGCAAACCAGCATGGCGACTCGGCCATCCAACCGAGCCCAAACGTCTCCACTCTGACCCTGAATGCAAGAACAACATGTCAAATGTACAAACTCAAGTGTGGGCCAAGTTCCCAACATGACAAGTACCGAAAGGCTGCCATGTCATTGACCCACTCCCATGGATTGATGAAATCAGCAATCCAAGTGACTTGAAATCCAATGGCCCAATAAGAAACACAATCCAAATCCAACGATCCACAAGAGAAACACACTAAAATAACTGCCAACCGCCATCCAAGAGGCATGCAAGATGTTGGATCGCCAAAGTCAGCAAATCCAATGGCCGTCCGGCCATGAGCATGGCCGTCCAGTCATCACACAGCCCCATTTTGCACGTGCATCAACTAATTCAACCGCCAACCGACATGGGGAGTCAATCTCATTCGAAGGAATGCAAGGGTCAGTGGATCCTATGGCCGCCCAGTCATAGGGGTGGCCGCCCGGCCATACTGATGGCTACTCGGACATCCATGTGGCAGCCCGACCACCGACTTACTCCCCCCACCGATCTATGCTACCTACAAATACCCCCTCACTTGGTTGGACTATAAATAGACCCCTGGAGTGCACTTCCAATGTGTGGAGAAGTTGAGAGAGCTACATTCTACCATAGAGTATGACATTCCTTTCTTAGTAGTTAGGGTAGTCCGCAGAGTTCTCAGAGATATCTTCGAGTTTGTGATAAAGTCGCCTGTATCTTTTTACCTTTGTCATCTCCAGTATAATATATTTACTTTACTCTATTTCTATCTCTTGCAAGTGTGGTGTACCTTTCTTTGCATACTTGCTTGGCTTGGGCTATGGTTCCTTTGGTTATTCAAGTCTTGTTATTCTTGCCGGTGCTATAATCCCACCTATACGCTAGGCTCTGGTTAGATCCTCTCCTCTGATCAAGGACAATCTATTATTACTCAAGCATTGCTCGAGTACGTTTACAGTGTGCCATCCTCTCCACGCAGATTTGCTTAGTAGCCCCACTCTGTGACAGCATGTGGTGTGCCTGTGTATCCTAGGCCCAGTCGTTTGGGAGACCCGTAGGCATTAGATTGGCTCTCTTTCGGTGGCCAACTATCTACCCCCTGGCTCCTCGAGGGCGTTAGAATTTCACTCGACGGGAGACCCTAACTTGTTTACTTGAATCTCTTTTGTTAGTCACAATATAGTCTTTTCAGCCAACTAGAATAGAGTTTGGAAACTTTATCTTGCTTGTTGTCCTCCCAGGAAACTATAACTTTCTATATATATCTTTGGAAGTTTAGTTACTTCTTCACGATACACCTATATTTTATTGGCTTACCCATGTCTAAATTACTAGTCGATATATTTACTTAAGTTACAAAGTATTTGATCTGAGTTTATCCAATTATACTCTCTTGCCTACCACTTCCCTATGGAAATTTACAATACCTTGGAATACACCGAGTGAAAGGCTACAGCGGTCTCGGTGCGCTTGCAGAGTAAAATCTGTTTAGGCTAAGAGACACCAACATTGCCTCAGAAAACCGACGAGGGTGTCGCCCCGAGGTGGGGGCGCACGAGGAGCCGAGGATCGCGCTATTGCTATGCTCATCTCTCGGGTAGCGGCTCCGGTCGGTCTCTTGCTGGAGAGCTCACCAGTGACCAGTTGGTCGGGTGGGGTATCTCTTGCTAATAGATAGGTATAGAATGCAAACTCCCGATGATGATGTCAGCAATGGCACATGATGGAAACACGGAGATTTTTTACTAAGGTTCGGGGAGGCCAATGTGCCCTCCCACCGCCTGCTCCTCGTTAGGCGCCCCCATAGGCTTTGCTCTCACCTAGTCCTTAAAGGAATACGGCCTCAACCACGCAAGGGTGGAGGATGCCAAAGTGACTTCTGTGGCAGTCAAGCAACCCACATGAGCCCTTTTTCTTGTGTAGTTTTGGACTACGGCCTCACCCACCCAAGGGTAGAGGATTGTCGGGGTTGTTTAGGTCTTCCAAGTCCTTCTTGCAGAGCTACCCCACCGTCTCCACTATATGAAGCTTTGGCCAACGTTCCGAGGGCCTTCCTCCCTCTCACAAGTAAGGTGGCAGCCACTCCACACTCCAAAGGATCTCGCAAGACTTACAAGCCCCACACTTACAAAGCATAAACGTGCATGTAGGCACAGGTGATAGGCAACAAGGCCTAAGAAAAGATGCACTAAGCACTAGCTATGCCGGGTAGTGTCTAGCTATGCTCTAGTGAATGGTTGGGCTCATGAAATGTGTTCCTATACTTCAAATGGGCACAGAGAATGTGTCTCAACACTACAATGAGCTCAAGAGTCACCAACCATGATGTGGAGGCCGGCCAAGGGGGTATATATAGGCCACACCTCCAAACTAGCCGTTGGGAGCAATCTTCCCTTTTCTACGCAACCACTGGACCGTCCGGTGCGTGTAGTTGGCTAGCCGTTGGAGGCGACCGTTGGACTAACATTCGACCGTTGAGGCCACTGGACCATCCGGTGCTGCACCACCAGACCATCCGGTGCGTTTTGGTACCCCAAGTCCATCTCTTGCATCTTGGGACTTAAGCAAAAACACTTGTACACACATTTGTCCCAAACGATATGTGTTGTCAACTCAACCACCAAAATCACATTAGGGAACTAAGCACAAGGCTTAGGGCCCATTTTCCTTACATTCTCCCCCTTTTTGGTGATTGATGATAACACGACCAAGCAAGCAATAAATAATACCAAGGATGCAATGCAAAGGCAAGATCAAAGGATGCTAATTGAAATATGCAATGATACCAAATGAAGCAAATGAAGTTTCATTCCAAAATGATTGAAAGAATTTTCTCATGTCTTGCCCTTGCCATGATCTTGTCCCCTTCTTGTGGTCAATGGACATAAGGCTTCCCTTACTCCAATGCCACTTCTCCCTTTTTCTTGGACCATTGCCTTGATCATGATCTTCGTTTCTCCCTCATTGTTGTTGATCATGCGGCAACCCCCTTTGGTCCTTTTTTATCTTTCCTTTCTGGTTCATGTTCAACTCCTTGCTAGCTTGCTTGGGTCCACAATTTCTCCCCCTTTGGATTCAAACACCAAAAAGGAAAGCATTAAAAGCACACAGGAGAGTCCCACATACTATGATCCTTAAGATATGGAAGTCAAATGAATCAAAATACATGAGACTCGCATAACATAGGCTAAACTCTCCCTAAAAGAGTGCATACATAAGATGGTAGACAAACCATATGCACAACTAGCCAATTAAGACATAAGGGAGCTTAAATTATATTATGCATGGAGGTAGCTATAAATAATTTAAAAGCACACTAATGGAAGGTGTTACAAAGTTGAAGCCCATTTTCCTTTAACTTCATGCATACCTCCGGGGACATGTGTGAGACTACACACATGATAAACTTGAAAACATTGTTAGTCTCAAAGTAACACATACCATAGGATAGGCTACCCCTAAAAGTGTGCATACAAGCTTTGAATTGCTTGTGAGAGACATGCACTAGACAATCAAGTCCAATTGAGGATCTCACCTTATGATTTGGACTTTGCACAAAAGATAAGAAGTAAAACTAGTGCCAACTACCTAAACTAAGAAACCATGTAGGTTGCTCATGGGTTAGAGTGAGACACAAGCAGCCTACCATAAGATAGACGAGGCATGCAATACTTGAATTTAAATATGCTCATGCAAAGCCTAGGCAAAATAGGGCAACTAGATGCTAAAGGAAATACCAAAAGGAAACAAACCTAGCTACCACACATATGGAGGACTTGGGTATGAGATGAGCTTCATCACTTGGCTTTTTAACTTGTTACTTTTTATCCACTTTTTATCCAAATGTAGCCAAGTCTCCATGTCCTCTTTAACCCTTACGGCTCTACATTGCTTTGGGAGTGACGGTCTTATTTTGTTTTCCCTCTCTCTTCTTGGCATCCCCTTTATTCTTTGGCCTACACATGTAGGACTTGTGGCCTTCTTTATTGCAAAGGAAGCACACCATGGTTTGACTCTCCCCAAGCTTCTTCACCACCTTGGGGCAGTTATCTTGAGGAGGTTGGGTTTGCCCCTTTTGACCTTTAGCTTTTCCACATCCTTCATGAGGCGATCGACCTATTGCTTAAGCACCAAATTTTCCATTGTAACCTCCTCTTTGCAAGTTTCTTCATACCAACTAACAAATGGCTTGCAAAGGGGTGAGTTAGGTTTATCAATTAAATCAAAGCAAGAGGTAGAAGCATCCATTTTAGATTTTTCAAAAGAATATGTGGATGCATGAGCTGAAGTAGCTTTTAATTCAAGAGCCTCAATTTTCTTAGTTAGCTCATCATTATGGTCAACAACCATATCAAACTTAAGCACCAATCCTTCATAATTGGTTGATGAGCTAGCCAATTGAGCTTTAAGACTCTTGTTTTTGCATCTTAAATCATCTATAGATACTTGTTCACAGACAAGGGAAGCAAGCTCATCATATGAGGGGGCATCATTATCACTTACATCGTTTCATTTTTACCATTGGCCATGAGGCATATGTGTGATGTAGAGGATGATTTGTGTGAAGTGGACCTGTGGGAGTGCTTCTTGTGACGATCTTCATCACTCGAAACATCAACCCACTCACCAATGCTTGTGAGCGCCTTGTGCCTCTCTCTTCTCTCTTTTTCCTTCTTCTTGAGCTTATGCCTCTTCTTCTTTTTCTCCTTGGCAAGAATGGGACATGAGTCTGCAAAGTCACCCTTCTCACCACAACCAAAACAACCACATTTCCTTTCCTTTTTCCTTTGGCGGTTACACTCAATGTCCTCAATGGTGATTGGGATGCCCTTGGAGTTGAGCTTCTTCAATGCTTTGTCCATCCTCTTGATCAACATTGCAATCTCTTCATCATCGAAGGAGGAGGAGCATTGGGCTTGTCTCTTTCTTGTTCTTGCTCTTCTTCATCTTTTTCTTTTCAGCATGAATGGTGAGTGCAAGTGACTTAGATGAAGAGGTGTCTTGGCCAATCCCTTGGTAGTGCTCAAATGCAATAATCTTGCGAAGAACCTTGGTGGGCGTCACGTTGCTCATGTCTTGGTTGAAAAGATAGGTGATGATGCTTGCATATTTTTCATGTGAAAACACTCTTCGATGATCTTCCTTGAGACATCGGCATCGCTTAACTTGGTGTCACCTATTGAATTGAACTCATTGACAATAACATTTAGGCGTGAGTACATGTCATTAGCCAATCCATTAGGAAGCATTCTAAAAGAATTCAAAGCACTTATAACCAAGGCAAGCTTTTGCTCCTTGACATCACTAGAGCCATCATGGAGTGCTTGGAGCTTTTGCCAAATCTCATGAGTGCTCGAGAGGCTATATACTCTATTAAATACATCAATGCTCAAAGCCCTTTACAAAGCATTGTGAGAAATGAGATTGAATTGTATTTCTTTCTCATCGGCTTTTGTCGGTTTTTCCGGCCGAGAGAGGGGTTTTGCTCCTTCCTTCGTTGCTCTCTAAACATCCAACCCTATGGCCTCTACATAACTAGCCATTATAACACACCAATAGGGGTAGTTCGGGTCGTCAAAGCTGTAATACTCCGTATTTTAAATACTTAAGTGCATTTGCAATTTACCCTAATTTTCTTTTAAAAATTTCATTCAAATTTAAATTTGAGGCCTTTTTAAAAATTTGGAGTTTTCCAGGGGCAAAAATGTGAAAGGGTAGTTTAAATTAAGCCCTTCCACTTTTGTATTTGGACCCCTGTCGAAAAATGTCAAAATCTAGGGTTAAAAATGAAAAGGGTAAAAGTAAAAAAAAAGAAAAAGAAAACGGGGGGAAGCCCCGCGGGCCAGCTGGCCAGCCCGCGGCCACGCGCCCGCTGGGCGAAACCCAGCCGGGGGCGGCGGCCCGCGTGGCGGCCAGCCCAGCCACCACCCGCGCCCCCTGTCAGGCGGCGCTGACAGGTGGGACCGCGAGGGGCGGGGTCTTCTTCCCCGCCGCGTCGCGCGGGGAGCGGCACTCCCCCGCTCCCGCGCCGCGCCGTGCCCCCAGCCCCGCGCCGTCGCTGCCGCCTCCACCCCACTCCTCCCCCTCTATGCCACGCCGAGCGCCGGCCCGAGCTCGGAGCCCGCATGGCGCCGTGGCCACCGCAGCGTCGCCGCCGCGGTCCCCACGCGCGGGTACCCCTAGGGTTCCCGCCGGCGCGCGCATCGGGTGCGCGCGGCCCCCGCGCAGTAGAAGGTAGGTCGCCGCGGGCACCACCGCCGCTGCGAGGCTACCTCGCCGGCGCGTTGCGCCGGCGGGCGGCGACCGCACAACAAAGAGAAAGGGGGAAAGAAGGGGAAAAGGGGAGGGAAAGAGAGAGGAGCTCGCGCCGCGCTCGTGGCCACTGCCTGGGCCACGCCTTAGGTGAGGCAGGCCGCCGGCCCACTCCGGGCCGGGCCAGGCCGAAAGGGGAACCCAGGCGATTTTTGGAGGAGGAAATTAGAACTTTTTTCTTTCTTCTTTTTGTGGGCTGGGCCGAATTTCAACAGTAATTCTGTTTTTCTTTTTCCTTTTAAATTTAAATTGTTTATCTATTTTGCTTTAATGTAATATGTTTAATTTAATTAGAAAAATTATTTATTAATTCATAAAAATAATTTGGTAATTCCAAAAAGAAAGTAAATTAGAGTTTATATATTTTAAAAATTTTAGCCTTTATTTAAAAATGCAGAAAAATTCATAAAGTGCATTAAAAATAGAAAATTAATTCAAAAATCCTTTTTAATTATTCAAAAATTCCTAGAAAATTCATTTGAGCTTTAAAAATTATTTAAAAATAATTAAAAATATCTGGTAATTCATTTAAAGCTTAGGACAATTATCTTCATTCGAAAAATATTCATGTTTAACCCCAACCACCCTTTTTCTTTAGAAAATTGTACATTTTACTTTTTCAACAGGTTGATCATCCTCATATTTTTTTAAAACTCCTGCATGTCATCTACTTAGGCACGTTGGTCCCACCACTTCCCGTTGAAGAGTCTTCCACTGCAACGGAAAATCCGGAAGCCGGTGCGACCGAGGCACCCTTCATACCTGCAGGAGGAGACTCTGAGTCACCGACAGAGGCCGATCCTATGACTCAAGGCAAGCCTCGGTGCATTACCCAGTTTCCTTAAATTCTTAATTTAAATCAGAGTTATGCTTGTGCATTAGAGTTAGGAATTGATTGAAACCCTAGAGCATGATGACTCATTACCCAGCATATAATCCTATGGTCAGTAGATGGCTTAGGTGGCAAAGGCCTAGGAAGGAAATCTTCTACAGCAAGTTATTGGTCAAGAATAAGAAGTTTGTTAATAAATTGACAGGCATGCGGCGGGATCAGTTTCGCTTTCGTACTTTACATGTTATGATTATTTGCTATGGACCCTGATCCTGCCTGTGTCGCATAAGGCCTTCCGATGTGTGGCCTGGTTGGGCCGAACGCGCCTCATTCACTTACCGTCCTTAACGGGCTCCGGTAAGCCTTTCGTCCTGTTGTACCTAAGCGCGGAACTAGACAAGACCAACTGGAAGGAGGAGGTTGGGCGGGTGTCGAAGGACTGACACCCGGGTTCAGTGAGGATGGTTCCGGCTAGGTGGCACTGGATGTTGGGTTGTCGTATGTGGGGTCGATGTACACCCATATGACGGGTGTCTGAGTATCCCTCTCGAGAGGTGGAAAACCGATTCGAATCGTCTGTGGCTTGCCGGTTGTAAGCTGCCTGATCGCGACCAACATCGTAGTAAGAGAATTGATCTTGTTAATGATGAAAGCTTGACAACATGTTTGTCTTGGTGGGTCCTGGTGGGTTAGTAGAGTAGGAATAACTTAGCATGATCAGGTAATAACTAAAAGGGTGAACTAAAGTCTAAAGCTAAGGACTTACTATTAGGCCTGCCGCAGTGTGAGTTGACCTAATCACCCCGGCCTTGAGTTAGGAAGTCGGGTTTCGACCCAGTGGTCGGGTAAGTCTTGCTGAGTAACTAGTACTCAGGCTTCTTGCCTATGCTTTTTTTTCAGGTGCAGATTACACGTGGTTTGAATGGGACCCTTATCTGAATCCTCCTTTCTTCTGATCTAAGCTTGGCTACAATTGAAGCAGTTAGATGTGTGCGTGAGTTGAAGGAACATGGGAACTATGCTACTTTTGTTTAAATGGCTGAAGAACTTATCAGCCGGAATGTAATAAGTATCAAACCTTATGTGTAATATTTTAACTTGTGTAATAAATGTGATGTGTATGTTGTAACCTGTGGACTCCTTCGAGAGTCGCCCCAAAAATCAAGCTCGCTCCGGATGGGAAGGCCAAGTCAGGATACCTATATCCTGAGGGACTACCGAGGTTAGTCCGGATCTGGTGTTTAAGCACTAAATCCGGGTTAATCTGGGCGGTTCTGCCACAAAAGTGAGGAGCACTATCGGTACTCATCCTTCCAATCTAAGATGTCTCAAGTACTCAATCCGGCGGTGAAGCCAAATGTCCAAATATGAGTTGCGAGCTCTAATGACAATAAAATGGACTTGATTGAGTGGCCTGGCTCTGATACCAATTGAAGGTTGGACCGATGCCTAAGAGGGGGTGAATTAGGATTTCTAAGGCTCCTAAAAACTACAACTACTAAGCAAAACCTTTGCAAGATAAATCTAGCTATGTGCACTAAAGTTTTGCTAAGTGTTGCTAAATCTACCGTGCTCAAGTCTTGCAACCTAGTTCCACCTCGTAACTAACCTATCAAGCTAGTTTAGGAACGTAAGCACACAATTGCAAGAATATAAATGCGGAAGCTAAAAGACAGGTAGAGAATGCAAACTCCCGATGACGATGTCGGCGATGTCACACGATGGAAACACAGAGATTTTTCCCAAGATTCGGGGAGGCCAGCGTGCCCCCTCACCCCCTACTACTTGTTAGGCGCCCCCACAAGCTTTGCTCTCGCGTAGTCCTTAAAGGAATACGGCCTCGCCCATGCAAGGGTGGAAGATGGCAAAGTAACTTCCGCAGAAGTCAAGCAACCCCGGTCAGGTCTCCGGATATCCCCGGTACACACCCACACGAGCCCTTCTCTCACATAGTCTTGGACTACGGCCTCACCCATGCAAGGGTACAGGATTGTTAGGGCTATTGGGGTCTTTCGAGTCCTTCTCGTGGAGCCACCATGCCGTATCCACTATGGGAAGCTTTGGCCAACGTGCTGAGGGCCTTTCTCCCTCTCACAACTAAGGTGGCGGCCACTCCACACGCCAGAGGGTCTCACAAGACTTACAAGCCCCACACTTACAAAGGATAACGTGCACGTAGGCACTAGTGATAGACAACAAGGCCTAAGCAAAGATGCACTAAGCACTAGCTATGTCGGGATGTGTCTAGCTATGCTCTAGTGACGGTTGGGCTCACGAAATGTGTTCCTACGCTTCAAATTGGCATGGAGAACGTGTCTCAACACTACAATGAGCTCAGGAGTCAGCAACCATGAAGTGGAGACTGGCCAAGGGGGTATATATAGGCCACACCTCCAAACTAGCCGTTGGGAGCAATATTCCCTTTTCTGCACGACCATCGGACCGTCCGGTGGTGACACCACTAGACCGTCTAGTGCATGTAGTTGGCTAGCCATTAGAGTCGACCGTTGGACTGGAATTCGACCGTTGAGACCACCGGACCGTCCGATGCGTGTTGGAGCCCGGTCTTCAAGCTTGTAGTGCTCCCTGTCCAAAACGTCCGGTGGTACCACCGGACCTTTCGGTGCTTGAGCACTAGACCATCAGGTGTGTGTAAATGCCGGGACATGGTCGTCTTCATCTCCGCTACCCAAAATGTCCGGTGCGTGTAAATGCATCGAGTCTTGAATCTTCAACTTCAGGGCTTGTACAATTCACTGGACCGTCCGGTGGGCCACCACCGGACTGTCTAGTGCCTGAAAAATCCGCTTCACGCTTCCGATGTTTGATGGCTTGGGTATTCTCTTATGTCTTTTAGGTCCTCTTTTGAGGTGTTGGTACCCCAAGTCCATCTCTTGCACCGTGAGACTTAAGCAAAAACACTTGTACACACATAGTCCCAAATGGTACGTGTTGTCAACTCAACCACCAAAATCACATTAGGGAGCTAAGCACAAGGTTAGAGCCCATTTTCCTAACAGAGAAAACTGTTGTTGCGAACGTATGTTGTCATCTCATTACGTAGAACATGGGTACATATTTATAGTTCGGAGACTTGGACAACAAGACCGACTCGTCCTAAAACAAAAACCTAACTCAACTGGGCTAATCCTAATTTGACTCGAAAATAAGATACATGGCCCATCGGCGTTTCAATCGTCTTTTCCTTGAACGATTAACCATATCCCACCAGCCGATCTGGTCTCCTATGGATCAGTTGACTCGATCCGTTTTGCCAATCTGGCTCATACATCAATCAACTAAATTCTGGTGATAATACTGCATGAGATGCATGAAGATAAAGCACACATATGCAACAAGCAAATTTATAGTTAGACAGACAATGATTGATAATCTACTTAAACAGACATAGAGCAAGCATACACTCAAACCATTATTTTGAGTACTGATAGCAAGGTAAATGACAATTTAGTTAAGCAAGGAGTACTTTTGAGTACACAAAGCAAACATATACTTATACAATCCTGCAGTAACTCATTTGGTTATCGATTATAAATAAGGCATGTAGAAACTATTGTAAAGACCTTAACTAGGAAAGAGCCGACACCTAGTTGTTTAGTTATCCAACTACAAGATTTATGTAGAAAGTGTGTGTTACATGGTGATATAGTAATTTAACTATGCCAAATAACATATACAAGAAATCACATGTTCACATGTGAGCACACGTTAACATCCATGTTTCATTTTCTTTATTTTTAAGCTCACTTAAGTAACTACTTGCAGACTACTGATTAAATAGCATCCAAAATGTATGAAAACTCACATAATCATATCTGTACAGTAACATGGCTGCAGGTATTTTGGTGGAATTTTTAGAACACAATAAAGACCAATTTTCTAATAAGTTGTTTATATCCTCATAACATTTACCATTTTCAAATTATGTAGCAAACAGCAAGCAAAGCACATGTTAATTTGACACGAGGTTATACTAAGCCAAGTCTACACAATATAATTTCTGTAGAATTGTATGCACAAGATTTGTGTAGCATGTATTCTCATATTCATAAAATATACTAAACATAAGCTTAGGGATAGTTTTATCATTTACTAACACAAACTAGGGTTACAAAAAATTACAGGCAGTCACATATATTATAATACACCCACTGCTCAAGTTTTGTAATTTTTGAAGCTCATTTATTCTACTTTTGCTAATAAAAGATTAAAACAATGTATGCACAAAAGTGACAGCAAAATAGTCATTTCACAGTACAAGACCTAATCTACTGCATAGATCTACTCATAAGAAATCCAACAAAACAAGTTTCACCGTTTTATCATTTTTCTATGATTTGTTATCGGATTTCAAAGTTTAAACTCACTTTAAACCTAGACAAACTATACTTCAACTGCCCAGGGGCTTAATTCCAAATAACTCTATACGGCAGGGGCCTGCATAGAAGATAGACAATACTCAATGTATAGTACTCAAAATCTCATACGTGAATACCAAAATCTGCAAGGGGTAATATGCAAAACCATCATTCTTCTACCTCTCCTTTCTTCCTCCTCGGGCCGACGTGCAGAGATGGGGAAACGCAGGCTATGCCGGCGCCGTGGGGCAATGGAGTAGCCGGAGGAGGCTCGGGGAAGATGTTCCCAGCCCTCGCGCTTATTTGCCCCCAGATCTCGTCGTGCTCGGCGGCCAGGGTTGGCGGGGAACGCCCGTGAACCGAGCACCGGCCATGGCGCATAGAGGTGGCGGTGCCGGCGTCGATCGGGCGGCACCGGCGAAGGTAGGGGGCGTGTATGGCCGCACCAGATGCACGTGAGTGTGGTGAACCCTGCTGAGGTAGTTGGGAGTCGGGGGAGGCACCGGTGATGGTGTCCCACGGTGATGAACCGGGGTGAAGGGAGCGGCGCGGGTGGCGCACGTAGGGAGGCCGCTTGGGGTGATGCCGGTGGCCGAAACTTGGGGGTTTGGCGGAGTGGAGCAGGGCAAGCCCGATGTGCGCCCTAGACAGAGGAGGAGAAGCCGAGAATGGTGGCGCCATGGAGCTCGAGCTCTATGGCCATGGCGGCTGCGCATGGAAGATGGTTGGGAAGGGAGTAGTCGACGCCTATTTCATGGGGAAAATGGAGAGGGAGGTGTGGCGATGCGGATGCATTCCCCGAACGAGCGGAAGAAGGCTGGAGGTGATGCACGGGCGAGCTTGAGCCGGCCGGCTCCCATGGCGGGCCGCAACGGCGTCCGCGAGAGCAAGGCTGGGAGAGGCACAGTGGAGCGAGGAGGTGAGTGAGACACAGAGCGGCGCGGCCTCCACTTCCTTATGGCCGAAGGAAGTCAGGGTGGAGGACAGGGCGAGAGGCGAGGCCGGCCGTCGGCAGGCGGTGATGGGCGCGTGGCAAGCGCTGTGGGCAGCGGTGGTGGCTGCTGGTTGGGGGAGAAGGACAGTGGCGGGGCCCATAGGGAAAATAAATTTCGAAATTACAAAAATGGTTGGTTGACTGCTGAACACTTGTTGGAATTTCGCATTTTGAATCACTTAAAGGCCGAATAAGGATAAAGTAAAATTACGAGAAATTTTCTAAACTCTTCACTCTACAGATTTGTTATAAACATTAATGCCATGTGCTATAGTAAATTTTGGTTTAAATTTGAATTGAGTTAACTAACCCAAGTTTGACCAAGATCTAATACAAACTTAAAAATTCCTAAAGTCCATTTTATGGACATTTTCATATAAAGTGGATTATACCATTGTTGTTCAGATTTTCTTGAGACCTACAACTTTTGAATAAAAGATTTTGCATGATAAAGACTTTCATCATCGAATTTTGAATTTACTAACCGGGTCAAGTTTATCTAGATTTGCTAGTTTAACAGAAATCAACCCGAAACTCTATTTAAACTTTTCTGTATGTAACAACACATAATACCAAAGTTTTTCACCATAAAATTTTCTACAGGTTTGGTATAGAGAGATTCATCTATATCACAACAGAATTCGAATACAAGCACAAATATGTTCTAAGGTCAGGTGAAACTGTAGTTTCAATTTTTGTGGTGTCTTTCTAGTTTCAAACTTTTGAAGTACCAAATGAAGTCCAATTAATTCAAGATCAGATGATTTTGAAAGGTGATAAGTTTAATTTCATTTCACAGAAAGGAAAATTTTGAAATGGTAGAGTCAAATCAAAAGGAATTTCAGAATCAATTTTGGGTCAAGACGCCTTTGTCACCTTTCAAAATGAACATTGCCTGGATTCATTTCAAACTTTTAATCCTCCTATCAATTGATTTTTGGATGGTCACAATAGCAAAGTTGAAGGAAACCTCTTAAACTAAAACTTTTGTATTTGATGTATCGCATAAAAGCTTATGGATTTTGAATTCTCAACCAAACAAAGCAAGGTTTTTGTGTATTCGAATAGAAAATTTTGACTTAGTGATTTCTTTACCTAGCACTCATTCCTCTCTATAAGCATGATTTAGTCCTAATTCATTATTAGCTTGTGTCCAACTATGTGTTAACGTCTTTGAGATGCCAGGGGCATCACAGTTTTGGCGAGACCATGGTTTTCAAAACTGTGTTTAGATACCAAACACTTTTTTGGCTCAATATTACATTATTTTTCATCACCATGGTACCTAAACAGGCCGAGTAGTACTAGTGAAATACCTCGCGCGTTGTTGTGGGACTAAGTTGTTCAATCCTATGGTGATTTGAGACTCATGATAGGACATATGATGCACCATTGGTAGACTCTTAATGAAGTTGGATAAGGTGTAAAGAAGGCAAAATGTTGAAACGAATTTGAATGAAAAGAATACCAGAGAAGCAAGTGTACGAGTTAACTGTACTTTATGGCACTTTACAATCTGAGCTAGAAACTAATGGCAGGTTTGTACATTTCTAAATGTAAGCATAGATGTGAATGGTGAAAGCATGCACTATTTATCAATAGGGATGCCCCATTAGTATGAACCTGTTTAATTTTATGTGTGTCCAAAAAGCTGCACAAAATTTCATTTCCTTTTAACACAAACTAAGTAGTGTACCTCAGAAAATCTTGAATTGACCTCTACTGATATTTCATTTTAATTACCAGATAAATTGAGTCTAACAATAACCACGACATGATGTACCAAAAAATATAATACACCTCGTGACTATATTTAGTGTAGTTGATGTATGTGTATAGGGCCTTTTACTCTTGAAGAAAAGGATAATTGAATGTGTATGTGTATTACTTCCAACCTTGCATGGACTATGCTTTCCATTGGGTTATCCAAACAAAGAATCTGCGTTAGTACAGTGAGATGGTGAAGGTGCCACTGTGATGAAACAGAAAAAATGGGCAGACCTCTGAGGTCATCAACGATGCTAGCCTGGGGCGCAGCCAGTGCAGCGCTGGCCTGCTGCGGCAGGGCCTGTGGAAGGTGATCGCTGAGTGCGACCGCAAGGACCATTGACCAACGTCCTCTCGGACAGCGAGGTGTGCAGCATTACCAGAAGCTTCACACCACACGCTCCGCAGTCCGCAATACTGCATTTATAGGAAGGAGTTCGGGGATTGGACGGAAGGGGAACGGTTGGCCTGGGAGGAAACGATGAAGCAAGAACGGTCGTTCCATGGCTTTTGCACTTCTACCCGTCCACGTTCTTCTATAGCTTGTCGGTTTGGTCGAGCGTGGCATGGTGCCGTGCCAGAGAGCTGGAGAATCGGTGGAAGATAGGATCAAAGAAATAGACGTGGAGCAATGGCAGGCAAAACGACTCAACGCCAGGTGTTTGGCAGGCGCCAGGATCTTTGCGGTCAGGTGCACGGAGAAGACCGGGAGACAGGTCGATGAATTAAAGTCGTGTGTTTGGCTGATTCTATGGCTGAAACTAAGGGGATTAAAGTCATAGGTGTCTCTTGGGATGGTTCCAAGGCTGAAACCAAGGGATTCTCCGTACTCCTATCTCAATTATTATTTCAATTATTTTTCTCTTTATTTACAGTGTAGAATAATACCATAATAATGTTTAGAAGATCCTACATAGGGATGGGATCAGTTAGCTTCAGCCTAATAACGTAGATAGTCTGTACGTCCAAAAGAAATATATTAAATATCATATAGTTGGTATGGGTTAGGCTGTCTCCAATAGGACACTTCATTCTAATCCCTCAAATCCTACTCCTCTCTGTAAATCATCTCTGTAAATCATGTCAGCAAAAATGTAAAAACAATACCGCTAGGGTGTTTCAAGTCACCCGTTCACAGCCGTGAAACTGCCACTGTGCCAGAGGCTCCTCTACGTAGCCCCAATCCTATCACACATTTACACTAGGAGCAATTAAGAGATTCCAAGCGTGAGGGAGAAATCTAAGGGCATCTTTCATTCATTAATCCCTCCGTACTATATTATAGTAACTATACTCATCTCCATTTTTTCTTGAATTTTATGTTAAAATATTCTAGCACAGGAGGAAGGACCTAAAGAAATGAGAGAGAAAAGAAAACACAGAAAAAAAATTACACCTAGCTAGAAACACATTGCATAGCGCATCCAACCCCTTGCAAGCAAATGCAGCAAGAATCCAGGGATCTGAGTCCCTGCACCTGGTGATGCTCTCGCACCCCCGGATGTAGGGGTTGGCGGTGGTCGAGATCCTGCAGTTGTAGTACGGCAATCCGGTCTTGGAGCACGACACCACGTCACCCCTCAGGGCGTCGTAGCTGATGTACCACCGGCCGAGGGTCGCCTCCCACAGCAGCCGCCGATGTGCCTCCGACTCCATCTCCAACTCCGCCTCCATGCCTATGCCGGTGAAGTGGGCTCCACTCCCATGGAGGACGAGCAGCAGCAGGATGAGTGACGCTGCTGCCCATGCCCATGAGAGCAACATCACCTTGGTGGTTGCCGGCATTGTGGAGGAGACTGACTGAGATCTCTCTATCTTCCTTGTTCAGAGTGCCAAGGAGTTTATTGCTCTCTCGCAGTCTCGCTCTCTGCTCTTCTCTCTACTGTATATTTGCTGTTTTCTTATGGAGGCCCCTCTCCCTGTCCTGTGAGTCTGTGAGAAGGGTGGCCTTACATGTGGTGCCGGACAGCCACTTGTAGGCAACTGCAAGTGTGTTCAACTGTGTGGTGGAGGAAATACTTTTATTGAAAAGGAAGGTTTTCTTAATTTTAAGCACATTACCTCAAGTTGATATGAGTCTTTGAAATTGCTTCCAGGTTTCCAGCTTCTGCTTATCAAGAAGCACACAGCATACAGATAAGATATCACGCCCACTCCAGTGACGATCAATCCGATGACTAGATCGCCACCCATGAGCTAAAAAAAATCATTTGTCACATGCGCCAAGAATCATGTAGCCTCCACAGCCGTAGCTTGCTAGTCCACCTTCTGCAGCACCGCCCATGTACGAAGCCAATGGGAAATTGCATAAATAACCTGCAAAGGAGAATAAATTATTTTTTCTCAAAAACAATATCATTTCTGCTTAGCCAAAGAGACTAACAAGTGCTCGCAGCTCCTAGCAAAGCGATGTTTCTAAGATTGTGTTCAAATCCCCCTAGCCAGCTTCCAAACATATTAGAAACACTAGAAGGTGTAGGTATCCTGAAGGCTAAAAAAATAACACCCAATACCATACGAGAGAAACGACATTCAAAGAATAAGTGCATAATTGTCTCTGGCTTATGACAAAAGCAACAAGTTTTGTCTCCATGCCAATTATGTTTGGTAAGATTATCCTTAGTTTGGATTACTCCCCTCCTAAGATACCATAGGAAAACTTTGATCTTCCATAATCTTTAGTTTAAATTGGGCACCTCATTTTTAATCAACACTTGATAATGGGATTTCACAGAGAAATGTACGTATTGGGTCCTCTTGTGTTAACTATGTTAGCTATGCGTGAAAGTAGGCTTTCGAGAGCTGCAGAGAAGCTGAGCTCCAAATAATTCCTATGAGATTTCTACATTCTAAACAAAGTTTGCAAGGAATATCTGAATTTATTTACAAACATTTACGACATTAACCATTGTTTTTGATAATTTAGATAAACTGCAATACTGATTTAATAAATCATGGATATGATTTCTATCTATTCACATGCTTAACAGGTTTAGATATCTTAATACATCATTATTAATGTATTATATTCCTTAATTACGATGTTTTCTTGGGCTTTAGCTCTGGTCTATCCTCGACTAAAAGACTATTGTTGTAGAGAAATAAACTTCTATGTTTAATATAAATTCTTGCAAAATTTCGTCTAGACCATTAGGAGTTCCTAGGACTCCATATCCAAAGTGGCCTAGAAATCTGGTTTATGGTAGATCATTGATGGGTCTGAATTTGTCCCCCTCTGAGCACTGATCAGGGGTCATCATTGTTTTTGGCAGCTTCATGTGGTCACGAGATGTCGAGTTGCCAGGCTGGCTGCATCAAGCTTTGGATGTCTGGTAGTCCTGGCTATGGTAGACATGCAGCAGTTCCGGATGTTTACTACCTACTCCTGTGAAATTATGTCAGCGTCATTGTCACAAATATTGACAGGTTGAAGCTTTGAGTTAACCACGATGATATACGAGTGATGGCAATTGACAAAATGGAGAGCAATATGGCAAATGGATATGCAAAATGCTACCAACAGAGTATAGTTTGAGATATGGATAGTGGATGGTTAGGCTGTTGGAGATAGCCCTTTGGATCCAAAACTTTGCACCACAAGTGTCTTGTAGGGCATATCCAAGCACCCCCAAAAGAAAGCGAACTGTTTTTTTGTGTGTGTGTTGAGATGAGGATATATATACATGTATAAAACAGCTAGTCATATGTACAAGGGCTTCAGAAAAACTTCCAGCAACTCCTCTTTCAGCTCGCTTCATTTATCTACAAGGCTGTAGGACCGTTCGGCAGCCTTCAGCTATCTGACAACTTATAAATCTCATCCACATAGTCTTCGACATCCCAGAGGAAGGAACCAAATGCAATGGCTTCAAGCAGTAGTCTTTTCAGGGATGAAGGATCAAGTATAACAGTTTCATCATTCTCCTGGGAGAGTGTCATGTTCTCCCCAAAAAGAGCCCAACTGTGCCTCTCTATAAGATTAGAAGCTTCACTAGTGCGCAGCTTCGCACAAAGCTGCAAGGTCTTTGGGTCAAAGGCCATCATGTACCCCTTCAAGTCATGTGGGTTGACCACAGAACTTGGTTTCGAAGATGGCACTTCCCCAGAGCCTCCAACGGCCTCTTCCTGCTCTTGTTTATTTGTAAATTGAGCATTCAGAAATTGCATTGGAGGTAGAAGTTCATCTGAGCAAGTGAGAGTCAACTCCAAACGATGTCTGATGCTGGCAGATTTCAGGAAATATCCATATAATATTGAAGCGGAATATATCTGACCAAATTGCAGTCTTTTAATGCGAAGTGTTGAGTGATTGATCTTGGGACCGTTTCTGTGCACCCATCTGATAATGCTGGTCAAGTGTTCCCTAATTAGTTCTAGCACCTCAGGTCTATGGATGGATTCAAGATCTGTTTCCCTTGGTGGCCATAATTGTAACCTTCTGTTGCAGATGAGTTTTGACAGATTGGGAACCATTGGAACTTCAATCTTGTAAAAATTATAAACAATCAGCATGTACATGATGTCCTCAATAGCTGTCTGACACTCTTGCTCCTTCAGTTCAGCAATCCTCCTATTTGTAAGGGTTCCCAACAAATCAGTTAGTTAGCCAGAACAGAATACATTACCAAAGCCAAAAGAGCAAGCAATTTATTAAATACACATTAGGGAAAAGTGTGAAAACTGCGTCCCGGGGACGCGCACCCTCAACATCTCCACTGTCAAGTCTCTTCGTGATTCCATATAACGTTCTACCATCACCTCAGTTATCCAGTTTATTCTACCGCAAGGTAAGAAAACTCATGTACAGTGTGATCCATAGTTACAGAAGCCTGTAACATTTTTAATAGGGAAAAGTCTATGTAACCCCCCCCCCTCCCCAAACGTTTAGAGGCTCGTCTACTTCACCCTTCCACCTTTATAACCGGATTTTAACAACCCAAACTATGCGAAACCGACAAATAACCCCTTGGATGGTTTTTCTATGATGTGGCGCATTAGGGCCCACATGTCAGTGCCATTTCAGAAAAAAAAAGTGATCTAGATGTGCCACATACCGGGTTCCCTCTCTCCTATCTCCGTATGGACCCCACACCAAGTGTGTGCTGAATAGCCCTCACATGTGGACCCTAGATGTGCCACATCATCAAAACACCATCCAAAACTGCCTAGGGGTTATTTTTCAGGTTTTGCATAATTCAGAGTGTTAAAAATCTGGTTTCGAAGGTGAAAGGGTGACGTCCCTTTAAATGTTGGGGGTTATGTAGACTTTTTTCATTTTAATACTACGAAATAACAAAAAAGACAGACCTAATCAATAGTTAGATGGGGTGGAGTCAACGAAGAATAAGCTAACACAAAAATGAACGCATATGTATGGCATCCATGGATCACTGGAGCAGGCGCTGCTGCAGTTGATACGCTGCACAAGCTGTGGTTGCATTGTGCGGACATTATGCGGTGGCCCGAGCACAGGCAAGTGCGGCCGTTACGAGGGAACAGGGCCCCTGTTTCTAAGAGGCCTCAAAAAGTTAATACTTTAGTCTAAGTCCATTAATCACCTAGGTCAAGTCGTACAGTAGGAATTGCCATATATTTCTTCTTATTCCAATCGTGACCCTGATCCCAATCGGCTCCGGCCTCTGACTGTGATTGCGAAGCCTCGACGTAGTGCCGCAGCTAGTCGTTCCCATCCGCAGAATTGCGGCCAACTGCTATTGCATCACGTAAGTGAGTTTTCTCGTTTTTCAATTAAAAATTCTGCCGCTTGCTGTACTAAGTAATGCAACTGCTGAACCGCATGACATTTTTATTGAACTATTGTTCTTTGGCAAATGACATCAGGTGTTCTCAAAGTTCAAGCCCCACACAAGTCAACAATGTAATTTCTTTAAATTTTTTCAATGATCTGATAAATTTCTATACATTTAATTTTGTTTATTTTCTCATCTCTTTCTAATTTGTATACATGTGCATCAATTTGTCAAGAAACTTAGTATTTCAAGATGAGGTCATGCTTCTAGGAAGTATGAATTGAGTTTCCAAAAGCGTAAGAGAAAACAAAGAATAGAGGATCTAATTTAGTCATAGAAAGGAGCTTTGAAAACAAAGCAATGATGTTGTTGAAATAGAATTATGCAACCAATAGTTGAATAGGTATGTTTGTTCTATAGCTATGTAAAACATTGTACATTAACATATATATTATTATATTTTAATTTTTCTCGAAACATAGGCCCCACTTTAGAATTATGTACATGGTCTCGTATTACGCCGGCCCGGCCCTAAGTAGCATGGGCAACAGCAGCTGCCACGCCGTGCGGGCAGCCAGAGCAGCATGGGCCACAGGAGCCAACTCGCAGGGCGGGCAGCTGTAGCAGGCCCTGCCACCGCTCTCCTGACGGAGCAACCGGAGCAGGCGTCGCCACGGGTCGCCCCGCCACACAGGCAGCCAGAACAGGCACCACAACCAGTCGCCTCGTAGCATGGGCAGCCGGAGAAGGCACCGCAGCCGCTCGTGTCGCAGTGTGGGCAGCCTAAGCAGGCCCAGTCGGCCCAATGATTTTGGGCATCAGCTCGTCATGGGAAGCAGTAGGTTACCAGGTAGGGAAGATGTGGGTGGCCGCGTCATTGGAGCAAGAAGGCGGCGCTCATGGCACGCAGGGAGATGGTGCTTGGGAAGAGAGGAAAGTAGAGAGAAAGTGTGGCCTATAAAAAAAGGGACGTCACCGTATGGTAAAAATCCATCAGTTTGACACTGTTGCCTGCTGAGTGCTGACGGCGTCGCCTACGATGAGACTTTCAACCCGGTGGTCAAGCCGGCCACGATCCGCGTCATCCTCAGCATCGCCGCTTCTCGCGCTTGGCCGATCCACCAGCTGGACATGAAGAACGTCTTTCTTCACGGTCATCTGGAGGAGACCATATACTGCCAGCAACCACCTGGTTTCGTCAACCATGCCGGATCCTGACCACGCCTAGTTTCATCGACCCTGCCGCTCCTGACCATGCCTGTCTGCTGCAGAAGTCTTTGTATGGCTTGAAGCATGTGAAGGGCGCGCTCACGACAAGCCTCCAACTCAGCACCTCTTCGCACTAGTCCTTGACTGCGTACTCTGACGCACACTGGGCAGGTTGTCCCAACTCCCGGCACTTTACTTCTGGCTACTGCATCTTCCTCGGTGATAATCTGGTATCCTCGCCCTCCAAGCGCCAAACCATGGTCTCCTGCTCCAGTGCTGAGACTGAGTACCGAGCCATTGCCCCTGTTGTTGCCGAGTGTTGTTGGCTTCATCGGCTCCTTCAGGAGCTCCATGTCCCTATTGCTTCAGCCACCGTTGTCCACCGTGACAATGTCAGCACAGTCTAATGACCGGCAACCCCGATCATCAACGTCGCACGAAGCACATAGAGATCGACATTCACTTTGTCCATGAAAAGTTGGCCCTGGGATAGGTTTGGGTGCTGCATGTCCCCTCTACTCACCAGTTTGCGAGCATCATGGCCAATGGCTTACATGTATAGTTGTTTACTGAATTTAGGTCCAGTTTGTATTCGTGACCCTCCCGTTGCTACTGCGGGCGGATATTAGGGAAACTGTCTAGGCTATTAGGAAAGAGTATATTGTGTTTTGTACCCTCGTACAGCAAGCCTATACAGGCTATACATATGAAAGCTACCCCCATACAAGGGTGCGAGGTGTTTCCCTTATTCTGTACACTTGTGTTTTTCCAACCTTATTTTAAGCATTTAATTTATCAGAGTTGTGCTAACGGTACAAACTATCTGAATTGGCAAGTAGCTTACAGACCGAGGATTTATCTATCAACTGTCCAGCAAGACGGCGTATGAGGCCTTCTTTGTTGGATCCATAACCTTTGGCCCTTGGCGGCGAGTCTGGAAGACGTGGGCTCCCTTAAGATGCAAATTTTTTGTATGGTTGGCTATCAAAAACAGGGTATGGACAGCTGATAGATTAGCCAAAAGTGGACTGCCCCATCCTTCTACATGCCCTCTTTGTGACCAGGCTGAGGAGACCATCCAGCATATCCTCGTCACATGTGTTTTTGCCAGGCAACTCTGGAGTTTGATCCTTGGCAAGCTGGGTTTGATCGCCATTGCCCCACAGCCAGGCCACACACGGTTCTCAAATTGGTGGTGCCAAAGTATCAAAAGTGTTGAGAAGAATTCAAGGAAAGGTCTCAACTCCCTGATCATATTGGTGGCTTGGGAGATCTGGAAGCACCGCAATTCTTGTGTGTTTGAGGGCGCTACACCTTGTGTCTAGCGTGTCTTGTTAGCGGTGGTAGAGGAGGGTAACGCTTGGTGCTTGGCTGGTGCTTCAGCCCTGCAGGACCTCCTCTTGCGTCGGCTCCATGTGGGGCCTTAGTGTGGTCACTCCAGTGGGAGTTTTGGTCGTTTCTTCTAGTGTGTGTGGCGCGGACTACCTAGTTGTGGGTGTTTGGCCTTATTGGCCCTGTAATAGGGGGTGACAAGTCTTGTCTCTCCTATCTGTTTTTCTTCTTAATGAAATGACACGCAGCTCTCCTGCGTTTATTCAAAAAAAAAATAGTGAATAAGTAGCATGAGATGAAGGTCCATTCAAACGAACAGGCTTATAAGTTCACAAAATACCATCATGGTTTGCACGCAAGAAGGCTATGGCGATGTGTTTTGAAAAGATATTGAATAAAGAAAAATAAAATCACAACTTGTATGTTCTAAGACTACATGTTCACTACAATTTAAATAAGAGAGTAAGTACCAACCTGTGAAGGAAATCCTCTTTAGAACCAATACTATGTTCCCAGCGGCTCAAGGTGTCTTCTCTTTGGTTAGACAGTTCTTGCAGTTGCTTTGCTACTGCTGCTAGAAAAATGTGTGGTAGGTTCTTTAACAGACCACACAAGAAACTCCCTTCCCATGTTTGGGGCTCAAGTGGTGCATCCACACTTTCAAATTCAGAATCATCAAACTTTGCACAAGCTACTATACCCCTTAACCTCTTAGTTGAGGATTTGGATCTCCAATTAGAAATATTTCCCTGCATTTTAAAGTTGACCAAGAATTATTTCATGGTACTGTAAGCAGATTAAACAATCAAGGTTGCATATTACATGACTAATGATCAAATCAATTATCAAGTATACAATACTTGGATTTAAAACTCCCGAACTTTTATTAAGCATACTTGCTATGTTAGTTACTTAGAACAACTAGACAAATAATGATTATACTTTAGTTGAAAAACAATTCCTTTCTGTTGGACAGTGAATGTGTCCTTTATTGCATGAATCATGTGAAGAGTTTCTTTCTAATTCAAATTGCCCAGTATTGAGGAAAAAGCACATTTAGGCAATACCAAAGTATGCTTTATTTGGAGAAAAAGGTAGTTAAAAGCGTAGAGAATTAGGGAAACACCTCGCACCCTTGACAGGGGGGGTGGCTTTCATATATATAGCCCGTATAGGCTTTCTATAAAAGAAAGGTACATGTCAAGATATACACTTTCCTAAAGCCTATACACCCACCCGCAGTCGCAGCGGGAGGATCATGGATGCAAAGATTGGACCTAAACTCAGTAAACAACTGTACAGGTAAGTCTTTGGTCATGGTGTCCGCAAATTGGTGAGAGGAGGGGGCATGCAACACCCGAACTTGTCCCAATGCCACCTTCTCGCAAACAAAGTGAATGCCAATCTCTATGTGCTTCGTGCGACGATGATGAACAGGGTTGCCCGTCTTGTACTGACATTGTCACAGTAGACAATGGTCGCTGAAGCAATACGGACATGGAGCTCTTGAAGAAGCTGACGAAGCCAACAGCTCTCAGCAACAGCATGGGCAACAGCCCTCTACTCGTCCTCTGCGCTGGAGCGAGAAACCGTAGTCGGGAGTTTGGAGGACTAGGAGACTAGGTAATTGCCGAGGAAGACGCAGTAGACGAAAGTAGAGCGCCAGGAATCAAGGATGCAATCAGGGTCTACGGAGACGACTTGCCGAGGTGCAGGCCTGTCGAGAGCGCGCCCTTTACATAGCGCAGGATGCACTTGATCAGGGCAAGTTGAGGCTCGCGCAGGTCATGCATGAACAGGCAAACTTGCTGAGCAGCATATGCAAGATCCGGTCGAGTCAAGGTGGGGTATTGGAGAGCACCAGCAAGACTCTGATATTCCGAGGGGTTGGCGACGGGAGGGCCATCAGTAGCAGACAGCTTGGCCCGAGTGTTAACAGGTGTCGCTGTAGAGTGACACTCGAGCATGCCAGCCTATTGCGGGAGATCCACCGCGTAACATGCCGTCGGAGGATCGCGTGACGGAGATGCCGAGGAAGTGATATAGGGTGCTGAGGTACGTCATGATGAACTCCAAGTGCAAGAGAGCAGTGACGCGCTCTAGAAGAGCAGGTGACGAGGCAGTGAGGATGATGTCGTCGATGTACAGCAGCAGGTAGGCGGTGGCGCCGCCCTCCTTGTACACAAAGAGGGAGGTGTCTGAAGCCGACGTGAGGAAGCCAACACTGCGGATATACGAGGCAAAGCGCTGGTACCACGCACGAGGGGCCTGCTTCAAACCATAGAGAGACTTCTGTAGCAGACAAACGTGGTTAGGAGTAGCTGGATCGACGAAGCCCGGTGGTTGTTGACAGTAGACGGTCTCCTCCAGATGGTCGTGAAGAAAGGCGTTTTTCACATCCAGTTGGTGGATAGTCCAGTCATAGGTGACCGCGATGCTGAAAGTCTCGTCATAGTCGATGCCGTGTTGCTACAAGAAGCCCTGGACCACCCAACGAGCCTTGTGGCGGGCAAGTGTACCATCAAAATGGAACTTGTGTTTGAAGATCCACTTGCCCATGACCACGTTGGCGCGGCCAAGGAACCAGGTGGCAGCGCCTGGTATTCTTCGGCCATGGCAGCCCACCAACTAGGGTCGGCGAGGGCGCTGCAGTAGTTCGACACAAGAGAGACGACATTGTGCGTGGCGGAGAGGTTCATGCTGACGACAGGTGGCTTGAGAGAGCCTGTCTGAGACCTGAGTGATGCGTCTTAGTGTCGCCGGAGGAGGGGTGCCCAGCATGGGCCATCGAGGAGGTTTAGGCGGTCATAGCACGGGCACCGATGCAGCGGAACGGTGCACCGGTATGGGCCCGTAAACGTTGGTTGGCTGTGGCCAGCGCCCATAGACGATGCCAATACGTCTAGGGGGATGTCACGTTCCTTGACTTCTAGATCACAATTACAAGAGTATTTGATACAATTCTCGAAGAATTGGAGATTAAATAGAAGGGAATCAGAGAAAGGCAGCAAGAACAGCAAGGGGGCCCTAGGCGGAGGTAGAAGACGAGGTGTTGTGGGAGTTCGGCTTGCGTTCTCTTCGATGCCTCTGCTTCTCCGTTCTGTCCTCCTTTTGTATTGCTGCCCAGTGAGCCCATCAGATGGCCTGCCCCATGACATCCTCCCTTGAAATGCGGCTTGCCCTCAAGCCGCTGCAAAACACCAGCATACCACAGCTCCAGAACTTGCTTAGTGCTGACCAAGGTACTGTTGCTACACTCAGTAAACATGCACCATGTAATTGGATGAGCAGTTGCCGTGCTAAGAGAGTTTGAATTTGATCCACACTAGCACTTTGGTCGTAGAGTGGCTTCCAGTGCCTTCTTGGAAGCTCAGTGATGTAATTCAGCTGCAGTGTTTCAGCTCGCGCCAAGCGAAGAATAGAACCACCAGGATCCCAAGGTGCAAAGATTGCACACACTTCTACCAATTGATTGCTTAGGTGTCTTGCTGTAGGTAATACCAGAAATGGTATTAGTATCATCATGCTGTAGTTTACAGGCCAACCTCTTGCCGATCTTAGCACATTTATCTCACTGATTGCATGATCAGATGATGGCCAGAGGAACAGCATATTTATTCCACCTGTCCAGTCCTCCATAGTTGACAGTTTCTCGAGCTTCCCAAGTCCAGAGTGCCTCTCCTTTGTTTTCTTCTTTTCTTTGCCACAAAAGACATCACAAGGAGCCAACTTGCATTTCAGTTTCCACCCAACAATAAGGATGGTTTCACTGTAGAATACTTTTGCTTCAGAATCCTTTTGCAATTATTTTTCCGAAATGCAAGGTGACCTCCAAATACTCACAGCAACTTGCTTCAATTCAAGAATCATGGTGACCTGAGCTACAGAAGTAGTACTGTACTGCCATGATCCCTCCACCCTGTTTAGTACCCATGTACTGTATTGATCTTGCCATTGCTGCCTTAAATATCTCCAAAGATGGATCATTGTGTTGCACTCAACTGAATTTTCTTGCACATGTTTCAGAACTACGATGCAGATAACAGCAAGCCGTATTGGTGTAAGGATTTTCAGAATAAGGAGCAAGGGGCTTAGTCTGGACAAACTCATGTATGTCGCTGAAATTTTCTGTGCATGGGTTCCTCATTCTTCATCCAGCCCAAGATAAGCACACTGGAAAGATGACCTAAATTTCCCAATCAAATGCATAGTACCAAATTGATTTGTCAATCTCTTGCTGGGAACAGTTTCAGTAAACCTCCAAATGAAAAATGGATCAACTAGAGGCAGCCATGGCGGCTTCCAGAACTGACTGAAGCACCTCTGATTTGTACCTTTTTCACCATATATTGACTGCTCAACCCACTGTTTCGCCTCATGTGTCACACTCATCTGAAAGAAGGTCATGTTACAGTTCTTGTTGGCCATGATATTGAACTTGTTGCAGCTTGGTAGTTTGTACTCAGGTGGTGACCAATGTGTCCTCTCAACCACAACATGTTGACCCTCAATGCCTTTCCCTCGGTCAAACACCCAATGATCAGTATCAGACATCCCATGCATGCTACAACCATGGTCTTGAATTTGCAGCAGATTGGGAGGTGGCCTTGGCTGCCAAAATCCAAAGTGCATCTCTTTTTCTTGTCTAATGCACCGGAAAAGAGCTCATAAGCAGCAATTTATAGTTCACATCCAGTCGAAGACTATCATCATCCTTTTTTTGGCCACTGCCCTTAAACATGTGCCCACTTTCAGATTCTATTTCCTCAACACACTTTTGTAATTCACCATCCAAGGCACAGGGAAATTTTGGTGTTGGTGGGGAGGCTTGTAAATGCTCTGCTGGAACTAGAATCTCCTTAGACACCTCTGCAAGCAAAAATGGAACCACACCAGGATCAACATCAATCTTGGAGTCATCTTCTGCTCTTACACAGGTTATGAGTGTGTCACAAAGAGAGCCGCCTATTGTTGTCCTTGAAACTGTAACTGTAGGCATGATTGATTTCGTGGTGGAGCTGTTACGGACAGCAAAGACTGTTGGAATCACGGCTTGCTGCGCCTGAGAGATGTCCATCACACAACAGCCATCCCAAATGCAGCGGCCATTGCAAGCTTCTTGAGCCTGTGCCATGTCTTGGTGCGATCGGAACACCACCATAGCTTCAACACATGCTGTCTCTTCAATCAAGGACACCTTCTCTGCTCCAAACAGATCAAAGACTTGATGGACCACCTCTACTGTCACCGCGAATAGCAATTGGCTCACCATGACATGAAGAACACATGCTGTAGCAACCTCCTGGTGGCAAGGAATTCCATCGAACACCTTCTGGGTGCCGCGACAAGGAGCTATTGGCTCACTGGAACAGGCGATGACTGCATCTTGGGGTGGAGTAGCGCACAGCAAACTCGCAACCATAGCATGGGCGCCGTTGAGGACCAACATCGAGCATGTGGAAGGTGCGCCGCTGACAAGTGTTGCCCTGTCCTTGAAGCAGCAACGTTGACCCTGGCCAAACAAGATGATGCCAATGGTGTACTCATGGAAGACCTGGTCAATGATGTAGTAGCAGTGGAGTATGGTTGCAACGTGGTTGACGCCACGGATGTCATGGACGCTGGAGTCGCGGACACGGCCTGCTGCGGACTAGAGAACGCCCCCGCCATGCTCATGGCAGCGTGTCCGAGCAGCAGTCTGTGTAGAGTACGCCAGTGAAGTCGCGGGCGCCATAGATGCCGACGACCGAAACCTCGCGTCCAAAAGCAAGCTCATCCTCGCCGGCAGCAAGGTCACCGCGGCCAGACCTGCGCTCTCGCCAGCCCCCGCGCCCGAGGCCGCGACGCAGTCCATGTCCGCCGGTGGCAGCAGCAGCGACAACAGCGCGGCGTCGTCCGTGGCGCCCTCCGTGAGAAGAAAGTCACGGTGCCCGCGGTCCCCATGCCTGCGCCGGCGCTCCTCGCGCTCGCGCTGGGTGAAGTAACCGCCACATCGATGGTAGCGACCGGCGTTGGCGGGGCAGTCGACGTCATGGATGCTGACGACGAAGTCGCGGGCGTGGCTTGCTGCGGGGTGCGATTCATACGCGCCAGCCCTTCCTCCATCCGCATCAACTAGTCTAGCCTCTTAGAGAGAGCAAGGATGGCAGTCAGCTCGGGCTCGACGACGACGGCCGCTGTGGATGTTGAAGAAGCCATGGAATTGAGATGCAAGTTTGGGGAAAACTTTAGGGTTCCCCATATTGAAGGCTCTGAATACCAATTGTCACGTTCCTTGACTTCTAGATCACAATTACAAGAGTATTTGATACAATTGTCGAAGAATTGGAGAGGAAATAGAAGGGAATCAGAGAAAGGCAGCAAGAACAGCAAGGGGGTCCTAGGCGGAGGTAGAAGACAAGGTGTTGTGGGAGTTCGGCTTGCATTCTCTTCGATGCCTTTGCTTCTTCGTTCTGTCCTCCTTTTGTATTGCTGCCCACAAAATTGCCTCTCCTAGGTCCAGTGAGCCCATCAGATGGCCTGGCCCATGACACGGGAGCCGGCAGAGCCCGCTGTGGCCGACGCACGTACACCTGACCGAAGCGTCCAGCAGGGACAGGCACCGGCTCGGGCAGTGAGGTGCTGCTGGAGCCGGACCGGCAGCTGGAGGCGCCCCCACCCAGAGTAATGCGGCAGCAGGCGGGCCGCCAGGAGGCATGACCCTGGCAGCAGCAGCAGCAGGTGCTGCCGGAGTATCAGCAACAGGAGCCGGCACACCCGCCTGTAGTGGCACAACACTAGGCAGGGCGCCAGAGTGGATAACCAGGCCTCGAAGCAGGATGGCCAGGTCGTCCAGCGCAGGGGAGACCCTGCGGCTGCTCAACACCCGATGGTGAAGCGACCGAAGGAGTGCCCAACAGGAGGAAGTCAAAAGCCGAGGCGGGAGGTGATGTGTTCGCGTGTCCGAAGGGAAAACGGACTCATCGAATACAATGTGGCGAGAGATTATGATCTGTCGAGAAGAGAGAGATAAGACACCAGTACCCTTTGTGAGAAGAGGAGTACCCGAGAAAGACGCAAGCTTTGGAGCGAGGTGCTAGCTTGTGGGGTGTCGTGGAGGTGAGGTTTGGATAGCAGAGGCAGCCGAACTCGCGGAGACTACTATAGTCATGAGGGTGGCCAAAGAGGCACTCGTAGGGAGTGTTGGTGCCTGTGGCGAAACAGGGACGCCGGTTGATGAGGTAGGAGGCAATGGCAAGCGCTTCAGCCTAGTTAGAAGGAGACATATGAGCGTGGATGAGAAGGGTGCGACATATGCTGTTGAGGGCGCGAAGGCTGTGTTCGGCTTTGCCATTCTGTTGAGAGGTGTAGGGGCGGAGAGCCACAACTGAATGCCAATTGAGGCGAGAAAGGTTTCGAGGGCACCATCGGCCTGAATGGCTTTAAGTGGCAGGTGGAATTGCGTAGCTGCGTAGGCAATGAAATTAATCAAGTATTGACAGACCTCAGATTTATGAGTAAGCAGGAAAGTCCAGCAGTAGTGCGAAAAATCATCGACAATGACAAGATAATAGAGGGAGCCTGAAATACTAGCAATAGGTGAGGTCCAGACATCACAATGAATTAACTCAAACAGTACCGAAGTGCGAGAGGAAGAACCGGTAAAGGGCAGTCGTACATGTTTGCCCAACTGACAAGCGTGACATAGAGTGGAAGCTACTTTATTAAAGCAAAATAAAGAATTATTCCTAAGAGTGTTGATGACAGAGGCTCCAGGATGACCCGGGCGGTGGTGCCATATTATGGAAGTGATGGCGAGGCAGCTGTGTGGGGTGGCCGCAGAAGCTAGAATGGTGTAAAGGTCGCCTCGACTATTGCAGGAAGAATCATGCGCCAGGTCTTGAGGTCCTTAACAGAGAAAACAAAGGCATCAAACTCTATAGAACAGGAGTTGTCACGAGTAAATTGGCATACGGAAAGAAGGTTATGCACAATGGATGGGACAACTAAGACATTGTTTAAGGAAAAATTGGACTGTGGAGTAGGAAGAACGGAACTTCCTTCACATGAGCCAGGAAGTGTGTGACCTGTTGCCAACAGTGATGAAAGAATGGGAAGGGGGGAGCCGAGAGAGGAGTATACCATCTAAGGACAACATGTGGCTGGTGGCCCCACTGTCCATGACCCAGTGACCAAGAGTTCGGAAGGACAGCTGGTTGAGGGCAGCTATCAAACCAGCCTGATCCCAAGTCCGGGACGCGGGAGAGACCTGCTGTTGCACGAAGGCAATCTAGGCTTGGGGGCCGGTCCCAGCAGACCAGGTGCAGAGGTGCGCCAACCACCAACACCACCAGAGCCGGTGTCGTACTGCAGCAGCAACGGATTGAAGCACACCCAAGGCCCCATGGGCCGAGGCTGGCCAGGATAGCCAACCTGGCTGCTGGACCCGCCGCCGCCCTTGCCCTTGCCCCAACGTTTGTCGCCGTTGTTGGGGCGCTTGGCGTCGGGAGTACGCCCACCGGCGCCACCTGGAGAGCCCTAGGCAGGGCCGGTTGTGGTGGAGCGGCACCCGCCTGGGGACGTGCACGCGGAAGGCGCAGAGCCAGCGGTAACGAGGGTAGTCCTGACGGTGACCTTGTCCTCGTTGGCCAAGCGAAGTTCCTTCAGCAGGAGCATGTCAAGAGCCTTGGCGAAGTCAGGGAGGACAGCGGCGTTGGCGATGTCCTTGGCAGTGTTGGAGAAGCGAGGGTTGACGCCGCTGAGGAGACTAAGGATGAGCTGGGAGGGCTTCACAGCATGGCCGACGTCACAGAGGGCATCGGCCGTGGTCTTCATGCGCTGACAGTAGTCAGCAATGAAGGAGTTGCCTTGCTTCATGGAGTGGAACTTGTGGCTGAGGAAGATTGCTCGTGGTTCCTTGTTGGCGCGGAAGAGGTACTCGATGGCCACCCACAGATCGCGCGGGTCTGGTCGTTGCCCGTCATGGTGAGGTCGAGGACGGAGTCGGAGACAGAACCGAAGAACCAGCTGCAGACGCAGCAGTCCGCCTGATCCCATTGAGGATCGTCAGGGCAAGGGGGAACGGAACCGTTAATGTGTTGTTTGAGGCCGAACTTGCAGCACATCGAACTTGAAGTAGGAAGCCCACTTTGTGTAATTGGAGTTTTGCATCTCTAGCTTGATCGGCACATGGGACTGGACGGCGACGGTGGCGTAGGGGTGGATGATCACCGCAAGGTGAGAGTTGACGTCGCCGCTGCGATGGTCGTTGGTGTCGCCAGAGGTGCTGGAGTTTGTGGAGGCATTGGTCGAGATGGCAACTGTAGAGAGGGTGCTGGCGTGGAGAGGAAGACGCCGAGCAGAAGCCGCGCAAGGGTGCCACGCGAGGACGAGGAAGGTGCGCGATCAGATTGGATCGCGCGAGAGAAAGGAGGGTCGGCTACTAGGGTTTGGAGGTGCTAGATATATCTATATATCTCTATATTTCCTATGTATTGTAGGGGGTTATGTGCATATATCCCTTCATGTACTGGTGTATATATATCGGCTTAAAGGCCTCATAACGAATACAAGTGCTATTCAGAACATGGTATACAGAGGCAAATGTAGGGTTAGGTTTTTTTTTTCTTTGCCTCTCCCTGATTCTTCCAAGGCACGTTGCACTTGCGTGTCGCCCACCATCCACCGTAATCGTCGCACGACGGCTCTGTTTTTCATCGCCGGGTGACTCTGCTCTCGTCGGGCGGACGCTCTGTTTTGTCGTTGGGGGCTCTACTCGTCTCATTGACAGCTTGATTCATCGCCGCTGGCTCCATCCTCGTTCAGGATCTGCAGCCACCGGCGCCGTCTAGCAGTCGCCCACTGTCCACCGCTGTCTAGGGTCTGCGTGTTCGTTGTCTGCGCGTCCTAGGACGCCCGCCAGCTCCGCCCGCCGGCTCCTCAGCCTCGCCGCCTCCCCCCACCACCGGTTCTTCGTCGTCTGCGCGTCCAAGGGCGTCTGGCCGCCTGCCCGCCGTCTGCTCGTCTCGCGGGGCCGCCCACCCGTCGCTCGCTCGTCCGTGCGGAGCCGCCCGACTGCTGCCTCCTCGTTCGCACGGGACGCTCACCGCCTTCGCGCAGTGCGGGGCTGCTGTGTCGCCGAGGACGACGCCTTGATTGGCTTTATCCTGCCATCTCGGCGCTTCCCGTGAAGAGCCATCGGCTCCTTTTGTAAAAAAAAAAAAGAGAAAAAAAGAAAAAATAAATAAATAAACGGCTGCTTGCGCCGCTTGTTCCTGTTGCGCTTTCGCCGTCGCCAGATTATCTGAGATGTTGCCGCCTTCCTCTAACGGTGGTGTTCCCATTCTTCGCTGTCCGCTGCTATTTGATAGGACCAACTACCGTGTCTGGGTTCCTCGCATGCGTTGGCACATGCGTGATTTGCGTCTCTGGGAGTTTCTTAATGGCGAGCTTCCAAGCCCACCTTGTCCTATGGCTCCAACGTGCCCTACGATTCCAAAGAAGGCAACTGATGAAGCTGAGAAGCTGCTTGCAAAGTTTGATGATCTTATGAAATCCTATGAGTGCTTACATTTACAGGTGTTGGTTGGATGAGGATGCACGCGCCGAGTCTATTCTTACTGCTAGTATGGAGGATAAGTTTGCTGCAGAGATTGTTAACTTTGATCGGTCTCATCAGATGTGGTCTTTTCTTCGTGATCGCTATGAGCCTACTGGTCACTCTTCATATTTTGCTGCTATTTGTCAAGAGCAGTTGTTGCATCATGGTGACCTTGCTGTTGATGAGCTCTACACCCAGTTGCCTGCTATTTGGCATCAGATTGATTCCTTGCGTCATCCACTGTCACCGAGTACTTGTGAGTTCTGCCAGGGTCAACAGTCAAATATTGAGCTTCAGCGCACATATGCCTTTTTGACGCGTCTCCGTGATGAGTATGAGCCTCTTCGTGCTCAACTTCTTGCTCCTCATCCCTGCATCATGGTGACCTTGCTGTTGATGAGCTCTACACCCAGTTGCCTGCTATTTGGCATCAGATTGATTCCTTGCGTCATCCACTGTCACCGAGTACTTGTGAGTTCTGCCAGGGTCAGCAATCAAATATTGAGCTTCAGCGCACATATGCCTTTTTGGCGCGTCTCTGTGATGAGTATGAGCCTCTTCGTGCTCAACTTCTTGCTCCTCATCCCTGTGTCTCGTTGATGGAGGCTCTCGCTGATATTCATAATGAGGAGACTCAACTTCGTACTGCCGGATTGTTACCATCTTCATTTGCTTTGGCTGCTCGTTCTTCACCGTCACAGCCGGCTGTTCCTCCACCCCTGCCTTCGTCAGCACACGTGCCCCCTTCTTTTGCACGTGGAGGGGGTGCTGGTGGTCTTCATTGTGATTATTGTGGGAAGGACGGACATCTCGAGGCCTTTTGTTATAGGAAGAAGAAGGCGCAACGCTCTTAGACTCGTCAGGCTTCACAGACTTCAAGTAGTGCTAGTGCTTGAGTGTCTCAGAGGAGTTCTACAGATCCAGGTGCCCGGGAGATGCTGATGTTACTTAGTCGCCTTGCTGCCTCTTCACCGTCTGGGACTACTAGTGTTGCGACTCTGCCTGCTAGCTCATCGGGTTCTGCTGCTGCTTCTCAGTCTTCCACTCAGGAACCACCAGGTACTAATGCATGGATTTTTTATTCCGGTGCCTCTTTTCATATTACTCCTCATTGCACTTTTCTTTCTTCTATTCATTCTCCATCTCGTTCTCTCACTGTTCACACTGCCGATGGGTCCTCTCTTTGTGTTGCTGGAGAGAGCACTCTCTTGTCTAACTCTTTTCATGTCCCTAATGTTTCCTATGTCCCTCTTTTCATGTTCCTAATGTTTCCTATGTCCCTGATCTAACCATGCAGCTTATGTCCGCTGGTCAGCTTACTGATCATGGCTGTCATATTATTCTTGATCTAGATTTTTGTTATGTTTAGGATCGCAGCACGGGTCGCCTGGTTGATACTAGCCCCTGCCGCCATGATTCTCAGTGTCTTTGGGAGCTTGACTGGCTTCATCTTTCTTCCGCTGCCCCTGCCGGTCGTGTTGGCTCCGTTTTGGCTGCTTCGTCCACCTCGTCTTTCGCTCAGTGGCATCATCGATTGGGTCATCTATGTGATTCTCGTCTGTCCACTTTGGTTCGTCGTGGTCTCTTAGGTCCAGTTTCAGGTCATGAGTCCTTAGCTCAGTGTCAGGATTGTCGTCTGGGAAAGCAGGTTCAACTTCCCTATCATTCTAGTTAGTCGGTCTCTAAACGCACTTTTGATCTTGTCCACTCAGATGTATGGGGTCTTGCTCCCTTTGTTTCCAAAGGGGGTCACAGATATTATATAATTTTTATAGATGATTTTTCTCGTCGCACTTGGATTTACTTTATGAAAAATCGTAGTGAGGCTTTATCCATTATAAGAATTTCCCTGCTATGGTTCACACTCTTTTCGACACTTCTATTCTTGTTTTTCGTGCTGACTCCGCAGGTGAATACCTTTCTGATGCTCTTCGTCAGGTTCTTTCTGCGCAAGGTACTCTTGCTCAGATTTCTTGTGCTGGCGCTCACGCTCAGAATGGTGTTGCTGAACGCAAGCATCGTCATCTTCTTGAGACCGCTCATGCTCTTATGCTTGCTTCTTCTATTCCACCTCATTTTTGGGCTGAAGCTGTCTCCACTGCCACATATTGGACTAACATTCACCCTTCTTCAGCCCTTCATGGTGGTATTCCTTTTGAGCATCTCTGTGGTAAGACGGCTGATTATGACAGCCTTCGTCTTTTTGGATGTGTTTGCTATTTGCTTCACTGCTTCTTGCACCTCGTGAGCGCACCAAGTTGACCGCATAGTCAGTTGAATGTGTCTTTTTAGGATATAGTGCTGAGCATTAGGGATATCGTTGTTGGGATCCGGTTGGTCGACGCATGAGGATTTCTCGGGATGTAGTCTTTGATGAGTCTCGTCCTTTCTATCCTCGTCCTTCCTCTGATGCTTCTTTAGCAACTTTAGTTGATCCTCTTTCTTTTTCTGTTTATTCCTGATATTGCTCTTCCACATATATCTTCTTGTTTGATACCCTCTCCTACTAAGCCTCCTTCAGGAGTTGTGCTTCCGTCTCCTTCTGTAGTGCCACCCGTATAGTCTCCTTCGGGGTCTTCTTCTTTGACTCCTTATTATTCCACAAAGCCTCATGTGACCCAAGTCTACACACGCCGTAGTGCTTCAACTCCTTCTGAGCCTTCTTCTGATGCGCCATCTTCTAGCCCTTCCCATCCTTCTTTGGATGAACCATCTCCTGCTGCTTCCCCTGTGCAGCTTATTCGTCATGGTCATCGATCTCATCAGCCTGTTAATCGGTATGGCTTTGGACCTGTTACTTGGCAAGGTTTTGCCGGTACTGTCCTTTCTGAGCCACTTTCCTATCATAATGCTATTCTTCATCCAGAATGGCAGCTTGCAATGGCTGAGGAGATAGCTGCACTTGAGCATACGGGCACGTGGGATCTTGTTCCAACTCCCTCTCATGTTCGTCCTATCACCTATAGGTGGGTCTATAAGGTTAAGACTCGCTCCGATGGATCCCTTGAGCGCTATAAGGCTCGTCTTATTGCCCGTGGTTTTCAACAGGAACATGGTCGTGATTATGATGAGACATTTGCTCATGTTGCTCATATGACCACTGTTCGCACTCTTCTTGCTGTGGCCTCTATTCGTGAGTGGTCTATCTCTCGGCTTGATGTCAAGAATGCCTTTCTTAATGGTGAGTTGCGTGAAGTTTATATGCAGCCACCGCCTGAGTATTCCGTTCCTAAGGGTATGGTTTGTCGTCTTCGTCGCTCTCTCTACGGTCTTAAGCAAGCTCCTAGGGCTTGGTTTCAGCGTTTTGCTTCTGTGGTCACGGCTGCTGGTTTTTCTGCCAGTGCTCATGATTCTGCTTTGTTTGTACACACATCCTCTCGTGGTCGTACTCTTTTTCTTCTCTATGTTGATGACATGATTATCACTGGAGATGATCCTCAGTTCATTACCTTTGTCAAGGCACGTCTGAGTGAGCAGTTCCTTATTTCTGATATTGGCCCTCTTTGTTATTTTCTTGGGATTGAGGTTTCCTCTACACATGAGGGATTTTATTTGTCTCAAGAAAAATATATTCAGGGCCTTCTTGATCAGTGCTTCTATCACTGATCATAGGACTGCTGAGACTCCCATGGAGCTCAATGTTCGCCTTTCTGCCACTGACGGTGAACCTCTTGATGATCCTACTCGTTATCGTCACATCGTAGGGAGTATTATTTATCTTGGTGTTACTCGTCCTAACATTTCCTATTCTGTGCATATTCTGAGTTAGTTTGTTTCTGCTCCCACTCACTCCACTATAGTCACCTTCTTCGTGTCTTACGTTATATTTGTGGGACTATGTCACGCCGTTTGTTTTTTCCACGCTCTAGCTCTTTAAAGCTTAAGGCTTATTGTGATGCTACTTGGTCTAGTGATTCCTCTGATCGTCGATCTCTTTCTGCTTATTGTGTTTTTTTGGGTGGTTCCCTTATTGCTTGGAAGACTAAGAAGCAGACAGCAGTTTCTCATTCGAGCACAGAGGCTGAATTGCGTGCTATGACTCTTGTGAAGGCAGAGGTGACTTGGTTACGGTGGTTGCTTGCAGATTTTGGTGTTTCTGTTTCTATACCGACTCCACTTTTGACTGATAGTACAGGTGCTATTAGTCTTGCTCGTGATCCGGTGAAGCATGAGCTTACTAAGCATATTGATGTTGATGCATATTACACACGTGCATAGGTTTAGGATGATGTGGTTACTCTTCGCTACGTGCCTTCGGAGTTACAGTTGGCTGATTTCTTCATGAAGGCACAGACCAGAGCTCAGCATAGTTTTTATCTCTCTAAACTCAGTATGTTTGATCCACCCTAAGTTTGAGGGGGGTGTTAGATATATCTATATATATCTCTGTATTTCCTATGTATTGTAGGGGGTTGTGTATATATCCCTTCGTGTACTGGTGTATATATATCGGCCTAAGGGCCTCATAATAAATACAAGTGCTATTCATAACAGGAGGCAGCTAGGGTTCCAGTAGGGCTGTGGAAGGGGGGAGCCAAAGGGGACCCAAACTCGTGACACCATGTAAAAAATTAGGCAAACACCTCACACCCTTGATAGGGGGTGACTTTAATATATATAGCCCGTTATAGGCTTTCTATACAAGAAAGGTACAAGTCAAGATATACACTTTCCTAAAGCTTATACATATTCCTTAATAAATAGGCATGGGCCGTATAAGCTAGCATTGGATGTTTGGTGCCTCAACACATAAGCAGCATTTCTGTAGTTACATACAGAATTTTAGATTTTTAGCAATTTCATTGTCCTAATGAAATGACATGCATAAAATTAAGGGTTCACATCAGAATCCGATTAAAAAATATTAACTTTAACTCCTAACCGCAGAGCATGGAACAAGGAATTAATTCCAGTTAAAAAATCATGTTTATCAAGCGATCCATCTTCACAGAAGAGAGGGTGTTTGCCAATCAATTGCTTTTCCAGAATAAAGAGGAATAACTGCAGTTTGCAAGATAACTCCCCACACACTGAAATTAAGAGTAGTGTTTGCAGGATTTTTAAGTTGGTAAGGCGAGGCATGGCGAGCAGCCACCTTCCTTTAGGCGAGGTAAGGCAATGCCTAGAAAACACTGGTTCTAACATGGCTGAAGGAACTATTTGATTATACTGTAAGCAGATTAAACCATTAAAGCTGCATAATTCAAATAAAAGTACCAACTATACAATGGAATGTTCCTGGAATTACAATTTCCTAAACTTCTATTTAGCAATTAGCAGACACACTATATTAGTTAGTTAGAACATCTAGATCAATCGTGATTTTTTGTAGCAAAGATTGAGGGTGAAGGATTTCTATTTTGCTTCAAAGCTCCTTAGTTTACAGGGAAAATATCGAACACGAGACCTATCCAATGTAAACCGTAAATTCTATCACCAATTGCCTTCCTAAAATGAAGTGAGGCATTGAAGTTTGCAAGAAAAGGGAATATTCAAGAATCCTTCTCCTGCATGGCGAGATTAAACCTTATGCTGAAAACTTTCCAGGCTCAGGAACGGAGGAACCCTTAATTTTTCAAGAACCGATACGAAGCCCACCAAGAACACAAAAAACAAAACGCGGTGTTCCAAGTCCATAGGTAGCAACATCGCCTCCTGACTTTCACAAAAAAAAAAACTCCACACGAATTCACTAAAACCTTTTCCAATTTAAGCGCCTACATAAGGTGTAAATGAACAGGGGAAAAACAAAGGCAAGTTCAAGAACCTGCAGCTGCCAGCAGGGGTAGTATCGGAACACCACCCCCGAGGCAAGACAGGAGCAGGAGCCTCGCCGGACAACCGGCCGAAGGCTACCGGAAGCTACGGCGGCGCGAGGGCGGAGGGCAGCCATGTCGAGGGACGGCGATGTGGCGAGCAGCCGAGCAGATGGAGGGCAGAGGAGGGAAGGACTAGGAGTCGGATAATGTCGCGGCTCGCGAGGGGCGCGGCGCAGTGCGGGCTGCGCTCGCGTCAGGCGTGCTCCGCGCATGTGGTGAGCCAGAGTGGGGGATAGGGCATGTGGCCACGAGTGGTTGGCTGCCGCACGATGACGAAATCTGAGAGTCTGAGACCATAGGATTTCTACTTTGTTTATTTTTCAGTGAATATATTAAACTTGCAGATATTTCCGTGCAATAATGAAGAAAGAGCCGCACCTCAGGAAGCATACTATAGAGGGCCATATTTTGTCATGCAGTAACGGGGTGATTGGATTGAGGCCCCAACTGGCCAGGCCAAACGTAGGCCAGGGTCAAAGTTGGGTTAGGCCAAAATTAGACCAACTTTGACCCATTTGGTTGATGGCCAAAACAGCTAGCCAGGTCTATTTTTTCATGGACGTTTGGTTTATGGCCAAATAGGCTGCCGCTGTTGGCCTGGCACTTTGCCAGCTTCTTGGTCAAATACAAATCAACTGGTTCTCACCCTTTATACATCCATAATGTTTCTGTAATCTCACGGATAAACATCTACCAAGTGAATATTAGAAAAAAAAATATGAACCAGCTACAAAAGAAAATGAACGAAGCCATTTAATAAGCACGTTGATAGCAATATAGAGTACATTACTAACATCCAGGGCACCTTCGTCAGATTTCATCATAGATCGACATATTTAAAACAACCACCTTCCATTTAAGATTTAAAAAAGAAAATAACTAATGCATTGATCATTGCCATCCATGAATCTGTACAAATTCAGCACACAAACAGAGACCAATATTTGCAAGACATATGCACTACCATAATTATAAGAGTTGTTTCCATATAATACAGACCCCAAAATAAACATGCTACATACAGTTTTTCATATTACCTTACAGACCTACTATATATATATATTAGGAACCACAGTAGTTCACTAGCAAGCAGGTCTCATATATTTACAAAAGTCAAGCCTGCAATATGGAGGCATCAGCTCCAACATCATATGGCACACACAGGAAGCTCCAGAAGCACCTTGCATCACCACCAAAAGAAGGCTGCGCCAATGTCCTGCAATGATTCTAGTTAGGATAGGCCACCCAAAAGCATGTTTTTACCCAAGTCACAAGTGTGTTGCTGCCCATCATCCAGTCACACCAGCTGATCAAGCCAGACCATATTTCTGGCCTATAAATTCCATAACCCAAGTTTGGAAAGTTTTATCACTCGCAGCTTTAAGGAAACCACGGAACATTTCTTGGCTAGGTTAGGATAGATGTGCTGCAATTGCAAGCTTGTCTGTCTCTATGATTAAGAGATCATCAATGCGCTTCCAAGTGAAGCATTTGGGTCCGATGGCTCCTCCATTGTTCTGGACAGTTGCAGCAGGATTAGCACACATAAGAGCATCACATAGCCGCACGATACTAGATGATACCTCATCATTCATATTGCCACGGCACCTCCTTCCCTTCCAAGCGTTCTTTGATGGAACACGCTTGCGCTTCTTACTACAAATGGTGCCTTCAGTACTTGGGCTGTGTCGAGGAACGGTGTCAGAGTCAACCCCGCCATCATCTCCTGTAACTTGATAGTTCTCCAATTCTTTCACACCCTCACTTTCATCACTATCACTTGGAACATTAACTGTGGATTGATCTAGTGCAAGTGATCCATCAGCTAGTGAAGAGTTCAAAAACAATTCCTCCAACAGATTGAAGAACTTTATAGGCCTTGTGAGGTAGTTTTACTTTGTTGGCTGCCATGTAGTGAAAATAAACATAGTTAGGTAACATGATGTGAGGTAAACATGGATTATTGAAGGCAATTTTCAATCATAAAGTCATCAAACAAGCTGAAACAATTTTAAATTTGTTGAAAAAGGATTTCATGTCCATGAAACCAGTACTTACACCAAGCTTTTTAGGGTCTTTCTCCGATGGATCAATAATGAATTTGTGTGCTGTTGCATCAAAACCATAGCCACTCTTGGTCCGAGCACTAGCTATCCAACTCCATTTCTCCTTGCAGGCCTTGAAATGCCTAGAGACTTGGTTTCTAGTAACTCCATTCCCAAACCTTTCATTCAGAGCATCTGCACATTGAAGGTGGTAACTTTGCTTCCAGGAAAAGGTTGTGGGTTTATCCTCCTGCACCGCAATGTACCATTCAAGCATAAACTTTGTTTCCTCATCACTCCAGGCGTACTTATTACGAGACACTCCCTCCTCAGTCTTCACAACATCCTTTAGCTTTGCCATCCTATAACACAATTATGAAAGTAACAAACCAGCACCAACACCCTAATTAGATCATAAAACTTTAGCCTACAACAAGTCAGCATACTAAAATTATATAATAGGGAGCTCATGATGCAGAATTAAGGAATTAAAATAAATAGGACAATTAATATGAATTACATAGTATAATAGTACAGATAGTTTAGACAATCCAAAACACATAGAAAGCATTACAATCAATCAAACAGTACTACCACTCCCCTCCTTACACACACCAACTCTGTCATTCCACATCTGCTGGGCAATCAAATCACGCTTAACAGCCCACTCACGTACATCTCCCTCATAATCTGAAACACGGTTGGCACTTCTTGGCAATTGAGAATACCAAGTGGCCTCATCAAGAACCAACTCATCAGGGCCATTGTCCAGAATCCAATTATGAACGGCGCAGCAAGCAATTAGAACCTTGACCTGTGATTTGAATGGTATGAATGGCTTATTATTTAGAATCTTGAACCGATTCTTGAGTGTCCCAAATGCCCGCTCAACTGTAGTCCTAAGTGAGGAGTGCCTATGGTTGAAGAGTTCTTTTGCACATTTTGGTTCATGGGGTCCAATGAATTCTTGAAGGTGATAGCGAACACCACGATATGGTGGTAGTATTCCTGGCCTAGCTGCGTACCTAGCATCAGCCAAATAAAATTTCCCTACAACCATGTAAAGCCATTACCAGATGTGAAATTTAATATGGGGAGCTCAAGTGTCCATCTAGAAATGTGTAAATACCTTGTGGTATTTTCAGGCCATTTGTTCGGGAAAGAGCGTCTTGTAAAACAAGGGAGTCATGAGCGGAACCCTCCCACCCTGCTAAGACTGTAGGTGAACCGAAGGTCAAAGTCAACAACAGATAAGACATTTTGTGTTGGATAGGACTTGCGACCTCTAAATCTATCCACCATTTTAGCGGGGACGCAAGCTCTGATGTGGGTGCCATCTAGTGCTCTTATACATCCCTATGAAAGAAATAGAAAAATAAAGGCAATTGTCAATTTAGCATGCCTAACTGTAGTAAATAACAATGGACCAATATATTAATTTTAAGTACCTCAAAATAAGGGTAAATTTTGTTTGGGCTGCTAGTAATCTTATCATGTGTATCAGTGGATCTCACGTATATGAGTTCACGAGCCAACTCCCCCATTGCAAATAGGACATGATTGAAATATCTGCTCACTGTCTCACCAGACCGCCACATGGAAAATCCTGCGGTTGCCATTGTATGATTGTGTCCAAGAATTTTCAGAAACATTGCAAGCTGCTCCTCTACATAAACATGAAAGGTGCCTTGTAGCAGCCCTTTTTCCCTAAGGCGAGCAGACAACTTGTAGAACAAAGCTCGACACATCCTCAACTGACTAATGCATGTCCTATCCGAGGTGTCAATGAGCCTAATTAGTTCAGTTTGCCTCCAGACATCTCTAGGAACTAATGGCGCATACTTGACCCGCTTCCTACCATCTCTATTTCTCCACCACAGAAGCAATAAAATAACAAGAACAACTAGTGCCTTCTGCCTCCACATACAATTGTTAAGGAACAACTGATGATTATTTTGCATCGGGGTAGGATAAACAAATGAGCCCAAGTGGAAGAAAAATTAATAAACAAGAGACGTACAGGAAATGGGGAAAAAAGACATCTAGAGAAATTTAAATCTACGGTAAATACAACATTTGGTACAATCGTCTGCAATCTTTGTAGTATGTAAAAGAACAAAAAAAAGAAGAACTCATTACTCGCTGTGCACAGGACACATTCACGGAATAAGTAGGTTGACATAGGGATACCTGAATCGATGGAGGGAGACAGGAAAATCACAGAGTTGTCGATGGATATGAAGTTGAGCGGAACCGTGATGCGCCAGGAGGACGACGGACGAGTCAGCTGGGATGGCTCGCGACCGGCACGGACAGGAGTTGGTGGCCAACGGGAGCACGAACTGGTGGGCGCGGACGGGCCTCCAGACGTGGACGACGCGAGCACGAACTGGTGAACGACGCACGCGAACGTCGTAGGCAGGCGGTGCGGCAAGCGGATCTGGAGATGCGGCGGGCGATGGGGCCTAGGGAGTGGGGAGCTGTCGAACGATGGGGAAAGTTTCCGCTTTGCCCGTCCGAATTTGAGCCAGTTGGCGCGGGGGGCGGCCAAATATTGGCGGCCGTCGGCCACTGCCAAATATTGGTCATCAACCAAACGCAGGCCAAATTCGTTAGGGCTGACCCATAATTGGCATGGCCAGCTGGGGCCTCAATCCAATCAGCCCCTAAGAGCTTCTTCGGGCCTCTCTTGAAATTTTGAGACTAGCATCTTCGAGTGTTCTTCTAATTTCAAACGTAATTTCCTTATCTAAGGTTAATGTAAGTACTACAGGTATGTTTCCGTGCGTTGCTATAAGACTATCCCTAACCATGGAGTAAAAGGGATGTCTATATCCCTATTCATCCACTGTTTCAACTACTCATCTCTGTCTACAGTAGCGCTACAGTGTCAAAATAGTGTTATACACATCTATTTTACTCCGTGGTTGGGGATGACCTAAGAGAACAAAATTTCAATCCAATAGCCATATGCATTCTGTTAGGAAATTACCCACTTTATAGATGTAAATAACCCCGAAAACAGATATTATATGAACTAGGGTTAAACCACACACTACAAGGAAAAGCATTTCCATATACCTCGGACCGATCTGAACAAAACACAAGAGAGGAACTCATCTAGACTTACAACGAGGCTCGCTCCAGTGGATGGGTTGAGTTTGTTTATGAAGTCCGTAGAACGTAGCAGATCAACTTAGCGAGCAGTCATGTGATCGCTACCCAAAAAACTGATTCGCCCCAACCCGTGCAGATTCTTCAGCGGAGCGAGGTTTCAAAGACACTGCTCTCCCCGCACGCTATCTTCACGCCATCATCGTGGATGGAGGAGCTGGACGTCGCAAAACACCGAGGAGAAGAGTGCACTCGCTGTTGGCGGTCGTTATTTCACCATTTCGACCACCAACTATCCATAGTTTTGAAGGAAAACCATGTCAAATTCAGGATTAACCCTTGCTACTGATCAAGTTCCATGAGTTGTATTGGATATTTGAACATAGGTATGAAAATCAGCAGAAAACAGGCAAAAATGGCTAAGTCAGGGAGAAGGGCTGGCCACCCGACCACCCCCTAGGCCGCCCCGCCTGCAACTATGGCCAATCCACTCCAACTTCGACCTATGTGCACACAAGAGACATGTCAACACAATTCCAAGGTGCAAACCGCGACACCAACGTGTCAAGTACCGGAAGGTCGACACCTCACCAATCCAGCACTTGGATCGATAAAGTCAGCAATCCAGGACACTCATATCCAATGGTTGAGGAAGAAACACAAGACAAATCCTACAGTTAAGGAAGAAACACACGTGCATAACCGTCAACCAACATGTTAGAAGGCTCCACAACTGCTGGATCACCCAAGTAGGTGCATCCAAGGGCCGCAAAGCTAGTGGGCTAGCTACCCGGCCTAGGGTGTTGGCCGCCCAGCCTCTACCAAGCCGCCTGGCTTGCTATGTGTCCTTCCTACAATCTCCTCAACCTCCACACCGACCTACCTCAGGTATAATTACCCCCACTCACTTAGAGGCTATAAATACCCTTGGGAGCTCATCTGCAAAGTGTGGGAAGTAGAAGTGAAATGAAGCATACCATTGCCTTAGTCTTGTACCAGTAGGATAGTCGTAGGAGTTAGAGTCAAGTCTGGGCTTTTACCTCATGGATTCCGGAGTTAACTTTGAGTATTTGTAAAAACTCTTCTATCTTTCGTACCTTTTCTACATGTTGGCGCAAGATAACGATGATATTTATGCTCTATATTTACATAATTTCATGTGTTTTCCAGGATAAATCATACGATGAAGTTATATTTTACTAACAATTAACCCCATATTCGAGTGTGCTTGTTATTTCTATGATTTGCTGAATATTACAGGAAAATGAGGAATAAATGCAATAATTGAGAAAGCTATTTGAAGAAAGATCAAAGCTAGAAGTTCAAGGAGGATATTGGACCCGTGAAATATAAAGATATTAAGGCTAGGAGCTAAGAAAGAGAAGCCCATGAGAAGGTTGCATGAAGGCCTAAGTGATTAAGGCCCATTAGGGGGTAATTATACATGGAAGGAGATCAAATGATGATAAGATCAAACCTAGAACCGATCTTAGACTTTCCATTTATAGGGCACCCTCAGAGGTATATAAACCGAGCCTCCCAAGGGGAGAGGCACGTCAATTTTATTGTAACCAGAGATCCAAAGCTAGGGTTAGGGGTTCATCTTCACAGGACTCGCTGAGAAGTCGACCTCGGCGAAAGGAGGAAGCAAGAGGAAGCAGGAGAGCAAGGGGCCCGTCTGTCAGACGACCTTGAGTTTTCCCAACTGAGTTTCGAGTTCATCTTTCGATATGTTGATCATCTCATCGAATTAGACGACTTTGCTTCAAGTTCATGATGTATCTTAAGTAACTCTCTGTTCTTCTTATGGTTACTTTGATGAAACCTCGAGTTCGATCAATAAAGATGTTTTTTGACTATGAGCTTTGTGTTTATACATGATATTTGATACATGTATTTGCAATGATTCATCTCTACATGTTCTTGGCCAAGATAATAGAGTTCTTTTTAGTAGATCTTTTTACCTTAATTGGTTGATTGAATCTACTCATGCTTAGAGATGGTTTAGGCATGCTAGTTCGTCGATTAACTCGTTCTATGTGACACGTGGGTGGGAGAAAGGTTCGAGTAAGTCTATGATATTCATGATCATGTTTATCCTATGTTTCATGCTAGATCGTAGCTCAAGGTGGCTCTAAGTATATAAGAAGTTTGTCTCATATCTCTTATCGATGCCTTCGCCGTATTAGCTTCTTGTTAATCTTGCGAAGTAGTTCATATTTGTCCCTTGGTTGATATCAGTTTATGCTATAGATTAGACTTATATTTAGCATGTGATTAGATACAATCCCTTTGGTTTATCTAGATTTATTAGAATTAGATAATAATTGATTAATCCTAGATTAATAGTAATTTAAGCATAGTTATCCTTGGATTGACAAAACCCACTATACTCATCTTGGGGAAGGGTTACCATGATACTGTCACTTGGAGTATAAGGTTTGACGTGCTTAAGTGCCATCAACACTACTACAGTATAATTTATATTCCATGCTCTACTTTTCATTTATACTTTACTTCATTTCTTACACTTGCCTAGTGTGGTGTACCTTATTGCATACTAGACCAAGCCTTAGGATTGTGTTGTTCATGAGCTATTCGAATCTTGCTAGACTTGCCGGTGCTATAAGATTCCTTTAGGCTTAGATATAAGGTTAAGTTAGTCCTCACCATTCATCAAGGAGGAACTTTAGTGATAGAGCTTCGTAGCATGCCATCTTGTCCACGCAGCTTCGATCGGTAGGTCCTCTCAATGGCAGCGTTAGGAACCCCATATATTCCGATCTCGTTGTCTAGCAAACCCACAAGAGTTAGCTAGTTGCCATTTAGAAGGCCAACTATCTACCCCCGTGCCTCCTTGGTGAAGTCTAGAATTTCGCTCGACGCAAGACCCTAGTTTGTTTTCGGATAACTTAGCTCAACCGCGAATAATCCTCTACAATAGTTAAGACTTAGAGTTTGGATACCTTATCTCACTCATTATCCTCCCACATAGAAATACCTAGTTTCTGACTACTTTGGTCTCTGCTCTCTCATTCCACCATACACTATCTTTTATTATCTTAGCCCTGCATAAGAATAGTTGGTAGTTATCTAGTTTATAGTTTACTTCATTAGAATTTACATCATTCTATCTATTCGCCACTGCTTCTAAGTGGATTTTTACAACACTTAGAATACTCTAAGTGAAAGAGCTACAATGAATCTTTGTGCGCTTGCAAAGTAAAATATGTTAGACTAAGAGACATCAACAAGCTTTTTCTGGCGCCATTGCTGGGCAAGCAATTGGCAATAGAAGTTTGATTTTATTTGAACCTGAGCATTGTTCAACTCGATAATATACCTCTATTTCTTAGTGAGCTCATTTGCCTCTGTCTACTTTATTGCAGGGTGACAGAGAGGTGTATGACCAGATTCGATCTACCGAAAAATCTCCACCACAATCTAGAGGACACTACTCATGAGAGTCCATTAGAAGATGATCCACGAGCCGAGGCCTATGTCATTTGTGTTTGGAACATCAAGCACAACTCCACCAACGCCCGACATGGCTGAGAAGACCATCCAGGTGGGAGAGATTGGCTTGAGAGAATGCCAACGACCATTTCCAACAGTTCCTGTGGGAGATCTGCAACACTTCCACGATCAAAGGCACAACCCCCCGATGCTGTCTGACTTTGCCTTTCCCCTCTCATTAGTGGGAAAGGCAAAATAGTGGTTCTACCTCAACTGCTCAGCAATGATGACATGGGAAGCATGCTCAAATGCCTTCCTCGCAAAGTACTTCCCACTGGGGAAGACAAGCTTAATGAGAAACCAAATTTTGAGCTTTCAACAGCTCGCTGATAAGTCAGTGGCAAAGGCATGGGAACGACTTCAGGAGTACATCGCTGCCTGCCTCCACCATGGTATGGAACATTGGCTAGCCATTCAAAACTTCTTCCATGGACTGGTCTGTGTAAGAACACCTGGATGCAGCTGCTAGACGATCCTTCCTACCTTTGAGTGGCAATGCTACCTGAGCTCTCATCGAGAAGAAGGCAAGCAACTAGGGATGAAAAAAAGGAGAGGATAAATAATAAGACAAGCGAAGTCCACCATATTGACAGCACCGACATGCTCACTGCCAAGATGGTGTTGCCACTGAATATTAGATGATTGGGCTCAAAACAGAAATTGGTCGATTGGGTCTTATGACCTACCTGAGCAGAGGGGGCGCATATATATCAGTTGATCCTAGAGGATCGTGTATCTTAGTTTAGGCAATTAAATTAGGTTTGCTTAGATAGATGGACTTGTCATCCAAGTCTCTGAACTATAAATATGTAACGATGTGTTTCAAAATAAACTAACTGACCCCATTCGTTGCCAAGCAGCGTGTCTCGTTAACCTCAATCTTGGCACATCGCCACCCCTGGATCCTAGAGTTTCCCAAGTAAGCACTATGCATCTCTAATCCTTCTCTCGTAGTCATTTTTGGTCATGTTTAGCGTTTGCTTACACGGTGGACTGTTGGCGTCTCTTAGCCTAAACAGATTTTACTCCGCAAGTGCACGGTGACCACTGTAGCTTTTCACCCTGGGTATTCCGAGTATCATAAATTTCCACAAGGAAGTAGTACGCCAGAGAGTGTAATTGAATATACTCAAGTCGAATAAACTGTAGACTTGGATAAATTATACCGACTAGTAACTAAGCAGGGGTAAACGTGATGATAACAGGTGTATGGTGGGGAGGGTAAGTCTATCAATGATATCCGTAGAAAGGTATAGTTGCCTAGGAGGACAACGAGTGAGATAAAGTCACCAAACCCTATTTCTATTCAGCTGCGAAGATTATCCGTGACTAACTAAGGAAACTCAAATAAACAAGTCAGGGTCTTGCATCAAGCAAAATTCTAGAGTCTTGAGGGTACCAGGGGGTAGATAGTTGGTCCCGAAAGAGAGTCTAGCTAACACCTACGAGTCTCTCGAACGACGGGCCTAGGATACACAGGCACACCACACGCTGTCATCGAGTGGGGCTACCAAGCAAATCGGCGTGGAGAGGATGGCACGCTATAAGCATGTTCAAGTAAAGCTTGAACAATGATAGACCTTCCTTGATCAGAGGAGGGGGTCTAGCCAGAGCCTAGCGTCTAAGTCTAGGGTTGAGTTATAGCACCAACAAGAATAACGAGATTTGAATAACCAAATTAGACACAATCTAAGCCTAGCAAGTGTGCAAACAAAGGTACACCACACTCGTAGGAGACAGAACTTAGAGTAAAATATAACTGAAATTATATTGAAGATGATCTGAATCCAAAATATACAAAGCTTTACCACAGACTCAAACATAACTCCGGAGACTCGGAGGCAAAGCTCGACTCAACTCTAACTCCACAAACTATCCTAACTACTGAAGGAAGAATGTAGCACTCTAAGATACAACTTGAACTCAACTTCACACCTTTCCAAATGAGCATTTAGGGTCTATTTGTAGCCTAATGGGTGAGGGGGTATTTATAGAAGTACTAGGTCGGTTCGGTGGCGGATCTTGGATTAAAAAATAGGCATGGCAGAGACGCGGAGTAGAGACATACATACAGTATGGAGACCGGAGAGTATAAGATAGTACCTTAAAAAACCACCAACATTTGCTCCATGTGACAATATTAAATATACAATAAAGATAAATGATGAACCTGCTAATTTGAAAAGGAAAATAATTAGTTAGTGATTGTAAACAAATGATCATACTTGTATTTTTCTAATGTTGTGTGAGATCTTACCACTAGGTAGTAGCCTACTAAAGCTTTAATGATTCCTTGCAGGCTTAGGAAAATTCATCCTACGTTCTTTCATGGCTTGAAATGTCTTCTTAACTTTATCAAAATCAAGACCTTTAAAAATCTCCTTCTCAATATAGCATAATATCAAGTGATTAAGCCGCCCATCAGATATCTTATTATGCTAATCTGTCTTGATTATATTCATAGCTGAGAAGGCTCTTTCAACTGATGCCGTTGCCACTGGTAAGAGTAACGATAACTCAATTAGGCGATAGACCAATGGAAATGCATTATGTTTTCTAGTTTGGACCAACTTCGCAGCCAAGCTTCCAAGATCAGAACAAGCAATGAACTCATCAACTCTCTGCACATGTATAATGAAGGTCTCAAGTTGACCCCTTATACGAGATCGATCATCATCAGAGAAATCTTGATCATAAATCTCAGTGAGTCGAGCAATCTTATCAACATTGAAATTAGAGAAAGAATCTCTTGGATCAAGACATGAGAAGCACACAAGCAACTCTGATGATACCTCATTGAAACGGTGATCCATCTCTGTGATAATAGCATCAATTGCTGCAAAGAAAGTATGAACACGATAGTGGTGTTCTTGAGTGATTGTGATTCCAGCAAGCCTTGATCGACCCCATCTTGGTACTACATCTTCCATATTTGGTATTGGATTTTTTTGTTGCATTACAAAATGATTTTACTTCATCTAGTAATGCATCCCAGCCATCATTTCTTAAATTGACCAAACGGGTTTTCACATCAACAAGCAATGATATGGCCTGAACAATATTTTGATCCTTCCTTTGCAATAAAAGAGATAAATCGTTTGTAATCCGAAGGACTTTCAGCATCAACTTCATATTGAAAACAAATATGAAGCTCTCCATTTGGTGCACTAAACCGCCTGCTCAACCAGGATTACGTGCATCTTCATGAACCATAGACAACACTGTAACTACAACATCCCACATTAATTCAATTCTGGTTAAAGTTCTGAAATGTGAACCCCACCTTGTATCTCCAGGTCTGGCTAAATTAGTATTTTGGTGCTTTCCCCTTCCTGTAAAAATCTGACCCTTCTCTAACTTGTCCAAATGGTAAGACAATGCTACTCGGTTAGCACATCCTTCCTCTTGCAGGATGCACCAGTACTAGTCACAATCAATCCTAGATAATTGAAGAAATCATCAAAAGATGAAACGGCACTTGTAACAGAAACAACAACCAACCGCAATTGGTGAGCGAAGCCATGGATATAGAAAGCATAAGGGTTCTCATCGCGGATCAGTTTTTGCAGGCCATTGAATTCACCTCTCATATTTGAAGCGTTGTCGTATCCTTGCCCTCGTAATCTAGCAATGGGTAAACCATGTTTAGCAAGCAATGAAACCAAAGCTCCCTTTAAAGAATCTGCGGATGTGTCCTTCACATGTTTAAGACCCAAAAACCTTTCTACAACTATTCCTTTTTTGTTCACATACCTGCAGAACATATTTACATTAGTATTCTTAGTTGAGTAATAGAATAGTGAAAAAAGACATATATATTATAATAGTAAATAGTAATAAACAATGACCAACCTCACAATCACAGCCATTTGCTCTGCTATTGAGATATCACGAGATTCATCGATTAGAATCGAGAAAAGGCTATCCGCAATCTCTTCCTTTATCACTTGGGTGATCTCCCTTGCACAACTTTTTGCAAGGTCCTTTTGGATTGTGTGAGAAGTCATGCGGGCATTTGCTGGACACAACTCATCAAATGCAACTTTCACCTCCTCCTTTCTTGCTTTATACCATTCAAGCATCTCTAGAAAATTTCCCTTGTTTAGGGAAGAAGAAGATTCATCGTGTCCACGGAATTCATGTCCTTGCATTAGGAGAAAAGTTGCAACATCTAAAGAGGTTGTCACACGAACTTCATATTTTTGTTCTGCTTCCTTGGTATGAGCCTGGACATTATGTCTGATACTTGACCTTTGATTATTAAAATCATCAGCATCCATCCTTGCTCTATTGTGATAACTTGCAGGCCCACCCACATGATGAGGAAATCCATGGTATGCATTTGTCCAATTCCTGTACCCCACTTTTGTGAAAGCATCATGACCAAAATTTTCATCTGTAACCTGCCTAAAAAGAAAACAGTAGAAGCAATAGGCCGCATCCTTTGACACACTGTATTCCAACCAATCAAGGTGCTTGAACCATGCTTCCCGAAAGACCCTATTGTCACCAGACTTGCGAGGAAAGTTATGACCAACAGGTTGAGTCGGACCATTCAACAAATAAGCCCTCCTGACTTCATCTCTAGTGTCAGGATGAAATGCCTCAATTGGTATTCGAAGCGCTGGATCAGCAAACACATGAATATCTGGATCAAACTCCTTAATACCTCCGACATCTTGTGCTGGTTGTGGCTGTGGTTGTGGTTCTACTTCTACTTCTGCTTCCGCATCTCCAACAACTTGTTGCCGCTGCTCTGCATCTCTCAATTCTGTAGTATTTCTTTGCACTTGTCCTTCGGATGCACCACCATTTTCTCTTTGTTGGTGGGTATTTGGACTCAAATCCCTGTTACTACACCGATTGCTAGTAAAGAATCTCCTCAAATCTACAGAATTTAGGAATAAACCAGCGAGCAATTAATATTTCTACTGAATTTCTAAAACCACAATCGTATATTCTTATTGCAGCAGTACTAAATTACAATTAGTGATTGCATAAGTACCTATTGTTTTGTACTGTTTCTTGCTGGCGGGCACTTGTACTCGCCCGGCACCGGTGATTGCCTCTGTAGGGGGTTCTTCTCGTCCTCGTCTGCGACTGCCCTCGCCATCGTCTACAGAGCGTCCGTCACCGGCGGCGCTAGATGTGCCTGCGCCTAGGCTTCCCTCCATATCCATGCCCAGGCGGCCAGGAAGAATGATGAGTTTGTGCGTAGTGCTCGCCGGCGGCCGGCCTGATTACTCGAGGATGCGGTGTGGAGGAAAAACGAGGAACAGAAACGAAGCAACACTCTTCTCAGTTAATTACACGACGACGGCAGACGCTTCGACTTCTGTAATTTTCTCCACTTGGGCTTTACAAATTTGGCCGGCCCAAGAGGCAAGAATGGCTGCACGTACCGTTTCGGCCTTTCTTTTTTGTTTTAGTGCTTCTTCAACCTTTGGACACACAGTCAGACAACAACCTTCTCTGCCGATTAACTTGGAATGTGAGGTATCGACGCCGGAGTAAGGTAGGGCGGTCGCCCAACCTCGCCCTACTGGAAGCTCCGCCCCTGGGTCGGTTAGGGGCCAACGGTCAGTGGCCAGGCGGCCACGTGTATGGCTGGGCGACCATCAAGGTGGCCGCGAGTCCACACTTGCATGAGTTACATGGTTAGGCGGCCATTGATTTCACCAACATAGTCGATCCAATGGTTGATCTTGCTCCCCCATGTCGGTTGGCGGTTGAAACGGTTGACACACATGTAAAATGCATCCGAAGGGTGGCTGGGCAGCCAAGGTACATGGTTGGGTGCCACATGTTCTTCACTAATTGGTTGCGTGTTGTTTTCCTTGGATTGTCGACGTCATTGATCCATGTGTTGATGCTGTTTTGACCCTTCGATTTATTGGATGCTCTTTTGTTTGGTTGGATTATCATTGCCTTGTGTTTGTTTGCATGTAGGATCAAGGACCTAGCAAGTGGAGTGGCCGAGCGGCCGTGCCACATGGTCAGGCGGCAATGCAGCCCCTGATCAGTGGCCGGGCGGCCACTGTTGTGCTGAAAGTATGCCGGACGGCCAGCTCACATGCCTAGGCGGCCATGGACTACGGCCGGGTGGCCATGCCCTTTCCGTCATTGTTTCCTATCTTTGGTCCTTGACATGTTTTCAACCATTTTGCGTGCATTTTGATACATGCATCCAATATTCAAGTACATCTTGTGGAACTCATTAGTAGCAAGGGTTAGTCCAACTAATTCACATGTTTCACTTCATTTGGCGGATAATTGACGGCTGGAATCGTGGGATTATGACTGTTAACATGGACTTCATACAAAAGCATTTTTATGGCGAATTCTGCTAGTTATCCCGGTGAATCTTGTGTCAAGCTATGCTCGGCGAGAGATCCATGAATTATAACGTACATTGCTGATCTATCTATCTATTTATGCTTCACGTAACAGATCGGCAGCATATGGTCAAGTGTACATAGCTCACCAGGTTGCTACATACCACTACATGCGCCACAACATGTGCATACGGCAACTCAAGTGATCGATGTGCTCTTGGCACCCTGTTTTACATGTTTTAGATTTCCATATGCTTTCTTGGGTGAATCCCTTTGAGGGTTCCGATCTATGTTCATGCACTTGATTAATGGTTCGGTTAGGTTCATCTTAGCTAGATCCATCTAGTCATACGCATAGAAAATCAACTTAGTGAAGTTGCATCATCGAGGCCATGTTGTAGGCAGGGTTTTTATCTCCTTGTTTATGCTTTATCGACGCAGTAACCCATCAAGACACAAGGAGGCAGTCGGCTCTTATGAGCCGATCCCAGCGATTCGGCTAGAATTGAATGTCGATCTGTTGTTTATGTATCTACAGGGCGATTCTCCAACCATGTGCTCACCACCAACGCCAAACACAAAACCTCCCTATCTAGCAGGCCAAGCCAGGTGGCACACCTAGGACCCCCTCTCACTACCCCTGTGACGCTCGGGGATGGTCGGCACCGCTGCTAGGAGGGATCGACCATAGCGGTAGCTTACCTTTTGGTTCCTTGGTGCACCGACTGCCTAGGCTGTCGGCTTTTGGCCATGACACATCTTTTGGCATGCCCGATGGGACCACACCATCGTTAACAACTTCACCAAGCAAACAAGCCATGGTCAAACTCCACGGCAAGGCAGGGATGTTCATCTTGGCTTGTCATGATCCGAGTACATGGCCCGAAGGCAAGGATGCACCTCCTAAATTGGAAGAATTGACTCTAGAACAGAGGGTGGTCTACGATCATCATCTTACCCATTTATCCACTGAGCTCTTGGATCACTTCACGTGGACTCGGCATGGAGGCATCAAGACTATTGGCCACCGAGAGTCATTGCTCAACAACATCGACTTTACTGTTCCCTTAGAAAAACCATCCTCCAGGAGATGAACAACATGATCCATCACACCTAGGTACATTAGTTTGAAGTTCTTATCAACTCCTTGGAACAAATCATCGCAAAAGTCACCAGATCTATCAAAGCCGAAGAATATACCACTCCTGGACCTACCTTTGGCTCATTCAAGGGAGAAAAGGTGCTCTATAGTCGGCCTCTAGAAGTAAAATCATTCTAATAACCAAAGGGCATGAAGGCCAAATTCATCATTTACTTTACTAAAAGTATGTGTCGGTACCCAGCTAACCGGGTACCCGCTTACACTAGACAAAGATCACTAAGGGAGGTAACTACTGCAGTACAAGGAGGGCCTAAGGCCGCATACAGATGGGCCCGGCCTACTCCTTGGAAAAGCTGGGCCACGCACCCGGCCCACAGGGGAGGCCCCGGACCTCCTTCGAGGACCGAGCCTCCCCCAGCCACGCGAGGAGAGGTCTGGACCTCTCGGTCCGGAGCCCGTACCTTCGGTGGTCCGGGGCCGCCTCGTGCCCACAGAGCACGGGGAGGTCCGGAGCCGGCGCCCTCGGTGGTCCGGGGGCGCCACGTGCCCGCAGAGCACGTGGAGGTCCGGAGCTAGCACCCTCGATGGTCCGGGGCCGCCACGTGCCCACAGGGCACGGGAAGGTCTCGCGTTGCCGCGTGCCCACAGGGCGCGTGGCGGGGCCTTCAGGCGGGTGCCTCGCCCACCTGCCACATTTATTGCGGGCAGGTAGGCGTGCCCGATGCCGCTGACACCGCCGCTGTCAGGCTGGCACGCCCCGATGCTGCTGACACCACGAGTGTCAGACGGGCGTGCCCCCGTTGCCCGCCGACGCCGCCGTTGTCAGACAGGCGTGCCCCCGTCGCCCGCCGATGCTGCCGCTGTCCGACTGGCGTGCCCCCATCGCCGCTGGCACCGCCGCTGGTAGGCGGCGGCGGCGAAGCAAAGGGGCGCGCCTTACCAAGGCGCGGCGGTGATAACAGGGCACTACAGTTGATTTCCCCAGCTACACTGGGGTCTATATTGAGTAAACAAGTACGCTGTACACATCATGAGCCGCGCCACGCGCGGCGGCCGCGCTCAGCCTAAGTACTAGGTAGCGGCGCCACAACGCTACTACGAGCGCCCCGTCCTGTCACACGTGCGCTTCGCCTGCCCCTCGGCCTCTGAAGCCCCTCAGCGGGTTTAGCAGCCGATGGGACAGGGCGGCATAAGGAAGGACGATATGGCGGATCTCCAGGCCATACCAGGTCGCGTCGGTGGTACAGACGCAAAGCATGGGAGCGTTGGACATCAGGCACAAGATAGAGCTGTAGCATAGAGGAAATGGGCCGGGACCACTTGTCGGGGCCCGGCCACCATGTACATGCCCCCCTTGGGCTATAAAAGGGGAGGCATACGCAACACAGAGAAAAGAACCCGAGAGAGACCCAGACAGGCTCAGAGACTCCTCTGAAGGCCCACGAAATACAAGAACACACCCACAGTGGACGTAGGGTATTACGCTCCGGCGGCCCGAACCACTCTAAATCCTCTCGCCACCATCGTGCCACCACCAACTTAGCTAACAACGATTGCTCCCCCTAACTACTCTCAGTACTTAGGATCTCGGCCGGGTGCACTCCGCCACCTGACCAGGAGCACGTCCGCTCCGACATTTGGCGCGCCAGGTAAGGGGCAGCATCAGTTAGCTTCATCCCTCACCGCATGATGGTGCGCATCCGCGATTTCCATGAGGATGCAGCCGCATCAGAGGAGGTGGCCTCGACTGGGTCGCAGGCCTCCCCCCACCGTTCTGAGGGCGCGGCGCGGACGCCGCGGCTCCCTCGACGCCCCGCGGGGGGCGCCGCTGCTGCAAACACTGCAGTAACAAGTGCTGTAGCGGCAAACGCCGCCACAGCGAACCCCGCTACTGCTAGCGGCCCGCTCGCCGCAGCCAGGGAGTTGCTTCGTAACCCCCCGGGGCCGACAGCCTCACCTAGCGCCCTGGTGCAGTGGCGAAGCGATGTAGATCGCCTGATCTACCTAGCCGAGGTCACCCCTGGCCCGGCTAGGACTGGGTCACGACTCCCTCCCAGCAGCGGGGGGAGGTCGAACCGCCGCAGGCAGCACGATGCGGCAACATCCGCGCGCTCCCCCTCAGTAAGGAGCGCGCAGACGGAAGACCTGCGAGCCGAGCTCAACCGCCGGCGAGCAGGCACCCCCACCACCGTGGAGCAGCCACGGATGCAGCCAAGCGCCGCCAAGGGCTAGAACCTTGACGCGGCGTTCGCCGCTGGAGCGCCTAAGCCCTCGGCTTACGCGCCACCCCCGGTTGGCGTGCAAACGCCACCAGGGGTCGTATCGGCTGGAGTTGGCTGCGCCGCACTCGCAGACAGTCTCCGCTCCGCGCGCTGGCCGCAGAAGTTCCGGCCGCACCTGCCGGAAAAGTACGACGGGAATACCAACCCGTCGGAATTCCTGCAGGTGTACATCACCGCTATCACAGCGGCTGGCGGAGACGACGCCGTTATGGCATCATACTTCCATGTTGCTTTGTCTGGGCCGGCCCGGACTTGGCTCATGAACCTCTCCCCCGGGTCAATCCGGTCCTGGGAGGAGCTCTGCACTCTGTTCCAAGCGAATTTCGCGAGTGCGTGCCAGCAGTACGGCGTGGAGGCCCACCTCCATGCAGTACGCCAGGAGCCTGGCGAATCCCTCCGAGCGTTCATCGCTCGTTTCGCCAAGGTGCGGGGGACAATCCCTCGCATCTCCGATGCGTCCATCATCACAGCCTTCCGGCAAGGCGTCCGTGATGAGAAGATGCTGGAGAAACTGGCGACCCGCCAAGTACAGGACGTCGCCACCTTGTACGCCTGGCGGACAAGTGCGCTAGGGCCGCAGAGGGGCGTGCGTGGCACTCCCCACAACAGGACAGGACTGCCCAGCCAGGCGCCTCTGCCGGTGCCGCCCGAGAGAGCGGCAAGAAAAAGAAGAAGGGCCGACGCCCTGAGAGGTTCCTGGAAGGGGCCCCTGTCGCTGCGGCAGCACCTGGAGGCCGCGACACCGGCGGCAAGCGCCCGAGGCAACAGGCGCGGAACAGTGGCGGCTCATGTCCTGTTCATCCCAACAGCGGTCACAGCGCCGCCGACTGCCGCGAGATACAAAAGCTCGTGCAGCGGCGTCTCAGTGAGCGCCGAGAGTGTCCGGCCAAGGACGACTCGCCCCCACGCCAGCGCTCTGGCAAGGGGAAGGCTACCAGCGATGGTGGGCCCGCCGCTGGGGGCAAGGAGATGGGCTACCAGCCCTCGGAGCGGGAGCTCAAGAGCGTCTACGCTCTAGGCCACTCCAGCTCCGAATCCAGCGACAACGAACGTCGCAAGAGGCTGTACGTCATGTACGGCGGAAGCTGGGCGGTCTCTTCCCGGCGGGACGTGAAGGCCCTGCGCTGAGAAGTCCTCTCGGTCAGGCCGAGCGTCCCTGGGGTGGCTCCACACCACAAGTGGAAAGACACCACCATTTCCTTCGGGCCGACCGACTGCCCAGAGAACATGGCTGGGGCTGGCGTACTGCCGATCATCACATCGCCGGTGGTCGCCAACATACGGCTCCACCACGTGTTGATCGACGGCGGAGCCGCCCTCAACATCATCAGCCACGCAGCCTTCAAACAGCTGCAGATTCCGGAGTCGCGCCTGGCTCCGACGCGCCCATTCTCCGGCGTGGGTCCAGTGCCGATCTACCCGAAAGGAAAGATCGACCTGCCGGTCACCTTCGGGACCCCGGAGAAGTTCCGCACAGAGAACGTCCAGTTCGATGTCGCGGAAGTCAACCTGCCGTTCAACGCCATCATTGGCAGACCGGCACTGTACCGCTTCATGGCCGTTGCTCATTACGGGTACTTGGTCGTGAAGATGCCGTCCCCGGCGGGTGTTCTCACCATGCCGGGAGACCGCCACGCAGCCGTCGCCGCAGTAGAGGAGCTCCATGCTCTCGCTACTGACGCAGCGAACCCGGCGGGGGACAACCCCTCGACCTCTTGGGCCAAGGTTCCTGCTAAGGGACCAAAGGTGCCCAGGGTACGCCCTTCCGACCCCGAGGACGTGCCGGTCAAGACCGTCCAGATCGGGGCGGAGCCCTCCCAGACCACCCGCATCGCAGGGAATCTGGGAGAGAAATATGGAGACGCGCTCGTTGCTTTCCTCCGGGCAAATGTCGACGTGTTCGCCTGGGAACCGTCGCAGATGCCTGGGATCCCTAGGGAAGTGATTGAGCACCGTCTGAAGATCAACCCAGACGCCAAGCCGGTGCGGCAAAAGCCATGGAGGCAGTCCGTGGAGCGCCAGGACTTCATCCGTCAGGAGGTCCGGAAGCTCCTGGACGCAGGCTTCATCGAGGAGGTCCATCACCCCGAGTGGCTGGCCAACCCGGTGGTCGTCCCCAAGGCGAACGGGAAGCTTCGGATGTGTATCGACTACACCAGCCTCAACAAAGTATGTCCTCCAGACCCTTATCCCCTCCCGCGCATAGACCAGATAGTAGATTCCACCTCCGGGTGTGAACTCTTGTCTTTTTTGGATGCGTACTCTGGGTTTCATCAGATCTAGATGGATGAGGAGGATAAGAGGCATACAGCCTTCGTAACAGTAGATGGGTTGTATTGTTACGTTGTAATGCCATATGGTCTGAGGAATGCTTTACCTACGTTTCTGCGTGCCATGAATTTCACGTTCCGTGACCTGATCAGAAACATAGTAGAGGTCTATGTCGATGACATTGTCGTCAAGACCAGGGTAGGGTCGACCTTGATAGAAGACCTGGCCCTTGTTTTCGACAGATTGCGTACAACGCGCACGAAGCTGAACCCCGAGAAATGCGTCTTTGGCGTCTCGGCTGGTAAGCTGTTAGGTTTCCTAGTGTCACATCGCGGCGTTGAGGCAAACCCAACCAAGATCAGGGCAATCGAGGCTATGCGGCCGCCGGCCTGCGTCAAGGACCTCCAGAAACTCACTGGGTCCTTGGCAGCCCTCAGCCGGTTTATCTCAAGGCTAGCCGAGAGAGCCCTGCCCTTCTTCAAGCTTTTGAGGAAGTCCGGACCATTCATATGGACCGAAGAGGCCGAACAAGCCTTCCAGGAGTTGAAACAGCATCTCACTACTCTGCCCGTTTTAGTGGCGCCAGAGTCTGGTGAGACCCTGTTTCTCTACCTCGCGGCGACACCCGAGGTAGTAAGCATGGTCTTGGTCGCCGAGCGACCAGCCCATTCCCACGAGGGAGACACCAGGGTCCCCCAAGTGGAAGGTGGTGGTCCGCCCACCACAGGAGCTGCAGCCGGCCCCGATACCGGAGGTCCGGTTGGCACGCTGCCCTGCCAAGGCGGAAAGCCACCAGAAGCTGGAGGCCAAGCCGCCCAGGGGGCCAGCCTGGCAGGGGGAGATGGCCTCGGACCTGCCACTAAGGTCCGGACCACCCAGAAGCCAGTCTATTACGTCAGTGAAGTCCTCCACGGGGCGAAGGCCAGGTATCTGGAAGCTCACAAGTTCGCCTACGCATTACTTATTGCTTCCAGAAAGTTGCGCCACTATTTCCAGGCGCATAAGGTTGTCGTGGTGACCTCTTACCCATTAAGAGCAATCCTGCGCAATTCTAACGCTACTGGGAATATCGCCAAATGGGCTGCGGAGCTGGCAGAGTTCCAACTCGACTTCCAGCCCCGAAGTGTTGCCAAGAGCCAAGTCTTGGCCGACTTCATCGCAGAGTGGACTCCCACTGCCTCGGAATCTGGAGGTCCGCAAGCCGAGGCGGAACCTTCCCATCCGGACAGGACCGTCCGGGTTTTCACCGAGCCGCACTGGACTCTCTTCTTCGACGGGTCCGCCCGCGAAAAAGGGTCCGGAGCAGGGGTGGCCCTCGTGGACCCAAACGGGGATCAAGTAAAGTACATAGTATGCTTCGAATTCAAAGCCACTAACAACATGGCGGAATACGAAGGCTTGATCTTTGGGCTCATGATCGCTTAGTCACTGGGAATCAAGCAGCTCCTGGTTAAGGGGGATTCCCAGTTGGTGATCAGACAGGTCCGGGGGGAGTGCTGCTGCAATAACCCCCAGCTCGCAGCATACCTCATGCGAGTGAGGGAGCTCGAGAAGGACTTCGAGGTCCTGGAACTGCAGCACGTTCCCAGGAACCTCAACTCAGTGGCAGATGACCTCTCCGCGAGGGCATCGACTCGGGGCCCAGTACCCGAGGGCGTCTTCGAAAGACAGCTGCTGAGACCAACCGCCCAGCCAGCCGAACTGGGCGAAGGGGGCAGAACTAGCACCTCGAAGCTAGCAGTCCCGGTGGTCCTCCATCTCTGGAGCCCACCAAGGATCGTGTGGACTGATGACCCCGGCATGTCATCAGGGACACATCCAATGGCTCAGGACAGTCCCGATGCACGGATCTCAGAGATCCGGGACTACCTGAAGGACAAAATCCTTCCCGAAGAACGTGCGTCTGCTGAGCGCATAGTGCGGTTGGCTAAACGCTACACGCTAGTAGAAGGGGATCTCTACAGGCGTGGTGCCAATGGCATCCTCATGCGATGCATAACCCGGGAGGAGGGCCGCGATTTACTCGCGGAGATCCATGGAGGCGAGTGCGGGAATCATTCAGGGTCCCGTACGCTGGTCGGTAAAGCCTTTCGGCATGGCTTTTACTGGCCGACAGTGCTCCAGGATGCAGCTGAGCTAGTAAGGTCCTGCAAGGCGTGTCAGTTCCACGCAAAGCAGATACACACACCGGCTCAGTCTCTGCAGATGATTCCACCCTCTTGGCCCTTCGCGGTATGGGGGGTGGACATCCTGGGACCTTTCCCTAGAGCTGTCGGTGGGTACCGGTACCTCTACGTCGCCATTGACAAATTCACAAAATGGCCTGAGGTAACCCCAGTAGTAAGCATCACCCAAGGAACTGCAACAGCTTTCCTTAAGTCCATTGTGTGCCGGTTCGGCGTCCCTAGCCGTATTATAACGGACAACGGGACCCAGTTCACGAGCTGGGTCTTCCAGGACTACTGCGATGGCGTTGGCATCCAGTTATGCTTCGCCTCTGTAGCACATCCTAGGAGCAATGGACATGTCGAGAGAGCTAACGCAGAAATCCTCAAGGGGCTCAGAACCCGCACCTTCAACTGCTTGGAAAAGCACGGTGCGAAGTGGGTTGATGAGCTCCCCTGCGTGCTATGGGGGATCCGGACCACACCCAGCCGAGCAACCGGGGAAACCCCATTCTTCCTGGTATACGGGGCCGAGGCATGCCTCCCACCAGAAATACTCTTGGGCTCCCCACGGGTCCAAGCTTTTGATGAATCTTTGCAGGAACAAGCAAGGTGTGACGACGTCGACCTCGTCGAGGAGCAAAGATGGCAAGCTGCAATCCGGAACGCACGGTACAACCAATCGCTCAAACGCTATCATGAGCGAACCGTGCGGGGCAGGGTGCTCCAACCTGGAGACCTGGTCCTGAGGCGCATCTTGAGCCGAGAAGGGCGCAACAAGCTCTCCCCCAGCTGGGAAGGCCCCTTCAAGGTGACAGAAGTTAGTCGCCCCGATTGCGTTCGCCTCGCCACGGAGGAAGGAGTTCCGCTGCCGAACCCTTGGAATATAGAGCACCTCCGTAAGTTTTATCCGTAGGCAAGAAATTCAGGGCAACTCCTTTTTCTTTTTGTAAGCTAAATAGGACCACCATGTGGACCAGAGCGGTGAAGGTCCGCCCTTGTAATCCCGACCTCTGGCTGACATCACATGACACCCTGTACCGCTTGATTAAAGAAAGAGTTTAGCCCTAAAATTCTTGTCTCCGCTATTACCCTACTGCTTGCTCAGCTGCCATCTGTTTCAATTTTTCCTAACCCCTGCGTGGAATCCTACTCTTGCCAAAAATCTCCTTGGAACCAGCAGGACTTAGCAGCTTGAGTGTGAAGTGGTTAGCACAGAGCCTGGGAAGGAGGTCCGGAATACTGGGTGCCAGGTCCAGAGAAAAGGGGCTCGCCTTGGTAGCACGGAGCTGTCAGCTGCTTAGCCTGGTCTCATACCCTAAGCACTGAACACTCCCTACCACGCCGTGAGTTCCCCCAGTATCAGGAATAGTGCGTTTAGTGCTCCGGACCACCCCCTAAGCTAATGGCACACCCCCTAACCTCAGCAGTGAGGTCCGGCTGCGACTCCGAGGACTTCAAGGCAGCGCGGTTACCTTTTATTTCGCTAGGAGAGGTCCGAACGACTGCAGGACCGGACCAGAGCTAAGGTGTTTTGGACTAGGATAGTCCAGGGCTGTGTCGCAGTTTTGCCTGGTTCCGCACCCTTAACTCACACACCCTGCTATCCCACGAACAAACATCCTGGCCCCTGGCCCGGACAGAAAACGCTCCGGACCTCGAATAGCGGAAAAGGTCAACTCAGAGCGGGTCCCGTAGGTGCGACACTGACGTTTGCCGTGAGTTGCATGCAGGTCTGGCCTCTGACTTGGTAGTAGCCAGCCTCAAAACTTAGAGCCTACCTACCAGGGGGCCGGGGGGTCAGGTGACAACACACCAGCATGCAGCAAGGAGTAAATGAAGATAAGTCGCAACTACCATTCTTATATTACTTGCCATACTAATGTTTTACATGTAAAAAAAAACAGCAAAAGCTGTTGCCCTACGGCGCTGGGGAGGCTCCTGTCCCCGGTACATCCGGCTCCTCGTCTGCAGGGGTCCGCTGGAACCGGGCGGCAACGACCTCCACCGCCTCCTGCACGCTGTCCCGAGCGGCGGCCTCCGCTTCCTCCACCGGACCTGCGATAACCGGGTCCAAGGAAATGGCGGGGTCGTGGCTCCGGAAGCAGACCAGTAGGTGCTCCACCACGAGGCGGCACAGCTCGCGGCCCTCGGCTTCAAGGCGCTCCCCGAGCGTGGAGTCCAGGCGCCGGAGTCGCTCCACCGCCGAGTCAAGGACAGGGAAGGCGTCCGCAATAGTGGACGGCGGCTCTGTCACCCGGATCGGACTCAGTCCGAGCGGTACGAGAGCCGAACTCGCCTCCCCGGCCCAGTCGGCGATGCGTTGAAGGCCGGCGCGCATCTGCTCCCGGTCCTCCGCCGCCGCCTGTTGGGCAGCACCCTGCTTCAGCTGCTCTAGGGCGGCCCGCTCAGCCAGCAGCTGCTTCTCCTGGCTTGCCAGCTCTGCCTCCCGGGACTTCACCCAGTCCTCTCGGACCTTGAGCGTGGCAGCCTGGCGAACGGCGGAGTCCCTGAGAGCCTTGGCCGACGCCTCCCGCTGAGCAACGGAGTCCTCACGGGCCGCGACTGCTGCCTCGCGCTCGACAAGCCTCAGCTTCATCTTGTCGAGCTCAGCGTTGACAGCAGCCTGCCGCTCGGACACCTCCACCAGCTCTTGCCGACGCTGCTCCACGCCTTTCCACACGGACTCCAGCTTCGCCTGCTCGAGCTTCAGCCGCGCCTCGCCCACCTCGGCCTGCTTCTCACGGATCCCAACCGCGCGCTCTCGGCCAATGAGCCTCTGCAGGTCCTCATGGAAGGCCGCGCGGTCGGCATCGAGCTCGGTGCGGGCGGTGGAAAGCTCCGCATGGTTCCGGGTGTGCTGGGCGGTGGCAGCTTCGATCTGCTCCCCCAAACGGGCCCTCCAGCCGTCCAGACCCTCGCGCTCCTGTTGCAGCCGGGCCCACTCCAGCTGGAGCGCTTCCTGGGCGTCGTCCAGGGCCTGGCGCGCCCGACGCAGCACGCGAGGGAGGGGAGCTCCACCCGGCTAGGGACAGGGGCAGGAGCGGCCTACCCAGAACCTCCTCCAGTTCCCCCTCGGCAGGGGGCGGAGATCCGGGGCTGGTCGTCTGGGCGGCGGGCGACGAAGGCTCCGAGGTCCGAGCGTCAGGAGCCGCCCCCGGCGCAGGCCCTTGGGTCGTGACGCCCTCCGGCACCGGGCTGCCTGGTGCCTGGGGCTGCGCGCCCGGAGCTGCCCCCTCAGCAGGCACTCCGGGTGCGGTCTCGACCCCCGAGGCGCCCCTCGGCGTCGGTCCACCTGGGGCCTGGGGCCGGACAGACGGGGTGGCCTCCGGTGCAGGCCCCTCGGTCGTAGCCCGGGCCCGCGTGGCGTCTTCCGCCGTCGGACCACCAGGGGCGCACTTCTCCGCCGTGGTCGCCCAGCCATCAGAGCCGCTGGGGGGAGGAACGCCGCCCGGGCGTGTCGGCCTAAACAAAAACGCACGGCGAAAGGCTGAGAAACCTAAAAAAAGCTAGCCGTGGTATCGCGAAGTATGCGAAGCTAATCTAAAGGGCTTACCTTAAAGTAGGCGCCGACCAGCGGCCACGAAGGCCAGAGCCTCGCCGCGGCTGCCGATCTGCGGTCGGCACTGCCGGTGGCTGCTGTTGCCGCGGGCCCGAGGCCGGCGGTGCCGGAGAGGGCCACCGCTGCTGGTCCGGCGTCGGAGGAGGTGCCCGGCGCTGAGGGTGCCAGCTGGCCCGGAGGCGGCGGTGGCACTCGCTCCCCTTGCGCAGAGGAGCTTCCTTCCGCCGAGGTCCGCTGACGCTTCGGGTCGGGCTCCGAGACAAAGGTCCCGTCGCCGCGGACCAGCCTTCGCCGCGTCTCCTCACCACCCGCCGGCGGAACGCTGCCACTGGCCCCTTGCCCTTGTCAGCAGGAGCGGTGCCCCTGGCATTAGAACCCCCAACCGGGGCGTCAGCAATGTGGACCCCCCGGTTGGGGTGGCCTCCAAGCTGCCGCGCCGCGAGGCCGCCGTCGTCGAGCGTGGGCTTCTCCTGGAGCACCGCCGTCCGCAAGGCCTGGTCGCGGCAGAGCGGCACGATAGTGGACGGCAGGCGCAGCTGCTCCGGAGGGAAACTCACGTCCGTGACGCACCGCACCCATTCCTCCAGCAGGAGCGGCGTCAGGTCGTGGTCTTCGCCACGTACCACCCGGCTGCAGTCGTTGGAGCCGGTGTAGTTCCACGCCAGCCTTGGCCGCATCTGCAGGGGGGCGAGCCTCCGCCTGAGGAAGTCCGCGAGGACGTGCAGTGAGGTCAGCCCGCCGCTGACGAGCTCGGCGATCCTGGCCAGCACGGGGAAGAACTCGGGTGGCAGATCCGTCGAGGCACCCTATGGGAGGGGTGCGTCGGGACTGCTATCCGAGAGAGCCAACCGGTCGTTCGGCTCCGCCCTGACGATCACCCAGTCGTTGCGCCAGTGCTCCCACTTGGCGCTGGCGAAGGTGGGGAGATAGGTTGATCTTCCCCCGGACCCCTTCAGCAGGAAGTAGTAGCGGCCGATCTCCGTCGAGCTCCTCCCGGAACACCTCACCGAGAAGAAGTGGCGGAAGAGCGTCACGCAGGGAGGAACCCCCACGAACATCTCGCAGAAGTGGGCAAAGATTGCCGCATGAAGGATGGAGTGGGGGGTGAGATGCTGGAGCTGCAGCCCAAACGCCTCCAGCACCAGCATGAAGAAAGAAGAGATCGGAATCCCCAGACCACAGTAGAGGTAGGGGACGAAGAGGACGAACTCCCCCAGCTGCAAGTTGCGGTGGGGGAGGGAGCCCGTGCGAACATTATCGCGACGCTCCGCGTCCGTCCAGCCGAGTAGGCGGCGGACGCGGGTGAGGTTCTCCTCAGTCTCCCGGGGGGATTGGTGGCTCGGACCCATCGCTGAGGAATCTGGCGGTGGAGAAGACAAGGAGCACGCAGCAGACAAGAAGCGAGAGCTCTGCTGCGAGGAAGATGAAGCACCGCGGCGGATGCGAGGGGTGCAGAGGCAAATGGCAGAAGGACGTGCTCGGCCGATGGCCGAGAACCCTATTTGACGGTTGCCCCCAATCCTCCGCAAGCCGCGGACGTCAAGTGTACGCACGCGCGGGCGCACCCATGGGCCACCAGGTCTATGACAGCAGGGGCCCGAGGAGGCAGTCATGACAGGCGGGTAGAAGAGCAAGCAAGGCAGGAAGGCGAACCGGCGGCCGCTCGCGGACGCGCGTCTCGGCGCGACGCGCGGGGCCCCTGCCTTTTCCGCTTTACGCACGGCTGCCCACGTAGCCGTCTGCCCCGCCTTAATGGCAGGAGAAGGAGTAGGTGAACCGCCGCGCGATTCCCGACGCGGGCTAGCCCCCACATTCCCCGAAGGGTTCCCACGATCGCGCGCCCCCAGATCGTGGGGGCCCACGGGGCCACCCCGCGGGGTCGCGTGGACTAGGCCCCCTCCAGAGACAGGCGAGTCAAGGCCTCGACCAAAAAATCAAGTGGTGGGCCCTGCCCAACTATGAGCTTAACGGCTAAACGCCGGTAGCCACCCACGGCTCCCGGACGGCTTGTGTAGTAAGCGATGGTGGGCTCACCTCAGGTTCGAAAAACTCACCAAAGGCGAGCCCAGGGGCCACTGTCGGTACCCAGCTAACCGGGTACCCACTTACACTAGACAAAGATCACTAAGGGAGGTAACTACTGCAGTACAAGGAGGGCCTAAGGCCGCGTACAGATGGGCCTGGCCTACTCCTTGGAAAAGCTGGGCCACGCACCCGGCCCACAGGGGAGGCCCCGGACCTCCTTCGAGGACCGAGCCTCCCCCAGCCACGCGAGGAGAGGTCCGGACCTCTCGGTCCGGAGCCCGTACCTTCGGTGGTCCAGGGCCGCCTTCGTGCCCACAGAGCACGGGGAGGTCCGGAGCCGGCGCCCTCGGTGGTCCGGGGGCGCCACGTGCCCGCAGAGCACGTGGAGGTCCGGAGCCAGCACCCTCGGTGGTCCGGGGCCGCCACGTGCCCACAGGGCACGGGAAGGTCTCGCGTTGCCACGTGCCCACAGGGCGCGTGGCGGGGCCTTCAGGCGGGCGCCTCGCCCACCTGCCACATTTATTGCGGGCAGGTAGGCGTGCCCGATGCCGCTGACACCGCCGCTGTCAGGGTGGCACGCCCCGATGCTGCTGACACCACGAGTGTCAGACGGGCGTGCCCCCGTTGCCCGCCGACGCCGCCGTTGTCAGACAGGTGTGCCCCCATCGCCCGCCGACGCCGCCGCTATCAGACGGGCGTGCCCCCATCGCCGCTGGCACCGCCGCTGGCAGGCGGCGGCGGCGAAGCAAAGGGGCGCGCCTTACCAAGGCGCGGCGGCGATAACAGGGCACTACAGTTGATTTCCCCAGCTACACTGGGGTCTATATTGAGTAAACAAGTACGCTGTACACATCATGAGCCGCGCCACGCGCGGCGGCCGCGCTCAGCCTAAGTACTAGGTAGCGGCGCCACAACGCTACTACGAGCGCCCCGTCCTGTCACGCGTGCGCTTCGCCTGCCCCTCGGCCTCTGAAGCCCCTCAGCGGGTTTAGCAGCCGATGGGACAGGGCGGCGTAAGGAAGGACGATATGGCGGATCTCCAGGCCATACCAGGTCGCGTCGGTGGTACAGACGCAAAGCATGGGAGCGTTGGACATCAGGCACAAGATAGAGCTGTAGCATAGAGGAAATGGGCCGGGACCACTTGTCGGGGCCCGGCCACCATGTACGTGCCCCCCTTGGGCTATAAAAGGGGAGGCATACGCAACACAGAGAAAAGAACCCGAGAGAGACCCAGACAGGCTCAGAGACTCCTCTGAAGGCCCACGAAATACAAGAACACACCCACAGTGGACGTAGGGTATTACGCTCCGGCGGCCCGAACCACTCTAAATCCTCTCGCCACCATCGTGCCACCACCAACTTAGCTAAGAACGATTGCTCCCCCTAACTACTCTCAGTACTTAGGATCTCGGCCGGGTGCACTCCACCACCTGACCAGGAGCACGTCCGCTCCGACAGTATGCAAGATCCACCCTCCGTGTACGACAAGCCGCCAATGTTCATACTAGAAGAATGCAAGTGCGAGATACAGTACAGACCTCTGCGTGAAGATGAGAAGCCATCTCCAAAGCTATCTGATCCTTATTCGTAAATACCAAAAGCCAATGATGATGACTTGCTCCAATGGCGGGCAACATATGGTGGCAGGCTGGCTCATAGCAGCCATGCCGGTTATTATGGAAATTCTGGAGCTCTAGTTCTTGAAGATCAATTCTCCGATATTCTCAAGAACTAGTTCGGGATGCAAACCAAGATGAGGATGACTAACTACGCAAAGCCTTATCTAGAGATATTTGACCAGATGCCGCCTCCTCCAAATTTCAAGGTGCCAGACTTCTCGAAGTTCAACAGCACTGAGAATACCTAGCATTGTAGAGCATATCAGCTGATTCATAGCTCAACTGTGGATAGCCGCTATAGCCGAGCACATGAAAGTTTAGCTTTTTTTGTTATCATTGCCAGGACCTGCATTTGGATGGTACACATTACTCACCCCAGGTTCTATCACATCATTGAAGCAACTGGAAGGTTAGTTTCGCGCCCACTTCTTCTCATGTTCCTGTGAAATGTCCATATTAGACCTAAGCATGCTTCTTCAGTGGAGGGGAGAATCAGTCGTCCAGTATATTCAACGCTTCAGAGAAGTTAGGAACCGATGCTACTTTCTCCGCCTGACTGAGAAGCAGATGTATGAGATTGCCGATGGTGGATTATTTAAGAGCACCACAGAAGCATATGGGTATGCCGATTTTGAGTCAATCGATGAACTTTTAACCAAGGTATCAGCTTATGAGAGGCAGGGGCCTGAGGTGTATAAAGAAAGGTATAGGAAGCTGATTTCCTACTAGCAGATACACGATGAGAGTGAAGAACCGGCTGATGAAGCCAATGTAGCAGTGGTCCACTAGGCCACACTACAAGAAACCTGAGCATTTTTGTCAGCCAAAAAAGTTTTCGTCGGCCAAAGAAACAACCATCGAAAAACAATATTTTTCATCGGCTAGAACTAGCCGATGAAAGAAAACTTAATTTTCGTCGGCTAGATGGTTTGGCCGATGAAAACTTGGATAGTTTTTGTTGGCCTAACAGTGGCCGATGAAAGCTTCAGAGCAAGCCACTACTAGTTTCTCGCACTAGTGGCCCACGACACCGACCGGTGCCCTAGCCCTTCCCTTCTTTCATCATCTCCTCTCTCTCACATTTCCACAGCCTCCTCTGTCTCTAGGGGCCCGTGCCTTTGCCCCTGGCTCGCTCCACGTGCTGCCCTCAGCCACCTGCCCCTACCTCACCACACGCCGCCGCCCACATTCCCTTGCGCCGCCGCCCTCAGCTCTCGTGCCGCTCGCCTGCCTGCTGCCCTCCCCAAAGTCCTAAAATAGGAGGCCCGAGACAGTGGGGCATGGCTGGAGCATGTGGAGGCGGCTAGGTCGGAGAGCTGGAGCGGATGTGGCGGAACTGCAGATTTAATATGAGCTAAGCGCACTTGCCACCATATGGCTCGTAGTGCACTTAGACCGAACTAAACCCGGTCATCCGTCAAGCTACACCAAAGGGTACTCGATGTAACCATCACCTAGGGATGCCGACATCATACACATGAAGCCCTTGAAAGAGTCACAACAATTATAACAACCCATCATTTCATACAAACATAGCTTGGTTTATTACAAAACCTTTGCTCAAAAAGATAAAAAATCGTATAGAAATAATGTTTCGAAATAAACTCAGTAGCGGAATACATATTATTAAACAAGTGCAATGTAGTGGAAGTAAAACATTGAGTCATGACATTGAGCCCAACATTGCCATTCTCGATCACAAGGTTCCTAAAAAAATTATAAACAACAAAGGATGAGTACATGGCGTACTCGTAGAACTTACCCATGGGTGGTATCAGCCCTACACATTTGAGAGTATGCAAGGCTTTTTGTGGACTTGACTTCTTACCTGCATAAGCTTATTAAAAAGGAGTCCTTACTTTCAAGTTTCATTCATTTATAAAGCATAAGCATAATTGATCCAATATAATTATCATTTTGATCCATCATTCATACATCTCGATATTTCAACACATATATCAACATAAGGTAAATTGCAGAAATGTAAATATATAAGTACAAACATGTAATACTGAAAAAGCATGATTAAAGGCCCCATTGGAATGGAGGGTAGGCAAAGGATTTTGGTAGGATTCGTTTCCTATGAAGGTCTTTGATTTGTAGGAAAATAAGGAAAATATTCCATAGGATTCCAACCCTACACCTCAATTCCGTAAAAAAGTTCGAAAGAGTTCATACCTCTTGGAAGATTTCCTGGCGTGAAAAGGAGTGTACTCTGGCGTGCTGCTGGCTGCCCTGCGCGCCACTTTTGTTGTGTTTGGTGGTAAAATGTGATGCCCTAGGCATCTCCCGAACATTATCAAGTGCATACTTTGTTTAATTATTTCTCATAAACATCATTTCATGTCATACTAATGTGCATTTGAGTAAACATGGAGAAAATAGCTAAGTAGTGCATTCAGTTTCGCAAAAATGATGCTATAATGTGAGCATAACTTAAATCCTAGGGAGATTTAGGTAGAACTTCTTATACCAAACTTGTAGGTCTTAAGGTGGTACACAACTTTGTAAATTAGGGCTTGGATGGAAAATGGGCTTATCTAAGTGCAAAGGGACTTTTGGTGTTACCCAACAAACATACTCCAAATCTGGCTTATTTAGAATTCTTCTTTTTTCTATAACCAAGAGTCCTTTTCATGAAAAGGTCCAATTGGGAAAGTTTTAGGTTATGAAATCTTGAACAACTTTGTCAAAAAGACTTTTGGGAGAAAATGGCTAGAAATAGGACTTTTGAATTATCTAAGGAAAATAGTTCTCAGTCCAAACTGAGGGCTGACAGTTAAACTCGAATTTAAATCCAACTTAGAGCCAGAATTTGAAATTGGTTCTTTTGACAAAGTTGTATATCTCAAAAGTTACAACATTTCATTCAATTGGGCCCTTTTCAAATTCGGCGCGTAAATTGGTCAAATTTGCAAAAATCAGAAACCTGATTGGTTGGAAAAAGGGATTTTCCTTTTTCGGAATTTCTTTTCTTTTTCCGTCTCTATGCCAGGTGGGACCCACCCGTCAGGTCGCCGCGCCAGCGCATTTCATCGGCTCCCTTGCTCCGTGCACCCGGTCCATGCGATTTGTTCTTCATTTCCGACCTTGGCCCCACCTGTCAGAGTCACTGGTCCATGGACCCGGTTCACCCGCGCACCTCCCTCTTCTCTCCCCGCCCGCCGCGCGCCCACGCGGCGCTGCGCGCCGAGCAGCCGTGGCCACGCGCCGGCCTTCCCGGCCGCCGCGGCCACGCGCCGCTGCCGCGCTGCGGACAGCGCGCACGGCGCGCCACCGGGACGAGGGCGAGGCCGACCCTATTTCCCGAGCCCTCCTCCACGCGCTCGAGCTCTCTGTTCTTTTCCCCTTTCGACCTCGCGCGTCCGCCATTGACGGAGCTCGACCGAGCTCGCTCCCAGCCACTCCCGCCCACTCCCGAGCTCAACCATCACCACGCCGGCTTCGTCGCCCTCGACTCCATCCTACCGCACTAGCCTAGGCCACTGATTTCGTCCCGACGCCGCCCATCGCGCCGCCGGAGCTCGTCGCCCTCTGCTCATCGTCGTCCCACCTCCTCGCGCCCTCTCCCGTCGATTGAAGTAGGGGGTAAGACTCCCCATACTCCTCTCTCTCTCCCCGGCACTCCGCGGCGAGCTCCCGAGCCCCGCAGGGCCGGGATTGGCCGCGCGCCACCGGAGCTTCCCCTCCCGTCGCGAGGAGGAAGACGACGGGAGGAGGAAGATGAACTTTTTGCGCTATCGCCCTCCGAGTTTAACAGTTTTATGTTTCCATACCGAGTACTGTGTACTGAGTCTTGTAAATCTTGCACGGGAACCCTCAGAAGCTATGGATAATTATATATAGGTCCTGGATCTGTTCAGTTTCGTTTTAAAATGTTTTTAAAAATGCTGAACCTTTGAAAAATCATAGTAAAGTGGATAAAAATCCAAAAATAGCAAACTTTGTTGCACTGTGTTCCTAATAAATAGATCTACAGGATGGGTATGATGGTTGAGTAGAAAAGGACAGTTTTGCCCCTGTTTTTATTCAAACATGTAAAACCCTAATAAATAGGAAATAAGGACTAAATGATCTCCAAAAATAGCCAAATTTGAGCAGGGACCTTGTTATCATGTGTAGGTTCTGTATAAATTTTGTTGGCCCTAACACTTACTATTGAATTACTATTTTGCCCTTGTCTTGCACTAAGCACATATTAATCTTAAGAAAAAGATTAATATGGTGAATAATGTTTCAAAATGACTTTAAGTTTGACATGAGCTATAGTTATGGAGTAACTTGCTAGAGTTGGAGATGATGCATGTAAGGTTTTGACTCTAATTAGAAACTGGTAGAAATAATGCATATTTATGTAAGCTTCAGTCGCTTCACATGAAGCGATGCTACCTCGCCACGCACACTCCACGTTGTTTTATGTAACAAGCTAAACTATCGTAGATGATGGCTTGTACGATTTCTTAGTACGAAACAACTTTCGCCTCAATATGCATAACTCTGTACCATAAATCATAAGTTCACTGATTTACTGCATTACACTCGCATCATAAAGCAAGCATTGCACTAATACATGCTCCAACTGCATCATGTCATACATATAGATTCCACGAACGAAGAACCACCGCCGAACCAACCCGTCGCGGAGGAACCAGAAGAGGAGTTGCACCAGGAACCAGAGGGCCAGCAGCAGGAACCCGACTACGCTCCGGAGGAAGCTACTGACCCTAGTGAAGAAGGTAGGCAGGACCATACTCTACCCAGCAAATAAATTATACTTGATGATTACGCATATACATTAGGAGTTGCTTGGAACCAATTGCATTAGGCTTCTTGGCCGCCCTGGCCCTAGCACCTATACATAGAGTTCGTAGGACGAGTATGCCTAGAAATTGCTAGGTACGAGTAGACACGAGTGTGTGGACTCGTCACGTTGGTATTTTCAAAATCACAAAAGCTTACAGTTATTTCACTTGTAATTGTTGCTCATGAAGTAAATGGAGACCGGGCGGAGATTTTATTTCAGTATTCACTATTCATGATGTCGCACCCGGACTCCGCCCGAGTCGTTTAAGGCCCGTCCGCTGTTCGTCTGCTGATCGGCATAACATTGCTAGAGTGCTTAACCGGGAAATGGGCTTATAACCTTATGATGGACTTGTATTTTATGTAAAAACTGGTTTGTAACTAAGTCTAATTTTATGCTATTCAACTGCCTGTAATGATGTTTCTGTTGTGGCTCCATCGTGAGTTAGATGTGTATGATGTCGGTTCCTCTGGGAAAAGGTAATATCGGGAGTCGAATGACTCTCGACGGACGACCGGGTTTAGTTCGGTCTAATCGCACTGCGAGCCAGAGGTGGCAGGTGTGCTTAGCCCAGATTAAATCGGCGGTTCCGCCACATAAAACTGTGTCCCTTCACGCTTTTTCTGGACAGAGACGTGGCAAAAATCTTCTTGAAGCGAACAGACAAGGAGGGTACTTTATGGTCACAACGAAAGGAGACTGCTACTTTACCCAATCTGAGAAATGATGCTCTGCTACTTTGACTTGGGAAGGTCCGGCTTGCATTGATAGATGGTGTGTTGGCGTGTTGCTATTAATTAGTCCAGGCTGTTGATTTCTCAGACTTACAATCAGTTAAGATTACGTGGTTCCTGGAGGAATTGGACTGAGCTCTCTGTCCAGAATTTGGTTGCAGTTGCTTGCACCGATTCTCAACAGGCTTTGGAAAATCTTAGAATATACAATTACTCAATTTAAAGGTGCAAATAGAGTGTTACTTAAAACATTTGAGAAACATGATAACATGCCTCTGGTAATTAAACATCTCAATGGCTAGTTTTCTCATATTTGAAAAGGGCGTACCAAATCCCTTTCCTGTGGTGTTACCAAAGGGCTTCACATCTTTTTTCCTGTGTTTCCTATTTCTATAGGATTAGAGAAACATGACATCTTATTTCTTACGTTTTTTTTCTGTTCCTGTGTTTTTTCTATCCTGCGTTCCAAAGAGGACCTAAATAAATAAGATATTTAAGTTATTATTACGTAGCCCGGCAATGATACTGGAATTTTCATATCGGGTGAGCATCAACTATAGTGCCAGAGGTATATGCTTACTATCCATTGCGTTTCCACATACAGCCCCGATTTTAACACGTCTCGTCCCAAGATTCAAAGAGTCCCCATCTGACCCTTGGGTTGTGCCGCCCTCTAGAGCGATACCACAGCATATTGGGTCAGCCCTTCCTCGAGTAGAAGCTCCCCCAAGCCAACCGCCACCTACCAGTGAATGGGCAGCACCTTGAAAATTTCGAACGAGCCTAGGAAAGATTTTACTGGTCCCATGTCCCAGACAAGTATTCTAGCAATGTTATGCTAATCCCAAAAGAACAACGGAGGGGCCTTAAATGACTCTGGCAGAGCCAAATAATACAATAACGCACACCATAAAAGTAAACTTATGCTCCGCGCAGTCTCATCTTTCCATCACATCATATCACATTGCATTTAAATTATAATTTTTGAATACCATTTTTGAGCCCTATCATCTCACGAGTGAATATCTTCACTGGACTTCTACCGTTGAAGTAGGGCTAAAAATAGACATCGACCTATTCCTTCTACTTAGGGTATTATGGATTTATGCATGTGGGGTTTCATACAACTCCTGAACGTAATGCACAAACAAGTATAGGGTGGTGGGACTCTAAATAGGTGTAGATGCTTAAGGGGCCTACCTTTGTTGTTGAGAACAAACTAATGTAAAGTTAGTTTGTCGGGTTGTGATGCTTTGCCCCAGGCAACCCCTTGATCACTTGGACAACTCTGCTCTTTAACTTAATAAAATACCTTTTTACTGTGGGGACCTCCCCCACAGTCTTTTTGTTAAAAAAACCCCCTTGTTCACTTGGACAACTCCTTCTTCCAAATACCACTTTAGGGGCCTTCGGGTGGTTTTTGGATCTTAGTTCGTCTTTCGAACACCGTTGCTTGAAGTAGCTCCACGTGTTATCTTCTTCAATCATGTATAGAAAAGGGGACAAGTTTTGACCGGTTTTGAAATTGATCTCTCTCCGAGTGAGCTCATGGCAACTAATGATCAATTCATGGTCCAGATATGTTCTACCACATCATAGCATCACCAAAAACCAACACACAAAAGCTCAAACTCAGAATTTAAAGGAAACACCAAAAAGCCCAAGAACAAAGGGGGAAAGTGGGGAATTTGGGGAAGATCTCGTGCAGCTGATATGTAGGCTTTGCCTATGTGATTTTGCACAAGATCTAGCACCCCAAATCCACCACAAACAAGCCTCAACACCCAGACAAAGAAGGAGCATGAAAATCACAAGAAAAGAGCTATGAAAATGGCAAAAATAGACAAATTTCAGCACAAAGGAGAGGGCACAAACTTGAGGATGAAATTGATCTTTAGATTAGCTCAATATTTTGATTACAAGCCACTCCTAGCAGCAAGCAAACTATGGATGACAAAAAGCTCAAACAAAGAGCCTCTCCCTATCTTCCTCCCCAAACCCTTGCCTAACTCTCACTAGAACAAAATGAGAGCTCCTCTCCAAAGGGGGGCAAGAGAGATGGCTGCCTACAACAGCCCACATCTACATATATAGGACTTTAGCTTTTGAACAAAGTGCCCTTACATGAAGCACACAAACCCAAAGTGCCTTAGGGGCATAACCGTCCATCTTCTCCTCCTCTCATCGAACGGTCCTAGCACCTTCACGACCTTGCTTTGGAACGACACAAGCTTCACGATGGTGCCACTTTTCCACCAGTTTGTGGGCTTATGGGGCCCACCACCCGTGGTAACTCCGGTTTTGACGATGGAACCAGCAAACGATCTTTGGGCTCCAATTTTGATGCTCGAACTGGCAAACGCTTGTTGGGCTTTGTCTTGAGTGATTTTACGGCACACGACACCATCCCGAACCCAAGGTCACACTTATGGACCTAGCCTAACCCATACCGTAGCTTGAGCCACCTACCAGTCCACTCGGCAGGGATTTTGTCACGCCACGGTGTCACACCCTGGTTTTCAAAAGACAAAACCAGAGCAATCCATATGTGCACCAGGATCTAATCTCACACATATAGAGACAATATACAGTGATATCACAGATAGTGCTTTATTACATACAGTTAAACAAGATTTACAGAAGACATCAAGTCTTTAACATAGAGTAGTGGAAGCGTAACTATAACTTCGAGCCCTCCACAGAGAAACCAACTGGGAGTCGCACGCCTAGAACTTCGTGAACCTTCATTTGTACTCCTTCAGGCCTTCATCTTCTAAGCAGTAGTTGGAATTTTCCCCCCAACAAGGAATAAAAGTAAAGGAAGCAAGCGTGAGTACACCAACTCATACCCAACAAGTATAACAAGAACCACGAGGCTCTAAGGTTGGCTGACTCGACTGCATTTGCTTTTAGTTGATCAAATTTTATTAACAACTATTTACTAATGTGAGTATATAAACCATTAGCCCAAAAGATATTGCATAGAACATTAATCAACATTATTGATACAAGAACCAGTTTCCAAACCCTAACCAAGATCCACTAATCAAAAAGAGGTCTGGGTTGCTCATGACCGTGAGCACGGCTGATATACTAGGTTTGAACACACTCTCGAGAGGTTGTACACTTTACCCATCGGTCGTGATTCCCATATGCCAGAGGCGGCCAAACCCATTTTATATTCATTACCTTTTATGAATCGGCAGGGTTTCAGTACCACGCCTTTACAAAGACTCTCCAATGAGAAGCAACACACTACAGGATTCGTGGTTAGGGAGTGCACCTTTCCCCAAGGCGTGAGTACCTCATAAAGAATACACCACCCTCGGCGGTCGAGTAACACAAGTACCTACCCTACCCCCTCTTGTGGTCGACACGTTGCTCCAAACTAGAGAAATCTAAATAAGTAGCCAAAGGACATATCCGTCCCATGTGGTTGTATTGAAGTCCTAGATGATCACTTCAAGAACAGGTCCTTATGGAGAGTAGACATAGCAAAAGCACACATCACATTGCTCATGCCCCCCTAAACAAAGATTATAAATGAGACATGGACCACTCAAGCACATAGCACAGAGGGCCAGCTCAACAAGATAATTTGCATAAAACTATTAATCATATTTTTAACAAAAGAGGCATGAGTTAGTGCAGCACCTAGCAAAACCGAACCAACATGCATCCCAAAGGTAATATATCGGATAAAAGTAGCTAAGGTGTGTCCTTATGGGCATACAAGATTAACACATGCACATGCAATGATTAAATGTTAATAGGTGTTGTTCATGTTATACTTGCCTTCCTCAAAAGATGCACTGCTCAGAGTCTTCTAGATGTCAGTCTTGAGATTGCACTTGAGATCGTATGAAGGGATCGGCGCCTATACGTTCATTGGGGCACCACACATGCACACGGGTTCACACATGCAAGCAAACAAATACAAATAAGCTAAAACAGTACATCATACATTAAAAACAGAAGCTAAAAGGTTTACTAAATTGTTCTATGCATTTCTACGAACACATAAGCACAAAAATCCTTGGAAACAGATTTAAAATAGAGAAAATACGCCTAAAACAAGGTGGCAAGGGCTTACTTGTAAATCCTTTCCAAAGATCGGGGTTTAAAACATTGAAAACAGGGGCCTGGCGCCATAGGGTTGGACTGCGGGTTGATTCTGCAAAACCCTAGGGATGTTCACTCAAAAAGGCAGCGGTGGCGGTGATGTGGCGCTTACTGGTTGGTTGCTTCTGGTGGCACACGCAGGGCCACGCAGGGCAGAGAATCTAGCCAGATCCGGTGAGTGGTGAGGCCTGACGGAATCCCATGCGGAGGGCGAACAGGAAGTGGCAAGGTCGGCCATTGGGGGCATGACACGTGGTGAGGGAGGGGCAAAGGAGGCGATGCGGGCTCGCATGTGTGGGAGGCCGGCGGTGGCTTCGTACAAGAGGGGCTTGGGGCATGCAGCGCTCTGCGCTCGAGCAGGGAGGCCGGAGGTGGTGGGGCACAGGTGGGGCCGGGTCAGGGGCGCACGCTGTACGGGGCGGGCCCATGGGGCGAGCGGGAGCGCTCTCCGGCGCGTGGTGTGCGCGGGGAGTGGGCGGCCGTACAATGGCGGGGTCCACGGTGGCGTGCCCCATTGGGTGGCACGGGAAACAGAGCGGGGCGAAACAGGAACACACGGTTCGTACTGCTAAACGTGAAAGAGGTGACCGGAGGTAAAGAAGAAAGGAGAAAGCGGCTCACCGAAGTCGAAAGGAAACTTAGATCTACGGAGAATGGAGAATCTTCTCAAAAATCGAAGACCACCACGGCGAAGATCTCGACGAGACGCACAAGGTGATGTCCTCGGATTTCACCAAAGACATTTGGTCGCAGAGGAATTTCTCGCCGGAGTTGGAGCGACTTTTTATCTTCTTTTCTCGATCTAGAGAGTTAGGGTTTCGGGATTGATAAACGGAGACCGAATTTGAAAAGAGGGCGACGAGAGTATTGACATGAGTATATATATGCACGAGTTTGGGCTAGGTTGGATTTGGACATATTTTCGGAATATTGAATTTCGGGCATTAAAATAATTCTAGAAAATCTAGAATTACCATTCGTGTCTCGAAAAAATACTCCGATGGCTCCAAAAATTCTAAGAAAATTCTTAGAAATGTTTCGGCACCTGATAAATAAAATATTTAGAGCTCATGAAAAGGTTCAGAGGAGCCTCCAGTAAATGGGGTTTGCTCTAGGAAAAAGGGAAAAGCCTCAAGATAAATCCAAAATTCCCAGAAAGAACTTGGTGATAACTAAACACATTTAGAAAAGGTTTTTACACTCAATAAGCACAATGCATGTCAGCATGAATGCATCAATCAAGTTATTCCCTATGTTTCATTTTAGTTAATTAATTGGAGAAATTCAATAAAATGCTATTTCATGCACGCTAAATCACACAAACGCTTAGTAAATTGCTTTTGAGTTGTTGAAAATTTACATAGTGAAAATCAGGGTGTTACACACAGTAACATTTGGGCGTCGCCACCAGGTCACACTCTTAGGTGGGCTTTTGCCTTGAGTCACACTCGAAGGACTTCGTCACATCTGGTACCAGTTGGACGCTGCCACCAGGTCACACTTAGGTGGGCTTTTGCCTTCAGTCGCACTTGAAGGACTTTGTCACACCCGGTACCACTTGGGCGCCGCCTCCATGTCACACTTAGGATGACTTTACTTGTATGTCATAGACTAACATAAACACAATCCGTGATACACACGCCAACTCAACACAACACACCCCCACTAAATAGCTGGAACAAATTAAGCGCAAACACTAAAAACAGCTAAACAGCAAAACCCCACTACCGTCCCGACAATGCTCTCATCACACACAAGTGAGGTTAAGGCATATATCACTTGACACTCAACACACAATTAGGGCTTGACCTCTCATATCTCTCTATCACCCAACAATAAAGTAGACAGAGGCAAATGAGCCTGCTAACATATAGCGGTATGTTATCAAGTTTACAGTACCTAGGTTTGAACAAATCAAACTTCTATTGCCAATTGCTTCCCTGGCAACAGCGTCAGAAAAAGCTTGCTAATGTCTCTTAGCGTAACTAATTTTACTTTGCAAGCGCACTGAGATTCGCTATAGCATTTTCACTCAAAGTATTCCGAGTATCATAAAATCCACAGGGAAGCAAGGGCGAATATGTGGAATGATATGTTCGAACTTCAAGTAGTACTGTAAAATAAGAACTACCAACTATTCTTACAACGGGGGGGGGGGGGTAAGATAAACAAGATAGTGCTTGGTGGTCACGAGAATAGGGACCAAAGCTGTTAGCAAAATAGGAAAGCTATCCGGGAGGGCAACGGGCGAGATTTAGATGTCCAAACTCTATTTCTTAACTACTGCATAGGAGTATTCGCGGTTGAGCTAAGTTGGTTGAACACGAACTAGGGTCTTGCGTCGAGCGAAATTCTAGACTACACTGAGGTGGCACAAGGTACCTAGTTGACCAACCGAATGACAACTAGCTTACGCCTACGGGCTTACCGAACGACAGGATCGAAATATTGAGAATCCCCAATGCTGTCACCAAGAGGAGCTACCGACCATAGTTGCGTGGGTAAGATAGCACGCTAAATTAGTGGTCAAGTGGAAACTTGATCACTAAAGTTCTTTCTAGATCAGGGGGTGAGAAATAAGTTAACCTTAGAATAGATCCTAAGGAAAGCTTATTGCACCAACAAGTCTAGCAAGATTCAAGTAACTTAAGAACAACACAAAACTAAGCCTTAGTCTAGTATGCAACAAGGTACACCACACTAGGCAAGTGTAAGAAATAAAGTAAAGTATAACTGAAGTATTAGCAAAGAATTGTATTATACTGGAGTAGAAAAGGTACAAAAGATACAAGAGCTTTTACCAAGACTCGAAGCTAACTCTGGAATCCCTGAGGCGAAAGCTCGGACTCGACTCTAACTCCTAGGACTAACCTACTGCTACAAGACTAAGACAATGGTGTGTTTCTCTTCAATGCCACACTTTGCAAATGAGCTACCAGAGGGTATTTATAGTCACCAAGTGAGTGGGGGTTCTTATAGGGTCGGTATGGCGGTTGAGATGGCAGGTGACAGGCCATGCGGCTTGGTAGGAGGCTGGACGGCCCGACTGTTGACGGTCGTTATTTTACGATTTCAACAATCAACTATCCTTAAAATGAAGCAAAGCATGTGACTTTATTGGACTAACCCTTGCTACTAATGAGTTCCACGAGTTTTGTACAATTATTTGAATGCAGGTATAAAATACACATGAAATGAGGTAATTTGGCAAGGAAATGGACTCCGGCAGCCGATGGGCTTGGGCGCATGGCCGCTTGACCACAGGCATGGCCGGCTAGCCATGTTCATGGTCGCCCAGCCATCACAGTGGCCGCTCGGCCATCCCTTAGCATTGCCAGGCAAATTAGCATGGCCGCCCAACCATGTATATGGCCGCTCGGCCATCCGACCAAGCCAATTCGCCTCCACTCTGACCCTGCATGCAAGACAAGTGTGTCAAACGTACAAACTCAAGTGTGGGCAAGTTCCCAATGTGACAAGTACCGAAAGGCCAATATGTCATCGATCCAGCCTCTAGATTGGTGTAGTCAGCAATCCGTGTGACTTGCATCCAATGGCCATGGAAGAAACACACTCCAAATCCAATGATTTATAGAGAAACACACCGAGATAAGTAGATAACTGTCAACTGCCATCCAAAGGGCATGCAAGACATTGGATCGCCAAAGTCGGCAAATCCAATGGCCGCCCGGCCATAAGCATGGCCGTTCGGCCATCACTCGGCCCCCTTTTGCACGTGCATCAACTAATTTAACCGCCAACCAACATGGGGAGTCAATCTTAGCCGAAGGAATGCTCAGCCATAGGGGCGGCCGCCCGACCATACTAATGGTTGCCCGACCATCCACGAGGCTACCTAGCCACTAACTTAGTCCCTCCACCGACCTATGCTGCCTACAAGTACCCTCTTACTTGGTTGGACTATAAATAGATCCCTGGAGTGTACTTCCAAAGTGTGGAGAAGTTGAAAGAGCTACATTCTACCTTAGAGTGTTTCATTCCTTTCTTAGTAGTTAGTATAGTCCTGGGAGTTAGAGTGAGTGGAGCTTTGCCTCAGAGTTCTCGGAGATATCTTCGAGTCTGTGGTAAAGTTGCTTGTATCTTTGTACCTTTGTTATCTCCAGTATAATATATTTACTTTACTCTATTTCTATCTCTTGCTAGTGTGGTGTACCTTTCTTTCCATACTTGCTAGGCTTAGCATGTGGTTACTTTGGTTATTCAAGTCTTGTTATTCTTTGGTGCTAGAATCCAACCTATACACTAGGCTCTATGTTAGATCCTCTCCTCTTGTCAAGGACAATCTATTATTACTTGAGCATTGCTCGAGTACGTTTATAGTGTGCCATCCTCTCCATGAGATTTGCTTGGTAGCCCCACTTGGTGAGAGCCTGTGGTGTGTCTATGTATCCTAGGCCCATAGGCGTTAGCTACATTCACTTTTGGTGGCCAACTATCTACCCCCTTGCTCCTCAAGTGTGCTAGAATTTTGCTCGACGTGAGACCCTGACTTCTTTACTTGAATTCCCTTACTTAGTCCCAGTATAGTCTTTGTAGTCGAATATAATAGAGTTTGGGAACTTTATCTCACTCATTGTCCTCCCAGGTAACTATACCTTTCTATCGATATCTTGGTAGATTATTTACTTCCCCACCATACGCCTATCCTTTATTGGGTTACCGCTATCTAATTACTACTTGGTACATTTATTTAAGTTTACGGTTCATTCGACTTGAGTTTATCCAATTACACTCTCTCTCCTGGCACTTCCCTATGGAAATTTATGATACCTTGGAATACTCCGTGTGAAAGGCTACCGGGGTCTCCATGTGCTTGCGGAGTAAAATCTGTTTAGGCTAAGAGACGCCAAGAAGATTTTCTAGGCGCTGCTGCCTGGGAACCAATAGGCAGAGAGAAAATTGATATCTCATTTCGAGTCCTGTATACTTAATAAATTTACCGCTAGTTTTTAGTAGGCTCACTTTGCTCTGTTGTCTTGTTGTGGTTGCAACAAAGAGGTGTATGACCAGTTTCAATCTGTTAGAAAATTACCACAACAATCCAGAGTCACTGTTTAGGAGAGTCCATCCAAAGACTATCCGTGGACAAAGACTTGTGCCAAGGGATCTTGAATCAACTACATCAATGAGCTGTACTCCGTTTATCACTGACATGGCCAAAAAGACCATATGTGAGTTCTCCATCCCGTCAAGCAACAATATTCCTACGGGGCCTGAAGTTCAGACATGGGGAGAATTTTGAGCTCAAACCCGAAGTCATCCACATGGTTCAAGCTATCCCATTCTGCGGACTAGCAACGGAGGATGCCAATCGTCACCTGCAGTAATTCCTAGAAATTTGCAGTACATTTACCATGAAAGGTGCATCCGCCGATGCCGTCAAGCTACGCCTCTTTCCATTTTCACTTGTCGGGAAGGCGAAGCAATGTTTCTAACTCAACCATGCTACACTGATGACATTCCCTTGGGAAAGACCAATGCATTGAGGACCAAGATCTCGAGCTTTCAACAGCTCACAGATGAAATAGTGGCGGAGGCCTAGGAGCGATTACAGGAGTATATCGTGGCCTGCCCCCGCCATGGAATGGAACAATGGCTCATCATCCAGAGATTCTTTCACAGATTTAACCATGCTGCACAAGAGCACCTGGATGCAGCCGCCGGAGGGTCCTTCTTGTCTTTAGTATGAGAGCTGCAGGAACTCATCGAAAAAATAACCACCAACCAAGGATGGAAAGAAGAAAGGTTTAGCACCCAAACCCGTGGGGTCCATTACATCGACAGCTCAGACATGCTCGCCGCCAAGATGGACCTGCTATTAAAGAAGCTAGAAGACAATCGAGAGACCGCAGTGGTCTAGGCCCTCGACGCTCGCATGACTTGTGAAGTCTGCGGAGTTACGGGCACTCGGGAACAGCTGCTCCGTGACTCAACCAGAAGATAGAAACTTCATCAGGAATTCTAGCAATTTCAACAACGAGAATTGTCCTCTGCCAGGCTAGAATTCAATACCATATATCCCCTTCTCTGAACTTGGTAGTTCCTTAGGTAATTCACAACAATTCAATAAACTCAGTTCTTTTGATCACAAAGTTGTGAATGATAGCATTAGCAATAAATTCCATGCAAATGATAGGCCCTTTGAGTCTATTTCACTTCAAATGGAAACCCTTAATAGTGCTATGAAAAACCAACCGAGCTTTAATAAAATGTTAGAAACTCAGATTGCTCAGTCATCTGCTTCTTTGCCTAACGCTAATGCGGGAAAGCTTTCGGGCCAACTGGAACCTCCTCCCAAAGAGCACATAAATGCTGTCACCACCAGGGGTGGTAAGTCCACGCAGGACCCGCCACATCCTAATAATGTTGGTAAGGAGCAGGAGAAGACTACCGAAACCAAGGAGAAGGAAGACAATGAGACCCAACCTAGAACGGAGGAAAAGACGCCACTGAAGTCACTCCCACATGAGTTCTACAACACAACAGTTTACCTTTCCCTCCATGAAACAAGAAAGCTGCTGCTGATGAACAATACAATAATTTTGTTGAGGTTATTAAGAAGCTATATGTCAATATTCCCCTGCTAGATGCCATGCAGGTACCGACATATGCAAAGTACTTAAAAGACATCCTCAACAATAAGAAATCTCTGACATCAACAGAAGTAGTACACCTGATGGAGGAGTGTAGCACAGCTATACTCAACAAACATCCTCAAAAGAAAAAGGACCCAGGAAGTCCGACCATTCCATGCTCCATTTAGAACCAATTGTTCGATCAAGCCTTCTGTGATCTCATAGCCAGCGTTAGCATTATGACCAAAGCAGTTTTTGACAAATGAAATCACACTGCACTCGCCCCCACTGCGATGTGCCTATAGCTCGCAGACCAATCCATTTGACACCCTGCAGGGATTGCCGAGGATGTCCCAGTGAGAATCCAGAACTTCCTCATCCCCATGGACTTTGTGGTATTGGACATGGAAATTGATGCAAATACGCCACTCATCCTTGGGCGACCATTCTTGAGCACTGCGGATGCAAGTATTGATGTTGGAGCTGGACAAGTCCACTTAAATATCAATGGTATGAGGGAGACATTCGTCTTTAAACAAAAAGTGGATCAGTGCAACAGAGTGAAGGCATTCAATTGCCAGAGCCAGAAACCTGTGCCGAAAACTATCATCAGATTAGACGCTCTTGAGCCCAAAATGGATAGCCTCGTTATGTTCATGAAGCAGAAATTAGATCAGGAAGCTATCGTCCGACGTAGAGAAGAGCAAGACCGAAAAAAGTCAGATCTCAAAAAGGCTAGCCCCAAACCCCATGAACCAGGAGGCAAAACTCCTGTGTTACTAGAAGGCAAAGCTCCTGTGAGCAAGGTTGGTGCCTACAAGCCACCTACGACATCATCAGAAAGGCGCAACATGAATCAGCACGCCCATGAGCCACCTACGACATCACCAAAAGGGCGAGATACGAGGAAGCAAGCCAACGAGCCACCTACGACATCATCAAAATGGCGAACAAAAATACCAGCCGCCACCTCATATGTAAGTGGGAACAAAATCCCAGAAGACGGCAAATGGTTCATCCTTGCCAAAAGGTAAATTTGGCATTATCATTCGCGACATATTTATTTTCCGCCCTAGATTAATTTCCTATTCCATGGCATGCTTAAACTTCCATTTTGCGTAAATTTTGTTTCCCTGCATTTAGTTTTATCTTATCTTTTGCTTTCCAAAAAACAATTTGATGGCCGGCCGGCCACAGGTAGGCCGGACGACTACCTCTTCTCTCTCCCCCTCCTTTCTTTTCTTTCCTTTTCCTTTCCCTTCTTTCCTTTTCCTTTCCCTTCTGTTCCTTTCTTTTCTTTTCCCATGTTTTCCCCCCTTTTCCCTTCTTTTTCTTTACCTTTCTCCGCTCTCGAAGCAAGGTTTAGGAGAGGGTGGCATCATGGCCGGCTGGCCACTCCGACGGCCGCCCGACCTCTCCTCTTCCTTTCTTACTTTCTCTCTTTAGCCAGTCACCCTCCCCCTTTCCTTTTCGCAAAGCAAAGGTGCAGCAGTAGCAGCATCGTGGCCGCTCGGCCTCTCTTTGTCATGCACCGACGAACAACGCACTCCCTCTCACCACTTTCTACATGGGTGTGTGCAATGATGGCCGCCCGGCCACCCTTCGGTGGCACACCATGGCCGGCCGACCTGCTCAAACGGCCGCCCGGCCACCTGCTACATGCACCGTCCAAATTCGCTCCTCCACTCACGTCCCATCACCACACCGTGCACCTCACATGGCTGGCTGGCCAAGGGCCATGGCCGCCCGGCCACCTCCCCTGCCTCCTTTTGCCTATAAATACTGTCCCTTCTTCCTTGCTCGATGCACCAACCAACAGTACACCACTCTTACTTTTCCCTCTAATTCTCTTGCTTAGTAGCTAGTTAAGCTCTTTTGGTGAGCAAAAAATAACGTCCAAATAAAACCTTGTTAGCCAAATAAAAATTAGCTACTAGTCCCTCTCTATCTTGGCAAGAATGAGAATGGTCTGTGGTGGGTCACGCCCCGCAAGGACGACTTACCACTAACGCTGATTTTACATTGTTTTTCCTTTGGGTAGTCATTGCTTTGTCTATTTTGCAGGATGAAGCGCACGTTGAAAAGGGCAAGGAGTGTGATCAGCAAGGCGGGTAACCATCTACGGTTCCTGACCTCCTCTGGCTCGCAAGGCCAGAACCCATAGATAGTCCCCAACAAAGAGTCTTCCAGCATTGGGCTGCCAGAAGAGGAAGCGACATCATCCACCAATAGATCGATGTTGCTGCTCGACTCCCACATCCAGACACATGATCAGGACAAGGCTGAGGTGTTGAGGTGTCTCCAGACAAAGCCCTACAGCCTCAACAAATGCTTCGACGAGACCCTCATGACAACCACATGTATGCTGGATGAACATTATGTGGTCTTTAACATGGTAGGGTGGGAGAACTTCGTGGAGATATGCGAGGGTGGCATATTATTCCTCACAAAGGAGTTTCTTGTGACCCTTTGAGTCGAGACACTACACATGGGCACCACTGTCCATTTCAGACTCTTTCAACACAGAGCACGAGCCGACACTCCGTCAGTTCAGTGATGCTCTTGGGTTCTCACCACGCTGCTCCATAGCAACCGAACCCGTAGGCTTTAATTCTGTAGAGTTCTGGGGGGAGCTAGCTGAAGATGATGCCGTAGGAAAACACAACATCACAAAAATCAAGCACCCCACCATGCACTTCTTGGCATGATGGATTAACATGGTAGTCCTCCCCTGAGATGACACATGTTGCGTGACCGTAGAGGACTTGAAAATCCTCTACGCCATGTGGCGTAGGCAGAATTATGCACCCATACTTGGTATGCTCTATCACTAGCTAAAGCTTGCTCATGACAAGAACACTATCACAAACACGTCATTCGTGACGAGGATGGCATTCGAGCTAGGGGTTCTGGTAAATGCCCAAATAACTTTCCAACCCCATGGCACCCCAAACCTAGTCATAGAGAGCCACTTCATCCAAGCGCATTTTCTGTGCAAGACCAGCACATGGAACCTCTTTATGACCTAAAAGGCGTATGAGTACGAACTGCCGCTTCCGGTGCCACTGCTCAAACTCTACACCACGAACACATTATCCATGCCACTCGAAGCACCAAGGCATAGTGTCGCTAGGGTCATGACAACAACACAGAGGTGAACAGCCGAAGAGCGAATGCACAAGGAATAGGAAGATGCACAAGCTACAAGGACTGGACCCACGTGGTTCGACACTGCAGCAAGACCATCCTGGTAAACTCAGGGTGGAGACTGATCTTGGCACCACCAAGATGGGTCTTGGCACAGCTCATGGGAGCACAGCTTCGCTGTTGCACAACCCTAGTAGCCAGAGTAGCACGGTGGAGGAGGAAACTTTTATGGCTATGGTGTTGGTCCCTCTGCATCTGCACGCTTCACAAACAACCTGCTGAGCTCCATCTTTGGAGACCTGAATATCCAAGACCAACGCACAGCGGGGATGGTCAACCAACTCCACCAAATCGATCAGTGCACTCAGAACATCAAGCAACAGCAAGGAGAGCACTATAATCTCCTCCTTGAGACGAGTGCAACAATCGACCGCTCCTACGACCAGACCCAAAAGTTCTACCAGTACCATGGATACTACCCCGAATAGCTTCGTTGAAGCTTGGGGGGAAACCAACAAACACTTGGGTATGTGCACCAGTCCTCCTATCCTCTCTTGTACCTTAGCTTCCCCGTTTCAGTCCCATGAGTATCACCACTATTGTTCTGCCGAATGAGAGTTTGCTTAATGGTAGTTGTTTCTTTCCCGTCTTTTCATTAGTTTGAATAAAAACTTAAAAAAACTCCCATGAATAAAGTTCACATGCTAGCTTCATTTTGGAAATGATGAATAGTTGCTCTACCAAGTTGATTGTTTAATTCTTGCATGCGACTTACGCTTAGCTTAGTTCCATGTTTGTAAAAGAAGTAAACCAAAGTTTTACCACGTGGTTGCCATTTGTGATAACAAGCCTAAGTTGTTGAGACACATGATATGACATAAAAGTGGGATGATTCCTTCTTGTTCCTAGTAAGATGAATGTCTCAGGTCTTTAATTTAAAAATGACAAAATAAAGCTCCCCTTGGTTAAAATTTCTACCAGAGCCAAAAATGATTCAAATGTTCTAAACCGCAACAAATAGCTACTTAGAAATGTTTTGAGGTTTGTCAAATTTTGAGTCTCATTGAGTAGAATTATCACCTTCTGTTGATAACTAGAGTACAAAAGAAATAAATGCAAGTGATCCATTTCGGACTTTGCATCCCCTAAATTGTTTCCAAACACTTCTCATAATCCCTAAACCTTCAATGTTCAAGAAGGAAAGGTATGGAGCCTAAAAAATGCGTGCAAAAGCATGGGAAAATGAAAAGCATGCTAGTTCAAGCATGACAAAAATAAAATAAGGCTCCATATCCTATCCAAATCTACAAAAGGCTACCAGGGAGAAAATCAAGAGAATGAGACACTATATTCCACCACTCATACTCTAGTGATCAAATAGAAGAAGTGATAGAGTACACTCTTTGGTCTAATCTTTGGCTCAACAAAATAAACATTCTAAGTGTGCTACACTCTCCCCCACCTCAAGCTCCACAAAGGCCTTAGTGTAGGGAAGTTTTGGGCCAAGCTCATGGCTTTCGGTGAGGAAACACTTCTGAGCGATCGAGAGTATACTTGGGGAAGCTTCTTTTGTTCTGAAAACTTTGGAAACACCTGAGAAGAACATCCAAAAAGAATGGCTCGAGTTATTCGCACAATAAAGTCATTCTATCTCTCAACCACCCAAGGCAAGGTAAGCAAAAAGATTCACCACAGGTATTACATGCGGTGAACTTTGATTATTTTACTAATTGGGGCAAAAGTCGAGTGTTGAGTTGCATATAAGAATTTTCATTCAACTTCGATATTGCAGCAATTCCTGATCCATACCTTGTCTTAGCTTTGCTCAAGGGCGAGCAAAAGTTTCAGCTTGGGGCGGTGTTGATGGTCGTTATTTCATGATTTCAACCATCAACTATCCCTGAAATGAAGCAAAGCATGTGACTTTATTGGACTAACCCTTGCTACAAATGAGTTCCATGAGTTTTGTACAATTATTTGAATGCAGGTACAAAATACACATGAAAATGTGGTAATTTGGCATGGAAATGGACTCTGGCAACCAACGGGCTTTGGGGCATGGACGCCCGGCCATCCCTCAGCAGGCCCAGGCAAATCAGCATGGCCACCCGGCCATCCGACCGAGCCAATTCGCCTCCACTCTAACCCTGCAGGCAAGAGAAGTGTGTCAAACATACAAACTCAAGTGTGGGCCAAGTTCCCAGCATGACAAGTACCGGAAGGCTGCCATGTCATCGATCCACCCCTGGATTGGTGAAGTCAGCAATCCATATGACTTGCATCCAATGGCCAATGAAGAAACACACTCCAAATCCAATGATTCACAGAGAAACACACCAAGATGACTGTCAACCGCCATCTAGAGGGCATGCAAGATGTTGGATCACCGAAGTCGGCAAATCCAATGGCCGCCTGGCCATCACTCAGCCCCATTTTGAACATGCATCAACGAATTCAACTACCAACTGACATGGGGAGTCAATCTCAGCCGAAGGAATGCAAGGGTTGGTGGATCCTATGGCCACCTGGCCATAGGAGCATAGGTCAGTGTGGGAGTAAGTCGGTGGCCGGGTGGCCACGTGGATGGCCGGGGGGCTATCAGTATGGCTAGGCGGCCATAGGGGTGGCTGCCCGACCATCCATGTGGCCGCCTAGCCACTGACTTACTCCCTCCACTAACCTATGCTGCCTACAAATAACCCCTTACTTGGTTGGACTATAAATAGACCCCTGGAGTGCACTTCCAAAGTGTGGAGATGTTGAGAGAGCTACATTCTACGTTAGAGTGTTTCAATCCTTACTTAATTGTTATGATAATCCTGGGAGCTAGAGTGAGTCGAGCTTTGCCTCGAGTCTGTGGTAAAGTCACCTATATCTTTGTACCTTAGTTATCTCCTGTATAATATATTTACTTACTCTATTTCTATCTCTTGCAAGTGTGGTGTGCCTTTCTTTGCATACTTGCTAGGCTTAGGTTGTGGCTTACTTTGGTTATTCAAGTCTAGTTATTCTTGCCAGTGCTATAATTCAACATATACGATAGGCTCTGGTTAGATCCTCTCCTCTGATCAAGGACGATCTATTATTACTCTAGCAGTGCTCGAGTACATTTATAGCGTGTCATACTCTCCACGTAGATTTGCTTGGTAGCTCCACTCGATGACAGCGTGTGGTGTGCCTGTGTATCCCAAGCCCGTCGTTCGGGAGGCCCATAGGCATTAGCTAGGTTCTCTTTCGGTGGCTAACTATCTACCCCCTGGCTCCTTAAGGGTTCTAGAATTTTGCTCGACATGAGACCCTGACTTGTTTACTTGAATTCCCTTAGTTAATCACAATATAGTCTTTGCAGCCAAATAGAATAGAGTTTGGGAACTTTATCTCACTCGTTGTCCTCCCAGGCAACGATACCTTTCTATCGATATATTGGTAGATTAGTTACTTCCCCACCATACACCTATCCTTTATTGGCTACCCTTGTCTAATTACTACTTGGTACATTTATTTAAGTTTACGATTCATTCCACTTGAGTTTATCCAATTACACTCTCTCGCCTGCTGCTTCCCTGTGGAAATTTACGGTACCTTGGAATACTCTGAGTGAAAGGTTACAGCGGTCTCCATGGGCTTGCAGAGTAAATTCTATTTAGGCTAAGAGACGCCAACACCCACCCTTGTCTGGGCAGCTAAGGGAGCCCTTAGATCCATCGCCTTACTCCATCCTCATTCCATCTTGCCTCCCCAAGTCACCGCATGCTGGTTAGGGGGTTATCTTTGTGCCTTTCCCTGGATCATTGGATCTTGAGTGTGTTTCTTCCTTAGCCGCAGGATTGAAGTGCCCTGGATGGCTGACTTCACCGATCTAAGTGCTAGATTGATAAAGTGGCAGGTCTTCCAATGGTTTGCTTGTGGCTTTCACGGTTTACACCTTGGAGTTGTGTTGACACGTCACTTGTGTGCATGCCGGTCAAAGATGGGATGATTTGGGTAACTTTGACTAGCCAGGCGGTCAAGGGGGAGGCCGGGCGGCCTGGTCCACTGGCTGGGCGGCCAAGGTTTCTTCCTAACTTAGCCAAATTTGACTGTTTTCTGCTGATCTTGTACCCGCAACCAAATATTCAACACAACTCATGGAATTTTGTTAGTAGCAATGGTTTAGTCTACACTTTAATATATTTTTCTTCATGTTCATGGATAGTTGATGGTTGAAGTCATGCAATAATGACCATCAGCACCCGGCGTCTCCACTAGGTGAGATTTTGGCCAAAATGCTGAGGGCCTCCTTCTCTCTTACAAGTCACAAGTAAGGTGGCAGCCACTCCACACATTAGAGGGTCTCACAAGACTACAGGCCCCACACTTACAAAGATGATGTGCTCGTAGGCACGGATGTCACAAAGACACATGGTCGCAATCAAGATCAATGAGCTAACAAGGCCTAAGCAACAAGCTCTTAAGCTTTGGCTACACCTAGATGTGATCTCTATGCTCTTGTGATGGATTGGGCTCTCAAATTTGTGTCTCAATACTAGAATGTACTCAGGAGTCACCAACCACACCAATGAGGCCAGGCAAGCGGGTATATATAGCCCAAACATTGAAACTAGACATTGTGGAGTAGCTACACTACGCAGAATTCAACCACCGTACCGAGTCCGGTGCATACAACACCAGAACATCTAGTGCATACACTAGCCATTGGATTCGATTGTGGGAACTTCAAATGGACCATTGTGAGCACCGGACCGTCCAGTGCATTTTAACGCCCATGGTCTTGAGTTGTTGTAGCCTTCGGTCCAAAATGTCCGATGGATACACTGGACCACCCGATGGTGGACCACCGGACTGTCTAGTGTGTTAAGCATTAGGACTCGGTCGCTCCTTCACCTTCTACCTAGAATGTCCAATGGTGAACCACCTGACCATCTGGTGGTAGACCACCGGACTATGTGGTGCATATAAATTGCATCGGGTCTTGAGTATTCATCTTGAGGCTTCTTCTATTCGCCGGATCGTTTGGCAAGGCTCCACCAGACCGTCCAGTCAGTGGGACCGCCGTGTCATTCATCACGCTTGTATCTTGATGGAGTCTTGGGTTTTGTCTTAAGCCTTTTATGTCCTGCTTTGAGGTGTTTGTACCCTAAGTCCATCTCTTGCACCCTGGTACTTAAACAAAATACATACAAACACATTAGTCGAAATGGTACATGTTGTCAGCTCAACCAACAAAGTTACATTAAGGAAGTAAGTACAAGGCTCAAGGCCCATTTTTCTTACAGTTATTTATCACTGTGGCTAAACCTAGGTCAATTATAGCAAACATGCAAACCATCTATGACTGATAAGAAATGTCACTGTTGATTTTAATCTATCATAGTTTTGTTGATTCAACTGATCTATGACGCGAGATACATGATGTATTTTTATTCGTCATGGATATATGTCTGTGAGAAAAGTCGATCGTCATGTATCACAAGATTTCTTGTAGTTAAGGGAAATTTGTTCCCTCTAAGCTATCAAAAAGTTAAAGTGAAATGTCATATTTCTAAAAAGCCGATGCTCGAGGAGGATACGGTGTTGAGACGACGCAAACCAATTGTCCGGCGGTGTGCTGGACTCATCCGTTGAAGGCACCAGACTATCTTGTGGATGTAGGGGCATCTCAGTTCTAGCCATGGATGATTTGGCAACGCCTAAGAGCGATGTTGATGATTGGAGGATGTATTATTTTATTATTTATAAGATCCAAGTGTCAAAACAGATAGGAAAATTTGGCGAGTGGCTTTCAAGTATGTTTTGATTGATGATGAACTATATCGCCGTACTCCTAGTGGTATGGTGCTTAAGTGATTATGTCGTGGTAATGTTGTATTGGCTATAGCTGACGTGCAAGATGGTATATGTGGTACTCATCAATCCATTTAGGAGAGCTAGGTTTTATTGGCCTAGTATGGTTCCCGACTATTTCAAGTACTACGAGGGGTGCCAGGTGTGTCGATTTGCAAATTGTTCCTGCTTCTAAATTGCATCCTATTATTAAGTCTTGGCCATTCAGAGGGTGGGGTTTAGACTTTGTTGGTGAGATTCATCTGTCATCCTTAAAAGGGCATCGGTTCATGTTAGTTGCTACAAACTATTTCGCTAAATGGATGGAAGCCCTTGCACTGAATAATATGACACACAAAGAGGTAGTTGAATTTATTACTAAGCATATTATTAATAAATTCAATACCCCTCAAACGTTGAATACGGACCAGGGAGCTTCTTTTATGTCTAAAGAGGTGGGTGAGTTTGGCCGAATCTTATAAGATCAAATTGCTCAATCATCTCTATATTATGCTAATGCCAACGGTTAGGCCAAGTCTAATAATAAAACTATAATCAATCATGTTTAGAATAAAATAGATGACCATCCTCGGCAATGGCATGAGGTTTTGTCCAAAGCCTCATGGGCTCATAGAATTCTGAGCATCGTGCTACTACATTTACTCTTTTTGAGCTTGTTTTTGGTCCAGAAGCTATTTTTCCCATGGAGATAAGTTTGGATGCATATAGTTTTGCTAGGCAAAATGATTTAACTATCGGTGAATATAATGACTTGATGATGGATAATATTGATGCGATCACTGGCAAGAGGTTGATGTCTTTGAAGGAGATTGAAAAGGGCAAGCTTGTCATCGCTAAGGTCAAATCTTTTCAGGTTAGGGATATGGTTTGGATGACAGTGCTGTCTTTAAAGACCAAGGATCGGAAATTCGGTAAGCGGTCACCAAGTTGGGAGGGTCCTTATAGGGTGACATGGGCAATTCTTGGTAATGCGTATATGTTAGAAGATTTGCAAGGTAAGGGGTTGCCCAAAAATGATGGGTGAGGAAAAAATGGCGGTTCAACTAAAAAACGTGTGCTATAGCTCATGGGTGGTCAAAAAAAGTATTAAAACATCACCCAGCAGCTCTCTGCCAACTTTTGAGAAAACCCGCCTAGCTAGGTTCGGGACGTGTTCCAGGGGCCGCTGGAGCACTAAAATAGCCGATTTTAGGCCAAAAACCACATGAAAACTCGTACCACCTACTTCCTAGCAAAAATGATGGGTGACTAAAATACGGTGGATCGGCTAAAAAAACATGTGCTACAGCTCATGGGTGGTCAAAAAAGTGTTAAAACATCACTGGCAACTCTCTTGTATCTTTTGAGAAAACCCGCTCAGCTGTGTCCGGGACGTACCCTAGGGGTCGCTGGAGCACCGAAATAGCCTATTTTTGGCCAAAAACCACGTGAAAACTCATATCACCCACTTCCTGGCCATGTCTAGGAATTGTGCGCTGAATGGGCTAAAAATCCCTAGAACTTCTGGAGGGGCTGAATGGCCCTTTGGTATAGTAGGGAGAGCGAGGAATTGGGAAAACACCAGCTGGTTCTGAGATTAATATTTTTTTGACGGTACAAGTGCTAGCGGTTGACTTTGGTTCATTACCTCCACTAAAAGGCAGTGGGGGCTTGTCTTGAGCACAAAGAATGGCAGGGCATGGTATACCTCCTGCACCACACAGTCTAGTGTATAGGACCGGACAATCAGGCAGCCACGAGTCCAAATAGAATCCGCGATTTTGTGTGTTATGTCATTGGCTTTCGACTTGCACAAGGTTCCAAACTTATTTCCCAATAAATATGAAGGGATGCAGTCGATTGAGACATCACCAATGGAACCAATATATTATATTTTACTTTGCTTTCATATTATCTCCTATTCCTATACCTATACCCTAATTCTGCTCTCAAATTCTAATTGCTTCCTCTCTTTGGCTCTTTTACTTTATTTTCATGTTATCTCCTATTCCTAAACCCTAATTCTCCTCTCAAATGCTAATTGCTTCCTCTCTTCGGCTCTACATCGACTTGAGGGCTTCTAGGTGGCTTCCAGATGTTACAACAATCCTAGAGTTGATCCTCCCTGATAGGTCCCTCCTGGGATGTTTGATTTAGGTTGACTCGAGTTCCTCATGATCATCAGACTAGTTCGGCACACCGTCAGACAGTCCCATGTTCATGGCCTGACCCTAGGAGTTTTGCTTGTTGCGTGCGAGCCGTAGGCTTCATTAAGTATTTGGCCCTAGTTTGTGCTAACACTATGTTGGATTTACTACTTGCTACGAAGAGTTCCGAATAGTGGAAGTACTACTATCGCTGTACAATTCACTCAGAATAGATCAGAAGCAAAAGGACTGCATCCATCTAGTTATTTGAAAACGATACCTTGATCAATGTTCTTATTGAGATCCTCAACGACAATTAGGCCTAGTGGATTGAAGTGTTGAAGTTGATTTTGGGAGGGATTGAATCACACTTTGACCTATCGTAACAATAAACTCACTCCAATCTCGACAATACCCTACAATCCAAAAGTTGACAAGCTACACAGAGTGTGTGGGGGGGGGATGAGGGGTTTATGAAGCAGAGCCTAAGGCTCTGACACTTTACAAATGAAGTAATCAACATATATATAAATTGCTTCACTGTGAATTACAAGCAAAAGAACCAGCTATAATAGCACAAGAAACATACATGTAAGTATGTAACAACCGCGTTAGTACAGAGGTAGATGAACTATGACGCGAGCACTTCAGCGCTGTTTCAACCACGGCACTGGTTGATGGCCAAGCAGCCGTGGCTGTAGGCCTGCCCGCGGGCCGGGCACCGGCCGTAGCAGGAGGCCTTGCTCGCAGCCAGCGCCCCGTAGCTGATTGACCTACCATCATAGAGTGCCCTCCTCTGCAGGTACGCTGCCTCTTCCACGCCCTTCACAAAGCTTCTCGCGTCGTGCTCAACATGCAGAAGCACTTGCAGAGAAGGCATGGCCTGACCACCAGCTGCTGACAAGTGCATGGCCGCGGCCGCAGCGGAGCTGACGATGAGCACCCCAACAATGAGGCCAAAGAGCAGGAGTCGAGTTTGTCGTTCCATTATTGTGTGGTCGCAAGTTTTTCTACTGCAGCACAAGCTGCGGGGGGACGTATTGCAGTGTCGCAGGGAGTCCTAGCCTAGTTTTGTACTTATGGGATCCGAGGGTGGTGGTGGTTGTGGAGTGCGATGGCAACAGCCCGCCTAATGACACACGTGAAGCTTGACGACGGTGGTATACCGACCAGGCTTGCGCCTTGCTCTTGAATGATTAAAGAAGCATGTTTTTCATCGGTAGCATATGGGTCCAGTTGTGGAATCCGAAGAAGATCTTTCATGTAATTTGAACTAAAATAATGAAGTTATGTGCCGTGCCGTCTATGGTAGGCATCATCAACAACAGTGGTTATTAGCTATAATCCATATCTATATCTGGGTAGGCAAGCACCACAATGGTTGTTAGCCAATCTACAACTCTGTTTTCTGATGATCTGTGACTTTTTGATTTTTCAAGACAGAAATGAAGTACTTTCAAGAGATGACAATAGATTGGTATTTTCTATACGAATAGAAACATGACATGAAATCAAGAATAACCAATATTTTCTCTATTTCATTAATCAATTAGTAAGAACTAGTTGAACAACCTCATTTTCGCTAGGAAAGGGAGGGGGATGGAAAATTTTGAGGGGAAAACCAACTAATTTTTTCTCAAACCTCGCCATTCCCTTCCGATCCCTTAGGGAGATGATGTTGCCAAACTAGCCCTAAGTCATCAATTCAACTCTCTCCATTTTTTATTCGACATTGAAGGTTGGATCAACGACACCTAAGGAGGGGTGAATTAGGATTTCTAAAAAAAAATCTATGCAAGATAAACTAGCTATGTGCACTAAGGTTTTGCTAAGTGTTGCTAACTCTACCATTTCCAAGTCTTGCAACCTAGCTCCACATAGAAACTAAACTATGAAGTTAGTCTAGAAATGTAAGCACACAATTGCAAGAATGTAAATGTAGAAGCTAAAGAGATAGGATACAGATATGCATACTCCCGATGGCGGTGACGGCGATGGCACAAGATGCAGACATGGAGATTTTTTCCTAAAAATCGGTGAGACTCGCAAGTGTCTATCCCCTACTCCTTGTTTGGTGCCCGCATATGGCTTTGCTCTCGCGAAGTCCACAAAAGAATAGGGCATCGCCTTCACAAGGGTGGAGGATGGCAAAGTGACCTTTACAAAAGTCAAGCAACTCGGTCGGGTACCTCCGGATATCCCCGATACACACCCACTTGAGTCTTTCTCTTGCATAGCCATCACAAGGACTATGGCCTCGCCCTCTCAAGGATAGAGGATGGACAAGGTCATTGGGGTCTTTCGCGGGCCTTCTCACGGATGCTCTCCGCCACTTCACTAGGCGAGATTTTGGCATAATGTCGAGGGCGTCCCTCCCTCTCAGAAGAAGGTGGCGGGCACTCTACACTCTAGAGGGTCTCATAGGACTACGAGACCCACGCTTACAAAGATAACATGCACGCAGGCACGGGGACGACAAATAGGCCTAAGAAAAGATGCTTGGAAGCTCTAGCTATGCTTGGATGACTCTTTTTGCTGCAGTGATGGTTGGGCTCTAGAAAATGTGTCTCAACACTACAATAAGCTCAGGAGTCACTAACCATAGAATGGAGGCCAGCCAAGATGGTATTTATAACCAAAACCTCAATACTAGCCGTTGGGAGCAACCTGGTCTGCACTATCTACAACCACCGGACTTTCCGGTGGTACATGTGATACCCCCATATCTTTAAATGCATACATATTCCATCATATGGATAAATTAAAAGTTTGGTCGTTAACATTAAAAAATTTCTTAAATTCAATTTGAATGCAAAATTTCAAAAATTTTGGATTTATGATTCAAATTTCTTTGAAACAAATTGATTTTAAACTCTTCAAAATCTTGGTGTTGTCCAACAGCAGAAGTGTAAAGTGCCAGTATAAATTATGCCCTCTCACCTCTATATTTGGACCTTACTATAATTTTGATTATATTTGGAGTTAAAATCGCAAAAGGGTAAGTTAGTTTAAAAAAAGAAGAAAAGGTGGGGGAGGGAAGGCCGGCAGCCCAAAGCCGCAACGGCCCACCCTTGGTTTCCTCTCGGGCAGCACCACGCGTCGGCCCAATGGCGCTCTTGGGCCACGCTGGCCTGCTGGCCGTACGTGGCCGCACCACCGAGGCGGCCCGCAGCATGCGGTGCCTGCCAGGTAGGCCTGCCTGGCCGTCGTCTTCATCCGGCTAAGGAACCAAGACGGAGAAGAATTCCCCTCCGTCCGCACCGGCCGGTCCCTGGTTTCCTCTCATGCTGCGCCACACGCCGACACAACGGTGCACTTGAGCCTACGCCAGCTGCGCGTGGGCGCACCACCGCCTACGGCACGCAGTGCCTGCAAGGTGGACCTGCCCAGCCGTCATATTCATCCGGGCAAATTCCCCTCCATCCGTCGTCTTGCCCTGATCTCGCCATCACTCCCTCGCCACGTCACTGCCTCCCTGCCTCGCTCAGTTATCGCCCGAGCACCACCCCACCGTCCGCAACCCTCACCGCTTGTCAACACCGTCGCTCCGCCGTTGCACAGCCCCCGCGTCATGCGGCCTCTTTTGTCGGTGCGCCTCATCATCGACCGCCGTGTTCAGCGCCTGTGCTCGCGATCGGAGGATGAGAAAACCCGTTCCCCTCTATCCTCGTTGTCCTTCTCTAATCTTGGTTAAGGATTGGGGCCGCACGAGCTCAATCAAGCTCGGTGCCTTCCATGGCGCCGATGGACATCGACGCTGCATCGCCTCTGCTCCCCACACACTCGAGCTGGGTATGGGCTCCCCAGCACATGCACCGATGTGAGAGTCCCGCATGCACATCGTGCGGGTATCCTCTGGCACTGGCATGGCCTAGCGGCTTTAGGAAGGCCGCTCGCCACCGCATGCATGACGCGGTGTGTGGAGTGTTCTCATGGACCACTGCGGGTAGGAGAGGAAGAGAAGGAAGAGAGACGAAGAGGAAGAGAGGAGATAAGAGAGCGCTGCTGCGTCGTTTGGATACCGTCAGCGAAGAGCGTGGTGCTCCACCGCGCGGGTGGTCGCCGTCGACGCCTCCACGGTGTGCACGCCACTTGTGCATGCGCTGCACACCATGTGCTCGTACCCACTCGCCTCTACTAGGCCGCATCCCAGGGCGAAGGCCTATTGGGCCAAGCCGGATGGCCCAAATTGGCCATGTGGGCCGTGGATGTGGGCTGCACCGAGGGACGACGAGTGAGAGATGGGAGTGGGCCGGCTTGGCTTGGGATGTGCTGGGTCGAGACAAAGGAGAAAAAAGGAACTTAGGGCAAAACTTCATTTTGGATTTTGGGCTTCCTTCCAAACTATTATTTTTTAATATTTTCTTTATTTAGAAATTTTATAATTAATTTTTTGTTGAAGAATATCATTTTTCATTAAATCCCTTAATTTAAATTTAGTAATTATTTTTAACCCTTTTAGATTTTATTTCAGTTCTTCAAATTTTAAATAATAAATATTTATCTTTATCTTAGAAAATAAGTATTTTTAATTCTTGATAATTTACTTTAATGTTTCAATTTAATTTTATTAGTTTGTTTTAAAAAACTTAAAGTATTATTTTATTTCTATATAAATAATAATGATACTTAAATAATTATTTATTTTCTAATTTTGGAAATACTTAATAACTCCTAATAATTCATTTTATACTTTTAAAAATTGTTAAAATACTAGAAAAGCTTTTTAAACCCTAGACCAATGATCTAGACCTGAGGCTTGGAAAATGATTTCCGTGCCCCACCTTTTCTTTTTAGGGAGTTCTTTAGTTCTTTTATTTATAGGTTGATCATCCTCATACTTAAACATCATTCATATCATGCATTTAGATATGATAAATCGGTAGATCATCAATGAAGGGGGCTCAAAGATGAATCCAGAAGCCAGACTTTGAAAGACGATAACAGTACCAAGAGGAACATTGTGGATCAAGATTTTAACTTTTCGTGCCTCAACCTTCTGAGTAATCTAAGCAAGCCCCGGTGCGTTTGTGATGTAGAAACCCAGAAGGATCTGTTGCACTGATTTGTACCTCTTGACCCTCTGGAGTGGTAAGGTGAACGGTCAGTCTGGCACAATCTATTTTGACACCCCACTTAGTAAGTGTCTCCATACCCAAAATGACATCAATACCCGTTGAGTCTATTATTATCAATTTGGTGTAGAACTCTACCCTCCTTACGATTATGCTAACGTTGGGGCATATCAAGTTGGTATTTATCTTTCCCCCTGGTGATGAAACTATCATGGACTTTTTCATGGGGTTTTTACTTATGTTGTATTGGTCAACAAATGTCTTTGCAATGAAAGAATGAGTTGCACCAGTATCAAAAAGTACTGATGCAGAGTGGTTATTGACGAGGAACGTACTAATTACGACGTTAGGAGCCTCGGCCGCAGTCTCAACTATCACATGATTCACTTTCCCTCGCCACGGCGCCTTGGTTTGCTAATTTGGGCGCCCCTGCGATTGACCTTGGGGATTTGTTGGCACCTTCTGGGGTAGATATTGGCATAATGCCCTGTACCTCCACACTTGTAGCAGTTTCTGCCTATGGGGACCTATGCCTGATTTGTTGGGGTTGAGTTAGACTGCGCCTGACTTGGAGCTTGGTAGGTGGGACGAGTAGGCTGACCCTGATAATGCTGTCCCTAGCCCATCTGCTGACCATGACCGCGCTGCTGCTGCTGGTACCCCTGCTGTCCCTGGATACGCTGCTGGTACCCTTGCTGCTGAGAACTCTAACCTTGGGGGTAATGAGGACGAGTGTTGCTGCTTACTGGGGTGTTGGTGAACTTCCTCTTCCTGTCCTCCATCTCTTGGAGCTTCTTCTCAGTGAACAACGCCCGATCCACCAAGTGATGAAAGGTAGGAAAAGTATGATTCATCAACTGGTACTGAAGTTCATCGTTCAAACCCTCCATGAAATACTCTTGCTTCTCTCTATCCTCAGCCACCTCTGTAGTAGCATACCTTGAGAGCTGAAGGAATTTGTCCCTGTACTCTGTAGCAGACATGCTGCCTTGCTTTAACGAGAGAAACTCCTTCTTCATTTTCATCAGTCCAGCGGGCACATGGTGACTGCAGAAGTTCTCTCTGAATTGAGCCCACGTGAAAGCCTCCCTATCCTAGACTCTGTAGGATTCCCACCAATCAAGCGCTGCTCCTCTCAGTTGCCCAGAGCCATACAAGACCCTTTCCCTGTCATTGCATTGTGCAATATCTAACTGGCATTCAATAGCATGAAACCAATCATCAGCCTGCAGTGGCTCCATGGCATGTCAGAAGGTGGGAGGATGGCCCTTCATGAAATCTCCATGCCTGTCCCTAGGGGGAGGGGGTGGTGGTTGAGCTTGAGCCTATTGAAGTGCTTGTACAGCAGTGTTCACTGTCGCCAACATCTGCATCTGAGGATTGTAGAACTATTCCGGTGTCAGTGGTGCTGGGTTGGGCAAGGGATTGCCACCTCCTTGGTTTTCCTGGCCAGCACCACCGGCACCACTTCTCCTTGTGTTAACCATCTGATTGCAACAGAGACATCATGAGCACAAGACTGATATGGGGTTGCATAAGAGATAAAGGCTGACAATAAAGTAGAAGGAGCAATAGAGTAGATGTCTTTATCCCAACGAGCTAACTTTGCTTTAATATTGATAACTTTAAACATGTTTTTGCTGCAGACAAATCCCCACAGCTGGATGAACCACTTAATCAAAGATGCAAATCAAACATTGTTCATAAGTCAAACATGCAAGCATCCAACTTTAACCAAGTTCCACACATGAAACAAAAGAAAAGACTCAAATGACTCAAACTGATAGAAGGGCGAGGCTGTCTAGTCGTCATGAGGAAGCACGGTGGTGGCGCCACTAGGCTCACCGTAGCGTGGCTTCTTGGGTAAAGGAGACTGTGCTGGCTCTATATGCTTCACGTGCGTCGCCTTCAATAGCTGAGCTCGAAGAAACTCACACTCTAGGTGTAAGCTGCGGTGTGCCCCCAATAGAGCATCGTGCTCGGTGCTCAAAGCTGCTGTAAACTCCACCAGTGAGGCCAACTGAGCGTTGTCCTCGTGCTCCAAGGAAGAGATCTGGTGCTTTGTCTCACCACTCTTGCGGCGGGGAAGGTAGCGCCAAGCAGACTGGCTAAAAGCGGTATGGTGGTCTTCACAGAAGACCCCATAATCCTGTCGAGCTGCGTCATTAATGGCTGCATCCTAGTCAGAGTGATACGACACCAAGTAGTGCTCCCTCAGCCAGGGTGGAACCCCCGTGCTCCATGTTATCCACCATAAAGCACGCGGATGCACAGAATGTGGGAGGAAACTTGGGGTGTACACTCTCCACCACCTTGTAGCTGATCTCCTGGTTCTTGTAACCCAACTCCTGGATGGTGTCGTTGAGCATCCTGGGGAAGCTCAAGTGCAAGCCGTTGTGGAAGTGCTTCACGTCTATCCGCTGCAACGGGGGCGTGTTGCCACCTTCGGCACCCTCAGTGCCATCGGAGGCGTCTCCAGCGTCATCGCCCTCCTCGGCCTCAGGCTCATCGTCTGGTATCACCACCACCTCAGGCTCCGGCTGAGGGGGTGGAAGTATCTCCAGCACCTCGTCGTCCTCCGGATCCTCCTGCAGTGCTTGCTCCTCAGGCTGCAGAGGGTCCTCTTCCTGGGTCTCCTCCTCGGACTCCTCGGTCTCCACCTTAGGCTGGACTTCAGGCTCGGGCTATGGTGGAACGAACGGTCCAAAGCGCCAGGCTGCACCATCACTCTTGCGGGCAGTCCTGAGGGTGCGGGCCATCTACAAAGATGATAGAATAAGATTAAGAACAGCTCTATCTGATAGAATGAGTAAAGCAAAAATTTTGAACATAAGACTTTCAACATAAAGATTTCATATATATATGTGGTAAACTGGAGAAAAGAAATTTGATAAGTAAGCAATGAGACAAAAGAAGTGAAATCCTTAGACACGACCATTTCTAACTAGACTACCGTCCTACAGTCAACACGGCTCTGATACCACTTTGTCACGCTCAGTTCTCAACCAATGGAACCAGAACAACATATATGTGTCAGGAACATGTCTCACATATATTATGACAAGAGTGACATCACAGAACGTGCATAAAGGTAAAATAAAACGTTACATAGCGTATCATCACATTATTACATCCGGATCACAAGTCTTTATAACAGAGTAATATAGCGGAAGCGTAAACGATAGCACAACGAGCCGCCACAGGGACGTCAACTGGAAGTCCGGTAAGCCTAGTACTCATCATGACCTTGAACATAATCTTCCACGCCTTCCTCAACTGAACAGCGGTTGGTGATTCACCCAACGTAGGAAAATAAACAAAAGGTTGAGTACACAACTATACTCAACAAACATAACATGAACCATGAGGCTCTAAGGTTGGCTGACACGTATGCATGAGCTTTTAGTTGGTCAAATTTTTATTTAGCAGCTAGTTACTACCAAAGAGATCATAACCGTTAGCCCAAACGATGTTGCATAAGTTCATTAGTCAACATTATTAACAACAGAACCAACTCCCAAACCAAACCGGAACCCACTAATCAGCATAAAGGATCTGGGCCGCTCATAACCGTGAGCACGGTTGACATGTCAGTTTTACACTCTCGAGAGGTTGTACATCTTTACCCATAAGTCACGAGCTATGCTAGTGGTTCACCTCATTGCCTTAGATGAGGTGGCTAGCAAGCACACTAGGAGACCGTTACAAAAGTCACATTGGTAAAAAGCAACCGCAAGGAAACAAGCGCCGCAACGGTGGTGTCTGCCTCACAAAGGGAGAAGCACTCAGCACACTCAACCTAAGGCAGTGCAAGGACTACAGAAGCTTACTCCCCCTCTTGCCCCGCAGGTAAGTTACTTCAAACCAAAACGACTTAATTAATAAGTCAAGACCGTCCCATACGAGTCTCATGGTAGCACGGTTGTCCCAGGTTATCACTTTGCGAACCGGTCCTTATGGAGAGTGGCTATGAGCAAAACCACTAAGCACATTGCTCATGCCCCCAAAACCATGTTGCTAAAAAGCCAATTTTAAAGAGACATGAACCACTCAAGCACCTCAGCACAGAGGGTCATGCTCACAAAAAGATTGCATAGATCCATTAATAAGATTATTAACAAAAGAACCTGTGTTTGCGCAGCAACTAGCAAAACTTAACCAACATGCATCCCATAGGTAAAACATTGAGTAAAGAGGCTAACGTATAGTCCTTATAGGCATACAAGTTAGACACATGCATATGAAATGATTAAAGGGTTATTAGGTTGTCCATGTTATACTTGCCTTCCTCAAACTGGTCTTGCTGCTGCTGCTCAAAACCTTCAGGCTGCTGCTCTTTGTCTCTAATGTACGGTTCACGGTCTAAACATGTTCACGGCGGCACACAAGCATTCCCATTCACGCATACATGCAAACCATTATCAAAAGATAAGCAACAGTACATCATCTCATCAAAACAGAAGATAAAACTATGTTAAAAACATTCTACACTCTGCTACGATCACGTGATCGCAAAATCACTCAAATCGGAGTTAAAACGTGAAAGTTATGCCCAAAACAAGCTATTAGGGACAAAGCTGTGATATATAAACTAAACCAGGGGCTAACTTTGAGAAACCGGGGTCCTAAACATAATTAAACCTAACCGCCGAGGGTTTTATAGCAAAAACTTCGGGGTCTGGGCTGCAGGTTCGAAACTTAGGAAGTCTAGGGGCTAAACTGGTAAAAATAGGACCTAAACATAATTATTTTTCCAAAGGGGTGGGCTGCGGGTTGATTCAAGGAGCTCTTAGGGGCTTAATCGCAAAACAGCTGCGGTTGACCAGGTCTGCACTACGTGGCGGTGACGTGGCCGGTGACGTGGCTTGCAATGTTGGCCCGACGTGTGGGTCTGTGCTGAGTCGGATTAAGGGAGGCGACGTGGCGCTGTGTGATTCGCTAGCGAAGGGGTACGGGATGTTCTAATCGTGGCCGTTGACGAAAGATCAGACGGCCCAGGATTCAGAGGGGCAGGGTGCACCGGCGGTGACCAATTCTCGCGGTGGAGTCCGCCTTCCGCGGTGGTGGCTTGCCGGAGCGGCGCGCGACCGGACCTAGAGGTGGTTACGAAGACCTAGGGCTAGCTCGGAAGGTTGCGGGGCAGCGGCGAAACTCACCAGGGGCTAGTGGAGGTTGAGGGATGAACAGAGGCGGCTCACGATGGACGACTGCAGACGGGGAAGGCCGGTGCTCACGAATAGTGGCTTCAGAGGCATGTCCTCCCGCCCGAAACCTGTGGAAATCACCCGTGCGAACCCTGCGAAAGAGAGAGCAGGGCGTAGGGGACAAGAGAGACACCACTGGTGACGAATCGAGCAGCGATACAGCTTACCACGGTTGAGCTCTGGCGGCGGATTGCATGGGCAGTGGTGAACGCGGATGCAATTGGAGTGGTGGAGTGGCAAAGGAGGTCGAGGCGACCCTCGGCGTGGGTCTTATAGGGGCACTGAGGGATGGGACGTTGTGGGCGCGATGATTCCGCTCGGTGGCCATAATGCTCGAGGTGGAGCAGTGAAAGAAAGGGACGGAGAAAGGGAAACTGGTGTGGGAGATCAGGGATTGAAGGTGGGGTAATTAAGGAAGGGGTAGGGGCTCGGTTTTCGCCCTTGGGGTGCCGACGTGGCCAAGTGAGAGGAAGGAAAGGGGGCGAAGATCACGGCGGGAGGAGGAAGACGAGGCTGACGAGTGGGGTTGGCTTGGCAGAGAGAGAGGGTGTGGGGCCCACCTGTCGGTGACACACTGAGAGGGAGAAGGGGGAGGCGCTGTTGGGCCTGCCTTTTGGCCCAGGCGAGAAGCGGGGGCGGGGTGGTGTTGGGCTATTGGCTTGGGCCGGTGGCCTGGGCTGCTCCTCTTTTCTTTTCTTTTTTTTGAATTCTTTTGAATAAGAGAGCATTGGTCCTATAAATTTGAATTTGAAACCTTAGTCATACAAGCAATAAAAATATGCACCAGCATGTATGCACAAAAAAGTTGGACTTGCATGATAGTAGTAACATGTGTCTACAGTCGGTACTATTGCTTTGACTTTACAACCACCCCAAAAAAAACTTTTGTATGGGGTACCTAAAGTCTATGGTCAACGCATCAGCTTTTCTATATATTTGGGGGTGCCTAAACTCGATGGCAACGCATCGGCTTTTCTATATATTTGGGCTTGATGGAACTGCATCGACCCCTGGGAGTAGCTCACTGATGCTCCCCAGTATACCATATGCATCTTCTGCCCCCCAAATCGATCTTCTTAAATTATTTGAGGAGATCGGTTTCACTAGCTCTAACTGTAAAAAATTATCTTCCAAACAGCGGCTTGATGAATATTATTGGCCAACACTACTTTTATTGCTTAAACAAAGATGGCACAAAAAATATTTTTTTGGGGTCGATCAGCTGGATCGGCGACACAATTCATACCGTTGTTACATTTGAACATCGGCGGAATCGCCTTAATCGTCCTTAATGGAGTTTATCTCTAAACATTGACGCCGACTGCTGGAACCGGTATGAGCCCATCTTTTGAACCCTTGACGTAGTCCCAGTCCAGCTAATCTCTTCCAATGTGGCATTCTGCTCCTTCTGCCCCTAGAATGAGGATTCTACAACTGTAACATCATTGGAATCATCTGCTGGAACAATTTCAATTTCATCACCGTCCTATTGTACGAGGCATTGATGCATAGTCAACGGTACACAGCAGTTGGTGTGGATCCAATCTCGGCCGAGCAAGGCCATGTAAGGTCCTTTAGTATCCATGACAAAGAATGATGTGCCAATTGTCTTGTGCCCAATAGTTAATTCAACATTGAAGACGCCTTTGGCTCCTATTGGATCTCCCTTGAAATCATTGAGGACAGCCTTTGTTTTGGTGAGCTCATCCTTGCCTCTGTCGTTCTCTATGTCCTCTTCCATCGGGTCCTCTAGTCGCTCCTGCTCTTCTTGCTTTCTCCTCCAGACTGCTGGGCATCTTGGTAGTACTAGTGGGAGCTTGCACTTTTATGATGGTATATCATGACAGGTCTTGAGTTCACTTGCTTCAAGATATAAAGATATTCTACTTCGGGTCTTTCTAAATTGCGTATGTGTTGCACTCTGTGCTTCTGTGAATGAGAGACCTTCAAGGCACCACCTGGGTTGGTGACATTCCTCACGCTTCATGCTCGACTTAGGCATGGAATGTGGGTGAGGGAACGGGTTCCTGTCTTCATGTTGTGGCTTCCCCTGGTCAGGCTGTCCTACGTCGGAATGCATGGATCGTTCCAGCGAGAGCTACAGATGACGCTGTGGTGCTGATTGTGGGCCTTCCAACCATTGGAACACAGATAAGCCTTCCGCTGACTCCAGCAATAGTGGAAGAATGGGCAATCCTCGATGGTCGGCAAACACTCCATACCTTGACTCCAGCAATAGTGGAAGAATGGGCAATCCCAGTGCTCGCTGAACTTGGAGTCCCTGCGGTGGTCGCGTCCTCCGCCATAACACTGCCTTATGTGATGGTGCTCCTCGTCTTGACAGTGTTCACGGTGATGGCTTTCTTTTTGTTCGCGGCTACACCCTTGATAACGATAGCCATCGTGCGAGTCATCTTGCGACCGGTGATGAAGCTCTAGCCGACGATCACGGGCACGATCTTCCTCCTGATCACAGTGCCCAGTAGTGCTGGCGTCTCTCATGGTGACCAGCATAGATGCCAATTAAGACACCTGAATTGAATCAGGAGGGGAGCGTCGATTTCTGGCAACGTCCTAGGTAGACAAATGTTCTTCGGGTCAAAATTCTAGTGGCCAATCATCGCTCGAATCAGCCTTGGCCTTACCGTTGTCCTGCGAGTCGGAGGTGGCATTCACCATGTTGATGGTCAGGGAAAATGGGCCAGGTCAGTTCTTGCTAACAACCCTACCGCCTTCAATAGCGCCACAAACCTAGTGTAGGAACTCGCAGGATTCAGTTGTCGATGCGCTTTGATCCGACCGCCAGAGGAGGCAGCTGTCTTGGTCTGACCGTGTAAGAGATCATGTTGACCATGTTGACATTAGAGAACGAGATACTGTCCACCTTCAATGAGCTCCTTGCATATGTCAATCTGTAGGGTTGCGGGGTAGGCTACCATAGCATGAAAACAATTTTCTACTACCACATAAGACACAGGAACACGTACAAGCAAGAGATCATAGATCGTTACCACTAGACGCGCAGTGCAGCGGAAGATGAGTCGATGCAGCCGAGTGTCGAGTCAAGGCAGTCGGATGCCGAGTCAAGCGCACCGAGTCGATGTGCAGAAAGGAACTGATGCCGACTTGTCCCGCTAATCTCGATCAAGATGAGTCCGGCGCCCTTGAGATCAGTCGGCTGATCAACGCAGGAAGGTGACGCTGAGTTCTGGTGTGCTAGCACCACAAACTTGGGGGAGGATCTTGAGAGATCGGACTAGGGCATAGCTAGGGTTTTGCAGAAACCTTTTCTGTGATGGCTCACGTGCATAGTTAGTACCCTAAGCCGTGTCCTCTCATGCATATATATTGTCTCCCCTAATGGGCTTTAGCCTCGTAAAGGCCCATCAAGATCCTAATTGCTTGCGGATCAAGTATTCGAGTCCTGATAGAGGTCTAACTGTGCATACAATATGTGAGCATCTGAGTCAGACCCAATGGGCTGAGTCCCGATTGGACTCAGCATCGGCTCATACCAGAGCTGATATGACTCAGAGTCGGACCTATAAATTGCCGTGCGGGCACATCTCCATCAATCTCCCACTTGCGAAGAGGCAATATCCTGGTGTCACTATCCCTTAAGTGTGTGACCCTGTAGGTTCTCATGCAGTCGGCCATGGTGAAAAACCCTTTCTCAAGCCAATCGATCAATAGCGGCGCCTAGCAGCACATGTTGACCCCTGCAAGCACAATGATCATATCAGCCAAACCTTGATATACAACTCGTCCTATATCATTTTGCCACACGGGCAAGTCAGACCCAAGGCAAGATTTGTGCCACCCTTGTTTAATAGTCCAACTTATTTCACTCATCAATGGTGGATTACTGGACTAACCATTAGTCCAAATGTGATTAACCATTAATCACATAGCATGACCATGCATTTTCTAATGCAGCCACCTCGAGGGGCCTAGAGGCAATCTCTCTCGTTATGTAGGATGGGCAAATTCCATCTTGATCCACTCATATCCCAATCCATGTTTCGCAATGCATTCGATAGTTACTTTTATAACTACCCAGTTACGGAGTAGCGTTTGGTAACCCCTAAGTACATCACTACGCATAGTGAGAAACAATGGTGATCTCAGGTCAAAGGATTTAGTGGGTATATCACTCGAGAGCACTTGATGACACATATAAGCATAACAATCCCAGCAACATCTCGGAGTGAGTCAATCCAACACCATGTTCTCTAACATCTGCCCACATCATTGATTCGATATCCCATATCTATGACCCGTGAAACATGATCATCAATCAATCCATGTGCTAGCCCTTGAATCATTACAGTCCCATGTAAAGATTTTAGGCTAGGGACCATTCAGAACACGACATTTAAACAAAAGTCTCACGAATGAGTCATGTGCTCGTTGATCCATTGTTTACAGCAGCATGTTCGTGGAACAAGAATGAATAACATTTATTCGAAATAAAACATAACAAATTCTCATCCCACATACACTAGAGTCAACTCAGGTGTCCAATACCCATTGCTTTAGTGTGTGCCTCAAACTCAGATTGTGGGAGAGGCTTCGTTAACGGATCAGCTACATTTAGATCCGTGTGCACTTTACATATCTTCACATCACCTCTATCAATAATCTCTCTGATCAGGTGATATCACCTGAGTATATGTTTGGATTTTTGGTGTGACCTAGGTTCCTTAGCTTGTGCAATGGCACTGATATTATCACAGTAAAGGTCCAATGGGCACGAAGTACTCGGAACAACACCCAACTCAGAAACAAACTTTCTGATCCAAACTGCCTCCTTTGCAGCTTTCGAAGCTGCAATGTACTCGGTTTCTGTTGTAGAATTGGCTACCGTATCTTGCTTGGAACTCTTTGAACTAACTGCTCCACGATTGAGGCAGAATATGAATCCAACTTGCGATCTACTGTCATCTTTTTCTATTTTTAAACTAGCATCGGTCTAACCCTTTACAACGAGCTCTTCTTCACCTCCAAACACACATCCTTAGTTCTTCTCAAGTACTTAAGGATATTCTTTACAGCAATCTAGTGACCTTCACCTGGACATGCTTGGTATCTGCTCGTGACACTCAGAGCAAAGGAAACATCAGGGCAAGTACATATCATGGCATACATGATAGATCCGATTGTGGAGGCATATGGGATCTCAGTCATTCTCTTTTGCTCATCAGTAGTCGACGGACACTGAGTCTTGCTCAAGATCATGCCAGGAGACATGGTCAAGAAACCCTTCTTGGAATCATGCATGTTGAACCATTTCAACACCTTGTCAATATATGTACTTTAGCTTAATCCAATTAAGTGCTTGGATCTATCTCTATAGATCTTTATGCCCAAGATGTAAGCTGCTTCTCCCAAGTCCTTCATCAAGAAACTCTTTCTCAATGACTCCTTCATAGCCTCCAACATAGGAATGTCATTTCTGATCAACAATGTCATCTACATATAAGACTAGAAAGACCAGTGCGCTCCCACTAACCTTCATGTATATAGAAGGTTCTTCTACATTTTTTATGAAACCAAACCCTTTGACCACTTCATCAAAACATAGATTCCAACTCCGAGATGTTTGCTTGAGTCCATAAATAGACTTCAAAAGCTTGCATACCTTCCCAGCATTCTCTGGATTGAAAAAACCTTCAGGTTGTGTCATGTACACATCCTCACTTAGGTTTCCGTTGAGAAAAGCCGTTTTGACATCCACTTGCCACACCTCGTAGTCATGATATGCGGCAATCGCTAGGAGGATTCAGATAGACTTTAGCATGGCTATGGGTGAAAATGTTTCATCATAATCAACACCTTGAATCTGATGAAATCCTTTTGCCACAAGCCGTGCCTTATAGATGTGAACATTTTCATCAGCGTCTATCTTTTTCTTGAAAACCCATTTACACTCGATAGGTCGTACCTCGTCAAGTGGCTCAATCAAGTTCCAAACTTGATTGTTAGCCATGGATTTTAACTCGGATCTCATGGCCTCCAGGCATTTCTCAGAGTTGGGTCCCATCGCAGCTTCTTTGTAAGTCTTAGGCTCATCGTTGTCCAACAACAATACATCATACCGACCCATGGTAAGGAACATGTATCGGCCGGGTGCACAATGTGCCCTTTGTGACCTACGCGGGGCTAATGGTGTTTCGACAGAGTGCTCAATGCTTGACTCATCCTGTTGGAAATTAGTCGGATGAGAACCATTCTCCAGTGTTTCTCGAACCTCTTTGAGTTGCACCTAGTTCCTACTGGTTTCAGCTTTCAAGAGAAACCCTTTCTCCAAAAAGACACCATTTCGGGCAACAAACACTTTTGCTTCCTCCCGGTTATAAAAATAATATCCTTTGGTTTCCCTAGGATAGCCCACAAAGTAGCATTTGTCCAACTTAGGATGGAGCTTGTTAGACGTCAAACGTTTGACATAAGCCTCACAGCCCCAAATCTTAAGGAAAGATAACTTGGGACTATTCCCAGTCCATATCTCATATGGTGTCTTCTCCACGGACTTCAATGGAACTTGGTTCAGTGTAAACGCAGTAGTTTCTAGAGCGTAACCCCAAAAGGACAATGGAAAATCAGTCTGACTCATCATCGACCTCACCATGTTCAACAAGGTTTGGTTCCTCTACATGTTTCTTGTTAATATGGCCAAGGCGACAATGCTAGACATAGGCAGGATTCAAACCACTCGGCTTGAGTCCTTTAGCTTAATGTTAAGAATTGGCTCATCCTCAAGATCAAGAACATACAATCCATTCACTAATGGACAATGTACATAGAGCATGTTATTCAAATAAATAAAACAACACTTGTTCTTGCTGGAATAAAATAACAATTATTTAACTCCATCACTAATCCTGAGGGAAGCGACAAGTGATATGTGCTGACTGCCAACACAGCAACCTTTGCTCCATTGCCGACGCGCACGTCCAACTCGCCCTTCGCAAAACTTCTAGTCTATTTTAGTCCTTGCAACGATTTGCATGTATGAATCATCGATCTGGTATCAAATACCCATGATTCACTAGAAGTAGTTGCAAGATTAATTTCAATAACATTAATACCTGAAGTGGAAGTCTAACTTCCCTTCTTCTTCTCCTCCAGGTACTTCTGGCAATTCCTCGACCAATGCCCACTATCCCCATAGTGGAAGCACTTGTCCGAGGGAGAGGGACTAGCCTTAGGCTTAGCATCTATCTTAGGCTTTTGGATCCTATCCTCAGCCTTACCTTTGCCCTTACCCTTGCGCTTCCTCTTGTTGCTATCCCTTTGGATCATCATCACACGAGTTGCAGTCTTTTTGATGCTATCCTCGGTAGTTTTAAGTATCCTATGCAACTCGGTCAGAGTCTTATTCAAGCTATTCATATGATAATTCATAATGAACGGCTTGAAACTAGGAGGAAGAGATAGGAGGATCACATCTGTCACAAGCTATGGCTCAAGCTCAATACCAAGTCTGTCGAGTGCCTCGATGTGACCAATCATCTTGATCACATGAGGGCTGACTCGACTCCCTTCAGCTGGCTTACTACCAACCAAGGCCTTCAAGGTGTTATACCTCTTGACCCTTGCTTGGCTCTCAAACATGCCACGGAGTCCTTCAATCATATTGAAGGCATTCGAGTCCTCATATTGCTTCTAAAGCTCAGGGGACATGGTGGCAAGCATGAGACAGCCAACATCAAGCGAGTGATTGTAGTGCTTCTCATGAGCCCTGCATTCAGTAGCAGTAGCACCAGCCGCAAGATCCTCAGGATAGGGTTGCTCAAGAACATATTCCTTTTTCTCTTGCTTGAGAACAATTCTCAAGTTTCGATAGCAGTTTGTAAAGTTTGTTCCAAACAACTTCTCTTTATCAAGAATAGATCACAAATTAAAGCCAAAACTCGAAGCGAGATTAGCGGCCATGATCAACTACAACAGGAGGTAAATTTACAAAGTTTCAGCACAATGTTTTATATAGATCTTTTATTAAACGATTTAACAAAAGATGCTCCCACTATATGTTTGCACTCGTATTCCCTTCCACGACACATAGTAGGCAAGATCCACATTTATCTAAGTCCTAGTGAGCTTTGGCATCACTGCTAGAAATTTAGCGAAACAGGTAGACAACCATTGTCAATCACATCCTATGTGACTCTCGTTTGTTGGGCAACTATCACATGTCAAGACATCCAACATCATGCCCAAGGTCCAAATCCAATTTGATAATCTTGTCAAGTAAACCAACCCCATACATGCGGATGTTCGACATCCGCCCTATTTGATTATGATAGTTGATGGTACCCTGCTTTGGCAGACCAACCAAACAATGATCGAAATCCTTATAGGTGTATCAGTTGGAAGGACATCTAGAATTCTTGAATTTTCCAAGGGAATCTACTCTAACACATCAAATGCAAGAAAGAATAGGTAGTGATAACAAAAGTATGGACCATAGATCCAATCTATGAAAACTCATCGGGTTGATCCAATCAAGCCGAGTGCAAGTTTCATCCATGTACATCGCATCGGCTCATCCAATGAGCCGGTGCAGATAACCTATAATAGATCCAATATGTTACCACCAATCCATCCAATGAATCGATGCATAGAGCCTATAACAGATCCAATCTGTTATCATGGAGCCATAGTAGATCCAATCTACTACGGTAATAGATCCAATCTATTATAGCGATCTAGATTATAAAGCTACGTGCGATCGGCTCTGATACCACTATAGGGTTATGGGGTAGGCTACCATAGCATGAAAACGATTTTCTACTACCGCGTAACACACAAGAGCACGTACAAGCAAGAGATCATAGATCGTTACCACTAGACGCACAGTGCAGTGGAAGACGAGTCGATGCAGCTGAGTGCCGAGTCAAGGTAGTCGGGTACCGAGTCAAGCACGAAGAGTCGATGTGTAGAAAGGAACCGATGCCGACTTGTCCAGCTAATCTCGATCAAGATCAGTCGGCCGCCCTTGAGATCAGTCAGTTGATCAGCGCAGCAGTCATAGCAATGCCTCTACAGTATCCACACATACAGGAAGGTGACGCTGAGTTCTGGCATGCTAGCACCACGAACTTGGTGGAGGATCTTGAGAGATTGAACTAGGGCACAGCTAGGGTTTCACAGAAACCTTTTCTGTGATGGCTCACGTGCACACTCGGTACCCTAAGCCGTGCCCTCTCATGCATATATATAGTCTCCACTAATGGGCTTTAGCCTCGTAAAGGCCCATCAGGATCCTAATTGCTTGTGGATCAAGTATCCGAGTCTTGATAGAGGTATAACTGCGCATACCATATGTGAGCGTCCGAGTCAGACCCGATGGGCTGAGTCCTGGTTGGACTCAGCATCGGCTCATACCAGAGCTGATACGACTCGGAGTCAGACCTAGAAATTGCCGTGTGGGCACATCTCCATCACAATCTTCCTTGCTCAATAGTTGTTTGGATTTGTAGACGTAGGGCCTTGCAATCAATGGTGTTGTGCGAATCAAGGGTATTGTGGATTTTGTAGTACTTACGTCCCTTGAGTTCTTTAGCTGGTATGATCTTGTGGCCGGGTGACAACTCCAAGTATTTGTCTTTGAGCAACAAGTCAAAGATTAGTTCTGTCTTTGCCACATCAAAGCCGTAACCGGTGGGAGCTTCGAGGCATTTGAGCCATTGGCAAGGTAGCGGCTGCTTTGGCTCGGTCCACTATACCATTGCGACCTTGGCATCTTCATCGGCTGATTCTTCATCTTGCAGGTATGTGATAGCCCTTCTTGGCCTCCCTTGGCTCAGCTCCGAATGCGCAAGCTCGTATGCTGAAACTTTTGCAACTAAGTAGCCGATGGAATTGAAGTCTGTCGGCGCAAACGTGAGCTTGGTAGCTCGATGTATGCCACCATATGCTATCTTAGAAAAATTCTTCTCTAACAATTGCAGCGAATAGCACTTGTTTTTGGCTCCCTTGAAGCATTGAATATACTGGTTCACAGGCTCACTAGGGCTCTAGCAAATCGACATGAGATCTGTGAAAGATGATTCTTCTACTCCTGAGAAGAAATGTGTGTGGAACATCTCTTCCAGCAGCTTCCATGAGATAACGGTCCCAGATGCCAATGGCGTATACCATCTGAAAGCTGGGCCCATCAAAGATAGTGAAAAGAGCCGAATCTTCATGTGTTTGGCTGTTGCTGCGATACCCAGTTGAGTCGTGTATCGGCTGATATGCTCCATAGCGCTGGTATTATCGTTGCCACTGAACTTGGAAAATTCAGGTACTTTGAACTTGGGTAGAGGTGGCAACTGATCATAGGCCTCAGGGTAAGGCTTGGAGTAGATGTCGGCACCTCACACCGGTGTTACACTGTACTGATTCCTGAGAATCTCATCCAGATTGGCTTGAGTAGGTGATCCGTTAGTAGCAAAAAAGTTGGCTTGGTTATTGAAAACTGGCCTGGATCCAAATTGTGCTTTCCATTCAGAAACCTCTTGATCATGAGTCTTATCCTTGCCACTACCCAGGTGGCTTGTAGGATGAGGCTATTTGGGTGGCCGACGAGGAGGTTCTTCTCCCTCCCATAGCAAACCTGTATCTGAGTTGACACATGTAGCCATCTGGTATGAACGCTAGCAGTACGTCATAGCACACGGCTTGGTCGATGAGATTGCTGGGTGCGTGCATGTCAAACTCAGCCTTGGTCCCCTCTGGAGGATTGATAGGAGGCATAAAAGGCGGCCAGGTGTAGAACCTAGTTTCGGCAAAAGAAGTGCTGACCTGTGGTCTGACTCCCTGGATGTACTCGCTAGCAAGGACTTCCTTGACCACGCATGCCACTATGTTCTCCATGGAATTTAGTAGTACTTTCATCTGACGCAGCATAGCCTACCCCACCATGAAGTTCATTTCCTCCCGTAGAGCTCTATTGTGCTCTTCTAATGGTGTAGAGACATCCATGCCATCGAGCAGACTTTTTGGGTGTCCATGGCACTTGATGCCACCACTCTATGTCTAAGTGAAGTGGTCAAGAAGCTCTTCTGATAGCTCCTTGAGTATATGGTTGTAGACCTTACTATGCTCAGGTAGAAGTTGATCGAGCCTTGGTGGGGCATCTTGGTCTTTCGGCTACATGGTAGGGTCATGGTGGGCCAAAATCTTCATTGGTCCCTTGCTAGATGTTCCCCTGTCATAGATTGGTGGAAAAGTTGATGAAGGTGAACTCCCACTGGGTGTACCAAAGGGTGTGTTGCCATAGAAAACCAGTGGTGCGGGGCCTCCGGGGTGAAGAAACACTAGGAGCCAGGGATCGTGCTGCTGCTGCACTCCCTATCGTGTGGCTCCGATCGGCTCTGGGAAGAGCTGATGTGGCTGGCTATGGTGTTGCGTGCGTGCCACCTGGCTTGACCTTGAAGCTAGGGAGGTTGGATGGATGCCATGGTTGGATCCGGTTCTCCCTGTAAAGCATACACAATAGATGTAAAAGTTAAATTCCTGCTGAATCGCTCGGATCGGCAACTATGAGAGATCGTGTACTCCGGTCGGCATGTGTGCAGATGCTCGATAGTCAATGAGATGTTAGTGAAGAATTCGTGATAGCCAAAGCCACATCCATAAGTAAAGTAAACATAAAACCAATCTAAAAGCATGATATAAAAGATCTGCATAGCCAGATTGGCTTCTAACTAGGATCTCCAAGGAAGTCCATCCAGATAAATAGGTAGAAATTACGACATGTATAGATAGGGTGCTCGCGGTGCGCTGATCTATCGGCCTGTTACCCGCACACACTGTAGTGGCTTGTCGTGGATTGTAATAAGTGATTAGGAAGTGGAAAATGATTTACATGAAGATCGATCTATAATGTGAGGTGTAGGTACGTGGACAGATCGATAAGCATGCAAGGATAAAGATAAGTCTCATGCCTAGCAAGGCTTGACATGAGATCCATCGAGGTAAACATTGGATCTCGTGCCAAGCTAAGCTTGACATGAGGTTCATTGGGATAACTAGCAAACCGTGTCATCAAAAACGCTTCTGTACACAGTTTGCCGTATGGCTCATGCCCTAATGCCCTAATGGATCTAAGAACCATTAGAGCAGCATGACGATTACCTTGAAAAACCCTAATTGCTCAGGGGTGGTGATGCGCCGAGAGAGATTGGAGACACGATTTGCTAGGAACGTATGTCATCAATTTTATTACGTAGAATATGGGTACATATTTATAATCTAGAGACTTAGATGTCAAGTCCGACTAGAGCTAAGAAAAACCCTACCTTACTTGGACTAATCTTAAATTTACCAAAAATAAAAGATACATGGCCCGCAGGCTTTGGAATCACCTCTTCTCTAGACGATCGTCTGTGGCTCATCAGCCGATATCTTTGCCTGTGGATCGGCCCATTTAGCCGATCTAGCCGAAATAGCAATCACCTAGATTTTGGTGATAACAATATGATTGAGAGAAAAAAAGAGGGGGGGAGCAGAAAGACATTCCTCACCAAGGGAATGTAGATGGAGGTGGACTAGCGGTGAGGGCAGGCGACGAAGAATGGTGGACAACAAGGCCTCTCCAAAGCTTTTGTTTAGGGAAACAATAAAACTTTCATAGACTACTGTAGGGATTCCCAAACATAGGGTCCTTCTCGTATAGTAGCTAAATATTTTGTGTGTTGATGCCTAAGGAGGTGGAGTTATTTTATAGGGAGAAAGTGTGGCAGAACCGCCTATTTAATCCGAGCTAAGCACACCTGCCACCTCTGGCTCACAGTGCACTTAGACCAAACTAGACCTGGTCGTCTGTCGAGAGTCATTTGGCTCCCGATATTACCCTTTCCCAGAGGAACCGACATCACACACATTCAGTCCTCGATGGAGCCACAACAGTTACATCATCACAGGCAATTGAAATAGGATAATAAGTAGAATTAAATTACAAACCAGTTCGAAATAAAATACAAGTTCCAAATAAGGCCTTCGCAAGGCAAGTTCAAAAGTTTCTCGCAGCGGTAATTAAAGTTCTAAGTTCATGATAACCAAAAAAACTTGCATTAGATGAAACAACATCGAGCCCACCGATGTTGCTTCCGTGTCACACATGACATCCTTCATTCTTGATGGAGGCATGCACCTCCACCAACACAGGTACAGACTAAGAACTCCATACCTGAAAACCAAAAGTGGGGGGCAAACCTTGAGTACTAATTACTCAGTTGGACTTAATGGATTTGGCTTACGGCTGACGCGAAGCTTGCTTACTAACAAGTGGATCCTTAGCTTTTGATTTTAAACAATGGTATATCAACATAAAGTAACATGTTTCATCATTTGTATATAGCATCATAAATAATAACTTGCAAGAATGTAAGCGACATAATACAAGCATGGTAGTACTTGAAAAACATGAATATTAATCAACAACATATTCAGATTGTTACTGCGTTGCACGTGTGCAATATCAGCATTCTCACACCTGGTGAACATCAGCGATTCGAATCGATTTTTAATTTCCAGGAATAACTAAACGTGCCAGAGGTATATGTTTACTTGCCGTAGCTTTCCCACATATACACCCCATCTCCGCTTGTCCCATCCCAAGATTCAAAAAGCCCTCACCTAACCCCTAGGTTGTGCTATCTTAGGAGCGATACCACAGCATACCGGGTCAGCCCTCCCTCGACTACAAGCTCCCTCGGGCCATCCGGCCTCCTTCCAGTGGATGAGCGGAAATTCGAAAACTTCGGATGGCACAAGTAAGGTTTCACCGGTCCCATGGCCCGGATAAGCACTCTAGCAAGGTTATGCCGACCAGCAGACGAACAGCCAACGGGCCTTATACGACTCGGGCGGAGTCCAAGGTGCGACATCATGAAAAGTAAATATTGAAATAAATCTCTGCCCGATCTCCATTTAATCATGAGCATAAACATTTCCATCATGTAACTTTCTTTGTTTTTTTTTGAAATTTCCTACGCGATGAGTCCACACACTCGTGTCTACTCACGCCTATCCAGTCTAGGCAACTTGTCCTGCGAACTCTAATCATAGGTGCTGGTGCCAGGGCGGCTAGGTATACTAATGCATTAGGCTTCAATCAACACTCAATGCACATGCGTAAATAGTAATTGATTCACGTAAGCTGGGAATTATGCATTCCTGCCTACCTTCCTCGCTAGGGTCAGTGGGTGCCTCCGGTGCGAAGTCGGGTATCGGCTGCTGGTCCTCCGGCTACTGCTCCTGCGTCGGCACCTCGTTTGCGGGATCTATATGCATGATATCATATGCAATTGAGTGCAAAAGAATGCAATGCAATCATGGTTGGAAACGAACACAAATCATGATGAGCAGCGAGTAATCAATTATCTCATGCATTCTTATGTTGAGCTTAACCTATAACATGAAATCGTACAAACCATCACTAAGAAATCATACAAACCATCACAACCTAGCCTAACAGATCAGGTATTATATCATGGAAGACTGGCAGCAAGCAAAATGGTTTGGTAAGCAAGATTACACTTTTAAATAATATATAATTATACCCATTATACAGGTTTATCCATTTATTGAATTAAAGTTCTCATGCCAAAACCATACTGTTATACAGTTCCAAATGATCTCAAACATTTATGACAGCAAGATCATTACTGTACTAACCTTCTGCCAAAATTTCAGCCATAAAAGATTTATAATTATTTTATTAAAATTCACACAAAATATCAGCCTTTTAAATTTCCAGATTTTTCATAATTCATAGTTGTGGAATCAGGGCATGAATTTTTAACAAGCAGCATAACTTTGCATGATGAGTAAGCATAAAAATCTGCAAGCTCAGAATCCATATTCTCATAGGAAATCTATTTTCCATATTTTAAATTAACCTATATCACATGCATTAATAAATAGTGGTAATAAAATTCACAAAATGTTTTCTGGGACCTAAACATGACTTTGATACACCACGATTTTTCTTAGAATTTATTAAACATGCTAGAACCACCTTTTCCTATTATTTAGTAAAACATGCATTGATTTGTTATTTTCAAATCACCATCAAAACTTGACATGCACAGTCTCTAATTAAATCAGTGAACTATATTCATTACAAAGAGCATGTATAAAATGCAGTAAGCCATTTAAAGCATGTTTCATATAGCAACCATTTTTCATGTTAATAATTTACTTAAAAACATGTCCAGGGGTAAAACAGTAATCACACATCCAATTCCCAGGCTACCAAAAATCATAACATGCATACACACCCTAACAAAGCTTCTGACCAAGTTTTGCAATTTTTGGACTTCATATGACCTACATTTTCCATTTTCTTTGCTTTAATATACATGCAAGATTCAAGGGTAAATAGGTCTTTTCATACATCAACATCATACTCATTCTGTAGATATATTTGCAAGGATCACAATGCAACAAAGTTTGCTATTTTTGGATTCTTGTTTGATCTTTAACAACACATTTAAGTTTCAGCCGAAATATGGAAAATAAAAGTGAAACTCAATAGATCCAGGACTTATGCGCAAATAACTATAGATTCCAGGGGCTAAGTCGTGAGATTTACAAGACACTATGAACAGCGCTCGGGATGAAACTGTGAAAACAAGAAATTGCAGGGGCTAAATCGCACAAACGCCTTCTTCCTCCTCCGGTCTTCGTCTTTCTCTCGACAGAGAGAGGAGACGGGCGGCGCGCCGGGGCAATCCGGCCTCGCAGGCCACGGACGGGCACCGGGGGCGGCCGAGGAGAGAGAGGAGAATGCGGGGAACTCACCCCCACTACCGGATTCGATGGGGAGAGGCAGGAATGGTGCAGCGACAATGATGAACTGGGGCGGCGACGGCGCGGGCGCGACGTCGCGGCGGGGTCAATCTCCGCGGTGCGGTGGAGAACATCGGCAGGAGCTAGCGCGTTGGATGCGGAAGGCCGTCGCGAGAGCCGTGGTGGTGGTCTCGTGGCGCGGGGTGGCTAGGGGCGAGCTGCGCGAGCTCGAACCCGAGCTTGGCCAGCAATGGCAGACGCGGACTGTGAGCGCGATTTGAGGAGCAGGAGAGGCCGAAACGGAGGGAGGAGAAAGGGAACGGAGGGAGGGAGGCGTCTTCCACTTATTGCCGTGCTCGGGGCATCGATCCTTGGCTGGAGGGCATTGCCCGTACTTCGGCCACCATGCAGCGGCCACCAGCTCGCCATGGGCGCGGCGCTGGCGTCCGGGCCCCACCTGTCAGTGGCACAGGAAAAACACAAAAAGAAATGTGTTTTCTCCCTCACTGTGATTCGCATTTTTGACCTATTTAAAAGCCGAATTTGGAAAAGTGCCGATTAAATGAAATGTTCAACTCTTTGAGCTCTACAATTTTGTCAAAATTTCCATTTCCAAAATATGAGTGTACATATGATTTAAATTTGAATTTACCTAGCAGCCCTAAGTTTGGACAGAGAACTGTTTTTCTTAGAAAATTCAAAAGTCCTATTTCTAGCCATTTTTCAATCAAGATGCTTCTTGACAATGTTGTTTAGAATTTCAAGATCTACAACTCTATCAATTAGGGCTTTGCATCAAAATGATTGTAGGTCCAGAAAAAGTGAGATCTTTAAATTGTTCAGGTTTGGACTGTGTTTGTAGGCTGACAGTAAAAGACCCTTTACCCTATGCAAACTTCATTATATGTCCAAGCACCCATTAACAAAGTTGTTCATCCCCTGACCTACAGGTTTGGTATAAAAGTTTCACCCAGTTCTCAACACAACTAGAGCTATACTCAAAACACCAGTGACACACATGCTTTAAACAGGTTTCAACACTTTGCATTGCACTCAAGTTTGATCATGAAATTCATATGCAAGCAAATGTATGATGAAAATGATGCATGATGCATGTATGTTAAATGAAAATGCACTTGAGATGCTGGAGCATCACAACCCACCCCCCTTATAGAAATCTCGTCCTGAGATTTTTGATGTGATATGCGTTGTTGAGTTAATCAATAAGAGAGGGTGTGAGTGTATTGTGTGTGACTTTCAATTTGCACTCATAAAATAATTACTGCTGTACATACCCCTCATTAGTGGATGGAAGAAAACCCGGATATTTGGTTTGTAAGTATTCTTCTTGTTCCCATGTTGCTTCTTCTTCAGAGTGATTACTCCATTGCACTTTGTAAAAGTTTATAGTTCTTCTCCGTGTTGCTCTTTGTTTTTGGTCAAGCACTTTTATCGGTTGTTCTTCGTACGTGAGGTCAGGCTCAATCTGAATTTGAGATGTATCTACTACTTCCTCCAGCACTCTCAAGCACTTCTTAAGTTGCGAGTCATGGAACACGTCATGAACCGCAGCTACGTGTGGTGGAAACTCTAACCGGTAAGCGACTGGCCCACATTGCTCTATGATCTGAAATGGACCAACATACCTTGGTGCTAGCTTTCCTTTCACTCCAAACCAATGTACACCCTTCATTGGTGACACTCGAAGATATACGTGGTTGCCCTTTTCAAACACTAGTGGCCTCCTTCTCTTATCGTAATAGCTTCTCTGTCTAGATTGTGCGGTTTTCAGATTCCTTCGAATTATTTTTACTTGTTCTTCTGCTTGTGTAACCAAATCTGGACCAAAAGTGACACGCTCTCCTGGTTCAGACCAGTTCAATGGTGTTCTACACCTTCTACCATACAGAGCCTCGAAAGGAGCCATTTCTAAGCTCTTCTGGTAGCTGTTGTTGTAAGCAAACTCCGCTAAAGGTAGACACTCATCCCATTTAGTGGAGTAGGTTAGCGCACAAGCTCTCAACATATCTTCTAGGATCTAGTTTACTCTCTCAACTTGACCCCTAGTCTGAGGATGGTATGCTGAACTGCGAATTAGTGTGGTGCCAAGAGCGGCTTGCAATTGCTCCCAGAATCGGGACACAAATAGTGAGCCTCTATCCGAAGTGATGGTTTGAGGAACACCGTGCAAAGATACGATCTGAGAGATGTACAATGCAGCATATTGTTTTGCTCGAAAGGTGGTCTTGACTGGAAGAAAGTGAGCAGACTTCGTGAGACGATCAATAATCACCCAAATGGAATCATACCCCTTCTGTGTGTGGGGCAAACCTGCAATGAAGTCCATGTGCACATCTTCCCATTTCCATGCCGGAACCTTCAGTGGCTGAAGCATACCGGTAGGCTTTAAGTGATCAGCTTTCAGTCTCTGGCACACGTCACACTCAGATACGTACTTGGTGATTTCCCTTTTCATACGGGTCCACCAGAATTTTTGTTTCAGGTTGGTACATTTTATTGCTGCCCGGGTGCATAGCGAACATGGAAGTGTGCGCTTCATCAAGTATCTTCTTCCTCAACTCCATGTCCTTAGGTACCACTAGGAGATTTTTGAACCACAAGACACCTTGTTCATCAAGTGTAAAACAAGCTTTCTTCTTTTCATCTATACCCTCATGAATATGTGCCATGCCCTTATCTTGCTTTTGTGCCGCAATGATTTCATCTTTTAGTGTTGGTTCAATGATGAGGCTATAGAGTTTGGCTTGCTGTTCTGTAGACATTTCAATTTCACCCATCTCCCAACATATCACTCTTGCGGTAGGCCGGGCCTCAATCACATTGCAATGAGCCTTACGGCTTAATGCATCGGCTACCACATTAGCCTTGCCAGGATGGTAGTGGACTTCCAAATCATAATCCTTTATCAACTCTAACCACCGTCTCTGCCTCATGTTAATTTCAGGTTGTGTGAAGATGTATTTGAGACTCTTGTGGTCAGTGTAAATGTGACAGGTGTTACCCAACAAATAGTGTCTCCATATCTTCAATGCATGCACAACCGCTGCTAGCCCAAGATCATGCGTTGGATAGTTTGCTCCGTGCTTTTTCAATTGACGGGAGGCATAAGCAATTACTCTCCCTTCTTGCATTAGCACACAGCCAAGCCCATTGCTGGAGGCATCACAGTACACATCAAAAGGTTTGGTGATGTCCGGTTGTGCTAATACTGGTGCAGTGGTTAACATTTTCTTTAGTGTTTGGAATGCTTATTCACATTTGGGACCCCAAACAAAATTTGCTTTCTTCTAAGTTGACGAGGTCATGGGCTTCGCAGTTTTGGAGAAGTCCTTGATGAAGCGGTGGTAGTAGCCCGCTAAACCAAGAAAACTCTGAATTTCTGTCACTGTTTCTGGCTGCTTCCAGTTCAGAACATCTTCTACTTTGCTAGGGTCAACCGCTACTCCTTTCTCTGACAGAATGTGACCTAAGAATCCCACTTCCTTCAGCCAGAATGCACACTTGCTAAACTTGGCATAGAGCTTGTGTTCTCTAAGCCGAGTGAGTACAATCCTTAAGTGCTCTTCATGTTCTTTTTCATTTTTGGAGTAGATTAGTATGTCATCTATGAACACTACTACAAACTTGTCCAACTCATTCATGAACACTGAATTCATCAAGTACATGAAGAAACCCGATGCGTTGGTTAACCCAAATGACATGACCAAATACTCATACAAGCTGTATCTGGTGGAGAATGCTGTCTTTAGTATATCTTCTTCTCTAATTTTCATTTGATAGTAGTCGGACCTGAGGTCAATCTTAGAGAAGACCCTAGCCCCGGCTAGCTGATCAAACAAAATGTCAATGTGAGGCAGTGGGTATTTGTTCTTGACCGTTACTGCATTTAACGGCCGGTAATCAACACATAGCCTTTTACCACCATGGTCCTTCTTCTCAACAAATAGGGCTGGACAGCCCCATGGTGAAGAACTAGGCCGAATGAAACCCTTGTCTAATTGCTCTTGCAACTATTTCTTTAGCTCTTTTAAATCATCCGGTGGCATTCTGTAAGGTCTCTTGGAGACTGGTGCTGTGCCCGGAACAAGCTCAATTATGAATTCCACTATCCGGCGGAAGCCCAGGAAGCTCCTTGTGATGCCCCCGGCATCTCGAAAGTTTTAACACGTGATTAGATTAGCGGTAGTCAAGGTTTTGGCTTAATAATGTTTAGAGAAGAGCAACAACTAGACTAGTAAATCACGAAGTCAAAATTTTCTAATGAAATATGCAAAACCCCTGAGTTTACTTGTGACCATAGTTCAAAATATAATGTGATTGGAACCAAACTCTCTATAACAAACTTGTAGACAATTTTATGTAGATCAACTTTGTTATTGAGTGTGGTAACATGCACAAAGGTTTAGGTGGAGTTTTGAGTCGATTAATGAAAAAGACAGAAATCTGCCTAAATTTGATCGGTAAGGAAAATTCAAATTTCAAAGGAACAAAAGTCCCTATCATGCAAAACATCATATAAGAAAGTTGTAGATAATTAAAAACCACACAACATTGGTATAATACTATTTCTTTGAAAATGAGCATAAAATAGACTTTAGGAATTTCTAAGTTTGCATTAAACCTTGGTCAAACTGGAGTCAGCAGGTTAAATTCAAATTTAATCATATTTAAACTTGGAATATGATATTACTCCTTTTGACAAAGTTGTAGATCTGGAAGAGTAGAACAACTTTTGTATTTTGAGTTTTGTCAAATTCGGCCCCTAGGATGTTCAAAAACAACAATTTCTAAAACATGTCTTAGCAGTCAAACAGCATTTTTCATTTTCCCGAATTTATTTTCCTCCGTGTCACTGACGAGTGGTTCCCACTCGGCCGACCCACCCGCCACGCGGCGACGGCATCCGGCGCAGCCGGCCACGCGCCGCTGGCCACCGCAGGCACGCGCCGCCCGCCCTGCCACGCCGAGGCCACGCGCCGCCCTCCCCCGCCCTGCCGTGCCCCTGGTTCTCCTCCGGGTGGAGCCGAGCCCGCGCCTCTCTCTCACTCGCCCCTCCCTCTCGCTGCCCTCGCTCTTTCCCCTGCTGGTCTCATGTCCAGAGCGCCGACGCCCTGGGAGCCACCGCTACGAGCCCGTGTGCCGGTCGCCTCCGGCCTTCTCCCGGCGAGCTAGCTCAAGCACCCGAGGTGCCACGACCTTCTCCACCAAAACCCCCAAGTTTTGGGGTGCCGTCGTCACCCTAGCTGCCTCCCCATGTGCGCCTCTGCCATGACCGCCCTGCATCGGAGCTCGCCCCGCCGTGGAGGGCCTCCACTGGCGCCTTCCCCACACCTAGACCTACGGCGCCAGGTTCGCCATCTCCTCGCGCGACCGATGCGCCCCCAAATTGGCCCTCCCTCCACTGGAGCCGTCGGATTGGGCCAAAGCCATCACACACCACCGCGCCATGGCCATCCCGGTTCATCCCCGTCGCTCCGCCTCCGCTGTCCATCCCGCGCGGTGAGACCTTGGGGGAAATGATCCCCATCGCCGAGAACACCTTCCCGCACCCGCTCGGCTCCAAGTCGGCGCCCCACGCGACGCGCCGCGCGCGAGCACCCCGGCGGCCGCGCGCCTCTCTCTGACGACCGAAGGAACAAGAAGAAGGCTGAAGAAGATGGTTATTTTACAAAAATCCCCCTGTCATATTTCATTTTTATGCGCCCTGTTTGATTACTGTGCACTGAGTCTTAGACATATTCCACACAGGACCCTGGAAGCTACGGATATTTCTGATCTAGTCCCCACCAGTGGGCTTTTCTATTTAAATTCATTTCTCTCGGTTTAAACTTTGGAAATTCGTAATAAATCAAATAAAAATCAGAAAAATACAAACTTTGTTGCAATATACTCCTATTAAGTAGATCTACAGAATGGATATGATGGTTGGGTATGAAAAGACCTTTTTGCCCCTGTTAATGAACATGCATGAAAAACCTTAATAAATAGGAATTGTAGGTAAGATAAGCTTCAAAAATTATGAAATTTGGGCAGAGGCCTTGTTAGCATGTGTAGGCTCTGTATAAATTTTAGTAGCCCTAGCATTGGCTGTTTAATTACTATTCTACCCTTGTCTTATATTTAAGCATGTATTTAATTTAAGAAAAGTTTGCTATGGTGTAAAATGTTCCAAGTGACTTTAGGGGCTTGATATGAGCTCTAGGTTATGACCATAACTCACTGCTAGCATAGGAGGTGGTGCATGTAAGGCTTTGGCTCTGATTTGAAAATGGTAGAAGTTTCTGGAATGCAATATAGGTCTTCACTACTGTTGAGATATGCACGCTAGGAATTCTAAGTTAGCTATGTGAAATATGGTTACTCATACGGATGCTTGACATTCAGGCATCTCATTTGCTGCATCATGCATATCATTCATATAGCGACGCTCACTGCAGATACGTGATCGAGAAGCAAGTGCGTGGAGGTACTTCGAGCAACGGTGTCCAGAAGACCAACTAAGACCCAAATACTACCTGGAGGCCCCTGAAGTGGTATTTGGAAGGAGGAGCTGTCCAAGTGATCAAGGGGTTGCCTGGGGCAGAGCCTCACAACCCGGCAAACTAACTTTAGTTTAGTTTGTTCAAGTTATCAACAATAAAGGTAGGCCCCTTAGGCATATACACCTACCTAGGGAATCTCACCACCCTTTATTTGATTGTGCATTTACGTTCAGGAGTTGTTTGAAACCCCATCTGCATAAATACCTGATATCCTAATTAGAATGGATAGGCCGAAGTCTATGCTTAGCCATGCTTAGACGGTAGAAGTCGAGTGAAGATATTCACTCGCGAGATGATAGGACTCAAAATGTTTTACAAAAATTTAATACGAGAGAAATATGATATGATGTGATGAAAAGATGAGACCGGGCGGAGATATGGGTATTTTATGATGAAAAATGATGTGGATGGTTTGGTGGACTCCGCCCGAGTCGTTTAAGGCCTGATTCGCTGTTCGCCTGCTGATCGGCATAATATTGCTAGAGTGCTTATCCGGGATAATGGACCGGTGAAAGTCTTACTCGTGCCATCCGAAGAACAGAGACAGGTTCCTACCATTCTTGTTGGAGGGAGTTAGGCCTGGGGGAGCTTGTACTCGAGGGAGGGCTGACCCGGAGCGGCCGTGGTATCGCTCCTAAGGGAGGGCTGACCCGGTGCGGCCGTGGTATCGCTCCTGAGGGGGCAAAACCTGGGGGAATGGCGGGATTGAATCGAACTTGGGATGGGACGAGTGGAGATGGGGGCTATATGTGGGAACGCGATGGCTAGTAAGCATATACCCCTGGCATGATAGTTATTCCCGAGAATTAAAAATCGATTCGAATCGCTGATGCTCACCAGGTGTGAGAATGCCAGTATCGCACACGGGCAACGTAGTAATAACTTTAATATCTTGTTCATTTAATCATGCTTTTTATATTACATGTTTGTACTTGTATGTTACCTTTCCGCAAGCTCCTTTATGCTGACATATGTGTTGGGATGATGATATATATGAGTTATGGATGATGATAATAATTATAATGAATCAAATGAGGCTTATACTTTAAAAATAAATGCTACTTGAAAGTAAGGACTCACTTCTAGTAAGCTTGCGCGGGTTAGAGTCCAGTCCACAAAAAGCCTTGCATACTCTCAAATGTGTCGGGTTCAAACCACCCACGGGTAAGTCCTACGAGTACCTCACGTACTCACCCCTACGTTGTTGATGTTTTTCTTTTCAGGAGCTTCATGATCGAGAATGACAATGGTGGGCTCAATGTCATGGCTCGATGTTTTATTTTTCCGCTGCAAGAGTATATCAATATTACGTTACGGTTTCCGCTGCGTGGTTATTTTGGAACTCTATTTCAGTATGATTGTACCCCATTTTGAGTAAATATTTTTAAACAAATCAATCTATGTTTGTATGAAATGGTGGGTTGTTGTAATTGTTGTGGCTCTTTCGAGGGCTTAACGTGTGTGATGTCGGCATCCCTGGGTGATGGTTGCATCGAGTGCCCTTTTGGGTAGCTCGACGGACGACCGGGTTTAGTTCGGCCTAATCACACTGCAAGCCAGAGGTGGCAGGTGTGCTTAGTTCGGATTAAATCGGCGGTTCCGCCACACTCCTCCGGAAACACATCAGGAAAATTACACACTATTGGAATCTTTTTGATTTCTTGTAGTTCAGTTGCATTTACGGTTGGGGTCATGTGCTTCTGATTTGGCATGTGTATACATATAACTCTGCCACTGATACTAGATCTCAGTTGCACTGTCCTACTGCCTATATCGAGGACTGCATGGTTTTCTGTCATCCAATTCGTACCCAAAATGATATCGATCCCTGGTGTGGTAGCACCACAGGGTTGATGGTGAATTCTTCCACTCCCAAGCTTAAGCTCAACCTCTTCACTATCAGATTGGTGTTTATGGGGTTTCCCGGTGCACTGATGTTGTATTTCTCTTTTATGCAAGATGTTTTTACCCCATGTTTCTTTGTATATGATTCACTAATGAAAGTATGGGATGCTCCTGAATCAAACAACACGACGGTCGGGTGACCGTTGGCCATGAATGTACCAGCAAGTACCGGTTCACCGATGGGGATCTGCTCCAAGTGAACATAGTGCACATGACCCTTCTTGGTTGTAGGCCCTTTTTGCTTGTTCTGTTGGCTGCCGCCCGCAGGAGTAGGACCCTGGATCCTACGGGGTGCCATGCAGTCCTTGCTGAAGTGCCCGATCTTGCCGCAATTGTAGCAAGGGTACCTGTTTCCCAGAGCGGTGGGAGAGCGAGGTGCTGTGAGCTGCGCTGGGGTCCTGTAGGCCGGGTACTGCTGCTGCTAAGGGGCTCTGTGGATCCAGCCCGGCTGATTTGGCTGGACCACAAAGCATGGCTGCTGCTGGTAGTACTGCTGTGGCATGTACTAGGTCTTCCCCCTCTGTGAGGAGCTTGCTACTGCAGTGGCCAGGCGCTTGCGCCTCTGATCCTCATTGGCCACACGGAGACGGTTCTCCATGTCGAGGGCCGTGTCCACCAAGTTAGTGAAGCTTTGGTAACGGCGCCCCAGGTGTGTCTGAAGCGTGGGGTCAAAGCCGTTAAGGAGCCTCGCCACTCGGAGGGGATCGTCGGCGACGTCTGCAGGTGCGTACTGCGACAAATGAATAAATACTGCACGTACGGCATCACAGTCTTATTTCCCTGCTTAAGCTCTCAGAATTCCTACTGCTTTTGTTCCATTAGAATCGCCGGGATGTAGTGGGCCTGGAAAGCCCGGCGGAACTCCTCCCGGTGGGCTCATGCCCCTGCTGCTGCATCGCGAGAAACGTGGCATGCCACGCACCCACGGGTCCCTGTAACATCTGAGCCGCAAACCGAGCTTTTTCCTGCTCGGTCAGCCCTGGCAGGAGGGTGAACTTCGACTGGATGGTGCACAACTAGTCGTCCACATCCAGCGGCTCTGGACACGTCGAGAAGACGGGAGGGCACAGTCCCTCAAAGTCCTGGTAGGAGATGCCGCGGGGTTGTCGCTCCCGTGGCTGCTGCTGACCATGACCCTGGCGTTCTTCAGCAAGCAAGCAAAGGAGCTCAGCCTGCTGGACAACCAAGGTAGCCAATTCTGGTGGTGGCGGAGCATCGTGTGCAGCCTGACCCGATGATTGACCATGAGTGTTCACCATTTGCAAGAATGGAGCCATATAGGTTCAGTCCAATAACCCTTGTGCACAAGATGCGGTGATAAAAAGATCATAGCACCATAGAAATGTTATGAATACATGAAAGCATGTAAGAAAACAGTTAGCTTCCATCTCGCAAGGTTAGGCAATAGCACATTCCATTGGAAAACAATTGTGCAGTTTGGCATGTGTAAACAGCAGCTCTGAATTTCGACGTTTTGGTTGCCAAAACGACCGATCTAGGCATAACCCAGAATACCAAAGTTGTTCAAAATTTAGTCTCCTACAACTTCCTTATAATACACTTCTGCCAAATTGATTTGGATGGTGGTGCAATTGTTGATTTACTAACTGTACCTAGGTTTTCAGACTATCCCGGGACATTCGCTGTTTAATAATCCAAACTATACAGAAACCGTGCATTTCTAGGCCATGACACCATTAGAGAAGTTGTCCCAAATCTTGTGCTCTACAACTTTGTTATATAAGGTTTTTGCTAATTCTATTTGCAAATGGGTAGAAATGTACAGTTTATCACAGTGTCTCTAATCTGTCCAGATTTCTGAAGCTGAATGTTTTTGGGTATAACTCTCTGACGAAGCATCTACAGTGAAAACTTTGTATAGCAAAGTTGTTGCCCATAATGTCCTCTTCAAGTTCACTATACAACCCCCAGATCAAAACCTTCACTAAGTGTGTGCAACGTGAAATCTTCCTCCCGGTGCTGTTTCAGTTCAGATCAGAGAGTCAAAGAAACCTGACCATAACTCCAAAACAAGGCATCTACAGAGAAAACTCCATTTAGCAAAGTTGTGCCCCCAGAACCACCCAACAAGTTTGGTATTCAACACTTAGCCCAGTTCTCCTCACATTTCAAGATATGACTCAATTCCTCAGCAGCTGTACTGAATTTCAGACAGCCACTTGTAACCGAGATGGCAATTCATTCCCCAACTCGCACATCATAACATACATTTCAAAGTTCCACTAATCACGACATTCATTCCAAGAGCCTAATAAAAAGGTTCTAATAGTACTTAAAGTCTTACTATTACATCAAGCGATTGGCCACGCCAACCATTTAGCGACGCTACTCTTAGCGTTCATTCAACTACTAGGAATGGCGTACTCAAATAAGGTCTCTCATCCTCACCATTGTTTTAGTACAGCCACAAATTAAAGCACGGAGGGGCACACCACAAAACATCGCTCTCTCGTGCATCATTTATAAAAGACTTCATCATGCATCACTACATCAACCACTCTAACGCGCGTTGCGCGCGTCAGACACCATGCTGTCCTTGTCCACCACAACGGGGACAACCGGAGGGTCCTACTCGTACTGCGCAAGGCGCTGCTGTGCCTCGGCTAACTCTGCCTCCAACTCCTCGATGCGGCCCTGCGCGTACAGGTATTGGTCACGGTAGAAGAAGCTACGGTCCTCGGCATGGATGTACATCCCGTGCGCGCTGTGAGCAAACTGCATAGTTGCAACATACGGCCTGGTGTCAATCTAATCCTCCAGCACATTGTGACGACGGAGCCACTCGTCGTCGTCGCCGTCGGTGGGGAGGTAGCGCAGCACAAACATCCCTGCTGCACCCGAGGAGCTAAGCGAGGTGATGGCTGCCAAGGTGACCTTGTCGTAAGCGTCCTCCTCATTGGTCCCGTAGACGGTGATCGTCTGCTGGGTCGCGGTGTGGCTCGGGGGAAGGACAACATTGGTCATGCAGTGTCCCTCCACGTGCACTGTCTACACGGAGAAGAAGGGGCATGGTCTGCGCCTCATCTCACGCAGAGCCCGAAAAAGGATCTGCGCGAGGCCGTTCTCCTCACGGCAATGGGTGTGGACCATCCCGTTCTCAAGCTGGGGAGGGGTGTGGGTCACTGGCGGAAGAGGAACAGCCCTTCCCTCCTGCAAGCGAAGTCCCCTCACACTGGTGGCCTTGTGGGCAGTTTGCTTGGTCCTGGCCATCTGTTTTAAATAAGAGACTTTTAATCAGTGATAGGCATTAGTTGCATATAATTCAATAATTAAAGTAGTGAAGTGTGCAGAAGATATATTGAGCTTCCAATTTACTTTATTCGACTTTTAGCAATAACCCCAAAAATGAACACGGATAGTAAACATGATGCATGATTCGTCCTATTCGGTCTCACATCACACACTAGATATATATTACACACATACATAGCTAGCAATATTTCGGTGACATATGCATGTCTCTCCCTAATGCAACTAGTCGTTCTTAATTTCACGCGTAGTCGGTGTACTTGCAGAAAAATGCATGCTCATTCATTACCACCTATTGTGGCATCCACGCACATTGCGCCGCGTGGACAACGCTGAGTGGGCCGCTGCACCTTTTTGTTGGTTCCGAGTTGGATTACCTCCAATACTGGGGTTTACCAAGAAAAAGGTGGATACCAAGACTCAATTATAAGTGTGGTGGGCATGATCACAACATGCCCACCACCCTTATAGGATCATACTCATACATTATGAATGCAGGTTTTGCAACAAGTCGCAAATCCCAATAGCTTCCACCAGTACTGGGGACAGCTATGGCCGAAATGTTGCTTCCCAAAGCGCCGAATATGCATATGAGTTCTATCTAGGTCAGAATGTTAGCGGTGTCACCTTATATATGCTAACATCCTTAATATGGGCATATTGTATACTCTCATTTTTGAATTACTCAAAGGGGTTTTCGAAAATAGGTTTGTAAATCAAAACCTGATGATATGACTATTGTCTGTGTAAGATCGGCTCTGATACCAGCTATGGCGGAACCGCCGATTTAATCCAAGCTAAGCACACCTGCCACCTCTGGCTCACAGTGCGCTTAGACCAAACTAAACCCGGTCGTCCGTCGAGAGTCATTCGGCTTCCGATATTACCCTTTCCCAGAGGAACCGACATCACACACATCCAGCCCTCAATAGAGCCACAACAGTTACATCATCACAGGCAGTTGAAATAGGATGATATGTAGAATTAAATTACAAACCAGTTCGAAATAAAATACAAGTTCCAAATAAGGCCTTCGCAAGGCAAGTTCGAAAGTTTCTAGCAGCGGAAATTAAAGTTCTAAGTTCATGATAACCAAAAGACTTGCATTAGATGAAACAACACCAAGCTCACCGATGTTGCTTCCGTGCCACACATGACATCCTTCATTCCTGATGGAGGCATGCACCTCCACCAATACAGGTACAGACTAAGAACTCCATACCTGAAAACCAAAAGTGGGGGCAAACCTTGAGTACTAATTACTCAGTAGGACTTAATGGATTTGGCTTACGGCTGACGCGAAGCTCGCTTACTAACAAGTGGATCCTTAGCTTTTGATTTTAAACAATGGTATATCAACATAAAGTAACATGTTTCATCATTTGTATATAGCATCATAAATAATAACTTGCAAGAATGTAAGCGACATAATACAAGCATGGTAGTACTTGAAAAACATGAATATTAATCAACAACATATTCAGATTGTTACTACGTTGCCCATGTACAATATCAGCATTCTCACACCTGGTGAGCATCAGCGATTCGAATCGATTTTTAATTCCTAGGAATAACTAAACGTGCCAGAGGTATATGCTTACTTGCCGTAGCTTTCCCACATATATACCCCATCTCCACTTGTCCCATCCCAAGATTCCAAAAGACCTCACTTAACCCCTAGGTTGTGCTGTCTTAGGAGCGACATCACGGCATACCGTGTCAGCCCTCCCTCGACTACAAGCTCCCCCGGGCCATCCGGCCTCCTTCCAGTGGACGAGTGGAAATTCGAAAACTTTGGATGGCACAAGGAAGGTTTCACCAGTCCCATGGCCTGGATAAGCACGATTTGAGGCACAGGAGAGGCCGAAACGGAGGGAGGAGAAAGGGAACGGAGGGAGGGAGGCGTCCTCCACTTATTGCCGTGCTCGGGGCATCGATCCGTCGCTGGAGGGCATTGCCCGTACATCAGCGGCCCCACGGCGGCCACCGGCTCGCCTTGGGTGCGGTGCTGGCGATCGGGCCCCACCTGACAGTGGCACAGGAAAAGCACAGAAGGAAATGTGTTTTCTCCCTCACTGTAATTCGCATTTTTGACCTATTTAAAAGCCGAATTTGGAAAAGTGCCTATTGAATGAAATGTTCAACTCTTTGAGCTGTACAACTTTGTCAAAATGTCCATTACCAAAATCTGAGTTTACATATGATTTAAATTTGAATTTACCAAGCAGCCCTAAGTTTGGACATAGAACTGTTTTTCTTAGAAAATTCAAAAGTCCTATTTCTAGCCATTTTCACCCAAGATGGTTTTTGACAATTTGTTTAGAATTTCAAGATCTACAACTCTATCAATTAGGGCTTTGCATGAAAATGATTGTAGGTCCAGAAAAAGTGAGATCTTTAAACTGAAGGTTTGGACTGTGTTTGTAGGCTGACAGTAAAAGACCCTTTATCCTATGCAAACTTCATTATCTGTCCAAGCACCCATTAACAAAGTTGTTCATCACATCATGACCTACAGGTTTGGTATAAAAGTTTCACCTAGTTCTCGACACAACTAGAGTTATACTCAAAACACCAGTGACACACATGCATTAAACAGGTTTCAACACTTTGCATTGCACTCAAGTTTGATCATGAAATTCATATGCAAGCAAATGTATGATGAAAATGATGCATGATGCATGTATGTTAAATGAAAATGCACTTGAGATGCTGGAGCTTCACAGAAAGCCCCCTACCTCCATGACCAACTAGCAACTTGGGACTAAACTGGGCAAAACTGGATGGCAGCATTGCTTCACGAATTCCTGTTGATGTATATGGTCTTCTGCCGTGATTCCACTTGGGTTGGAAAAGCCCCATTGTTAGCTTTTCGAAAAGTGGTGGAACAGCCCAAACCGACTTCGTATGATAAAGATATGGTGCAAACGGTGTAGCATGGTCCTAATGGACGAGGTGGCTCGGGAATTAAATGGGCCTTGCCCCAAAAATATTCCGAATATTCCAAAAATTATAGGAAAAATCCTATAAATGTTTTTGGTCCTAATGAACTCAAATAAAATATTTAGATCTCATGAAAAGCTTGGGAAGAGCCTCCAATACACCGATTTGCTCTGAGAAAAATGGGAAAAGCTTCCAGATAAATCTAAAAAATTCCTAGAAGCTACTTAACGATGACCAAACACGTTTCGAAAGGTTTTCACCATCAAAACACTATGCATGCTAGCTCGTCATGGTGGGACAATATGAGGATTGATGTCGTGGGAAGGAGAAGCTTGACAGGTGGAGCATGCAGGATATAGAAACAGCGAGTGGGAGATAACCAATCAGGATGGTCCCATCTATTTGTGCCAGAAAGGACGTGTGGCCACTACTCAGTAAGACGGAGGATGATGGAGCAGGTGTTCTCAAGAAAGGGGTAAAGATATAGTCCGCTTGGCCTGGGTGGGCCACAGCAGGCTAGGAGAGAAGAGGACGACGAGCAGAGTTGGGCGATTCCCACTTCGGTTGGCTACTGGGCTGAAAGAGAGGACGGAGAGGGAGGAAAAAGGCATTAGGCCAAGCCCACAAAGGGAAGAGGGCTGGGTCAAAAGTGCATATGAAGAGAGGAGGCGGAATTTCTACCTTTTTCTTTTCAAAACTTTTTAAACTCTTTTATTTTGAGGTTTAAACACACAATAAATTCAAATTGAATTTGAATTTGAATCCTTAGGCAACCACTCAACATAAAAAATGCAACGGCATGAATGCAACAACATGTTGACCTAAATTTATTTTATTTGCTTTATACTTTATTTCATAATATCAATTAAATGCTCATTCTAAACACACAAAAAAATCCTTAATAAAACTGAGAAAACATTTTAATCATTTGAAATTCTAAAAAAAAAATGAAATTTCGGGTGTTACAACTCTACCCCCCTTAACAAGAATCTCGTCCTGAGATTCGGGTTGGCTAGCAAAGAGGATGGGGGTAAGGTGCTTCAGCTCTTCTGCTTGCTTCTTGATGACTTTATCCTGTGCATGGTGGTTCTTGTCAACCTTGCACATTTTGATCACCTTGTTTATTATACTCTTTTTGCCACTTCAAGCATCTAGGTTGGATACACTATATGGGGTGACGTCTTCTTGCACCTCGAGCTCATTGGATAGTGACTTTTTTGCTGGTACTCTAAGGAACTTCTTCAATTGAGGTACATGGAACATATTACGCACACCTAACAATATGGATGATGACTTGAGTTGATAAATGACTTTACATCTTCTCTCAAGGACCTTGAGTGGACCAACGCATATGAATGCTAACTTTCCTTGAAACTTGAATTGGTAGTGACTTCTGATAGGTGACACCTTCAAATTAACAAAGTTACCCTTCCATTTGTCTGCCTCGGTTGAGCCATTATAGGATTTTCTCAGATGGTTTGCACTTGTTGTTTTGCATTTTTATAATTCTTGGCTCAAGCAACTGTTCTTCTCTGGGCTAGTCTTTCAATGCAATGGTGTTTTGCGCTCCCAATCATATACTGGCTCGAATGATGCTTTACCTTATTCAAGTTATTTACCCCATTGATCATTTTATCTTCTAACCAACCTTTTTTGACTTCCGGCTCCAAGGTAGGCCCTATATCCACGGTGACTCCCTTGATTTGATTCAAGAATCCAAAACTGAATCTTTCAAACTCTGCACATGCCTGTAAAGACATTTGAAAACTCAAAGTCATATCGATGTAACCTTACAATTCTCCAATGCAAGAACGACAAGTACTATTCCATATCATGAGTTGAGTAGTTCTCTTCATTTTTCTTTGGATGCATGAGCTATGACTTACATCAAAAAACCTCTTTCAACCTTGTCATGATGCATTATCCTACACTGCGGAGCTCCTGTGGATGTCTGGATGAGATAACACTGGTGTGGTAGGCAGCCTTCTCCTCAACTCTCCGAAAGGTTCTTGGTGATTTGAATTTTAGAAAAACATAGTATTTTTCTCTAACAAGGTTGTTGTAGGCTTTGAGGATCTCTCAATGGACCTTTGACACAACCCTACCATACCTAGGAAGCTTCTGACATCCTTCACATCATGGGGTGGTTTCCAATCTGATACAGTCTGTACCTTCTCTGGGTTCACTATGACTCCTCCATTTGATTGATGTACCCTCTTCAACTAATGGTGATGGACAACATAGCCAATTCTTTCTCATGATGCAACTGTTAAGAGTATTGATATCTTCGTACCACAGACTATGACCTTTCTTGTTGCTAGCAAATTTATTGCAAGAATGACACCAAATCCTTCTAACTCCAAAACGATCAAATTTGCAGGGAAGTATACCTCCCTTAATTTAAGACCAACCATTTGAACAGACGTGATTTGTCTTAACTTCTCCTCTTGGGGTACTAACACGCATGAGCTTCTTCGTAGGCTAACACCACATTCTAGGCACTTTGAGCATCCTTAGCGGTGACATTGTTTATCTTGACATAGACATATCTTGGCTTCCCTTTGTTGGCTTTGTGCATTAATTGATGTTGATTCTGCTTCTTGCGTTGAACATTTGAAATCTTCTTCTGGGGACAACTATAGCATTGATGTCCCACCTCCCTATGGGTGCAATAGTTGTACTCTTCGATGGGAGACATGGATGGTTGCTATTGCCAATCTGATGTGCCACAAGGATTGATGTCCCACCTCCCACTTCCCTAGCAGTTGTTGAGCTTATGTGTGTTGGTAGACATGGATGGTTGCTATTGCTAATCTAATGTGCCACAAGTTTTTGCTTCTTGCATCCTGCACCAAGATGATTACCTTCGTTGTCAACATTAGGAGGAAAGAAGTGGGAGAACTGAGTGGGCCTATCATTGCTCTTGATCATTGCCATTGGTGGGGACTTGGAATTGTTGTCTTGCGGATAGCTGACATTAGTATTGCTTGAGCATCCATGGCCCTCCATCTGATCCTCCAAAATGACGAATGAGGTTACTTCTATGATTGAATTCTGATCGGATAGGTGGCATCGATTGAGTAGAAGGGAGCAAAAGAGAGTGTATGGTTTACCCTAACGATCTAAGTTTATTAAAGCATAGATTTTTAACACATTTAAGTCATGGACAATACTCCACAGCTTAAACTCACACAATACAAAGATCCAAATCAAGCAAGATTCATCATAACAATCAATAAGGCATCAAACGACATACGACACTACGAGGCTTGAAACTTAAGCACAAAGAGAGGCTACACGCTCTTGATTGAACTTAGACATACCAAGGGGTTATCAAGGCATTGGATGTAGCTTCCTGCTTCTTGTGCGTCTTCTGCTTGAGCTTGGTGGAGTGAAACATCTTCAACACTCCGGTTGGTGGTGACCAAGTCACACAGCATCTTCATGGTACGACTAGCACAAGTTTGAGAGTGGGTCTATACAAGGCAATGAATAAAGAAAATATTTGAATGTATCTTAAGGATATATGTATTTTGAGGGAAGGTGGTAAAGAAAAAACTTTCAAAATCAGCAGCCAAGGCGAAGGAGAGAAGTTTGTCCTTAAAATCGACCATTTCCAAACTAGGCTAGCGTCCTACAGTTAGCATGGCTCTGATACCACTTTCTCAACCCTGGTTTTCAAAGAACAAAACTAGAGAAAATCCATATGTGTGCCAGGATATAATCTCACACATATAGAGACTAAACAGTGATATCATAGACAATGCTTTATAACATACTGTATAAGCAAGATTACGTTAATACATCAAATCTTTAACACAGAGTAGCGGAAGCATTTCTATATCTTCGAGCTGTCCACAGGGAAACCAACTCGGGGTCGCTCACCTAGAACTCCCTGAACCTTCATTTGTCGTCCTTCAGGTCCCCATCTTTTGGAGCAGTGGTTGGAATCCCCCCCCAACAAGGAATAAATATAAAGGAACAAGCGTGAGTACAGCGACTCATACTCAATAAGTATAACATAAACTATGGGGCTCTACTGTTGGCTGACTCGATTGCATTTGCTTTTAAGTGATCGAGTTTTATTTAAGCTAATTACTAAAGATGAGTAAGGAAACCATTAGCCCAAAGTACTACATAAAGAAATTATCAGCACTACTGAGACATACATCTTCCAAACTGTTGACGGTCGTAATCCCACGATATGAACTATCAATTATCCAACAAATGAAGTGAAACATGTGAAATATTCGGACCAACCCTTACTACTAATGAGTTCCACAAGATGTACATGAATATTTGGGTGCATGTACAAAATTACAAGCAAAAATGGATGAAACAAGGCCAAGAAGTGAAGATGGGCTGAAATGGGGAAAAGCCCATGGATGGCCGACCATGGGAGCCCATGGTCGGCCGACCACCTAGCATGGTCGCCCGGCCACCTGCCAGGTTGCTCGACCATGTGGCATGGTCGGTCAACCACCCCTTCGAGTCGGTTTGCCCCTACTTCACTCCCGCATGCAAAGAAACACAAGGCAATGTCAATCCAACCGTTGTATCAAGCATCCAAAGAATCCAAGGGCCAAAAGACCAGTAAAACATGGATTGGTGATGTCACAAGTCTGAGGGGAGTGTCATGCAACAAATCAGGAGCAGACACCTGGCCGCCCGACCATTTCGCATGGCCGCCCAACCACTCAAGTTACTCATTTTACACGTGCATCAACCATTTCAACCGCCAATCGACATGGGGAAGCAATCTCAGCTGAAGGATGGGTCAAGTCAATTCATCGGATGGCCGCCTGACCACCCCTCATGGTTGGCCGGCCACCCCCTCTGTCACCCGGCCACCGCCTCACCTCCCACACCGACCTTGCCCTCCTACAAATACCCCCCTCACATGTATGGACTATAAATAGGCCCCGAGAGCTCATTTGCAAAGTGTGGAGTAGAGTTCAATTTCTATCAATGAGTGCTACACTATTCCCTTAGTAGTTAGGATTGTCCTGGGAGTTAGAGTTGAGTCGTGCTTTGCCTTGGAGTCTCCGGAGTTATCTTCGAGTTTGCAGTAAATCTTTGTATCTTTTGGATTCAGATTATCTTCAATATAATTTCAGTTATATTTTACTCCAAGTTCTATGTCCTGCGAGTGTGGTGTACCTTTCTTGCACACTTGCTAGGCATAGGTTGTGTTTAACTTTGTTATTCAATTCTTGTTATTTTTGCCGGTACTATAGCTCAACCATAGCCTTAGACGCTAGGCTCTGGCTAGACCCTCTCCTCTGATCAAGGATAGTCTATTGTTGTTCAAGCTTCGCTTGAATAGGTTTATAGCGTGACATCCTCTCCACGCAAATTTGCTTGGTAGCCCCACTCAGTGACAACGTGTGGTGTGCCTGTGTAGTCCAAGCCCGTTGTTCGGGAGGCCCGTAGGTGTTAGCTAGATCTCCTTCGGGACCAACTATCTACGGCACCCTCGAGACTCTAGAATTTCACTCGATGCAAGATGCTGACTTGTTAATTGAGTTTCTTAGTTATTCACGGATAACCTTTGCAGCTGATTAGAAATAGAGTTTGGTGACTTTATCTCACTCATTGTCCTCCCAAGCAACTATACCTTTCTACGGATATCTTTGATATGAGAGCCAATGGACCGGCTCTATTGCCTCTAGAGTGATGAGTGATTGTCAACGGAAGCCAAAGACCCAGAAGGACTTGGGTACAAGACCTCCGATGGATAGGAGGCCCTCGGATGGACTGGAGGTAGATGGAAGCCCTCCGAAGGACTGGAGTCATGCTCGCCGTCGGTCAGCCATGGGAATTCGGTACACGGAGGAGCGGCACGTCGATGGTAGGAGTAAGACCTCTGAAGGACTGCGAGGCAACCCCGATGGATAGGGGAGGCCGGTTGCCTCCGCGTTGCTCCAACCCGAGTACATGGCGCGAAGACGGGCAAGGGCGTTGGCAGATTCACTCAAATCTACCACCCTACCACCAAGTTTATAGACTCGGCGAATGGGCTCATTCTCGCCGAGATAGAGTGGAGTCGGCCATTCCAGGCCCAGGAAGGAAACGCTAAAGTTTCCCAGTTTCTGACTTCAAAACCTGCGGTCGATCGGCGGATTTAGACTACTGGCCACGTGGACGTCATCCGGGAGTTTGCGTGCATCCGAAGAAGATCAAGACTCCATCGCTATCGTCCGTCCCCAAGAAAGTCGAGTCTTCTCTGTTTTGGCCCCTATGGGTGTTTCTAAAATATAGGGGTCTTAGTGTAAAATGTGTCGATTAGGCCTGGGCTATATATACCTAAGTGGCTGGTCATTTAGATGACTCTTCCACCTCAAGAAGCCCTAGGCTTAGTTTCCAACCAGCCACGAGCTTAAGATTAAACCAGGTGCTTAGCTTAGGATTGAAGAGTCACCAAGGCTAGTACCCTGCATTAGTGGGAGGATGAAGGGTGGTAGGCTAAGTTGAACGTTGTAAGCATTGATTTCTACTTCCAATCAAGGCAAGATTCATCCCCAATTCGTGCTCATGTGTGCAGCCATCTCCCTCCCCCTTTCTAGTTGGTTTTTGGATGAATCTCAAGGGCTTTTGGTGATTTGCTTTGCCCACGTGTTAATCCTATTCCTTTGGCTCTTTTTCACTTGCTAGGATGTGGATATTATGACTTAGATCATCTCAATCTTGTAGGATTGCCACGAGCAAGTCCCCCTTGAGTTTTCCCCTTCCTTGCCCAAAGATTGCCACCTTATGAGATCTAAAATTCCCGCTGATCCCTTGGTCATTTTGCATTGATCTTTTGGGAAAAGCTTTGGAATAGGGTCCAGATAGCTTGTGCAAAATCTCGTGAAAATTGGACAAGATTTGGTCAGTTTTGGGTGTGAAAACCCATTTTCTGCGACTCTACCGGACAATCCGGTTCCACCGGAAAGTTCGGCAGAGCCCACCGAATAGTCCGGTGTAGGGGCCTGCCCATGGCTTGCCATTGGATAGTCCAGCAGCGGTCACCAGACTATCCGGTGCCACCGGACAGTCCGGCTCCTGCCACCGGACAATCCGGCCCTGCCAGGGTTGCAGCTGTTCTCCTTGCTGTTTGTTCTTCTGCTGTGTTTTTGCTTCTGGCTTTTGCATTCCCTACTTCTAGACTATTCTCTTTGCTTGCTGTGAGTCAGTGAGATGCACCTTGGTGCGGTGAGTGTCGTGTGGCAGTTTTTGCAAGATCCGTTGCCTCAGTGCCCTTGTTGGTTTGGCTCGTGGATTTTCTCGCTTGGTGCGTATCCTCTTAGTGGACGACACCTTTGCATTGCTAGACATGTATCTAGTTCAGTGGAAAGTGTGTAGTTCTTTTCTCAAGCACCAGTTTTGGGGATTGTGAGTTTGAGTTTTATAGTGCTCCTATTCACCCCCCTCTAGTCGCACGTCTCGGTCCTACAATTAGTATCAGAACCGGTTAGGTTTCTTCTTACCTTTACCAGTGAGAAACCAGTAGCGACTATGGCGCACTCCGGGAAGGTTTCGATTCTCAGCTCAGATGAGAGCTTTCTTGCTTAGCCAGAGCGAGGACATATGGAATGCTACATAGAGTACGACTTTCACGGTGCTGCCCGTTGCCGAGCATACCACACCGGCGCTCGTTGCTCCGCACGAGGCGAACTACAAGGCGGTGAACTTTCTCTTCTCTGGACTTGGTCTAGCAGACTATGAGAGGGTGAGCCACCTTGATACTACCTATGAGATCTAGTCCCTTCTCGGTGCACACCATGAGGGGACAGTGACAGTTAAGGGTCGGCTTGTGGAGACTTACCGGCGCGAGTATGAGAACTTCGTTCAGAAGCCGGGAGAGTCTATGGATGCCTTGTTTGGTCATTTTCAGTCGAACATCAAGAAGCTCCGTGTCAAATCTACCCCTGCTGCTCTCCCATACACTGACCATCTGCAGGCTGTCAAGCTGCTGTATTCCTTGGAAAGGAATGTGTGGGAGATCAAGAAGAACTCCATTCTTGAGTTGGCTGGGTATGACACCTTGGGAGTCGAGGAGCTTTACAGCAAGCTCAAGGCCACAGAGGTTGATTACCAGATGACAAATATGCTCAATGGTACCCGCTCCAAGAGCTTGGCCATGTCTTCCAGCTCCAAGGAAGTTGCTACTAACCCCCCACTTCACAGTTTTTCGTCCTCTGCTTTGATATCTGTGACAGAGGAACAGTTGGCATCGCTTGGGGATGATGAGCTTTGTCTGGTGTGTAGTCAATTCTAGCATGCCTTTGACAACCGGATGAGCAAGAAGAGGGGCAGATAAGCCCAAGTGCTTTGAGTGCGTAGAGGTTGGCCACTTTATCGCCGAGTGCCCGAACAAGCAGAACGACTACTACAAGAAGGGCAAGAACCACCCTGCGAGTTCCGCAAGCACCGCTCCGGCAACCACGACTACGACAAGTGCAACCACACCAAGCACTGCCCGGCAAGATCAAGAACTTCGGGAAGGCTTTCAAGAGCTACTAGAAGGACAATCAGAAGTGGGACTAGGCCTTCTTCGCAGAGCTTGGCGGCCTTTGTAGCGGATCATCCTCCTCCTCCTCATCTTCGTCAAGCTCAAGCGATGAGGAGATTGTCACCAAGTGGGACAAGAGGAGGGACCAAGGCGGTCCAGCGGGCCTCTGCTTCGTCTCCACCAAATCCAAGAGCAAGCACAAGGTGAACCGGAGATCGTTTTGCTCTATGGTGCTTGAGGACAAGGATGACAAGGGTAATGACAATGACTCCTCTGATGAAGAGGTAACTCCTGTGCAAGCTGAGATCCTTGATATGCTAGAGAGGAACCATCGTGAGTTGAAAGCCTAGGATAAGTTGTTGGAGAAGGCAGCCAAGAAGCTGCAGAAGCAGAAAGCCAAGCTTGCTGATGCCTTGGCTAAGATTGAGAGGCTGAAGAGTGTGCAAACCCAGCCTAGTGAGTTTGAGTGCCCTACCTGTCAGTCCCTCATGAGTGACCTTTGTGAGCAGAAGAGCAAGTATGCTCATCAGGTAGAGGAGATAGATAGGCTAAAGGTTGAGTTTGGCGACCTCTAGTCTAAACTAGATGAGCCTACCTTGAGTGAGGTGCCTGAGTGCGAGTCTTTCCCCCACCTAGCTGTTGACATAGCTGAGCTGAAGGTGAAGTGTGAGGGGTAGCTCAAGGAGTTAGAGGAGCTTAGGGCTAGACCCAAGCTTTTGGGTGTGTGCATGGTCTGTCCTACCTTGAGGATTGAGCTTGACCAGGTGAGAGCTAACCTTGAGGTACTTTTTGCACCCCTTGATATGTGTGAGAACTGTCTCACTTTGAGGCTGCAGTTGGTGGAGAAGGATGCCACCATTACGAAGCTTGAGAAGTCTGTTCCTGTGATTCCCTCGCTAGACTGCCCCACTTGTGCTGCCTAGACTTTGATTCTAGAGGATCTAAGAGAGGAGAAGTTGATCCTTGAAGCGGACGACTATAGGTTGAGAGATGTGCTAAGCTGGATGTATGCCAGGGAACCTCAGCTTAGGATGATTATAGAGGCAAACAAGCATGGTGAGGGTGACACCAATGGACTTGGGTTAGGAGAGTGTGGTACCTCGGGTAAGAAGAAGAGTGCCCCGATCAAGCTTAACAATGCCTCTCCCAAGCCTGACTCTACTGTTGATGGAGTTTACGATGAGCCTCCCAAGACTAACCTAAAGAAGTCATATTGGACACCCAAGCCACCACAAGCCAAGGACAAGATAGTAGAAGAAGTGCTTAAGCCTTCAAGCGAGAAGCAAGTCTAGCAGCCAGCACCACCCAAGGCTTCACCACCTCACTAGAAGACCAAGACCCAGCCCCAGCCTATGCCCAAGAGACCTGTCTACCACTGTGAATTTTGCCAGCGGAATGGTCACTTGGAGGAGTTTTGCTTCAGGAGGAAGCAGGCTGAGAGGCAGGAGAGAGCTTGGGGGAACCAGGATCAGTTCTACCACGGTGGTAGGTAGGGTCCTCCCTGTAGCGGTGACATGAGAGACCGCTTTGCTAGTGGTGAGAGAGGAGGCGGCATTCAGGCCTGTGCTCTTGGTGGTGAGAAACGCTTTGCCGGCCGAGCTCCTAGTCATTTTCAGTGCAGTTATGGACCTCGTGACCGAGGCTTCGGTAGAGGGTTTGAGAGCTCACGCTTTGGAGGTCATGGGTACGTAGATCGTTGTGATGCTTACTTTGACTGAGCTTTCTCTACTTTTGAGTAGATGGCTCAGCACTGGTTCAGCAGTTTCACTAACCCCATTGCTGGACCATTTGCTCACTCTCGCTCTCCTTGATTTTACAGGATCGAGGCCTGGAGGACATATGGAACATGGACCCTAGTTGCTCTAGGCACATGACAGGGCACCGCAGATGGTTCTCTAGCCTCAACCCCGTAAGCACCAAGGAATACATCACATTCGAGGATAATGGTCAAGGGAAAGTGTTGGGTGTTGGTTTTATTGCGCTTTTTGGCAAGCTTTCCCTAAGAGAAGTTGCTTTGGTGAGGAATTTGGGGTTCAATTCGGTTTCTGTCTCGCAACTTCTCAAGGAAGGGTATGAGGTTCACCTTAAGGAGGGTTCTTCTCGTGTGCTTAATGCTAAGAAAAACCTTGTTTGTCGGATTTTGCCCTATGGCCAGGTTTTTAAGGTTGACCTTGTATCTATTTCTGGCCCTCCTTGGTGTTTGGTAGCTGGTCCTTCTGCTGATATTTGGAAATGCCATAGGAGGCTAGGCCATTTGAGTTTTGATCTGCTTGTCAGGTTGAGCACGGTGGGTCTAATCCGAGGATTGCTCAATTTGAAAGCAGAAAAGGACTTAGTACGCCACCCCTGTCATCATGGCAACATGGTTGCCGCTTCTCATGCACCAATCAATCAGGTGATGACCTCTTACCTGGGTGAGCTTCTGCATATGGACACATTTGGTCCAGCTTGGCTACAGTCGGTCAGTGGGAAGTGGTATGTGCTTGTTGCAGTAGACGACTTTTCTCGCTTTTCGTGGGTGTTCTTCATGGAATTCAAAGATGAGGCTTTCGGTTTTGTTCGGGATCTGATCTTGAGGTTAAGAAATGAGAGTCAAAAGGCCATGAGGGCTATCCGCAGTGACAATGGTGGAGAATTTCATAACTCTCGTTTCGAAACCTTCTGTCGTGACCTAGGTCTTGATCACCAATTCCCATCTCCTTATACCCCCCTCAGAACGGTATTGTGGAACGAAAGAACCGCACACTTGTAGATATGGCACGGATGATGCTTGATGAGCATAGGACTCCGTGACGCTTTTGGGCTGAGGCTATGAATACAGCCTGTTACATTGCCAACCGCATCTTCCTACGAGCTTTCTTGGGGAAGACTTCGTATGAGCTACAGTTTGGTTGGCAGCCTAGCATCAAGCACCTGCGTGCTTTCAGCTGCAGATGCTTTGTGCTCAAAAAGGGGGGGACATTTGGACAAATTTGAATCGCGCTGCTTGGATGGTATTTTCCATGGGTACGCCTCTAGCTCTAGGGCCTATAGAGTGTGGATCCTCGATACCAAACAAGTGGTTGAGACCGGTGAAGTTTCCTTTGATGAATTAATGCCTTGCACAACCCCTGCATTTGACCTTTTGGGTGATGATGAAGAAGGAACTCCCATCTTTGAAGATGAGGAAGTTCAAGAAGATGCTGGTGATGCAGGAGCCATTGCACCGGCTGCAGCTCCTGCCCTCTCTACTATGAGCTCTGAAGATGAAGGAGGACCCTTGCCGACGGCTGCCTCCTCACTCCCCTGACCGCAAGCTCGAGCAGAGGCTGGCCCCACTGAGGACGCAGGGGAGGTGACCTCAGAGATTGTTCCATCTCGGTAGGTCCAGCGGGATCACCCTCCACATGGAATCATTGGTGATTTGCATGCGAGGACTTTGAGGTCCCAGACAGGTTCTATCGCCTTTTTTGCTCATGCTGCATTTGTTGCATCTTTTGAGCCCAAGGATGTTGGGCACGCACTTTCTGATGGTAATTGAGTTAATGCCATGCATGAGGAGTTAGAAAACTTTGAGAGGAATGGGGTTTGGGTTTTGGTAGAGCCACTGCCACAATGCAATCCTATTGGTACAAAATGGGTTTTTAAAATAAGCAAGGGGAGAATGGCATTGTTATGCGGAACAAGGCTAGACTTGTGGCTAAGGGTTTTTGTCAAAAAGAGGGGATAGACTATGAGGAAATGTTTGCTCTAGTTGCACGCCTAGAAGCTATACATATTCTCTTAGCCTTTGCAGCTTCCATGGGTTTCATGCTTTTTCAAATGGATGTCAAGTCTGCTCTTCTAAATGGTTTCATTCAAGAAGAAGTCTATGTCAAACAACCATGTTTACAAATTGCAAAAAGCCTTGTATGGTTTGAAACAAGCTCCTAGAGCCTGGTATGAGAGATTGAAAACCTTTTTGCTAAACTAGGGTTTCAAAATGGGGAGTGTGTATAAGACCTTGTTTGTCCTCAAGCATGGTAGTGATCTTCTTATTGTCCAGATATATGTGGATGATATCATCTTTGGTGGCTCATCTCACTCTCTTGTTACCAAGTTTTCTGAGCAGATGTCGAAGGAGTTTGAGATGAGCATGATGGGAGAGTTGCAGTTTTTCCTTGGACTACAAATCAATGAAGGGCATGGAGGAACCTTCATCCATCAAACCAAGTACACGAAGGACATTCTAAAGAAGTTTCATATGGGAGACTCCAAGCCCATGGCAACTCCCATGTCAACACTAACGGTGCTTGATGCAGATGAAGAAGGGGAGGTGGTGGACCAGAGAGAGTACCAAGGGATGATCGGCTCACTTCTGTACCTGAAGGCGACTAGGTCGGACATCTTGTTCGCGGTTTGCCTTTGTGCACGTTTTCAGGCCTCATCGAGGACATCACACCGTCAAGCGGTGAAGCGCATCTTCAGGTACCTGAAATACACTCCTGAGCTTGGTCTTTGGTTCTCTTTAGCTTCAACGCTCTCACAGAGGGTATTCGGATGCTGACTTTGCGGGTTGTCGATTGGAGCACAAGTCGACTTCCAGCACCTACCAGTTTCTCGGTTCTTCTCTTAACTCTTGGTCCTCACGCAAGCAATCTAGTGTAGCCACTTCTACCATAGAAGCTGAATACATTACTGCTGCTAGTTGCTGCTCCCAGCTGCTTTGTTTGAGAGCTACCTTGAGTAACTTTGGCCTCAGCTTTAGGAAGATCCCTCTCCTAGTAGACTCTACTTCTACTATTTCTGTAGCTAGGAACCCTGTTTTGCACTCCAGAACCAAACACATAGACGTGAGGTTTCACTTTTTGAGAGATCACTATGAGAAGGGAGATATAGACTTGATCCATGTGGAGACCGAGAACCAGTTGGCCGATATCTTCACCAAGCCCTTAGAGCTTAGTGCGTTTGCTCGCTTGTGTGGGGAGCTTGGTGTTTGTTACCCATTTTAGGTTGGGGTAACTTTGTTGTAGTTTAGGTTTGGTTTTGCCTTTTGTTTGCTTTTCTTTGTTCTCTTTGCATTTTGTATCATATCATGCATTGCATTGTATCATATGCATTTTCACTTTCACTAGCACTAGAGCTCTTCTGAATGACTAGTTAGTACTTGCTTGTGCTAGATTGTGTAGTTGGATGCTTGATCATGGTTGGCTAAGCTCCTTGAATCTGTGTAATATCTTTTGTGAGCTGAGTCACCTTTATTTCTTAAAAATCAAAAACCATGATCACCACTTTACTTGGCTACCTATCATGTATAGGAATGTTGAATGCTATGATATCTTCTCATGCTTGGATATGCCAGTCGTATGCCTTGGTTAAGATTATGCCTAAGCATTTATGACACCTTGCCTAAACCTCAAATCTGAATTTAATATGTGCACATTGTTTTGTCTTATGAACTGAATTAAAAAGATCTAGGTGGATTCGCTTTTCACACTGATCTAGTTTGAGATATCTTGCCTTTCCACTTTGGCATGAACTTGAACTAGCCTGTGTATGACCAAAACCTTGTCTTAAGCTTCTGATGGTTTTCTGAACCTAAGCTTCGCATTGGTTGGTAAGTAGTGGCACAGACAAGTGAATATTCCCTGGCACATCATCTGATTTGCTTGAAGTTCAATATTGCTAATTCTGAAATCTGCAAGTCGCTAAATTGCATATGGTCTATTGTATATGCTTTGGTTGAGAGTAGCACACCTTGTATGTTTTGCTAGCATCTTGCTGTTCATGCCTATCTTGCTAGATGCTATGCATGTTGGTGATGCTCTCTTTTCAGCAACCCTGAAAAACATGCTCCTGATCTGTATAAGATAGATTCAATTGAGCTTGTTGCATGCTTTCTTGCCCTCACTTGCTCTGCATGCTAGAACATGTATTTACTAGCTTTTCATCCCTACTGAGCTCTTCATGGTACACTTCCTACACTTCATGGCATATTTTGAGGGGGAGTTGTCTAGTTCAGGGGGAGTCGGATTCTATGAACCCTTGATGTGTCCATTGTCAACAAGGGGGAGAGATGTTGACCTATAAGAGTGTTCATGGACCAAGGGGGAGAATTCTGTGGAGACCCAGTTGAGGGGGAGCTGTGCATTCAGGGAGTTTGAGCTTTTAGCATGCTCTTGCATTGGTGCATTGAGCCTTTTGCCCCTTTCTGGAGGAGCCGGTGTTTTGCCTAAGCATGACTGTGTTGAGCCAGTTTGCGTCTTTCTTGAGGGGTCATGCTTTAGTTTGATCAACTGCGTTGAGCGGTTTCCCTTGTCTTAGGGGGTCGATCTTTGACTTCGTTTTTGTTGCCTCAATTTGCCCTTCTTTGCTTGTGTTTGGCTTTTGGGCATTTGATCAACTTTCTTCTTTTCTCCTTTCCTTTCGGTTTTATGCTTGTTTTTCTTGTCTTTGTTCTATTTCAGGTTACAGGTAGAAGGTGTTGACAATACGCTCATCAAGGGGGAGATTGAGAGCCAATGGACCGGCTCGAATGCCTCAGGAGTGATGAGTGATTGTCAATGGAAGCCAAAGACCCAGAAGGACTTGGGCACAGGACCTCTGATGGACTGGAGGTAGATGGAAGCCCTTCGAAGGACTGGAGGCATGCTCGACGTTGGTCGGCCATGGAAATTTGGTACACGGAGAAGCGGCACAGCGACGGCAGGAGTAAGACCTCCGAAGGACTGCGAGGCAACCCCGATGGACAGGAGAGGCTGGGTGCCACCGCGGTGCTCCAACCCGAGTACATGGCGCGAAGACGGGCGAGGCTGTTGGCGGATTTGCTCAAATCTGCCACCCTACCACCAAGTTACCAGACTCGGCGAATGGGCTCATTCTCGACGAGATAGAGTGGAGTGGGTCGTTCCAGGCCCAGGAAGGAAACCCTAAAGTTTCCTAGTTTCTAACTTCAAAACCGAGGGTTGATCGGCGGATTTGGACTACTAGCCATGTGGATGTCATCCGAGAGTTTGCATGAATCCGAAGAAGATCAAGACTCCATCGCAGTTATCCATCCCCGAGAAAGTCGAGTCTTTTTTGTTTTGGCCCCTACGGGCGTTTCTGTAATATAGGGATCTTAGTGTAAAATGTGTCGATTAGGCCTGCGCTATATATACCTAAGTGGCTAGTCATTTAGATGACTCTTCCACCTCAAGAATCCCTAGGCTTAGTTTCAAACTAACCAAGAGCTTAAGATTAAACCGGGTGCTTAGCTTAGGATTGGAGAGTCCCCTAGGCTAGTACTCTGCATTAGTGGGAGGATGAAGGGTGGTCGGCTGAGTTGAACCTTGTAAGCACTGATTTCCACTTCCAATCAAGGCAAGATTCGTCCCCAATTCGTGCTCATGTGTGCAGCAATCTCCCTCCCCGCTTTCTAGTTGGTTTTTGGATGAATCTCAAGGGCTTTCCGTGATTTGCTTTGCCTACGAGTTAATCCTATTCTTTTCGCTCTTTTGGACTTGCTAGAATTTGGAGATTATGACTTATATCATCTTAATGCTGCAGAATTGCCAAGGGCAAGTCCCCCTTGACTTTTCTCCCTTTCTTGCCCAAAGATTGCCATCTTACGAGATCTGAAATTCCCGCTGATCCCTTGGTCATTTTGCGTTGATCTTTTGGGAAAAGCTTTGGAATAGGGTCCAGATAGCCTTTGCAAAATCACGTGAAAATTGGACAAGACTGGTCAGTTTGGGTGTGAAAACCCCTTTTCTGTGACTCTACCGGACAATCCAGCAGGGCCATCGGACAATCCGGTTCCACTAGACAGTCCGGCAGAGCCCACCAGATAGTCCGGTGTAGGGGCCTACCCGTGGCTTGCCATTGGACAGTCTGGCAGTGGTCACCGGACTATCGGGTGCCACCGAATAGTCCGGCTCCTGCCATCGAACAATCTGGCCCTGCCAGGGTTGCAGCTGTTCTCCTTGCTATTTGTTCTTCCACTGTGTTTTTGCTTTGGGCTTTTGCATTCCCCACTTCCAGACTATTCTCTTTGCTTGGTGTGAGTCAGTGAGAGGTACCTTGGTGTGGTGAGTGTCGTGTGGCGGTTTTTGCAAGATCCGTTGCCTCGGTGCCCTTGTTGGTTTGGCTCATGGATTTTCTCACTAGGTGCGTATCCTCTCAGTGGACGGCACCTTTGTGTTGCTAGACACGTATCTGTTTAGTGGACAGTGTCTAGTTCTTTTCTCAAGCGCCAGTTTTGGGGGTTGTGAGTTTGAGTTTTAAAGTGCTACAATTCACCCCCTGTAGTCGCACGTCTTGGTCCTACAAGATAGGCTTATCATCCCACCATACACCTATCTTTGTTACGTTTACCCCTGTCACTACTAGTTGGTATAATTTATCTTAGTCTATAGTTATTTCGAGTTGAGTATATTCAATTACACTATCTCGCCTACCGCTTCCCTATGCAAATTTAGGATGCTTGCAATACTCTGAGTGAAAGGCTACAGTGGTCTCCGTGCACTTGTGGAGTAAAACTGTTAAGGCTAAGAGAGGCCAACAAGCTTTTTCTAGCTCATTTCGAACCCTGTATACTTGATAAGTTACCGCTAGTTGGTAGCAGGCTCACTTTGCTTTGTTACTTTATTGTGGTTGCAACAGAGAGGTGTATGACTGGTTTTGACCTGCTGTTAAACTACCACAATAATCCAGAGTCGCTGCTTAGGAGAGTCTGTCCAAAGACTATCCATGGCAGAGACCCATGCCAAGGGAGCTAGAACCAAGCACTTCTACCCGTACTCCAGTTACCACCACCATGGCCGAGAAGACCATTCCTGCGTTCTCCATCCCCTCGAGCGACAACATTCCTATGGGACCTGAGCTTCAAGTGGGGGAGAAGTACAAACTCTAGCCTGGGGTGATTCACATGGTTCAAGCTATCCCATTCTGCGGACTGGCTACAGAAGATGCCAACAATCACTTGCAGCAGTTTCTGGAGATCTGTAGTACGTTGAACATGAAAGGAGCATCATCGGACGCTGTCAAACTCCGTCTCTTCCCTTTCTCTCTTGTTACGAAGGCAAAACAGTGGTTCTACCTCAACCGTGCAACACTAACAACTTGGAACGCATGTTCTGATGCATTTCATGCAAAGTATTTCCCGCATGGGAAAACTAATACATTGAGGAACAAAATATCGAGGTTCCAACAGCTCATTGATGAAACCATGGCGGAGGTCGGGGAAAGACTCCAGGAGTACATCGCAGCCTGCCCCCACCACGGCATGCAAGAGTGGTTGGTTATTCAGAGCTTCTTCCATGGGCTTCAATGCTCAGCACAAGAACATCTGGATGCAGCCGCTAGAGGATCCTTCCTGTCCTTGAGCATCACTGCGGCTAAAGGGCTAATTAAAAAAATGGCCACCAATCAAGGATGGAGAGAAGAGAGGTCCATCACCTGATCCCATGGCATCCATCAAATCGAGAGCACTAACATGCTCGCCGCCAAGATGGACCTGCTGCTAAAAAAGCTAAATGATACTCCAGAAGCTGCTCCGGTCCAAGCCCTTGATACCCATATGACTTGCGAAGTCTATGGGAACACATGGCACTCGGGGAACAGCTACCCCAAGACACGACCCGAAGATGCAAACTTCATAGGGAGCAACAACTTCAACAATGGGAATCGTCCTCAGCTAGGATGGAGTACATGACCATATCTCCCTTTCTCTGGACAAGGTAACTCTTCAGGCAATTCACAGCTGTTTCCTAAAAATAACTTTGAGCAAAAAGCTATGAATGATAGCATTAGTAAAAAGTTCTATGCTAATGATAGAATGTTTGAATCTATTTCTCTACAAATGGAAACTTTGAGTAGTGCTATGAAAAACCAACTTAGCTTCTATAAAATCTTGGAAACCCAAATAGCTCAATTGGCTGCTGCCTTACCTAACCCAAATGCAGGAAAATTGCCTGGGCAACCTGAAGCTCCTCCCAAAGAGCACATAAATGCAGTAACCACTAGGAGTGGAAAGTCCACATAGGACCCCCCGTCTCCTAGTGATGCAGGTAAATAGTACAAGAAGACAACGGACTCCGAAGACAAGGTCACAGAGGAAGATACACCTGGTATGGAGAAGAACTAGCATCTAAGCATCTACCCCATGAGTTTGATGATACTACGGTGCTGCCATTCCCTCCACAGAACAAGAAGGCTGCCACTAATAAACAATACAGTAAGTTCGTTGAGGTCATTAAAAAGTTTTATGTCAACATACCCCTGCTAGATGCCGTGCAGGTACCGACATATGCTAAGTACTTAAAGCACATCCGTAACAACAAGAAACCCCTACCATAAATGGAAATAGTGAATTTGACAGAAGAGTGTAGCGCAGCTACACTCAAGAAAAAGGACCCTGGAAGGCCCACCATCTCATGCTCGATTGGAACCCAGCATTTTGACCAAGCATTGTGTGATCTTGGAGCCAGTGTCAGTGTAATGCCGAAGGTCATCTTTGACATGCTGAATCATGCTGCACTTGCCCCCACAGCTATGTGTCTGTAGCTTGCAGATCAATCTGTTCGCTACCCTGAAGGAATCACGGAGAACATTCCAGTGAAAATTCAGAATTTCCTCGTCCCCGTGGATTTTGTGGTACTGGACATGTAAATCGACTCAAAAACACCGCTCATCCTTGGGCGATCATTTCTGAGCACCACGGAAGCAACCATCGACGTCAGGGAAGGAAAGGTCCACCTCAACATAATTGGCAAGAAGGAGACATTCACCTTCAAGCCAAAAGTTGAGCATTGCAATAAGGTGCACACTTTTAAGTGCCAGGCACAAAAGAATGCACCCAAGGTCAAGACCGGGACCAAGAAGCCAAATTCAATGGTTGACAGCCTCGTTACAATTATGCTGAACAAATTGAAAAGCGAAGCCGACACCCAACAAAAAGAGTATGAAGCTACCATGAAATGCAGAAAATTGAGACAACAAGAGAAGAGACATGGCAAGCCCAGTCCCGCAACAGGAGGCAAAGCTCCTGAGAACAAGGTCGGCGCTGGGATCCAATTGCATACGCTGAGGCGGCGCGGAGTTAATGAAGCACAAAGGCAAGAAGACCTCAACTTTGGTGCTTACATAACCCCGAGAGGAAAGAAATGGCTCTGCCCTCACCAACAGGTAAGTTGGCATTATCGTTCGATAGCATATTTATTTTCCGCCAAGTTTAATTTCATACACCACTGCATGTTTAAATTTTCTCATCTAGATTTTTGCATTGCGTGAATTTATCTTTGCATTTCAAAAAACTTTTGGAGCGGCCGGCCGACCACCCCCATGGCCGGCCGACCAGCCCTCTTTCCCCTTCCACATCTTTTCTCTCTTTTCCTTTCCCCTCTTTTCTCTTTCTCTTTTCTTTCCCTTTTCTTTTCCTTTCCCTTTCTCTTTTCCTTTCTCTTTTCTTTTCTCTTTCTCTTTCTTTCTCCTCTCTTTCCCTTTTACCTTTCCTTTACCTTCTCCCGAAGCAAACAAGAAAGGAACGGGGCAGCATCATGGCTGCCCGGCCTCCCCATGTGGCCGCCCGACCAGCCATTATGGCTGGCCGACCACCCCTTCACCCAATCAGTGCATGCTGCACCTTCCTCTCCTTATTTTTCCTCTCGCAAAGCAAAATGGGCATACAATGATAGCCGCCCGGCCCCTCCCTTTTCTCCTTTCAGCGAGTGCAGCTCTCCTTTTTTTCACTCACTTGTAGGACCAAGACGTGCAACTAGAGGGGTGGTGAATAAGAGCACTTCAAAACTCAAATTCACAACTCCCCGAAACTGGTGCTAAAGAGAAGAACTAGACACCATCCACTGAACAGATACGTGTCTAGTAGTGCAACGGTGCCGTCCACTGAGAGGATACGCACCAATGCGAGAAAATCTGAGATCCGACTCAAAGAGGGCACCGAGGCCACGAACTTTGCAAAATCCGACACACTGACACTCACCGCACCAAAGTGTATCTCACTGACTCACAGCAAGCAAAGAGAATAGTCCGGAAGTCATGCAAAAATCCGAAGCAAAAACACAGCGGAAAAGGCAATCAGCAAAAACACAGCAGCTACCCTGCCTGGGTCGGACTGTCCGGTAGCAGGGGCCAGACTGTCCCGTGGGATGTCCCGGCCACAGCCCAACACCAGACTGTCCGGTGGGCGCTGCCGAACTGTCCAGTGGAACCGAATTGTCCGGTGGCCTCTGACGGACTGTCCGGTAGAGTCGTAGACAGGGGGTTTTCCAACCCAAACCTTACCAAAGCATGTCCAATCTTCACGAAATTTTGCACAAGCTATTTGGACCCTATTCCAAAGCTTTTCCCAAAAGATCAACGCAAAGTGACTAAGGGATCAGCGGGAATTTCAGATCTCGTGAAATGGCAATCTTTGGGCAAAAAAGGGGAAAACTCAAAGGCAGCTAGCTCATGGCAATCCAAGCAGGATTGAGATGAACTAAGTCATAATCTCCATGTCCTAGCAAGTACAAAAGAGCCAATAGAACATGATTAACTCGTGGGCAACACAAATCACCAAAAACCCTTCAGTTCCATCCAAAAACCAACAAGAAAGAGGGAAGAAAGATGGCTGCACACATGAGCAAGAAAATAGGATGAATCTTGCCTTGATTAAATGAGGAAATCTGTTCTTACAAAGCTCAACTCAGACTACCACCATTCGTCCTCCCACAAATGCAAACTACTAGCCTAGGGGACTCTCAAATCCTAAGCTAAGGACCCGATTTGCTCTCTAAGCACTTGGCTAGTTGGAGACTAAGCCTAGGGTTTCTTCAGGTGGAAGAGTCACCTAAATGACCAGCCACTTAGGTATTTATAGCCCTGGCCTAATCAATACATTTTACACTAAGACCCCTATATTACAGAAATCCCCATAGGGGCCAAAACTAAAAAGACTCGACTTTCTCGGGGACGGACGACCGCGATGGAGTCTTGATCTTCTTCGCCTGCAAGCTAACTCCTGGATGACGTCCACGTGGCCAGTAGTCCAAATCCGCCGATCGACCCTCGGTTTTGAAGTCAGAAACCGGGAAACTTTGGGGTTTCCTTCCTGGGCCTGGAATGGCCCACTCCACTCTATCTTGGCGAGAATGAGCCCATTCGCCGAGTCTGGTAACTTGGCGGTAGGGTGGCGGATTTGAGCAAATCCGCCAATACCCTTGCCCGTCTTCGCGCCATGTACTCGGGCTGGAGTACCACGATGGCACCCAGCATCCCCAGTCCATCGGGGTCACCTCGCAGTCCTTCAGAGGTCTTACTCGTGCCGTCACCGTGCCGCTCCTCCGTGTACCGAACTCCCATGGCCGACCGATGTCGAGCATGCCTCTAGTCCTTTGGAGGACTTCCTTCTACCTCCTGTCCATCGGAGGGCCTCCTGTGTGTTGGTGGTCTTGTGCCCAAGTCCTTTTGGGTCTTTGGCTTCTGTTGACAATCACTCATCACTCTAGAGGCAATGGAGCCAGTCCATTGGTTCTCAATCTCCCCGTTGGTGAGGGCATTGTCAACACCTTCTACCTGTAACCTGAAATAGAACAAAGACAAGAAAAACAAGCGTAAAGCCGAAAAGAAAGAAGAAAAGAAGAAAGTTGCTCAAAATGCCACAAAGCCAAACACAAGCAAAGAAGGGCAAAATGAGGCAACAAAAAGAAAACCAAAGATCGACCCCCTAAGACAAGGGAAACCGCTCAACGCAGTCAATCAAACTAAAGCATGACCCCTCAAGAAGGAGGCAAACCGGCTCAATATAGCCATGCTTAGGCAAAGCATCGGTTCCTCCAGAAAGAGGCAAAAGGCTCAACGCACCGATGCAAGAGCATGCTAAAAGCTCAAATCCCTGAATGCACAGGTCCCCCTCAACAAATTCTCCCCCTTGGTCCATGAACACTCCCATAGGTCAATAATCTCTCCCCCTTGTTGACAATGGACACATCAAGGGTTCATTGAATCTGACTCCCCCGAATTAGACAACTCCCCCTCAAAATATGCCATGAAATGCAAGAAGTGTACCATGAAGAGCTCAGTAGGGATGAAAAGCTAGTAAACACAGGTTGTAGCACACAGAGCAAGTGAGGGCAAGGAAGCATGCAACAAGCTCAATTGAATCTATCTTATACAGATCAGGAGCATGTTTTTTAGGTTTTGGAAAAGAAAGCATCACCAACATGAATAGCATCTAGCAAGATAGGCATGAACGGCAAAATACTAGCAAAACATACAAGGCGTGCTATTCTCAACCAAGGCTTATACAATAGCCATAAGCAATTTAGGGACTTGCAGATTTCAGATTTAGCAATTTTGTAACTTCATGCAAATCAGACCATGTGCCAGGGGTTATTCACTTGATTGTGCCACTTCTTACCAACCAATGCCTAGCCTAGGTTCAGAAAACCATCAGAAGTTTAAGATAAGGTTTTGGTCATACACAGCCTAGTCCAAGTTCATGCCAAACTGCAAAGGCAAGCTATCTCAAACTAGAACAATGTGACAAGCAAACCCAGCTGGATCTTTTTATTTCAGCTCATAAGACACACAAGTACACAGTTCAAATTCAGATTTCAGGTTTAAGCAAGGTGTCACAAATGCTTAGGCATAAAACCAACAAAGGCATACGACTAGCATATCCAAGCATGAGAAGATAGAATAGCATTCAACATTCCTACACATGCTAGGTAGCCAAGTCAAGTGGTGATCATGGTTTCGATCTTGAAGAAATAAAAAGGACTTAGCTCACAAATGATAGTAGATAGATCCATTGGCTTGGACCCTCCCATATCAAACTGCCTCATAATGTCCTTCGTGTACTTGGCTTTATGGATGATGGTTCCTTCACGCCCTTGCTTGATTTGCAATCCAAGGAAAAACTGCAACTCTCCTATCATGCTCATCTCAATCTCCTTCGACATCTGCTCAGAAAACTTGGTAACAAGAGAGTGAGACGAGCTACCAAAGATGATATCATCCACGTATATCTGGACAATAAGAAGATCACTACCATGCTTGAGGAGAAACAAGGTCTTATCCACACTCCCCATTTTGAAACCCTGGTTTAGCAAAAAGGTTTTCAATCCCTCATACCAGCCTCTAGGGGCTTGTTTCAAACCATACAAGGCTTTTTCAATTTTTAAACATGGTTAGGGTATTTAGCATTTTCAAATCCAGGGGGTTGTTTGACATAAACCTCTTCTTAAATGAAACCATTTAGAAAAGCAGACTTCACATCCATTTGAAAAAGCTTGAAACTCATGGAAGCTGCAAAAGCTAAGAGAATACATATAGCCTCCAGGCGTGCAACTGGAGCAAACGTTTCCTCATAGTTTATCCTCTCTTTTTGACAAAAACCCTTAGCCACAAGTCTTGCCTTGTTCTGCACAACAATGCCATCCTCCCCTTGCTTATTTTTGAAAACCCATTTTGTACCAATAGGATTGCAATGTGGCGGTAGCTCTACCAAAACCTAAACCTCAGTCCTCTCAAAGTTTTCTAACTCCTCATGCCTAGCATTAACCCAATTACCGTTAGAAAGTGCGTGTTCAACATCCTTGGGCTCAAAAGAGGCAAGAAAAGCAGCATGAGCAAAGAAGGCGACAGAACATGTCTAGGACCTCAAGTTCCTCGCATGCAAATCACCAATGATCCCATGTGGAGGGTGATCCCGCTGGACTTGCCGAGATGGAACAATCTCAGAGGCCACCTCCCCTGCATCCTCAGCGGGGCCAGCCTCTGCTCGAGCTTGCGGTCGGGGGAGTGAGGAGGAAGCCATCGGCAAAGGTCCTCCTTCATCTTCTGAGCTCATAGCAGAGGGGGCAGGAGCTGCAGCCGGTGCAGTGGCTCCTGCATCACCAGCATCTACCTCAACTTCCTCATCTTCAAAGATGGGAGCTTCTTCTTCATCATCACCTGAAAGCTCAAATGCAGGGGTTGTGCAAAGCATAGATTCATCAAAGGAAACTTAATAGGTCTCAACCACTTGTTTGGTATCGAGTATCCACACTCTATATGCCCTAGAGCTAGAGGCATACCCAAGGAAAATACCATCCAAGAAGCGAGATTCAAATTTGTCTAAATGCCTCCCTTTTTTAGCACAAAGCATCTATAGCCAAATGCACGCAGGTGCTTGACGCTGGGCTGCCTATGAAACCGTAGCTCGTACGAGGTCTTCCCTAAGAAAGCTCGTAGGAAGATGGGGTTGGCAATGTAACAGGTCGTGTTCATAGCCTCAGCCCAAAAGCGTCACGGAGTCCTATGCTCATGAAGCATCGTCCACACCATCTCTACAAGTGTGCGGTTGTTTCGTTCCACAACACCATTCTGAGGTAGGGTATAAGGAGATGAGAATTGATCATCAAGACCTAGGTCACGCTAGAAGGTTTCGAAATGAGAGTTACAAAATTCTCCACCATTGTCACTGCCGATAGCCCTCATGGCCTTATGACTCTCATTTCTTAACCTCAAGACCAGATCCCGAACAAAACCGAAAGCCTCATCTTTGAATTCCATGAAGAACACCCACAAAAAGTGAGAAAAGTCGTCTACGACAACAAGCACATACCACTTCCCACTGACCGACTGTACCTGAGCAGGACCAACCGTGTCCATATGTAGCAGCTCACCTGGGTAAGAAGTCATCACCTGATTGACAGGTGCATGAGAAGCGGCAACCATCTTGCCATGATGACAGGGGTGGCACACTAAGTCTTTTTCTGCTTTCAAATTTTGCAATCCTCAGATTAGACCCATCGAGCTCAACCTGACAAGCAGATCAAAACTCAAATGGCCTAGCCTCCTATGTCACTTCCAAATATCAGTAGAAGGAACAGCTACCAAACACCGAGGAGGGCTAGAAACAGATGCAAGGTCAACCTTAAAAACCTGCCCATGGGGCAAAATCCGACAAACAAGGTTTTCCTTAGCATCAAGAACATGGGAAGAACCCTCCTTAAAGCGAACCACATACCCTTCTGTGAGAAGTTGCGAGAGAGAAACTAAATTGAACCCCAAATTCCTCACCAAAGCAACTTCTCTCAGGGAAAGCTTGCCAAAACACGCAATAGAACCAACACCCAACACTTTCCCTTGACCATTATCCTCGAATGTGATGTATTCCTTGGTGCTTACCGGGTTGAGGCTAGAGAACCATCTGCGGTGCCCTGTCATGTGCCTAGAGCAGCCAGAGTCCATGATCCAAATGTCCTCCAGGCATAGATCCTATAAAATCAAGGAAATCGAGAGTGAGCAAATGGTCTGGCACTGGGGTTAGGAAACTGTTGAACCAGTGCTGAGCCATCTGCTCAAAGGTAGGAAAAGTACAGTCAAAGTAAGCATCACGATGACTTGAGTACCCAAGACCTCCAAAGCATGAGCTCTCAAACCATCTACCAAAGCCTCGGTCACGAGGTCCATAGCCGCGCTGAAAATGACTAGGAGCTCAGCCGGCAAAGCATCTCTCACCTCTAGGAGCACATGCCTGAAAGCCGCCTCCTCTGTCACCACTAGCAAAGTGGTCTCTCATCTCACCGCGGTGGGGAGGATCCTACCTACTGCCCTAGTAGAACTGATCCTGGTTCCCCCAGGCTCTCTCCTGCCTCTCAGCTCGCTTCCTCCTGAAGCAGAACTCCTCTAAGTGGCCATTCCGCTGGCAAAAGTCACAGTGGTAGACAAACCTCTTAGGAGTGGGGTTAGGCTGGGCCTTGGGCTTAGGTTGAGTAGCCTTGGGTGGAGCAGGCTGCTGGACTCTCTCCTTGCTCACTGGAGGCTTGAGGATCTCAGTCACTACTCTGTCCAACAGAGCCTGTGAGGGCTTGGGTGTCCAGAACTGCTTCTTTGGGGCAGCCTTGGGAGGCTCATGGAAAACCCCATCAACAGTAGGGCTAGGCTGAGGAGAGGCAGTCTTAAGCTTAACTGGTGCACTCTTCTTCTTATCCGAGGTACTACCCTCTCCTAACCCAAGTCCACTGGTGTCACCCCCTGCTCTCCTGGTGCTCTCCAAAATCATCCTTAGTTGGGGCTCTCTAGCATACATCCAACTGACCACCTCCCTCAACCGGTTGTTCTCATCAACCAAGGTCAGTTTCTCCTCTCTCAGATCCTCCAGAATCAAAGTCTAGGCAGCACAAGTGGGACAGTGTAGACAGGAATCACAGGAGCAGACTTCTCAAGCTTCCTAATGGTAGCATCCTTGTCCACCAACTGCAACCTCAAAGTGAGACAACTCTCACACGTATCAGGAGGTGCTGAAAGCACCTCAAGGTCAGCTCTCAATTGGTCAAGCTCACTCCTTAAGGTAGGACAGACCGTGCACGCATCCAAAAGCGTAGGTATAGCCCTGAGCTCCACCAACTCCTTGAGGTTCCTCTCACACTTCACCTTCAGCTTAGCTATGTCTACAGCTAGGTGGAGACAAGACTCACACTCAGGCACCTCACTCAAGGTAGGCTCATCCAGTTTGGACTGGAGCTTGCCAAGCTAAAACTTTAGCCTATCCATCTCCTCTACCTGATGAGCATACTTGCTCTTTTGCTCACAAAGCTCACTCATGAGGGACTCATAGGTAGGGCACTCCAAGTCACTAGGCTGGGCTTGCACATTCTTTAGCCTCTCAATTTCAGCCAAAGCATCAGCAAGCTTGGCTTTTTGCTTCTGCAGCTTCTTGGCTATCTTCTCCAACAACTAATCCTAGGCTTTCAACTCACGACTATTCCTCTCCAGCATATCAAGGATCTCAGCTTGCTAGGAGTTACCTCTTCATCGGAGGAGTCATTGTCATTGCCCTTGTTGTCCTTATCCTCAAGTGCCATGGAGCCAAACGATCTCCGGTTCATCTTGTGCTTGCGCTTGGACCTGGTGGAGATGAAGCAGAGGCTAGCTAGACCACCTTGGTCCCTCCTCTTGTCCCGCTTGGTGATGATCTCCTCATTGCTTGAGCTTGACAAAGATGAGGAGGAGGAGGAAGATGATCCACTGCAAAGACCACCAAGCTCGGCGAAGAAGGCCTTCTCCCGCTTCCGGTTGTCCTTCTGGTAGCTCTTGAAAGCCTTCCTGAAGTTCTTGATCTTGCCGGAGTGGTGCTTGGTGTGGTCGCGCTTGCCGTAGTCATGCTTACCGGAGCGGTGCTTGCCGAAGTCATGGGAGTGGTTCTTTCCCTTCTTGTAGTAGTCGTTCTGCTTGTTTGGGCATTCGGCGATGAAGTGGATGACCTCTCCGCACTCAAAGCACTTGGGCTTCTTGCCCCTCTTCTTGCTCATCCAGTTGTCATAGGCACATTGAAAATGACTAGACACCAGGCAAAGCTCATCATCCCTAAGTGACAACAACTGCTCCTTTGACATAGACATCAAAGCAGAGAACGAAAAACCGAGAAGTGGGGGGTTAGTAGCAACTTCCTTGGAGCTGGAATCCAAGGCCAGGATCTTGGAGCCGGTACCAGTGAGCATATCTGTCATCTAGTAATCAACCTCTGTGGCCTTGAGCTTTCTGTAATGCTCCTTAACTCCCAAGGTGCCATACCCTGCCGACTCAAGAATGGAGTTCTTCTTGATCTCCCACACATTCCTGTCCAAGGAATACAGCAGCTTGACAGCCTGCTGATGGTCAGAGTATGGGAGAGGATTGGGAGTGGAGTTGACATGAAGCTTGTTGATGATCGACTGAAAATGACCAAACAAGGCCTCTATAGACTCTCCCGGCTTCTGAACAAAGTTCTCATACTCACGCCGGTAAGTCTCAACAAGCCGACCCTTAACTGTCACCGTCCCCTCATGGTGTGCACTGAGCAGGGACCAGATCTCACAGGTGGTACTAAGGTGGATCACCCTCTCATAGTCTGCCGGACCAAGTCCAGAGAAGAGAAAGTTAACCGCCTTGTAGTTCGCCTCGTGCTGAGCAACGAGTGCCATTGTGGTATGCTCAGCAACAGGGGAGCACCGTGAAAGTTGTACTCTGTGTAGCATTCCATATGTCCTCGCTCTGGCTTAGCAAGAAAGCTTTCATCCAACCCTTCTAGTAGGGATAGCCATCCGAGCCGAGAACCGGAACCTTTCTAGAGTGCGCCATAGTCGCTACTGGTTTCTCACCGGTAAAGGTATGAAGAAACCTATCTGGCTCTGATACCAATTGTAGGACCGAGACGTGCGACTAGAGGGGGGGTGAATACGAGCACTTTAAAACTCAAATTCACAACTCCTGAAACTGGTGCTAAAGAGAAGAACTAGACACCGTTCACTGAACAGATACATGTCTAGCAGCGCAAGGGTGCCATCCACTGAGAGGATACGCACCAATGCGAGAAAAACCGAGATCCGACTCAAAGAGGGCACCGAGGCAATGAACTTTGCAAAATCTGCCACACGACACTCACCACACCAAAGTGCGTCTCACTGACTCACAGCAAGCAAAGAGAATAGTCTGGATGTGGGGAACACAAAAATCTAAAGCAAAAACACAGCAGAAAGAACACAGTAGCAACCCTGCCTAGGCCGGACTGTCCGGTAGTTGGGGCTGGACTATCCGGTGGCACTGGAAAGTCCAGTCTCCTCTGCCAGACTGTCTGGTGAGATAGCCCAGCCAGAGCCCAACACCAGACTGTCCGGTGGGTGCTACCGGAATGTCGGATAGAATCGTAGACACGGGGTTTTCCAACCCAAACCTGACCAAAACTTGTCCAATCTTCACGAAATTTTGCACAGGCTATCTGGATCCTATTCCAAAGCTTTTCCCAAAGATCAATGCAAAGTGACCAAGGGCTCAGTGGGAATTCTAGATCTCGCGAGATGGTAATCTTTGGGCAAGAAAGGGGAAAAATCAAAGGAAGCTTGCTCGTGGCAATCCAGCAGGATTGAGATGAACTAAGTCATAATCTCCACGTCCTAGCAAGTCCAAAAGAGCCAATAGAATAGGATTAACTTGTGCGCAACACAAATCACGAAAAGCCCTTGAGTTCCATCCAAAAACCAACTAGAAAAGGGGGAGAAAGATGGCTGCACACATGAGCATGAAAATAGGACGAATCTTGCCTTGATTAGATGAGGAAATCAGTTCTTACAAGGCTCAACTCAGCCTACCACCCTTCATCCTCCCACTAATGCAAAGTACTAGCCTAGGGGCTCTCAAATCCTAAGTTAAGCACCCGATTTGCTCTCTAAGCACTTGGCTGGTTGGAGACTAAGCCTAGGGTTTTTAGAGGTGGAAGAGTCACCTAAATGAGCAGCCACTTAGGTATTTATAGCCCTAGCCTAATTGACACATTTAACACTAAGACCCCTATATTACAGAAACGCCTGTAGGGGACAAAACGGAAAAGACTCGACTTTCTCGAGGATGGACGACCGCGATGGATTGTTGATCTTCTTCACCTGCAAGCTAACTCCCCAGTTTTTAAGTCAAAAACTGGGAAACTTTAGGGTTTCCTTCCTCAGCCTGGAATGGCCGACTCCACTCTATCTCGGCGAGAACGAGCCCATTCGCCGAGTCTGGTAACATGGTGGTAGGGTGGCGAATTTGAGTGAATCCGCCAACGCCCTCGCCCGTCTTCGCACCATGTACTCAGGCTGGAGCACCGCGGTGGTACCCGGCATCCCAAGTCCATCGGGGTAGCCTCGCAGTCCTTTGGAGGTCTTACTCATTCCATCGTCGTGCCGCTCCTCCATGTATCGAACTCCCATGGCCGACCGATGTCGAGCATGCCTCCAGTCCTCCGGAGGGCTTCCATCTACCTCCAGTCCATCGGAGGGCCTCCTGTCCATCGGAGGTCTTGTGCCTAAGTCCTTCTGGGTCTTTGGCTTCTGTTGACAATCACTCATCACTCCAGAGGCAATGGAGTCGGTCCATTGGCTCTCAATGTGTACCAAGGACTGCTGAAAAAGTAAGAAACACTGTGCACCTGTGAATTGCTCGTATCCACCAACCGACAATCACTTTTATCAGGCACTCCTTTTTCTGCGCCTAGATTATTTACTGGTTCCACCTTTTGCTGCAGTGACCTGTGAACCTTGGGCCTTACTGTGTGCCCATGATCCTAGAAAAATGACCGAGAATTACTGTCATCCTGTGACCATCCGGTGCTCCTCGAGCCTATAAAAGGAAAGGGTCGTGAGATGAAACACAACAACCAACAAATATCTCTTCTTCCACCACTAAAACTTGTAAACAAAATCGAGAAGTCTAATCTCTGCCTAGCCTTTGTTCTTCATTCTTGTTCTTGCCCTAGGATATGAGAATACCTTAAGCTGCCACCGTGTGAAGTCCATGCGTGATGGATGCTAGGATAAGAGAAGACCCTAAGGTCTCATCCTTATCCTGCCGTTTGGAGTAGGACTACTTGCCGTGCTGATGTGATGGGTAGGATCTTCCATGAAGGCTGGAGCCATTTGTGTTTCTAGTGCTGAGGGGAGATCTCAAATTGGCATGCTTCCGTGTCATGCTGCAAGAACCTCCAGATGAGCTGGCCAAAAGGTCCCAATGAGCAGAAAGGTGAAGCTCCCTTTTCGGGTAATGCCTTGCCTACCTCACCCGGAATGGCTATTCCTCTCCTGTGATAATAGCATCTGAGACCCTATTTGTATTGTTTGGCCAACTATGGGTGCCTAGATGCTACCTTTTGAGAAGCCTAGAGGTACATCTGTCGCTGCCCTTCTGCGCCTGATCTGTATCACCTATATTCGGTGAGGGTAGATGGGTGGTTATCTTTTTCTCGTCTTGAGTCGAACATGCTCTTCTTGTAATGTTAGATGCACGCGGCCAAGCTCTTCTTGTAATGTCAGATGTGAGTCCTTTGTAATGTGGACTTGCGAATGAAGAATGAAAAGATCTCATCTGAGTTCCCTGTTAACAAGTCAGCATGAGCATGTAACACCGGTTATAGTCTAGCAGACGACTTAAATCGATTGCCCTATTGTGTGGATTTTGAGTTTATCTGGTTACTGACTGAACCGAAGCATGTGATACTGCCAATGAATCAGACGACCGATTAAATCAATTACCGTGCGAGAGAGGGTTAGAAGTCACCCTTTTGAGATTAAGCGAGAGCATGTAACAAGGGGTTTAAGCCAGATTACGACCTAAACCGATTGCCCCGTGAAGAGGGTTTAGAGGTTACCCTTTGAGATTAAGCAAGAGCATGTAACACCAGCGATAGGTTGGATTACGACCTAGGCTGATTGCCCCGTGAAGGAGGGTTTAGAGGTTACCCTTTATGATTAAGCGAGAGCATGTAACACTAGCGATAGGTCAAATTACGACCTAGGCTAATTGCCCTGTGAAGGAGGCTTTAGTGGTTACCCTTTCTGATTAGGCGAGAGTATGTAACACTAGCTATAGGTCGCATTACGACCTAGGCCAATTGCCCCATGAAGGATACTGAGTACAAGAGAATCTGTGCGAGATGCAATGCAAAAGTGTGACTACGAAGTTATTGCACAGAGGTCATGCATTCTTTATTCATTGAGTACCACTAGCAAGAGTACAATTTGAGGATAGGTCGCGACAGTTGTTACATCAACCATGAGTATGAACCGAGGTACATTGCTTTGACGACACAATGATTTGTGCATAATATTTGCAAAGGTGGTCAATGTTCCATGAATTCCCGACTGGAGTCCCATCCATTTGCGACAACTGCGACAACCGATATGATCCTGAGGGAGTGACTTCTGTGATAATATATGGGCCTTCCCATGGGGGGACAGCTTATGACACCCTTCCCCTTTGAGGACTCGTCACAAGACCGGTTCACCGACGGAAAACGCCCTTGGGTGCATGTTGCATTTGTGATAACAATGCAGGGTTTGTGGATACCGAGCCGACTGAATCATTGTGTTGAGGTGTTCCTCCTCCAGCACATCAACTTCTTCAAGTCGAGTTGCTTTTGCCTCATCTATATCGTTGAACACGAGTCGAGGTGCTCCAAATGTGAGATCAGCAGGAAGCATTACTTCTGATCCATAAACCATAAAGAATGGTGTGTTGCCATTAAGAGCCCTGACTAAGTTAAGTTCTGAGGCTCCATACGATGTATGGCAGTTCTATGATCCATTTGCCAGCAAACTTTTCATTCTGGTCAAAAATCTTCTTCTTTAATGCATCGAGGATCATGCCGTTAGCCCGCTCAACCTGACCGTTAGCTCTTCGGTGTGCTACTGAGACATACTTGACTAGGATAGACTTGTCTTGGCAGAAGTCAAAGAAATCCGTGCATGTAAAGTTGGAGGCCAGATCGGTGATGATGATGTTAGGGATCCTGAATTGAAATATGATCTCCTAAATGAATTCAGCTGCCTTGGTAGCTGTCAATGAAGTGATTGGCTTGTACTCAATCCACTTTGTGAACTTGCCGATGACCACCAAGACATGGTGTATCCTCCTTGGGCTTTCTTGAATGGCCCAATCATATCCAGCCCCCAGCATGCAAAAGGCTAGGAAACAGGGATATTCTGCAATTGTTGAGCCAGGAGATGATGCTGCTTAGCAAGGAACTGACACGCTTCACAACACCTGACCGGTCCACTGCATCTTGCTTTGCTTTTGGCCAATACAATCCGGCTCTGACAGCCTTTCTGACCAATGTTCTTGACACGGTGTGATTGCCGCATTGCCCAGCATGGATTTCCAGCAGCAGAGTTTTGCCACGGGATGTATCGATGTACTTCAGAAGAACACTGGCCGTGCTGCACTTATACAGATCGTCACCGATCAAGGTATAGCTGGCTGTACACCAGACTAGTTGTTTAGCAGCCGCGTTGTCCTTTGGCTCATCTCCATCTTTGATATATTTGATTATTGAGGCCCTCTAGTCAGTCGCAGCCTCTTCAAGGCTTAGGACGCACTACTCTAGGGATACATCTTCCTTATCTTGAGGAATAGATGGGCAAGACAGCTCCTGAACAAAGATGCCCAGGGGTATTTTGGCTCAGGATGAACCAAGCTTTGACAAGAGATCAGCATCTCAGTTGCGATCGCGATCCACATGGTGAAATTCGATCCCCTAAAATTTGTCTTCTAGCTTATGAACCTCTGCACAATACTTGTCCATTGCTTCTGTGGAACAATCTCAGTCTTTGTTGACCTAACTGACTATGACTAAAGAATCCCCATAGGCCATTAGGCGCTTGATTCCGAGTGAAATAGCTATCCGCAACCCGTGCAGTAGAGCTTCATATTCAGCCGCGTTGTTGGATACTGGGAAAAGAATCTACAGCACGTACTTGAGCTTTTCGCCTTTGTGTGAGGTGAGAACAACTCCTGCTCCTACTCCTTCAAGCATCAGAGATCCATCAAAGTACATCTTCTACATTTCCATAGGCTCTAGATTTTTTAGAACTTGATTTTCAGTCCACTCTGAAATGAAATCTACCAAAGCTTGTGTCTTGATTGCTATATGTGGGCAGAAATCTATATCATGCACCCTCAACTCGCATTCCCACCAGGCTATCCTCCTTGTAGCTTCTCTGTTACCGAGTATATCACTGATTGGAAACCCAGTGACCACCACAACTTTATGCTCCTCGAAGTAGTGACGCAGCTTGCGAGCAGTTATAAGGACCGTGTAAAGTAATTTCTGAACTTGCGGGTACCTTATTTTTTATGGACTGAGAACCTCGCTGATGAAATAGATAGGGTGTTGAGTCGGCTACGTGTGCCCCTTCTCTAGCCTCTCGACTACTAACGCGATGCTAACCACGTGAGTTGTGTAGGAGAGATAAAGAAGCAAGTCTTCAAGAGGATGGTCCGCAGTGGCTCGGTCTGGAGATTTGAGTACCGGTGGTGTCATCAGAAACTTCTTGAGAGCGTCGAAAGCTTCCTGTGCCTCTGGTGTCCATTGAAATCTATCCACCTTCTTGAGCAACTTGAAAAATGGCATGCCTCTTTCACCCAGTAGCGAGATGAATCAGCTTAGGGTTGCCATGCATCCCATCAGCTTGTGAACCTTCTTCTGCAATTTGGGAGGCTCCATCCTATGGATAGCATCGATCTTCTCTAGATTAGCCTCGATGCCATTTTTGCTGACCACAAAGCCGAGTAATTGCCCAGCTGGAACCCTGAATACACATTTGTCAGGGTTAAGCTTCTAGCGGAACCTTCTGAGGCAGTTGAAGACTTGTTGTATGTCATTGCGAAAGTCATCTAGTTCCTTTGTCTTGATTACGACATCGTTGATGTAAGCTTCCACGCGCTTGCCCCAATGCTCAGCTAAGCATGTCTGGATGGCACGCTGATATGTTGCTCCAGTGTTATTCAGCCCAAAGGGCATAGAGGTGTAGCAAAATGCCTCAAAGGGCGTGATGAATGCCGTCTTCTCTTGATCTTCCTCCACCAAACTGATTTGATGATACCCCGAGTAGTGTGACACCCTAATTTTAATTTCTGCATTTCATAATAAATTTAATATGCTTTATTTAATTTTCTAAGGTTTTATATGCTTAGCCTTGCATTTAATGATTTATTTTAGTAAATAAGAAATTAAGTTCATCATAAGACCACCATGTTGTTGCATTCATGCTGGTGCATATTTTATTGCTTATGTGAGCTAAGGACTAGAATTCAAATTTATTTGAATTTTAGATTTGCTTTTGGCCCTCTGTTCAAAAAAAAGGAAAAGAAAGAGAAACACACAAGAAAAAGGGAAACTGACCCACCTTAACCCCTTGGCCCATCCTGCTCTCCCTTCTCCCTGGCCCAGCTCACGCCCCCTCGGCCCAGGCTGAGCCGGCCCAGCCAGCTCCACGCCCCTGCTCCCTCTCTTTGCACGTGGGACCGTGCCCTCTGTGCCGCTGCCAAGCGGGCCCACCCCGTTAGGTCCCTCTCCTACCTCCAGCTGTTGCGGGTGGACTGCCATCCTTGTGCACTGAGCTCTGCCACTGCTCGTGGCCCCACTCTTGCTCAGCCAGGCCTGCTCGCCAGCCCCCGCTCCTCTTCTACGCGGACTCTACGCGGAGTCTGAGCCGGATAAACCCCGACACCGGATATACTCGCGCCGCCGCCCCCTTCTACAAGAAGCAGAGTCTATTTTGCTGCCGTCGCCCTAGCTGGTGCCCTATAAAAGCCTCCTCAGCCTTCGCCGTCACCACCCCAACGCCTCGAAGCCGTAGCCCAAGCTCTAGCGCGCCGTGCCGCCATCAATTTGAAGCCGGAGCTTTGCCTCGGTGAGCTCCCTCTCACTAAAATTGGTCGCTGTCAGTGGTCTTATGGCCCTTTTGACTCCCTCTCCACTTTCCCAGGTATTTCTTGACGCTGTCCATCGATCCTTGGATGCTCGGAGCCTCTCCATCCCATAGTCCCATGAGCTGTTACCCCGCCTCCGCTCCTGCCATCGGCGACCCTCCACCAACCCTCTCCGGCCGACGCCGACCCCATAGTGAGGTTTGCCCTGCTCTGCCCTTCCACCCTGGCCCCTTTCCCATCCCGAATCGCGCTCCGTTCGCGGAGTCCTGCACGCACCAGCGAAGCACCGTCACGGGTAATGGTCGCCAGATTCAATCTGGACGGTCCAAATCTGATCTTGAGATGATCTAATCTGAGCCGCCAGATCTAGATCCGATGGCCCTAGCGCGCTGGCGGCCGGTCAATACCAGTCAGCGCCGGTCAGCACTGGCTGTTTGGCATAAAAGCCCCTGCCTTTTGCAGTCCATCGTAGATCAAAAGTAATTAGATATAGGTCCTGTTAGTTATGTTTTAGCCCATATTCTTTTGACTAATAGAACCCGCTATCCTAGGGCTGCTGCTTTTGCCTGTAAGCCCTTAGGAGGTTTGTTTAATAGCTTATAGGTCCTCGATTTTGCAATGTGAACCTCAGATCTAAGTTTTTATTTATAGTTATGCCCCAGCAACATTGTTTCACTGCATAACTTTTACGTTTTAGATCCGATTAGAGTGATTCTTGCGGTCCTGTGATCGTAGCAATACGTAAATTAGTTGTATACCAGTTCTAGGTTCTGTTTTTATGTAATGATGTACTTTTTCTTACCGTTTTTCCTTTGCTTGCTTGCATGCATGTACATAAATGCTTGTATGGTGTTATGATCTTGAGTAGACGTCGAGCAGTCTGAGGAGTTCAAAGAGCCACCTCCTGAATCTTCTGAGCAGCAGCCCCAAGGGACCTTTGAGGAAGGAAAGTATAACATGAACAACCCCCAATAACTTTTAATTGTTGGATGTGCATTTAATTTGATGTACCTATAAAGTTTTACCTAGCCACCATCTCCGGATATTCACCTTTTGGGCTGCATTGGGTTAAGTTGTGCTAGGTACAGCGCTAATTTCATATACCTTTGATAATTAATTCTGATTAATGGTTCTATGAAATTTATCTCCTTTAAAACTTGTTTTTTAGCAACATGGCTTAGGGAACCTGAGCAATGTGCTCATGAGCTTTTGCGGTTGTCTCCGTATGGACCTATTCATAGAGTGACAACCTGGGTCAACCATGCTTCTTCAAGACTGGGATGGGGCGATCTTAGCTCAGTAAATAGGTTGTTTTGGTCTGGGGTAACTTACAAGTGGGGCAAGAGGGAGACTAAGCTTCTGTGGACCTCGCGCTACTTGGGTTGTGTGTACTTTACGTGATGTATGTGCTTCTCCCCTTGAGGCTTGCCCCACTGTTGCGGCGCTTGATTCCTTGCGGTTACTTCTTACCAACATGATCTTTGGAAAAGCTTCGCAGTGTGCTTGCTAGTCATCTCACCTAAGGTGTGTGATGAACCCCTAGCATAGCTCACGACTTGTGGGTAAAGATGTGCAACCTCTCGAGAGTGTAAAACTGACATGTCAGCCGTGCTCATGGTTATGAGCAGCCCGGATCCTCCTTTTGATTAGTGGTTACCTTGGTTTTGGTTATGATAATGGTTATATCAGTTTAATGATGATTAATTACCTATGCTTTATCTTTGGGTTAATAGTTCCTTTAATTAATATTAGTAATCAGGTTTTAATAAAAAATGTTCCAATCAAAAGCACATGGAGTCGTGTCAGCTAAACTTAGAGCCTCATAGTTTGTGTTATGCTTGTTCAGAATGAGTTGCTATACTCACGCTTGTTCCTTTACTTTTATCATTGTTGGGGGGGGGAATTCCAACCACTGCTCAGTTGATGGAGGTGTTGAAGACTATGTGCAAGACTACGATGAGTACTAGGAGTTTCGTTCACAGCCGATGTCCCTGTGGTGGCTCTAGTTATCTTTTTTATGCATCCGCTATGTTATGACTCTGAGTTTAAGACTTTTGTCTCGATGTAATAATGATGTGAACGTTATGTAACGATTTTATCTTTGGCATGTGCCTGTGATACCCTTTTGTAATTTGTCATATATATGCTAGACTAGATCCTGGCACATATGTACTTTGCACAGTTTTGTTCATTGGAAACCGGGTGTGACAAATTGGTATCAAAGCCGTGTCGACTGTAGGAAGAAAAGCCTACTTAGCACTGGTCAGATTTAAGGATTTCACTTCTCTTTGCCCTAATTGCTATTTTTCTAAACTCTTGTTCTTACTTATGCTCTCATTATGTTAAAATTTTCACATTTATTCCTTATGTCATAATAGAACTAATCTTAAACCCTTTCTGTCGTTCTGTAGACGATGGCCCGCACTAGGAGGACTACCCGAAAGAGTACTGGTGGCCGCATTGGTTGTGAAGCACCGCCTCGATATGCACCCCAGGAGCCCAAAGATGTGGAGTTGGTGTTGGATAACTTTGAGGAGAAGGAGTTTTACGACACCGACTATGAGTCCGAGGGAGATGATACTCCACCAGCACCAGACACTCCGGCTCCAACTGTCCTAGAGAAGGAGGTACCACCTGTGTCGCAGCAGGAGGAGGAGGTGCCACTCGCGCCCCAGCCGAAGGAAGAAGTGCCTCCCGCGCCGCAGGTGGTGGCGCCTGAGTGGCCATACCACGTAGCCCTCTCCGTAGATGAAGTTCTTCTACACGATGCCGACACAGTTAGCGGAGAGAAGAGGATCCTCATTTGGTTGGACACAGACCACCCTCACTCTGGTCACGGCTTCCTCTTCGCCGACTTACTGCGTGACTTCCTCTATGACATCGGCCTCACCACTCACGATACCTACTACGAGGTGACTCAGAGCTATCATTTGCTATATGACGATAAGCGGGTGGCCTCAGTACACATCCGATGCCCCAACCCCAACCACGGCGGCTGGATCGTGGAGAATTGGCACTTTTCGGTGACACCCCATGAGACCATGGGAGCTGCCATTGACGACACAGCACAGGAGGCATTTGGAGCTATCTGCCATGACTACCACGCAGCTGTTGTCTAGTCAGACTATCGCTACCTTCCCCGGCGACAACATGAAGAGGCTGGATAAGAAGAAGCTGTTGTCAGAGAAGATGGCGACCGTCAGCTACAGAAGACGGTCCAATACATGATGGCCCTTAACTCTCTTTACATGGTGTTGATGTCTCTTAGCGTAACAGATTTTACTCCGCAAGCGCATGGAGATTCACTGTATCTTTTCACTTAGAGTATTCCGAGTATCGTAAAAATCCACAAGGAAGCAAGGGCTAATAGGTGGAATGATACGTTCGAACTTCAAATAGTACTATAACTTAGATAAACACTAGCAATTCTTACAACAGAGGTAAGATATGACATGATAGTGTATGGTGGGAAGAATAAACAGGGGCCAAAGCTATAAACAACTAGGTAGTTGCCTGGGAGTACAACGAGTGAGATTAAGATATCCAAACTCTATTCCTTAACTTCTGCATAGGAGTATTCGCGGTTGAACTAAGTAAAACGAACACGAACTAGGGTCTTGCAGTCGAGCGAAATTCCAGATTACACCGAGGAGGCACGGGGGTAGATAGTTGGCCAACCGAACGACAACTGGCTAACGCCTACAGGCTTACCGAACGACGGGGTAGGATTACAAAGGCTCCCTAATGCTATCACCAAGAGGGGCTACCAACCAGATTTGTGTGGGTAAGATGGCATACCAAACTAGTGATCAAGTGAGAACTTGACCACAAAAGTCCGTCCATGATCAGACGGTGAGGACTGACTTAGCCTTAGATTAGAGCCTAAGGAAAGCCTATAGCAGCGGCAAGTCTAGCAAGATTCAGATAACTCAAGAACAACACAAACCTAAGCCTTGGTCTAGTATGCAATAAGGTACACCACACTAGGCAAGTGTAAGAAATAAAGTAAAGTATAGCTGAAAGATAGATCAATAAAGTATATTATACTGAAGTAGCAAGAGTACAAAGATAGACAGATACAAGAGCTTTACCGGACTCAAAGCTAACTCCGGAATCCCTGAGGCAAGGACTCAGACTCAACTCTTACTCCCAATACTATTCTAGTGCTACTAACAAGACAATGGTGTGTTCTACTCAACTTCCACACTCTACAAATGAGTTACTAGGGGTATTTATAGTCACCAAGTGAGAAGGGGTATTTTTATTGTCGGTAAGGTGGTTAAGGGGGCAAGTTGCAGGCCGGGCGGCTAGGTAGGAGGCTAGGCGGCTCCACGTAAGGCCAGACGGCCTAGCCTATCCTTGGATCCACCGCCTTACTCCATCTTGCGGTTCATCTTCACTCCCCAAGTCGGTTGCATGGTGGTTGGCGGTTCAAATGTGTGCTTTTACCTTGATGGTTGGATCTCACTTGTGCTTCTTCCTTAGCCATAGGATTGAAGTCCCACGGATTGCTCACTTCAGCAATCCAAGTGCTAGATCGATGAGGTGGCAAGCCTTCCAGTACTTAGCATGTTGGGTTCTCGGCTTAGGCCTTGGAATTGTGTTGACACGTCTTTAGTGTGCATGCAGGTTGAAGATAGGCTCACTTGGGCACATTCACAGGCCAAGCGCCCTAGGGGGAGGCCAAGCGGCCTGGCCCCTTGGTTAGTGACCTTCCTGACTTAGCCATATTTGACATGTTTTCGGCTCATCTTGCACCTGCAATCAAATATTCAACACAACTCGTGGAACTATGTTAGTAGCAAGGGTTAATCTACACTTTGATGTATTTTCCTTCATGTTCATGGATAGTTGATGGTCGTAGGTAGTGCAATAATGACCGTCAACACCCGGTTGTATCAGGATGAGCTGTACCACAAGAACAAGGAGCTCACCGAGCTTAGGGCTCAAGAGGTAGGGATAGCAGGACCAAACCCCAGAGAGCCATACGCGGAGCCAGCTCAGTCGCCGGCCCACAAGAGAACCCACTACGGCGAGCCAGATAGCGTTACTAGGATCCTTCCCCAAGAGGATTAGGCTTTCCTTTATGATACTTCGTTAGTATGTTTTTATCGAGCCTGCCGTGTCGAGTCTTGGTGTGATAAATTCTGAGTTAATGTTTGGTGCATGGATGGTTGTTATTATGATTTATGTTTGAGTTGGTTCTTTGTTTGAGTGGTAGTCTACCTGTGGGGATTGTCCATAGTAAACAACTATGGAGATTACATTAAGTAATAAAGGTAGATCATTGGGTTATAAATAGCCATCCACTCTATTGCTCTCTCTACTTTATTTGTCAGGTATGCTTATCATCATGCATATGTGCAACAACTGTTTACTTATGATGTTTCAAATACTGCAACCAGATGGTGAGTACAAGGAACAGGGGTGGCAACCAAGAGGACCAACATGGGAATGAGCAACCATTGCCTCATCCACAGCAGCTGACTCCAGACCAATTTTACCGACTCTAGATGCAGTTGATGGCAACAGTCAACAACACTGTCCAGGCATTGTAGCACGCCCACGCTAACCCACCACAGTAGCAGAGGGATAGAAGTGGGGACTTTATGAAGGGGCACCCGCCTACTTTATCTCATTCTTCTGATGCCACTTCAAGCTGATGATTGGCACTGAGCAGTGGAGCGCCAACTGGACATTGCCCAATGCAATGATTAGGAAAGGGTCCTGTATGCAGCAGGACAGCTTTGAGGTGCTGCTTTAGACTAGCGGGAGTCTTACAGGCAGCAAGACAGGGAATGTCTTACTTGGACTTAGTTCCAGGAGAGATTACGGAGTCACCATGTGCTAGCAGGCATAATGAAAATGAAGAAGGACTTCCTCTCTTTAAAACAGGGGAACATGTCTATAACTAAGTACCGTGACAAATTTCTCTAGTTGTCACGCTATGCCCCCAATGAAGTCGCAGAGGATGGGGACAAGCAGGAGCATTTCATGGTGGGACTTAGGGACACTCTCCAAGTATAGCTAATGAACAACACTTTCATAGACTTTAACCACCTAGTGGATCGTGCTCTACTCGCTGAACAGAAGAACCGGGAGATAGAATATAGGAAGAGGAAGTTTGCTTCTACTCCTACAACCAGCAACACCCATCCCTATTAGCTACAATAGCAGTACTCCCAGCAATAGGGTTACCAGCTGCGTCAGCAGCAGCAGACAGTTCAGGGTGCAACGCTACCAAAACTAGAACCAATAGCCCTGCTCTTCCTACCCAGCCCAGCGTATGGGGCCAACCAATACCCCTGCACCCAATTAGGCAATAGTTCCAGTGGTCCGTAATTGTTTCAAATGTGGTGAGAATGGGCACTACGCCAATAATTGCCCCCAGAAGGTGCGGCCGAACTAGCAAGGCGCTAAGTAGAATGCTCCCCAACAACAGCAGCAACAGGGGCGCCCCAATGGAAACTAGCAGACCAAGGCGCCGTGGCCAGGCAAGGTGAATCATGTGGTGGCCGAAACTACAGCAGAAGCTCCCAATGTTGTCCTTGGTATGTTCACAGTCAAATCTCATCCTGCTACCAGACTTTTTGAATACTGGTGCGACACAATCTTTCATTTTAAGGGAATATGCTGAACAACACAACCTACCCTTAGGCTGCAAGAAAAGACCAATGGTAGTGTCTGTTGACGTCTCCTAGCGTAACAGATTTTACTCCGCAAGCGCACGGAGATTCGCTGTAGCTTTTTCGCCCAGAGTATTCCAGGTATCGTAAAAATCCACAGGGAAGCAAGGGCTAAAAGGTGGAATGATATGTTCGAACTTCAAACAGTACTATAACTTAGATAACCACCGGCTATTCTTACAACGGGGGTAATATAAACAAGATAGTGTATGGTGGGAAGAGTAAACAGTGACCAAAGCAGTAAACAACTATGTAGTTGCCTGGGACGAACACGAGTGAGATTAAGATATCCAAACTATATTCCTTAACTGCTGCGTAGGAGTATTCACGGTTGAACTGAGTTAAACAAACACAAACTAGGATCTTGCGTCGAGCAAAATTCTAGACTACACCGAGGAGGCGCGGGGGTAGATAGTTGGCCAACCGAACGACAATTGGCTAACGCCTACGGGCTTACCGAATGACATGGGTCGGATTACAAAGGCTCTATAATGCTGTCACCAAGAGGGGCTACCAACCAGATCTGCGTGGGTAAGATGGCATGCTAAACTAGTGATCAAGTGATAACTTGATCACTAAAGTCCATCCTTGATCTGAGGGTTAGGACTGACTTAGCCTTAGATAAGAGCCTAAGGAAAGCCTATAGCACCGGCATGTCTAGCAAGATTTAGATATCTCAAGAACAACACAAACCTAAGCCTTGGTCTAGTATGCAATAAGGTACACCACACTAGGCAAGTGTAAGAAATAAAGTAAAGTATAATTCAGAGGATAGAGCAACAAAGTATATTATACTGAAGTAGCAAGAGTACAAAGATAGAAAGATACAAGACCTTTACCAGAATCGAAGCTAAGTTCAGAATCCCTGAGGCAGAGACTCAGACTCAACTCTAACTCCCAAGACTATCCTAGTGCTACTAAACTAGACAATGGTGTGTTTCACTCAACTTCCACACTTTACAAATGGGAGCTCGGGGGTATTTATAGTCACCAAGTGAGTGGGGGTACTTATAGGGTTGGCATGGCGGTTAAGGGGTGAGGTGGTAGGCCGGGCGCTGTGGTAGGGAGGCCGAGCGGCCCCAACTTAGGCCGGGCGGCTTGGCCATCCATCAAATCCACCGCCATACTGCATCTCGTGGTCCATCTTTACTCCCCAAGTTGGTTGCATGGTGGTTAAGGCGGTTATCTTTATGTTTTCTCCCGAACCATTGGATCTCACTTGTGTTTCTTCCTTAGCCACAGGATTGAAGTGTTGAGGATTACTGACTTCACCAATCCAAGTGATGGATCGATGATGTGGTAAGTTCTTCCGGTTGATTGGATGCGACTTTCGTGGATTCCACCTTGGAGATGTGTTGACATGGCATGTAAGTGCATGCAGGTCGAAGTTGGTGCCAATTGGGCCCTTTATCAGGCCAGGCGGCCTGGAGGTGGGGCCGGGTAGCCAGGGGACTTAGACATGTAGCCAGTCAGCTCCTGGTTTGGCTCCATTTTACCATGTTTTAGTATGTCTTGTCACCTGCATTCAAATATTTCAACACAACTCATGGAGATATGTTAGTAGCAAAGGTTCGTCCATACTTTGATGCATTTCCCTTCATATTCATGGATAGTTGATGGTCATAGATAGTGCAATAACGATCTTCCACACCCTCCAAGCTTAGACCTTTGCTTGTCCTTGAGTAAAGCCAAGATGGGTTATGGATCATGAGTTGCTGCAAATATCAGTGTTCAAGAATAGAAACTATGCACAACTGACACTCATGCTCTGATTTCAAACCTTAGTGTATGCAATGATTACCTTTTCCATACCTGCGGTGCATCTTTTGACTCACCATGTCTTGGGTGGTTGAGAGAAGGAATGACTCAGTTGCAGGCTCAGCTCAAAACACTTCTTTTGGGACTCCCATCTCAGGTATTTTTGCAGATTTTCAAAATAAAACAAGTTTCCCCAGAGGTACTCTTGATAGCTCATAAGTGTATCCTCACCTTTTAAGGCCAAGAGCACATCCAAGAACTTCCTATACTCAAGCTTATGTGGAGCTCAGGGTGTGGAAGAACTTAGCTTACCTAGGTTCTTTATTTTGCAAAGCCAAAGATTGGACCAAAGAAATGTACTACATCAGCTAATCATGTTCATCATTGGAGCTTATTTGGTGGTTGTGAATGGATGGATCTCCTTGTTTCCTTTGCTTCTCCTTCTTTTGTATGCTAGGTATGAATGTGGAGCCTTTTTGTATTTTTCTCTCTTTTTGCCATGCTTGACTAGCATGCTTTTCTTTTTCATATTTTTGCCATGCTTGACTAGCATCCTTTATTTTTTTTCTTTTTGATGGCACCACATCCTACCTCATTTTTCTTTGGAAGGAGTAAGGTCAAAGGTATTGATTTGGAGATATATGGATGCATACCCAGGGTAGGTGAATGCATATGTGGTGGTGGTATTTTGCTCCAACAATTCACAAGATAGTGATGATTCCATTCAATGAGACTCAAAATTTGACAAAGCTCAAAACAACACTAAGTAGCTTTAAACTAGCTAGGCTCAGATATTTCAGTGTATTTGGCTCTGGTAGGTGTTTCAAAACCAACGGGGGAACTTTATTTTCATTTTTCAAGAAAATAACCTCAGATGTTCATCTTACTAAGAAAATGTAGAGCTGGCCTAGTACTTAGTCATATCTTTTCTCACAACAACTTAGACAAGGTTTATGCAAATAGCATCCACAAAGTAATAGGTCAGGCTTTCACTTTATACACACAAGCTCGAAATTAAGCTGAGCATGGTTTGTGCATAGATAACTAAACAAGAACATGATAGAGCAACTATTCATCATTTCCATATATAAAGGTAATATATCAAAGTTGGGAGTTTATTTTATTTGACAATCTCTCTTTATTTTAGATAGATCGGAAACAAAAATAAAGTAAACATTATTGTGACTACTTACCTTGCTGCTGGACCGGTGTTGCTGGTAGGATTGCTGCTGTTGCTAGGACTGCTGGTTCTGCTGGACGGGTACTGCTGGTTCTGCTAGATGGGTACTGCTGCTGCACATGAGAAGATGAGGACGAGAAATGGGGGCCTTACTCTGAGGTTCAGGCATGAAGAAGCATGCTCATGTTGTACTACCACCTCCCCCAAGCTTCAATGAAGCTAGGAGTTTTGGTAGTAATAGCTGTGGAAGTCCTGGGCATTGATGAAGCCAGCTTCCACCATTTCGTTCAGGTTCTGAAGCATGGTGTTGTTCTCCTAGAGCTATTGGCCCATAGCCCTGGTACGTCGGTGGATGTCGTCCACCTGCTGGTATAGCCTCTGGTCGTACCGGCCTATGTTCATACCCTCCATGGCGGCGTTGAGGCCTGGCCATGTTGTCAGTGTTGAACCGGGCTGATGCAGAGGGACCTGCGTTCCTATCAAGGCCATGTGACGTATCTGCCCCATAGTACTCAAGAGCATATGGCGGTTGGTGGTATGAACCACCTCCTACCCATGCTGCTACTGTACTATGGCTCTGGTTGGGCATAGCGTTGGAGTCATGATAACTTCGAGTCTGTGCCCGATAGGGTTGCCGTATGGGGTGCCCACGAGTGGTCTGCTTCTCCTTCTTCTACTTCTGCTTCCTGTTGTGCCCTTCAGTGCTATTCTACTTGTCGTCGCTGGGCCCTAGTCATGACGCCGCTGATGCTTTGGCGTGGTGCCTCCACGTCGAGCTGCATGGTTAGTTTTCTAACTCTGTACATATCGAATTGCGGCGCAGGAAGCGGCAGCTCAAGATTATGCCCAAACCATGTCATGACTAAGTTCTGGCCATCCCTCTTCATAAAATGTACCTGGATAAAGTGCTGCTCTCTAATAATGTGTGATGAGTCACTCGGAATGTATTCAATCTGGGCGTTCTCTAGGAGGCCCACGTTGGATGCAATCCTCGTGACAAAAGAGGTGATGTTTATGGGGGTATTGGTCCTCGGCATATCTGCCCAATGATGGACTATGTCTAGGACCGCTGCATAGGGTTTCTTCTTGCACATAGCGTACAGGCACTTAAGGTCTTCGTTGGGTGCACAACGAACTTCACTACGTGGGAAGAGTAGGGTTGTGGAGTTTGGTAGTGCTATGCTTCCCCTTAACATATTCTCTGCAAATTTTTGTCCAAAAAGTTTTCATACTGTAGCTCGTGGGCTCGTCTCCTACTGAACGGTTGGAGGCAAAACCTAGGAGGTTGGCGAACCTCCTTGGACAAACAGCGAACTCAGTATTGAACAGACGGAACGAAATGGTTGTACCTGTTGAGCGTCTATCCAAGCGGAGGGTCATCAGGAATTCTTGTGTGAGAAGGACGGATCCTTCCTCCGTGGTGTTCGAGAACTCTAGCCATCCCATGTTGTCAAATGCCTGAGTGAATGAATCCAACATACCTATAGTGATGAGGAAGAAGGCGTTGAAGTACCTCGTCCGTCCAAAAGTCTTGGTGGTGAGGACCTGCAACTTCTGTCCTTCCTCGTCGCTTTGGATGTTAATGTCCTGCAAAGTTAGAAGACGGCGCGGTGGCTACGATGATGTTCCTTCATCTTGTTGTTGCTCCTGGTGGCTTCTGGCACCACTGATCGACATCCTGTCGAACGGCGCTGGAGTCCTAGAACTCCCGCTTTGTGAGTGAGAGCACCATCCTGACGAGGATGGGATCTTGAGGTGCAGTCCCTTCCCTGTGTTGCTCAGTGCTCTCTTGGCTTTCTTGAAAAATGAAGACATCCTGCAAAAAATACTAAGAGACAAGAGAACACACAAAGGACAGCAATTACAAATAATAGCGTTAGCGGTTAGTCATCCAGAAGTCAGTCATCCAGAAAAGTTGTCGTCCTTGCGGGGCAGAGCCTGCACAAACCGTTCAAAAAGCGAGGGTGTAGCGCTTATTTTATTGGGCAGAATTTTGACTAAGGGCTGGAATTTAGACTAAGTGCTTAACTAGTGCTAAGAGAGTGTTTAGAGGGAGAGAAAGAGAGTGATCGCGTTGCCGATCTGTGCAGGGAGCAAGTGCATGCATGCACTGGTATTTATAGGCGCGAGAGAGAGCAAGGGAGTAGGAGAGGCAGGCTGGGCGGCTCAGGGAGGGGCCGAGCAGCCTGGCTGGAGCCGAGCGGCCAGCAAGGGTAGGCCGAGCGGCCTAAGCCCTATGGCCCTTAGGCTAGTTGGTGTCGTGCGCAGGTGAAGGGACAGCAGCGGTGCGAGAGCGAGGCCGGACGGCTTGGGCGAGTGGCCGGTTGGCCTCTAGTGCTTAGTACACCTTGGTGTTTAGTGATTAGGAGAGCCACGAGATGCATGAGAGAACAGAAGGGGGGCCGGGCGGCCTGGGCTGGCATGCAGAAGGGGATCGGCCAGCCCAGGTGGGGCCGGGCGGCCTCAAAATTGTTTTTGAGATATAAGAGATGAAAATAACTTATGCATCAGAAAGATTTAACTAATGCAAAACTTTTAGATTTAAACATGCAGTGGTATAACGAAAAATACTTGCGCAGGAATTAAATATGCAGCGAAGGATAATGCCAGTTTACCTCCTGGCAAGGGCAAGTCATACCTTTTGCTCAGAGTCAGCACTTGACGGAGACTTAGCGGTCCTCTGTGCTGCAACTTTTGCTCGCCATACCTTCTTGGTTGCCACAGCCTTTTGTTTCTCAGTTTTATTCTGGGTGTTTTCTGGCTTGGCTTTTGGCGATTCATCTTCTTTCTTCCACCACTCTTTGGGTGTGTTCATTGTTGTGGCGGCAACCCTCGTGACAGGAGTCTTGCCTCCTGCTTCCTTTGTCGACGGCTTGGCCATTGAGGCACGTCTTTGTGACTCGGCTCTGTGATCAGCTTTGAGCTTTTGGGCTTCTCCATCCAATAGGATCTTTTCCATTATTAGGATGAGAGAGTCCACTTTTGACTGACTTGGCGAAAGCTCGATCTTCTCTCTAGGTGTCTCTCGGGGTGCCTGACACTTAAGTTTGAATGTTTTTACCTGTCGGCACTGTTCTACCTTCGGCTTGAAGGCGAACATCTCCCGTCTGCCATTGATGTTGAGGTGGACTTGTCCAGCTCCAACATCAATAGTGGCCTCAGCGGTGCTTAAGAACGGTCGGCCAAGGATGAGCGGCGTTTTGCTATCAATCTCCAAGTCGAGCACCACGAAATCCACCGGGACAATGAAGTTCCGGATTTTGACTGGAATGTCTTCAGTGATTCCGTCGGGGTAGCAAATCGATTGAACCCCTAGCTGCAGGCACATAGTAGTAGGGACGAGTGTAGCATGCGTGAGTTTATCAAAGACTACCTTTGGCATGACGCTCACACTTGCTCCCATATCGCAGAGAGCTTGATCAATGCTGGGTCCCGATAGAGCATGAGATAGTTGGATTCCCTAGATCCTTCTTCTTTTTGGGGCGGCTGGTTGAGTATAGCAGCGCTACACTCTTCTGTGAGGTGCACGACTTCTGTGGACGGCAGTGGCTTTTTGTTGTTGAGGATGTCCTTTAGGTACTTAGCGTACGTGGGTACCTGCATCGCATCTAGCAATGGGATATTGATATATAATTTCTTAATTACCTCCACAAACTTGCCGAACTGGTCATCGACAGTGGTCTTTTTCTGCCTTTGAGGAAAAGGGAGCACGGTTGTGTCGTAGAACTCGTGCAGAGCCGACTTTGGTGCTTCCTTAACCGGTTGTGGTTCGGCCGCTTTATCTTCCTTTTTTGGTTCGGGTGGCTTCTCTTTTTCCTTCCCTGCATTCCTAGGATGTGGAGGGTCTTGTGTACACCTTCCAACCCTAGTTGTTATAGCATTGATATGCTCCTTCGGGGGTGCCTCGGGCTAACCTGGAAGCTTACCCAAAGTTGGACTACGCAAAGCGGCAGCAAGCTGAGCTATCTGGGTTTCTAGCATTTTATTAAAACTCAGCTGGTTCTTCATGGCGCTATTAAGTGTTTCCATTTGAAGTGATAGGTTTTCTAGAATTCTATCATTCGCATGGAATTTCTTACTTATACTATCATTCACAGCTTTTTGATCGAAAGGATTTTTATTGAACTGCTGAGAACTGCCAGAAGACGTACCTTGACCAGAGAAAGGTAGGTGTGGTCGTGAGTTCCAACCTGGTTGAGGACGAGGCCCATTGTTGAAGCTATTGTTGTTGATGAAGTTAACGTCCTCTGATCCATTTCTAGGGCAGTTGTTCCCCATGTGGCCGATATTCCCACAATGCTCGCAAGTCATTTGAGAATCCAGTGCCTGGACTGGCACAGCTTCAGGAGTATCCTCCAGCTTCTTTAGCAAGAGGTCCATCTTGGCAGCCAACATGTCGGTACCTTGAATATGGTGGACTCCGCGGGGCTTATTGTTCGCCCTCTCCTATCTCCATCCTTGGTTGCTTGCCATCTTCTTTATGAGAGTGCGTGCAGCGGCAATGCTCAAGGATAAAAAGGATCCTCCAGCGGTTGCATCGAGGTGTTCTTGCGCGGTCCGGTGTAGACCGTGGAAGAAGTTCTTGATGATCAGCCACTCTTCCATACCATGGTGGGGGTAGGCGGCGATGTACTCTTGAAGTCTTTCCCATGCCTCTGCCACCGTCTCATCAGCGAGCTATTGAAAGCTCGAGATTCGGTTCCTTAGTGAGCTTGTCTTCCCCAAGAGAAAGTACTTTGCAAGGAAAGCAGTTGAGCATGCCTCCCAAGTTGCCAAGTTATTGCAATTCAGAAAGAACCACTGTTTTGCCTTCCTGATCAGTGAGAATGGAAAAAGGTGCAGTCGAACAGCATCGGCGGTTGCCCCCTTGATAGTGAATGTACTGCATATCTCTAGGAATTGCTAGAGATGGTTGTTTGCATCCTCTGATGCCAATCCGCAGAATGGACTAGCTTGGACCATATGAATGACACCTAGCTTGAGCTCGAATCCTTCTCCAACAGCAACTTCAGGGCTAGTGAGGATGTTGTTACTGGATGGAATGGAAAAGTCACGGATGGTCTTCTCAGGCACAGCCATTGTTGGTGTTGGTTGCTTTGTGCTTGTGGATCCAAACTCCAATGTTAATGGCATAGGCCTCTGCTCGTGGATTGTCTTTTGACGGACTCTCCTTCTGAGCAGTGACTCCGGATTGTTGTGAAAGTTTGCTGGTAGGTTGAAACCGGTCATACACCTCTCTATCACCCAACAAAAAAGTGGACAGAGGCAAATGAGCCCGCAAAGAAATAGTGGTATGTTATCAAGTTATAAGTACCTAGGTTCGAACAAATCAAACTTCTATTGCCAATTGCTTCCCCGGCAACGGCACCAGAAAAAGCTTGTAGACGTCTCTTAGCGTAACAGATTTTACTCCGAAAGTGCACGGACATTCGCTGTAGCTTTTTCACCCAGAGTATTCCAGGTATCATAAAAATCCACAGGGAAGCAAGGGCTAATAGGTGGAATGATATGTTCGAACTTCAAACAGTACTATAACATAGATAAACACCAGCTATTCTTACAATGGGGGTAAGATAAACAAGTTAGTGTATGGTGGGAAGAGTAAATAGTGACCAAAGCAGTAGACAACTAGGTTCCTTCACTGCTGCATAGGAGTATTCGCAGTTGAACTGAGTTAAACAAACACGAACTAGGATCTTGCATCGAGCAAAATTCCAGACTACACCGAGAAGGCGCGGGGGTAGAAAGTTGGCCAACCGAACGACAACTGGCTAATGCCTACGGGCTTACCGAATGATGGGGTCGGATTACAGAGGCTCCCTAATGCTGTCACCAAGAGGGGCTACCAACCAGATCTATGTGGGTAAGATGGCACGCTAAACTAGTGATCAAGTTATCACTTGGTCACTGAAGTCCGTCCTTGATCTGAGGGTTAGGACTGACTTAGCCTTCGATCAGAGCCTAAGGAAAGCCTATAGCACCAGCAAGTCTAGCAAGATTTAGATAACTCAAGAACAACACAAACCTAAGCCTGGGTCTAGTATGCAATAAGGTACACCACACTAGGCAAGTGTAAGAAATAAAGTAAAGTATAACTCAAAAGATAGAGCAACAAAGTATATTATACTAAAGTAGCAAGAGTACAAAGATAGAAAGATACAAGAGATTTACCAGACTCGAAGCTAACTTTGGAATCCCTGAGGCAAAGACTCAGACTCTGCTCTAACTCCTAGGACTATCCTAGTGCTACTAAACTAGACAATGGTGTGTTTCACTCAACTTCCACACTTTACAAATGAGAGCTCGGGGGTATTTATAGTCACCAAGTGAGTGGGGGTACTTATGGGGTCGGTATGGCGGTTAAGGGGCCAGGTGGCAGGCCGGTGGCCTAGCGAACCGTCGGATCCACCGCCATACTGCATCTCGTGGTCCATCTTTACTCCCCAAGTCGGTTGCATGGTGGTTATGGCGGTTATCTTTGTGTTTTCTCCCGAACCATTGGATCTCACTTGTGTTTCTTCCTTAGCCGCAGGATTGAAGTGTTGAGGATTGCTGACTTCACCAATCCAAGTGATGGATCAATGATGTGGCAAGGCTTTCGGTTGATTGCAAGCGACTTTCGTGGGTTCCACCTTGGAGATGTGTTGACGTGGCATGTATGTCCATACAGGTCGAAGTTGGTTCCAATTTGGCCCTTCATCAGGTCGGGGGGCCTAGAGGTGGGTCCAAGCGTCCTCTGGTGGGGCCAGGCAGCCAGGGGACTTAGCCATGTAGCTAGTCACCTCCTGGTTTGCCTCCATTTTACCATGTTTTAGTATGTCTTGTCACCTGCATTCAAATATTTCAACCCAACTCGTGGAGATATGTTAGTAGCTGTTGACGGTCGTAATCTCATGATTTCAACCATCAATTGTCCACCAAATGAAGCTAAACTTGTGAAATATATGGACTAACCCTTGCTACTAATGAATTCCACAAGATGTACACGAATATTTGGATGCAGGTACCAAAAATCAGTCAAAAAGGTTGGAAAGACACCAAATTCCAAAGATGGGTAACAATGGTGGACATGCCGTGGCCGCCCGACCATATACCATGGCCGGCCGACCATGTGTGGTGGCCGCTCGACCACCCTCTAGGGTGGATTCAGGTCCACGACCATGTGGAATGATCCCTTGACCACTTCATGTGCCATGTCATCGATCCGGTGCCAAACAAACACAGAATGGTGAAGATCCAACCATACATGAGAGCATCCAATGTATCCAAGGGTCACAAGCCATTGGGATGAGGATTGGTGATGTCAAGGATCAGAGGGAAGCAACATGCAACAAATCGGGGGCAGGCATGTGGCCGCCCGACCACATGCCATGGCCGCCTGACCACTCCTCGGCGCATTTTTCACGTGCAACTAACAGCCTCAACTGCCAACCGACCTAGGGGAGCAATATCAAGCGTTGGATCTCTAAAGTCGGTGCATCAAGTGGCCGCCCAGCCATGTAGGTTGGCCGCCCGGCCACCCACCTTGGCCGCCCTACCACCGACCTATCCACTTAACCGACCTAGCACACCTACAAATACCCCCCTCACTTTCTTGGCTATAAATAGACCCCGAGAGCTCATTTGTAAAGGTGTGGAGTGGAGTTGAGTAGAGAGTTCTATCTTAGAGCGCCACATTCTGTCCTTAGTAGTTAGGATAGTCCTGAGAGTTAGAGTTGAGTCGAGCTTTGCCTTGGAGTCTCCAGAGTTATCTTCGAGTCTGTGGTAAAACTCTTGTATCTTTTGGATTCAGATTACCTTCAATATAATTTCAGTTATATTTTACTCTATGTCTATCTCCTGAGAGTGTGGTGTACCTTTCTTTTGCACACTTGCTAGGCATAGGTTGTGTTTATATTTGTCATTCCATTCTTGTTATTCTTGCCGGTGCTATAACTCAACCCTAGACTTAGACACTAGGCTCTGGCTAGATCCTCTCCTCTGATCAAGGACGATCTATCATTGTTCAAGCTCCGCTTGAACACATTTATAGCGTGCCATCCTCTCCACGCAGCTTTGCTTGGTAGCCCCACTCGGTGACAGCTTGTGGTGTGCCTGTGTAGTCCAAGCCCGTCGTTCGGGAGGCCCGTAGGTGTTAGCTAGACTCTCCTTCAGGACCAACTATCTACCCCTGGTACCCTCGAGACTCTAGAATTTTGCTCGACGCAAGACCCTGGCTGATTAATTGAATTTCTTAGTTATTTACGGATAGCCTTTGCAGCCGATTAGAATTAGAGTTTGGTGACTTTTTCTCACTCGTTGTCCTCCTAGGCAATTATACCTTTTCTACGGATATCTTTGATAGACTTACCTCTCCCACCATACACCTATCTTTATCACATTTACCCCTGTGTACTACTAGTTGGTATAATTTATCTAAGTTTACAGTTTATTCGATTTGAGTATATTCAATTACACTCTTGAGCCTACCACTTCCCTGTGGAAATTTACGATACTCGAAATACTCTGAGTGAAAAGGCTACAGCGAATCTCTGTGCGCTTGCGGAGTAAAATCTGTTACGCTAAGAGACGTCAACAAGCTTTTTCTGGCGCCGTTGCCGGGGAAGCAATTTTCCAAGAGATAATTGATACCTCATTTCGAACCTATATACTTGATAAGTTTTACCGCTTGTTGTTAACAGGCTCACTTTGCTCTATTGTTTTGCTGTAGTTGCAACAAAGAGGTGTATTGACCGGTTTCAACATGCCGGAAAACTACCACAATAACCCAGAGTCACTGCTCAGGAGAGTCCTGTGCAAAGACTATCCACGGGCAGCGACCTGTACCAAGGGATCTAGAACCAAGCATTTCAACCAGCACTCCAGTTATCACTATGGCTGAAAAGACTATCCGCAAGTTCTCCATCCCCTCGAGCAACAACATCCCTATGGGACCTGAAGTTCAAGTGGGGGAGAACTTCGAGCTCAAACAAGGAGTGATTCACATGGTTCAAGCTATCCCTTTTTGCGGACTGGCTACGGAAGATGCCAATAATCATCTGCAGCAATTCATAGAAATCTGCATCATGTTCAACATGAAAGGAGCATCACTGGACACCGTCAAACTTCGTCTCTTCCCATTCTCTCTTGTTGGGAAAGCAAAACAGTGGTTCTACCTCAACCGAGCATCATTGACAACTTGGAACGCATGTTCCGATGCATTTCTTGCGAAGTATTTCCCGCTGGGAAAAACTAACGCATTGAGGAACAAGATATCGAGCTTTCAACAGCTCACTGATGAAACCATGGCTGAAGCATGGGAACGTCTGCAAGAGTACATTGCAGCCTGCCCCCACCACGGCATGCAAGAGTGGCTCATCATTCAGAGTTTCTTCTATGGGCTTAACCGCTCTGCACAAGAACACCTGGATGCAGCCGTTGGAGGATCCTTCCTCTCCTTGAGCATCTCGGCGTCCAAGAATCTCATTGAGAAGATGGCCACAAATCAAGGTTGGAGAGAAGAGAGGTCTAGTACCCGTTCCCGTGGAGTCCATCAGATCGAGAGCACCGATATGCTCACCACGAAGATGGACTTGCTGCTGAAGAAGCTAAACGACGCTCCAAAAGCCACTCCGGTGCAAGCCCTCGACTCTCATATGACTTGCGAAGTCTGTGGGAATACAGGACACTCAGGGAACAGCTGCCCTGAGACGTAACCCGAAGATGCGAACTTCATCAGTAACAGTACCAACGGCTTCAACGGGAATCGTCCTCAGCCAGGGTGGAATTCACGACCAAATCTCCCTTTCTCTGGACAAGGTAACTCTTCAAATTCACAGAAATTTTCTAGAAATAATTATAATTTTGATCAAAAAGCTGTGAATGATAGCATTAGTAAAAAGTTCCATGCCAATGATAGAATGTTTGAATCTATTTCGTTGCAAATGGAAACTTTGAATAGTGCTATGAAAAACCAACTTAGCTTCAATAAAATGCTTGAAACTCAAATAGCTCAGTTGGCTGCTGCTCTACCTAACCCAAATGCGGGTAAACTGCCTGGTCAACCTGAAGCTCCTTCCAAGGAGCACATAAATGCAGTAACCACTAGGGGTGGAAAGTCCACACAGGACCCCCCCCCGTCTCCTAGTCATGCAGGTAAAGCATAGGAGAAGCCTGCCGAGTCTGAAGATAAGGTCGCAGAGGAAGATACACCTGGGAAGGAGGAAGAGCCAGCATCGAAACATCTACCTCATGAATTCTATGACACAACGGTGCTACCATTTCCTCCAACAAACAAGAAGGCTGCCACTGACGAACAATATGGTAAGTTCGTTGAGATCATTAAGAAGCTTTATGTCAACATACCCCTGCTAGATGCTATGCAGGTACCGACGTATGCCAAGTACTTAAAGGATATCCTCAACAACAAGAAACCCCTACCGTCAACGGAAATTGTGCACTTAACGGAATAGTGTAGCGCAGCTATACTCAAGAAAAAGGACCCTGGAAGCCCTACCATCTCATGCTCGATTGGTACCCAGCACTTCGATCAAGTGTTGTGCGACCTTGGAGCTAGTGTCAGCGTAATGCCAAAGGTCATCTTCGACAAGATGAATCATGACGCACTTGCTCCCACAACTATGTGTTTACAGCTTGTGGATCAATCCATCCGTTACCCTGAAGGAGTGGCAGAGAACGTTCCGTTGAGAATCCAGAATTTTCTCACACCAGTAGACTTTGTGGTACTGGATATGGAGATTGACTCAAAAACCCCGCTCATCCTTGGGCGGCCGTTTTTTAGCACCACCGATGCAACAATCGACGTCGGAGCAAGAAAGGTTCACCTGAACATCAATGGCAAGAAGGAAACATTTGCCTTCAAACCAAAAGTAGAACAATGCAACAAGGTGAAAACTTTCAAGTGACAGGCCAACATAGATGAACCCAAGGTCAAGACCAGGACCAATCAGTCAAATTCAAAAGAAGACAGTCTCGTGGCATTTATGCTGAAGAAATTAAAAATCGAGACTGAGATTCAACAAATGGAGTATGAGAGGGCAATGCAAAGGAGAAGATCGAGGAGCCGAGAGATGAGGTATGACAGGCCCAGAACTGCACCAGGAGGCAATGCTCCTGAGAAGAGACACGGTGCTGAAAGCAAATTGACTACGCCAAAGTGGCCAACTCAACCAGCACCCGAGAACAAGGTCGGCGTCGAGGATAATGTGACTAACCCAAGGCGACGCAGAAGAAATAGAACACAATGGAAGGCAGCCCCTAGCTACAGTTTCTATGAAACTCCAAAGGGCAACCTCACGGTCCTCCATGTCACGGTATACCAAAAACAACTTCTGACCCAGCAAGGCTGTCACCCGCTGGTCCCAGTCGTCATCCTGCGCATTGGTGGGCAAATAGCGTAGCACCATGTTCTCCACGGCAACAAGGTTGCTCAACATCGAGCCCACCGATGTTGCTCTTGTGCCACACATGAAGACCTCATCCCAGATGGGGGCATGCACTGCCTCCAATGCAGGTGCATACAAGGAACTCCATATCTGCGCTCAAAATGTGGGGCAAACCCTGAGCACTAATTACTCAGTAGGACTTAATGGATTGGCTTACGGCTGACGCAAAGCTTGCTTACTATCAAGTGGATCCTTAGCCATTGATTTTACATAGTGATATAACAACATAAAGTAACATGTTCCATCATTTGCATGTAACATCATCATAGTAATAATTGCAGGAATGTAAGCAGTACATTTCAAGCTTGTGGTAATCGAAATCATGAGTAATAGATACAATGTATTCAAGTAGTTACTACGCTGCCTGTCTCCAATATCAGCATTCCCACACCTGGTGGACATTAGCGATTTGAATCGATTTTAATTCTCAGGAATAACTATCATGACAGGGGTATATGCTTACTAGCCATCGCGTTCCCACATATAGCCCCCATCTCCACCTGTCACGTCCCAAGACTCAAAGCGCCCCCACCGAACCCCCGGGTTGTGTCCCCATAGCGAGCCTGCAGACATCTCGGTCTCCCCGCAGTGACTACAAAGCTCCCCCAGGCCTTCTGCCGCCATCTAGTGGATGGACAGCACCTCGAAAACTTCGTACGAGCCCAGGTAAAACTTTCACCGATCCCACGATCCGGATAAGTACTCTAGCAATGTTATGTCGACTAGCAGGCGAACAGCAGAAAGACCTTAAACGACTCAGGCAGAGTCCATAGTGTGACATCATAAAAAATAAATACTGAAATAAAATCTCCGCCCGGTCTCCAGTTAATCATGTACATAAGTAATAATTGCCATAAAAGTAATATCTTTGTCATTTTGAAATCACCTATGCGACGAGTGACTCCATTCACCCATGTCTACTCGTACCTAGCAAATTCTAGGCAGACACGTCCTACGAACCCTAAGTATAGGTGCTAGGGCTAGGGCGGCCAGGGAATCTAATGCAAGTGTTTTCAATCAACTCCTAATGTGGATGCATAAATGTCAAGCAATCAACATTATATTAGCTAGGAGAATTATGGTCCTGCCTACCTTCCTCACTTGGGTCAGTAGCCTTCAGGGGCGAAGTCAGCGGCTAGCTGCAGGCCCTCTGGCTCCTGGTTCTGCTCCTCCTCTGGTTCCTCTACGATCGGCTGCTCCTGTTGGTGCTTCACATTCGCGCGATCCATATGCGTGATGTAATGCCATATGAGTGCAAGGAAATCCAAATGCATGCATATGGTGCATATGGATTGGAATCAACTGTATGACCGAGACGTGCGACTAGAGGGGGGGTGAATAGGAGCACTTGAAATCACAAAATCACAAACCCCCAAATGAAACCAGATACTAAGCACCGTCCACTGAACAGATACGTGCCTAGCAGTGCAACGGTGCCGTCCACTGTGAGGATACGCACCAATGCAAGAAAGCTCAAGATCTGAACAAGAGTGACAGCGGAGCAACGGATTTTGCAATATCCGCCACAAGACACTCACCACACCTAGGTGTGTCTCACTGACTTACAGTAAGCAAAGAGAATGGTCTTAAGGAAGGAATGCGAAAATCCGCAACAAAATCACAGCGGAAAAAACAACCTGGGAAGAACACAGCAGCTCCCTGACAGGACCGGACTGTCCGGTGGCCAACACCGGATTGTCCGATGGGACCGGACTATCCGGTACCTGTTGCCGGACTGTCCGGTGGCACTGCCCGGACAACGCCTCACGCCGGACTGTCCGGTGGGCTCTGCCGGACTATCCGGTGGACCCGGACTGTCCGGTGGCCTCTGCCGGATGGTTCGGTAGGGTCGCAGAAAATATGATTTCAAATCATAACTTGATCACACCTTGCTCAAACTTCACGAAATTTAGCTCAGGTTATCTAGACCCTATTTCAAAGTTATTCCCAACAGATCAACTCAAAGTAACCACGGAATCCGCGGGAATTTCAGATCTTGTGAAATCTCCATTCTTGGGCAAGAAAGGGGAAAACACCAAAGAGGCTTGCTCGTGGCAATCCAGCAGGATTGAGATGAACTAAGTCATGATCTCCACGTCCTAGCAAGTCCAGAACATCAGCAAGGAAAGGGATTCAAGCTTGCCCAACAAAAACACCCAAAATGGCAAGGATTGAACCCAAAAACCAAAGTGAGAGGGGGAGGAGAAGAACACAAGGTTGCTGCACGAATTTGCTTCGATTAAGTGCCCAAAATGGGTCTAAAGATCCAGCCTACAAGCAGAAATTCGTCCCAAGCAACCACCCTCACCTTCCCTCAAGATTAGGAGGCTAAATCCTACTCTAACCTCTCTAACAATGGAGCTCAAAGCTTAAGGACGAAAATCACCAAGTGAAAACTAATCCTAGCAGCCAAGAGACCTTCTAATGACCTACACTGAACCTATTTATACCCGAGTGCTATTTAGACAGTTTTGCACTTAGGTCCCTACAGCTAGACAAACCCAAAGGACTCAAACGAAAGATTACAGGATATTTCGGGACGGACGACCACGATGGAATCTTGATCTTCGTAAGTTCCACGCAATCCTCGGATGCTCTCCACGTGGCCAGTAGTCCAATCCGCGATCCGCCCCCGGTTTTGAAGTCAGAAACCGGGAAACTTTAGGAAGTCTCCGCCTAGGCCGGATTTGGCCCATCTTCTCTATCTTGGCGAGTCGTGGCCCAACTCACCAAGGCTTGGGTAGCTTGGGTGACGGTTTTGAGCTGAAGCCGCCAAAGCCTCCCTCGCACGCCTTCGCGCCACGCATTCGGGTTGGAGCACCGCGGTGGCGCCCGGCATCCCCTGTCCATCGGGGTAGCCTCGCAATCCTTCGGAGGACTTACTCCAGCCGTCGTCGTGCCACTCCTCCGTATACCGAACTCCCATGGCCGACAGCCGCCGAGTGTGCCTCCAGTCCTTCGGAGGACTTCCCTCTACCTCCAGTCCATTGGAGGGCCTCCTGTCCATCGGAGGTCTTGTGCCCAAGTCCTTCTGGGTCTTGCTACTGTTGACAATCACTCATCACTCCAGAGGCAATGGAGCCGGTCCATTGGCTCTCATCAACTGTAAGCAACAAATGACCAAGGTGATTTATGCATTTTCATGTCAAATCTTATTCAATACTAAGAAATCGTACAAACCATCACCTAATGTAGGTTAACAAATCTCATGTGACAACTCAAGGACTTGCAGCACGTGGACAGCTTTTAACTAAGCATCATTATGATCACACAATGAGTATATTTTATTATACTTAGGCAATTTGTTTATTTATCCCTTAAGCTACCTATGTGAGTTCAGATTACTAAACAGTTCAAAGTGAGCTTAAATAATTATGACATGAAGGTAACCACTGATCATTACCATTAGCCAAATTTCAGCTACAAAGGTGTTGTGGATAAATTCCTAGAATTTCAGAAATTGTCTTTAGCAATTAAATTATCAGAATTCTTATAATTGGCAAGAAATGATTCTGACCTTCAATTTTAACAGTAAGCATAATAGGGCATAAAGTTCATGTATAAAAATCAGCATTCAAACTATCTGAGATTTGATAGATCTATTTTCGATAGAATTATTTGAGCTTATTTAACTTGCAACAGCAAACAGTGGCAATAAAATTCATAAAAATGTTTTCTGGAACCTAAAGTTAACCATGGAGCAACTTGATTTTTTCTGGAATTTATTTTTCAGTTTAAGGTCACTTTTTCCTATTATCTATTTTAAAAAGCATTAACTTGTAAATTCCAAATCATGCTTCAAATCTTACATGTAGACTCTCAAACTTTTTCTACCAGCTAAATACACCACAAAGTATTCCCATTAAATCCAGCTTATTTTTTAGAGCAAGTTTTATATGACAAGTATTTTCCATGCATTTTTATTTAAGAAATTCAACCCTAGGGGTAGATCTGCCACTTGTCAGTCAATGCTAGGGCTACAAAATTCCTCAACAGATCCACATGTCCCATATGAGCTACCCACAAGATTTCATAATTTTTGGAGTCCATTTAACCCCTTTTTACTATTTATTTAATTTTGGCATGCATGCAACCCCATCAGGGGCAAATATGGCATTCATTACCTCACCATCATGCCCATCTGATAGATCTACTTAATAGGAGTACAATGCAACTGATTTTGTGTTTTTAGCATTTTTGTACGATTTTTAGTGATTTTTCAAAGTCTCAGCTAAAATAAATAGATTTTAAATCGAAAAACAACAGATCTTGGACATGTCCGTAATTATGCGTACTTTCCAGGGGCTAGATCGATAGATCTACAAGACTCATGGAATAGTGCGCTAGATTGAAATAGAAAAATAGGAAAAGTCGGGGGCTAGCACGCAAAATTCATTGTCTTCCTCCCTGCTTTCTACTACCTCGAGCAGTGAGGGTGGGGGTGTGGCGGTGTGTGGCCGGGCCGGCCCTGTGGGGCTTGGCGCCTCACTGTGGAGGTCTAGGGATGGAGAGGGGACGGCGGGGAGCCTTACCCCATGGTCAACGACAACGAGGACGCCGGAGGAGAGCTCGCGACGGGGATTGCGGGGGATTGCGGGGGTGTGGGGCGGAGATGGCGTCGAGGACCGGGTCGCGGCGGTGCAGGGGAGGTCGGGGAAGAGTGGTGCGGCATCGGGGAGGGGTGGGGATGCGTGTAGCATCAAGGAAGCGAGCTCAGTTGGAGCTCCAATGGCGGCGCGCGCGGTGGCAGGGAGAAAATGAGGCGGAGCGACTCGGTAGGCGGAGTGAGCGGGCAGGGAGCGTCCCGGGGCGCCGGCTCGTCCACTTAAGGCGACGTGCGGCCAGTCAGAGCACCCGCCGCGGCGCTGGCCATATGCCGGCATCCGCGTGGTGCCCAGGTGCTAGTGACGCAGCGCTCTAGTTGGGCGGAGGCGAGGGTGAACCGGGTGTATAGACCAAGAGCCCCTGACAGGTGGGTCGGGGTGGGGGAGTTTGTGCGGAGTTTTGTGGACCGGGTGCATGGATGCGTGGAACTGCGGGCCCCACGGGCGGATGTCAACATCGTACTAGGCGGGAACCCAATGGGTGGGACCCACTGGTCAGCAACTCTGGCAAAAAAGAAAAAGACAAAAAAAGTCTGAAAATGGAAAATCTCTGTTGACTGCTTGGACGCCTGTTTGTATTTCGAATTTTTGAGGAACCTAGAGACCGAATTTATGAAAACTCAAAATACAAGAAGTGCTTTAAATTTGATGATCTATAACTTTGTTACAAACTTTGACACCATGTTATGTTCAAATTTTGGGAGAAAATTGAATTCAAAAACTGTGACCCTAGTTTGACCAACAACACCTACCAATTTGAAAATTCCATAAGTCCATTTTAGGTCCACTTTCACATAAAGATTTATATACCAATGTTGTTCATAATTTCATGATATACAGCTATCCTATATAGAGTTTTGCATGATTATGACTTTTGTTTCAGAAAAATTTGAATTTACTAAATAGGTCTATTTTTTTTACAGATTTCACACTTTGGGGAAAATAGCCAAAAACAATATGCAAACCCTGATGCATGTCAAAGCACAAAATACCAAAGTTATTCCATAAGGTTGTTATATAAAATTTCATCTAATTTACTGCAGATCTAAATCCACAAGCATAAGTTTATCAGCATATTACTGAAAACTGAGTTCAAAATGCCCAACTTCAATCAAATTTGCACATGGGGTTCAAATGCATGCCATTATATGATGAAATGCTACAAGTATGATCAAATTAAGTAAGTGATACCACTGAAATGCAATAGAGATGCCAGAGGCATCACAAAGAGTTTGTTGATGGAAATCCACGCTGGGCAGTGCAGTAATCACGCTGCCTCCAAGACGCTGGTTGGAAACGCATTCTGGCCTAGATTTTATTGGCCGACAGCCAAGCAGGATGCAGCAGAATTGGTCGAGCGTTGTGAAGCCTATCATTTCTTCGCAAATAACATCACCTCCCGGCCCAACAGTTGCAGAACATTCCTGTCTTGTGGCCGTTTGCATGCTGAGGGCTCGACATGATCGGGCCACTCAAGAGAGCTCAAGGTGGGTATACTCATGTCTTGGTGGCCATCGACAAGTTTACCTAGTGGATTGAGGTCAAATCGATCACATCTCTAACTTCAGCAAAGGCAGTAGAATTCATTTAGGAGATTATATTCCACTTTGGGATCCTAAACAGCATTATCACACATCTGGTCTCCAACTTCACAGGCTTGGAATTCTTTGATTTTTGCAACGAAAAGTCTATCTTGTCAAATATGTCTCGGTAGCGCACCCTTGCGCCAACTACCAAGTCGAGCACGCAAACGGGATGATTCTTGATGCTTTGAAGAAGAGAGCCTTCGACAAATATGAAAAACTAGCAGGTAAATGGATCAGGGAAGTCCGATACATAGTCTGGAGTCTCAGAACGCAGCTAAGTAAAGCTCTCAACGGTAACACGCCCTTCTTCATGGTGTACGGCTCAGAGGCATTGCTGCCCACCAATTTAGCACATGGAGCACCGCGGCTGGCGTTCAAAGATATCGCTGAGGTAGAAACCACTCGGGTTGAGGAAGTTGACTTGCTTGAGGAAGAACAACTCAATTCGGTGATTCAGTCGACGCGCTATCAGCAGACTCTGCGGCTTTATCATGAGCACAATATGCGTCCTCGCTCCTTTTCAGTCAGGGAATTGGTCCTCCGTAGAGTCCTCAAGGGGGCTGGGCATCACAAGCTATCCCTTCCTTGTGAGGGCCCTTACATCGTCACGGAAGTCACTCGGCTAGGATCTTATCGCTTGTCTGAAATGGACGGCACTCCGATTGGGAACTCTTGGAATATCGAGCATCTTCGCAAATTCTATGCCTAGGTCTCTTGCAAACCTCAGAGCACTGTACCCTTGTCTATACTCATGATTAGTATCATGGTTGTCGTGACTTTGAGTTAACTCGTCCTCACTCATGTTCAGTCGGATGTACTCAGATAATGAATAAATGCATGATCTCTGTGCACCTGTCCTCTTTTTTTGGCATGACTGCTTGATGCTTCTCGTGGTAGCGTTTCATCCTCGCATAACCAGGCAATCAGTCATGGGTCCTGACCCAACGCATGGCTGGTGTTACATGCCTACTCCTACTCAAGGCAGGGTGCAGTCCGACCCTAATTATGGGGCAATCAGCCTAAGGTCGTAGACCGACAACTAGTGTTACATGCCTTCGCGTACTCATAAAAGGGTGCAATCTGGCCCTCTTTACGGGGCAATCAGCCTAGGTCGTAGACCGACAGCTGGTGTTACATGCCTTCGCGTACTCATGATAGGGTGCAATCTGGCCCTCCTTATGTGGCAATCATCTTAGTTCATGGACCGACAGCTAGTGTTACATGCCTTCGCGTACTCGTGATAGGGTGCAATCTGGCCCTCCTTATGGGGCAATCACCCTAGTTCATAGACCGACAGCTGGTGTTACATGCCTTCGCATACTCATGATAGGGTGCAATCTGACCCTCATTACGGGGCAATTGGCCTAGGTCGTGGACCGACAGCTAGTGCTACATGCCCAGGCTTACTCTTATGAAAACGGTGCAGTCTGACCTTACGCGTCGCATGCTTGAAAGTATTCGGTTCGAGTAAACGTAAAAGTTTAAATCGGATATTTGCTTAAGTTTTTTATCTCGGGACAGTGCATGCGCAAACTCTGTGTTTCATGAGAAACTCTGGGTTGTAGGTCCGACTCAAGGGCCTGGCTTCACATGTCATCATACGTGTGAGAACGGCTAGTTCAATTTAACAGTAACTTAGGATGCTAATCTCATTTTCTTGCAGTTTGAAATAATCCATAGTGGATATCATTCAATTACAAGGATGTGGTATCATTTACACAAATGCAGCAACAAGAATTGTAGTTCATGGTTCAAACTCCACTATGAGTCTCTCAGCTACGGTTTGGGTCTCTACAGCATATTTGTCTATTGTCGAGTCACTAGGATCAACTGCAACCTTTTCTAACAATTCCGTTAAGTTCAGATCTGGCCGGGTTATCTTCAGCATCAGTAGGACATTTCGGAGAATTGATTTCAGCTTTCCAAGGTGATTCTTGACGTCTTCCACCAGAGTTGATACTCGATCTGACACTAGTCGTGGGGCTCCAACCTTGGGGGCACATATATTCAGCATAGTTGTCATTGCTTATGTTGCATACTTCATCATCTCCTTGGTCTTCTCATAAGCTGGCTTCAGTTTTGCACAATTCTTCTTGGAAATTTTGCAATTCTGCGTCGCGAGATCCAGGTCTTTGCGGTATTTTTTCGATAATTGCTGGGATTCCTTGAGATCTTGCCTCACGGACTTCAGTACTTTATCCAAGTCTCTGTTCTTGCTCTGGATTTCGATTCAGATTCTGTCGGCTTCAATTAACTCAGAAGTTTTCTTCTCAAGATCTTCCTGAGTCAATTTATGGCTCGTTTCAAGCACCACTAATGCACCGGAAATATTCTGGAACAGTTTCTCAAATCCATCTCGCGATTCTCAGAGCTCTTGGATCTCTCTCTTTATCTACAGTGCCTCATCCTGCGGACCGATACAGCTTATAGGCTTCTGTAAGTAAAGAATATGCTAGTTGGGTTTCTTGGCAAGTTACCTCATGTTGTTTTCTCTCTAGTTCAAGTTTGCACTGCAAATTCAGAGTAGTGTCTCAGGCTTCATCATGCTCAAGTATGAGGTTGCGGTGTGAGGTGTCACATTGAGCCAACGCATTCTCCAGATCAGCAATCTTCTTTGCAGCAGCTGCACACCAACGCATGTACAAGTATAAGTATGCCAGATGTTAGACTGAATGCAGACTTAGGTGGTAGACATTTACTAGTAGCTTCAGCAGCACGAGTTGCCTCGGAGTTGGCCAACTATTGGCGTAGCTTTGTCACATCGCTCCCAAGTATGGGAGCGAGCCTTTCGCGCCATTGCGAAGCTTGATCCAGCCAATCCTGTAAAAAAGGGTTTAGCTGCTTGCGAGTACCAACATCTAAGATCATTACAGTAAAGATGACGCCTTACCTCAAAGGCCGTGAATGGTCATGATTCAGAAGGACCCGTGGCGATTTGTAAGTCTGAGTTTGCCAGGTCGAGTGTAGTAGTGTTGGCGATGGTACCTATGTCATCTGCCGGCCTAGCGCTTGTGTCTTGGGGGCTCGAAACCAGCATGGATGTATCCAGTGTGGTCTCAATATCAGCTGGCTTGCCTCTAGCAGTCGTTCCTTCCTCATGTATTGTCTCATGCTCATCCAAGGGATGCTCTGGTTGCTCAGGGTGTTTCCTCCTCCTGGGTTGCTGAGCGCATCATGGCAGTCAACTGGAAGCCTGGTGTCAATGTCGTCTTGCTGGTTGTCTGCAGTTGTCGGCGTAGTTCCAGTCGGGTGGTCCGGGGCTTTAGGCTCGGGGGCTATAGTCGGGCCACCCCCAAGCTCAGGAGGCACTATTTCTTGCTCCATGGAAGGCCTTAACAGAATTCTATTCAGTTGGGAAATTGATGGTAGAGGTGGAGTAGGGGAACAACAGTTAAAGGAATCAGACATACCGTGGCAGTGTGAGACTGTCTTCAGTCAGATGTGGGACTGCCTTCACAAATTGGTCTAATTCGAGATCGACATCTGACATGTTCAGTTCCTCTTCCATTGGCATAGGTTGTTGAGTCTGGGGAGAGGAGGTGGCTTTAGTATCCTGCATTTTCTTTGACCTCCTCTCGCAACGCTGAAGGGGAATTTCTTCTTCTTCCTCCTCCTCTGCATTGATTAGCATACTCTAGTCAATATGGCCTAGAGAAGATCCTTCACTATTATCAGTTCTCTCCTACACTTTGGCCTAGTCGGTGCAACCATTGAAAAGCTTCGTCGATTGACTCGGGAGAGTTCATACTTTGGAGTCTTCAAATTTTTTGGACCTTCAAGATAATTGTTACTCAAGTCAACTTGAACCTCGGGGGCTATACCCATTGGGTGCACCTAGTCGGTGCAACCAATGAAATAAGGAGCTGATCGATCTGGAGGCAGGGTTGTTTAATCTATTATTCTTCTGGATCTTTAAGCTAATTGCTACTCAAGTCAGCTTAAAGCTCAGGGGCAACACCTAATGGGTGCACCTAGTCAGTGCAACCACTGTGGGGGTAAGTTTGACTTGGTGGCATTTTACATTCGGAGCTAAGGATTACTTTAGAGTCTTGAGTTAATTGTCTTCTGAATTGACTCGAGCCTCGGGGGCTTATGGGGGATGGATATCCCTTGGCTCTCATGGTGTGGATCCAGGACATGGGCCGTTGGAGAGCCTGAGAAGGGCAAACGACTAATCTCGTGGGTCGGTTGCCTAGCTCAGGCCCAAAGACGGTCGGGCAAGCTTGGAGAACAAGGCAAGGATGTCGTGATTTAGGGAAGCATGGAAGGATACTTGACTCGGACTCAGGAACCAAGATTTGTGGAGATCAAGGGAGATACGATGGAAACTGAGATTCTGTTTGATCTCTTGTAATCTAAACCGACTAGGAGATATAGAAGGAACCTGACTTGTAACCCAAGAATCTGTTAGACTATATAAGGCAGATGAGGGACCCCTACGTAGCATATCTCAACCCATCGCAAGTCGCCCAACCATGCTCTCGCACAAAAACCCTAGCTCTCAGTGTAATCTCGAGTACTCAAAGCAATACATCTCTCCACAAACACGACGTAGGGTGTTACGCATCTTGCGGCCCGAACTTGTATAAACCTTCATGTTCTATCTCTTTTTCGGCGAACCATCGAGCTACGTCGACCTTGCCGGCCCCCAAAAGCATCCCATGGTGCACTGCCGGTGTAAAACCCCAACAATTGCAGCCATTGAAAGTGCCAGAATGGAAATGGGAGGAAATCACTATGGATTTCATCATGGGATTACCCCATACTCGGAAGGGATATAACTCAATATGGTAGTGGTGGATTGCTTGACTAAGGTTGCTCACTTCATATCGGTGAACACTACTTACTCAGGTGCAAGACTAGCAAAATTATATATATCCAGAATTGTGTGTCTGCATGGAGTACCTAAGAGAATTATATCCAACAGAGGATCCCAGCTCACTTCTCGTTTTTGGGAGTAGTAACACGATTCCTTGGATACAAAGCTCAGGTTTAGTACCGCTTACCATCCACAAACAAACGGACAAACAGAAAGGACTAATCAAATACTTGAGGATATGCTAAGGGCGTGTGCTATATAGTATGGTACCAGTTGGGACAAGAGCCTGCCTTATGCTGAGTTCTCATATAATAATAGTTAACAGGCTAGTCTCAAGAAGTCACCTTTTGAAGCCCTATATGGAAGGATATGTCAAACCCCCTTGTTCTGGGATCAGATTGGAGAAAAGCAAGTATTTGGCCCAGGTATTATAGAAGATGCAGGGCAACAGATGCGGATTGTATGGGAGAACCTAAGAGTTGCTCAGTCCAGAAAGAAGAGTTATATTGATGTACGCCGGAGGGAATTGGCCTTCAAGGTGGATCATTTTTGTATACTTGAAGGTGTCACTGATGAGGGGAATCCACAGATTCAACATGAAGGGAAAGTTAGCTCCTAGATATATTGGTCCGTTCAAGGTGTTGGAGAAGAAGGGTGAGGTAGCTTACAGCCTGGAGTTACCTCCCAGTTTGTCAGGAGTGCATGATGTGTTCCATGTGTCTCAATTAAAGAAATGTTTGAGAGTGCCGGAGGAACAAGCTCCACTAGCAGATTTAAATGTACAGGAGGATCTAACATACACAGAACATCCTATGATGATTCTAGAGACATCTGAGAGGGTTACCCACAACCAGTGGATTAAGATGTGTCAAGTGTAGTGGAATCACCATACAGAAGAAGAGGCTACATGGGAACGAGAGGATGAGTTGAGAGAAACATATGCTGAACTCTTTGCTAACCAACCCATTTGAATCTCGAGGTGAGATTCTTGTTAGGGGGTAGGTTTGTAACACCCTAATTTTTATTTCTGCTTTTCATAATAAATTTAATATGCTTTATTTAATTTTCTAAGGTTTTATATGCTTAGCCTTGCATTTAATGATTTATTTTAGTAAATAAGAAATAAAGGTCATCATAAGACCACCATGTTGTTGCATTCATGCTGGTGCCTATTTTATTGCTTGTGTGAGCTAAGGACGGGAATTCAAATTTATTTGAATTTTAGATTTGGTTTTGGCCCTCCGTTCAAAAAGGAAAAGAAAGAGAAACACAACAGAAAAAGGGAAATTGGCCCACTTTGACCCCTTGGCCCAACCTAGTCCTCCTTCTCCCTGGCCCAGCTCACGCCCCCTCATCCCAGGCCGAGCCAGCCCAGCTAGCTCCGCGCCCCTGCTCCCTCTCTCTGCACGTGGGGCCGCACCCTCTGTGCTGCTGCCAAGCGGGCCAGCCCCGTCAGCTCCCTCTCCTACCTCCAGCCGCTGTGGGTGGACCACCATCGCTGTGCGCCAAGCTCTGCCACTGGTCGTGGCCCCACTCTCGCTCCACCAGGCCCGCTTGCGAGCCCCCGCTCCTTTTCTACGCGGACTCTATGCGGAGTTCGAACCTGATAAACCCCGTCTGGATAGACTCGCGTCGCCTGCCCCCTTCTGCAAGAAGTGGAGTCTGTTCCGCCGCCGTCGCCCTAGCTTGAGCCCTATAAAAGCCTCCCTGACCTCCGCTGTCGCCACCCCAACGCCTCGAAGCCCTATCCCAAGCTCTAGCGCGCCGTGCCGCCATCAATTTGAAGCCGGAGCTCCACCTCGGTGAGCTCCCTCTCACTGAAATTGGTCGCCGCCAGTGGTCTTCTCGCCCTTTTGACCCCGTCTCCGCGTTCGCAGATGTTTCCCAGCGCTATTCATCGATCCTTGGACGCTCGGGGCCTCTCCATCCTGTCGTCCCACGAGCTCCGACCCTACTATCCGCTCCCGCCATTGCCGACCAGCCTCCAACCCTCTTCGGCCGACGCCGACCCCACGGTGAGGTTTGCCCGACTTTGCCCTTCAACCCTAGCCCCTTTCCCATCCTGAATCGTGCTCCATTCGTGGAGTCCTACACGCACATGAGAAGCACCGCCGTGGCTAATGGTCTCCAGATTCAATCTGGACGGTCTAGATCTGATCTAGAGACAATCTAATCTGAGCCGTCAGATCCAGATCTGACAGCCCTAGCGCGCCGGCGACCGGTCAATACAGGTCAGCGCCGGTCAGCGGTAGCTGTTTGGCATAAAAGCCCCTGCCTTTTTCAATAATCAACCCTCAGTCCATCGTAGATCAAAAGTAATTAGATCTAGTTCATGTTAGTTATGTTTTAGCCCCTATTCTTTTGAACAATAGAACCCGCCATCCCAGGGCTGCTGGTTTTGCCTGTAAGCCCTCAGGAGGTTTGTTTAATTGCTTATATGTCCTTGATTTTGCGATGTGAACCTCAGATCTATGTTTTTATTCACAGTTATGCCCCGGGAACCTTGTTTCAAGCATAACTTTTACATTTTAGCTCCGATTAGAGTGATTCTTATGCTCATGTGACCGTAGTAGTACGTAAATTAGTTGTATACCAGTTTTAGGTTCTGTTTTTATGTAATGTTGTACTGTTTCTTACCGTTTTGCCTTTGCTTGCTTGCATGCATGTACATAAATGCTTGTATGGTGTTATGATCTTGAGTAGACATCGAGCAGTCTGAGGAGCTTGAAGAGCCACCTCCTGAATCTTTTGAGCAGCAATGCCAAGGGAACATTGAGGAAGGAAAGTATAACATGAACAACCCCCAATAACTTTTAATTGTCTCATGTGCATTTAATTTGATGTACCTGTAAGGTTTTACCTAGCTACCATCTCTGGATATTCACCTTTTGGGATGCATTGGGTTAAGTTGTGCTAGGTGCAGCGCTAATTTCATATACCTTCGATAATTAATTCTGATTAATGGTTCTATGAAATTTATCTCCTTTAAAACTTGTTTTTTTAGCAACATGGCTTAGGGAACCTGAGCAATGTGCTCGTGTGCTTTTGCGGTTCTCTCCATAAGGGCCTATTCATAGAGCGACAACCTGGGTCAACCGAGCTTCCACAAGACTTGGATGGGGCGGTCTTAGCTCAGTAATTAGGTTGTTTTGGTCTGGGGTAACTTACCTGCGGGGCAAGAGGGAGAGTAAGCTTCTGTGGACCTCATGCTACTTAGGTTGAGTGTGCTTTACGTGATGTATGTACTTCTCCCCTTGAGGCTTGCCCCACTGTTGCGGCGCTTGATTCCTTGCGGTTACTTCTTACCAACATGATCTTTGGAAAGGCTTCGTAGTGTGCTTGCTAGTCATCTCACCTAAGGTGTGTGATGAACCCCTAGCGTAGCTCACGACTTGTGGGTAAAGATGTGCAACCTCTCGAGAGTGTAAAACTGACATGTCAGCCGTGCTCATGGTTATGAGCAGCCTAGATCCTCCTTTTGATTAGTGGTTACCTTGGTTTTGGTTATGATAATGGTTATATCAGTTTAATGATGATTAGTTACCTATGCTTTATCTTTGGGTTAATGGTTCCTTTGATTAATATTAGTAATCATGTTTTAATAAAAAAATGTTCCATTAAAAAGCACATGGAGTCGTGTCAACTAAACTTAGAGCCTCATATTTTGTATTATGCTTGTTGAGTAGGAGTTGCTGTACTCACGCTTGTTCCTTTACTTTTATCCTTGTTGGTGGGAAAATTCCAACCATTGCTCAGTTGATGGAGGTGTTGAATACTACGTGCAAGACTACGATGAGTACTAGGAGTTTCTTTCACCAACCGATGTCCCTGTGGTGGCTCTAGTTATCTTTCTTATGCCTCCGCAATGTTATGACTCTGAATTTAAGACCTTTGTCTCTATGTTATAATGGTGTGAACGTTATGTAATGATTTTGTCTTTCGCATGTGTCTGTGATACCCTTTTGTAATTTGTCATACATATGCAAGACTTGATCCGGGCGCATATACACTTTGCACGGTTTTGTTCATTGGAAAACGGGTGTGACAAGTAGCAATCTAGGAAGCAGAGCAAGGAGCATCCTGCTGTGGAGTCTATGACTTGATCTATCTTGGGCAGCCCAAAGGGATCCTTTGGGCAGTGTTTGTTGATCTATCTTTTTGAGGACGAGTACAGGATTTGCAAGCCGCTCGGGATGCATGACTTCTCTAATAAACCCGGCAGCAAGGAGCCGGGCCAGCTCCACGCGGATTACATCTCTTTGGTCGGGGGTGAACTGACGTAGCCTTTGCTTGATTGGCTTCGTGTTGGGGTAGCCTTTGAGCTTGTGCTCGGCCAACTCCTTCGGGACTCCAAGCATGTCAGCAGGATTCCATGCGAACATGTCCTAGTTGTCCCGCAGGAACCAGACGAGCGTCTCTTCCTATTTGGGAGGAAGGGTGGTGCTGATGGTGACGGTCTTGGATGCATCAGGGAGATTAAGGTTGATCTCTTTGGTCGCGACAGTCACCTAGATCGTCAGTGGTGGGGATCGACTCATTAGTTAGGATGGTAGATCATCCTTTGAGAGTTGGGCCACATCCGCCACGAGCCGCCATTGAGCTGGGGTACTCACAGTGAGGGCCATCTAGAGTGCCTCCCTAGTGTAGTCTGTGGCGCCCTTGAAGTCAGCCCTCACGGTGAGGACACCTTGTGGTGCTGGCATCTTGAGGACCAGATATGAGTAGTCTGGAAGGTCCATGAACTTTGCCAGCCCTGGTCACCCGATGATGGCATTGTAAGCACAGTCAAAGGTTGTCACCTCAAAGCGAAGAGTCTTAGTTCGAAAGTTCTCCGGCATGCCAAAGGTGACTGACAGGTTGATGTGCCCTAATGGGTATTCTTCGTCACTTGGCACGATCCCAAAGAAAGGACTGTCTGACTCTTGAAGATCGTCGAATTCGATCCCCAGTTCTAGCAGAGTTCTTGGGAACAACATGTTAATGCTCCTCCCACCGTCAATCAGCACCCTCTTGAGTCAGCCTTCGCGGATCACTGGGCTTGCGAGCAATGGGTACTTTCCCGGGAGATCAAAGTTGATCCACTGGTCTGCTCGATTGTAAGAGATTGGAATCTCGGACCATCTGTATGGTATTGGAGGTTCCAAGGTGGCCGCCATGACTCAGCGATCCATCAGCTTCTATTGCCTCTTGCTCTCCAGGGAGCCGTGCCCACCAAAGATGATGTTGATTTCCCTGTTGATGCTAGGAAAGGCAGGGCCCCACCCCTGTTCTACTACTGTGGTGGATGCTGGTCTCGCCGTAGAGGTGGCAACAGAAGCAGCGGCTGGAAAGGTCATCTGCAGCTGATTGAGCTCTTCAAGTCTCGATAGTGGCACAGGGTGTGATGCATGTCCTTGTGATAAGGGCATGGTCCATCGAGGATGTTGCCGAGTGACCGTGCATCGCCACTACTAGGGGGAGCGCATGGCCGAGCGAGCAGTGGTCCCATAGCATGAACCTCCTCATCCCGAGGCCGTTTGTCGCAGAGGTGGTCCAGCCATGGAACGTCTTCGCGTCTCTCCTACTTGTCCTTATCTCAACGTCAATCGACTAGGTCACGGGCTCGCTCTTCTGCGGTGATATATTGGTCGGTTCTGCGGAAGAGTGCATCTGAGGTAGCCGGAGCCTTCTATAAAATGCTTTTGACAAAAGCCTCGTCATTGGAGCTGTGGAAGAAGTCTTCTATCACCGTTGCATCCGTGATGTCAAGGATGCGATTCTGCATTGTCTGGAACCACTTTAGGTAGGACCAGAGGGACTCATTATCTCTTCGCTTGACAGACTTGAGGTCCTAGGGCTGAGCCAGCTTGTCAGAGAGGGACTGGATGTTGGCAATGAACTTTCCACAGAAGTTGCTCTAGTTGTTGATGCAGTCGGCAGGGAGGTGACGAAGCCACTGGAGCTTGTCCTGCCCTAGCACGATCAGGAGGTAGGCCGTCATGACGTCATCGCTGGCCCCGACAGTGCTAGCCGCCGTGGAGTACACAACCAGCTAGCCAGTCGGTGGGGTCCTGCTTGGCCTCGTACTTGTCGACGTTGGAGACCTTGAAGTTTTGCGGCCATTTGACTGCGCAGAGTTGCCTAGTAAAGGCAGAGATGCTAACCAATCCACGGGCCAGCTCTTTCTGGCCTCCACCACGAGCGTTCCCTGGTTGACGCTGTGGTGACCGGGGGCGATTACCCCATAGTCAGTTGTAGACTAAAAGGTGGGGCGTTAAGCTATTGACAGAGCTTGTGCCCAAGTGAGCTCGACCGCTTTTGTGTCATTGGGGAACTCTGTGGTCCTGATTGTACTCCTATCGGTGCCTCTGCTCGCCTTCGTGTCAACGTGCGTGCAATTGCTCGATGTTGTGGCGCGCATCGCGGTGGTTGTTGATGGTGTGACGAGCATCACCAGGTTCCACCGCCAGGGTGAAGAGATGCTGATAGTAATCTCCATCCAGGGTGTTGGGGAGGTCATTGGCAATTTGAGCCAGTGCATCGCCCACCTGGCTTTGGGTTTGCATGACCTAGTTGAATTCTAGAAAAAGGTTGTACCTAGCGATAGGTGGCTATAGAGGTGGTGCGCGAGGATGAGGGGTCAGCTCGTGTTCTAGCGAGGCCATCTGAGTGGCCCGGCGCGCTTGTCATCATGCGTTCCTTTGCCGGTGCTGCTCCTGTTCCTCTGGAGTTTTGTCGACCGAGGTTACCTCATCAAGCGAGATGGTGCTGTGTGTTCCGGCGCCAGTTCGTGCATTGGCGTGCTTCATGCTGTTGCAGAGTCTCCCCAGTGACAGTCGGCTCATCGTTAGAAATGATGTCTTCCTCCTCCAACCACCATCAATGACGAAGATCTCAGAGAAGCGGAGGGATGTGTGAGGGGAGCTGATCTGATTGTTGAGGAGCATGGATGATTCCTCTAAGTAGGGATCAGAAGTTGTGGTTGTGATCTCTGTAGCCATAGGTATCGTCAAATCTCCCTCGGTTGTGAGAGACTCGAAGTAGCAGACCATGTGCTGACGTGGCTCCTAGCCGCCCTCTTGATGAAGAGGTGGCTGAGGCAGCGGCTGATGCTGTTTCGGCAGTGCGGGTGTTGGCAAGGGCATTGCTGGTGGTTCCATTGGGTGCGAGCTGCACCATCTGGCAGCCCTACCGATGGGGGCGGAGCTGATGACGAGCCCCAGCCGAAGGCCAGTCAGTGGTACATCGGCTGCGTTGAAGATGTCATCGTTGACGAGCGATGCAGCCTGTTGATCTGGTACGAATGCCTCCTATGCGCCCTCATTGTTTTTGAGGGGAGCAAAGGCATGGGAGAGGAGCCATTGGTGGGTTGCAGCAGCATTTGGAAGTCCATGGGGGATTCAGGACGTGACCTGACCCTCCCAATAGCTAGAGGCGAGATCGGCCCTTCGCAGTGGGCCCCAAGGATGGGAGCCTTGCGGGGAGCGAGTCCCTGACTGATCTAGGTTTAGACCTAGGTTAGAGAAGTTGGAAGAAGAGTACACCGAGTCGGAGATGGTGTAGCTACCGCCTGAGGTGGGGAGTTGGAGTAGATCTGCATATGGCCGTCCCTGAGATGATGCACCGTGTGTCCGAGCCGAGGTGGCTCATGGATTTCTTCGGTGGCCTTGATCCTAATGAAGCAGTCAAGGCCAAGGAGAGCCTGACTGTGGGTCGGGGCATCAGAGCTCGAGGATGAGTCGGTGCGGAGCGTGTCACCGTCGGAGCTGACTGAATCTTGATCGCGGGCAGAGTGAATTTTGCCACGGGAATGTCCGAGGGTGGCTCCTGAGTCGGCACAGCGGCCTTGCGGTCACTTGCCTTTTTCAAAGCACCTTCGACACAGTGAAGATCGCCATACTTGTTAGCTATGAACGAGATAGATCCGAAGCGGATCATCTCGCCTGGAGAGATCTTGGCAAAGTTGTTGGAGTTTTTGGCCATGGAGGTAGCGAAGATATAGATGTTGCTTCACCAACTTGGTGCGCCAACTGTCGGTGTTTAGTATCGGCAGTACACGTGACACCCTAGTTTTAAATTCCATCATTTCATAGTAAATTCCAACCAATTTAATTAACTTTCTAAGACTTATGTGTTTAGCTTGCATTTATCATGATTTATTAATTTTGAACAAATGCATAAAAGCAAATATAAGTCCAACTTTCTTGTGCATACATGCTGGTGCATAATTTTATTGCCCGTATGATTTAAGGATTCAAATTCAAATTTATTTGAATGGTAGAACTATTGCTCTCTTATTCAAAAGAATACAAAATAAAAAAAAAGAAAAAGAAAGAGGAGCAGCCCACGCCGCTGGCCCAAGCCAGCAGCCCAGCGCCACCCCGCCCCCGCTTTCCGCCTGGGCCAAATGGCCGGCCCAACAGCGCCTCCCCCTTCTCCCTCTCAGCACGTCACCAACAGGTGGGCCGCACCCCTCTCTCTCTCTCTGCCAGGCCGGCCCCACTCGTCAGCCTCGTCTTCCTCCTCCCCCCGTGATCTCCGCCCCCCTTTCCTTCCTCTCGCTCGGCCATGTCGGCGCCCCGAGGGCAGAAACCAAGCCCACATCCCCCTTCCTTAATCACCCCACCTTCAATCCCCTAACTCTCGCGCCGATTTCCCCTTCTCCCTCCCTTTCCTTCACTGCCCCGTCTCGAGCTTTGTGGCCGCCGAGCGGAATCACCGTGCCCACGATGTTCCCGCCCCTCAAGGCCCCTATAAAACCCACACCGAGGGTCGCCTCGACCTCCTTTGCCACTCCACCGGCACAATGGTGCCCTTGTTCATCACTGCCCATGCAAACCATCACCGGACGCCGCCCTCGGTAAGCCGTTCCGCCGCCCAAATTTAGTGACGGTAAGCCACATCCAACCATCTAACCCTGGTCTTTTCATTCGGAGGTTCTTCATGAGGGCTTTCCATGGGTGTGGAGCGTGAGCTCACAACTCCAACCCCTCCGTTCACTGACCGGCGATCCCCATCTGTCGCTCCCTGTTGCAAGCTCTCACCGCCGAGCCTCTGCCCTCCTCACTCCCCCGGTGAGAATCGCCATCGCCCCCGCTCCTTCCCGAGCTAGCTCTAGGGCGGTGGGACCGCCTCTAGGCCCAGACGTGTGCCACTCCAGTGAGCCACCACCGCGGGAGGCAGACTCCGCCGCGAGATTTGGTCGCCACCGGTGCCACCCTGCCCCTCTGAATCTTGGGCCGTCTGATCTATCATCAACGGCCACGATTAGAACGAGCCATATGTGATGCCCTGGGCATCTCCAAAGCATATCATGTGCATCATTTGCTTAATCACATCTCATAAGCATCATTTCATCTCATGATAATGTGCATTTGACTCACATGAACAAGCATGGTAGAAATAGCTAAGTGATGCACTCAGTTTTTGCATGAATGACACTATGAATGTGAGCATAACTTTAATCCTATTGAGTTTTAGGTGGAACTTTTTATACCAAACTTGTAGGTGATCTAATGAGGAACAACGCTGGTAATTAGAGTTTTGACATGCACAAAGGTTTTCTAGAGGATTTGGGGCTTTTACTGTCAGCATACAAACACAGTCAAAATCTGAATTTTTCAGAAACCCCACTTTTTCTATGATCTACAATCATTTTCTTGAAAATATCCAATTGGGAAAGTTGTAGATCTTGAAATTTTGAGCAAAGATGCTATAAAACTTTTCAGGATATTTTGGCCACAAATAGGACTTTTAAAATTCTCTTTAAAATGGCTGGGTAGGGCAAATCTGAAAACCTGAGGCAAATTCAAATTTAAATCATATTTAACCTCAGAATTTGAACTTGGACCTTTCAACAAACCTGCAGAGTTAGAAGAGTACAACATTTGATCCAATTAGGTCTTCTTGAAAATCGGAATGGAAATAGGTCAAAACAGCGAATTTCAAGGCTAAACAAAAACAGAAACACTGTTTCCATTTTCAGACCTCGCTCTCGCTGACATGTGGGGCTGCGGATCCGGGGCCGTGACCGCTACTGGGCCGGCGTGCGCCGCGTGGATGCCGGCGTACAGTCATCACTGTTTGGCCATAGATCGCGCCCTTGCCTACGCCGATAAGCGGAGGATCGTCTCCTCTTCGCGTTCCTTTCGACCACGCGCCCTCCCAAGCCCACTCCCGGCCTCCCCACGCTCGCCCAGTCCGCGCCAGCCATTGACGACTCAAGCTCGATCTTGAGCTCGCACCCTCCCCTCTGCCACTCCCCACGCATCCACACCTCGCCGCTGCCTTCCCCGCGACCTCACGCGTCCGGCGCACAAGGTAGTGTCGCCCTTCCCCTCGCCATCGCACAGATCGGAGCCTCCGCCCGCCGACCGCGCTCTCCGAGCTCAACGCCGGATCGCCGCCGCCGCTCGCCTCGTCCTCACCCCCTGCATCGACGCCTGTCCCTGCGAGGTAGAAGCCCTAGCCCGGAGAACACCTTCCCCGCCCTGTGTCGCGGCCATGGCGAGCCGGAGCTCGCCGGCGCGCAGCGATTCTTTCAACGCGACCATGGCCATTGCGAGGAGGAAAAAGGGGGCCAGTGATCTTTAGATCCGGCCCCTGGAGTTTTTGTTTTTGCAGATCTAGCGCTGGCGCTATTGGTTTGTCTATGATTAATCGCGTTTAAGACCTCGGCAGTGTAGATCTAGGATTTAAATTATTTTTCTTCGGTTTAAATTTTGGAAAATCGTAGTAAATCAAAGAAAAATCCAAAAATAGCAAACTAAGTTGCATTTTGATCCTTGTTAGCAGATCTATCTATTGGGTATGACGGTTGAGTAGGAAAAGACAATTTTACCCCTGATCTTGTGCATGCATGTAAAACCCTAATAAATAGGAAATGTAGGTTAAATGAGCTCCAAAAATTATGAAATTTGGATAGAGGCTTTGCTAGCATATCTAGGCTCTGTATAAATTTTGGTAGCCCTAGCATTGACTGTTTAATTACTATTTTGCCCTTGCCTGATATTTAAGCATATATTTAACTTAAGAAAAGGTTGCTATGGTAAAAAAATACTCTAGGTGACTTCATGGGCTTGGTGTGAGCTCTAGGTTATGAACATGACTCACTGTTAGAGTATGTGGTTGTGCATGTTAAGTGTAGGCACTGATTTGAAAATGCCAAAGTAATGTATGTTTAATGGAATAATACAAAATGTGAGACTAGTGTATTTAGTAAGTGCTAGAGCAAGGTCACGATGAACATAGGGGTACTTAAGTCATAGCTGCTGTTTTGGAAAGCATGTTAGGAATGCTAAATTGGCTATATGGAAAATAGACATCTAAGTAAGCATCGGTCGCTTTACATGAATGGATGCTAAATCACTATACACCCCCATGTTGTTGTATGTGATAGGCTAAGTTAACCTTAGGTGATGGTTTGTACGATTTCTTAGTACTAAACAAGTTTCAACACAAGAATGCATAACTTCATTCCATTATCATGATTCTTTGCATCGCATCCGCATCATAAAGCAAGCATTTGCACTTACTCATGTTCATATTGCACTTGGTCATGCATATAGCTCCCGCGAGCGAAGGGCATCCTCCAGACCAGCCGTTCGTAGAGGAGCCCGAGGAGGAGCTACACCAGGAGCCGAAAGACTAGCAGCAGGGGCCCGACTACACTCCGGAAGAAGCTACTGACCCTAGCGAGGAAGGTAGGCAGGACCATACTTAACCCAGCAAACAAGTTATATTGGATGAATTACGCATATGCATTAGGAGTTGCTTGAAACCAATTGCATTAGACTCCTTGGCCACCCTGGCTCTAGCACCTATATTTAGAGTTCGCAAAACGGGTATGCCTAGAAGTGCTTGGTACGAGTGGACACGAGTGTGTGGACTCATCGCGTAGGTGCTTTCAAAGTTACAAAGATCTTAATATTATGTCATATAGTACTTATGCTCATGATTTAAATGGAGACCGGGCAGAGATTTTATTTCAGTATTTACTTTTCATGATGTCGCACCTTGGACTCCGCCCGAGTCGTGTAAGGCCCGTCCGCTATTCGTCTGCTGATCGGCATAACATTGCTATAGTGCTTAACCGGGATATGGGACTGGTGAAGTCTTACCTGGGTTTGTCCTGAGCTTTCGACGTGCCGCCCATCCACTACATGGAGGCAGAAGGACTAGGGGAGCTCTGTACTCATTGCGGGGAGACCAAGATGTCAGCAGGCTTGCTTTGGGGGCACAACCCAGGTGTTCGGAGGGGGCGCTTTGAATCTTGGGACAAGACAGGTGGAGATTGGGACTATATGTGGGAACGCGAAGCCTAGTAAGCATATACCCCTGGCATGATAGTTATTCCCGGGAATTAAAATAGATTCGAATCGCTCATGCCTACCAGGTGTGGGAATGCCAATATCACTGTCGGGCAACGTAGTAACTACTTAAACACTCTGTATTTAATACTCATGATTTTGAATATCACATGTTTGTATTGATCTGTTACCTTACTGCAAATTTACTATTATGTTGATGGTTATACAAATGATGAAAACTTGTTTACTTATGTTGATCATGACACTGTTTAAAATCAATGGCTAAGGATCCACTTACTAGTAAGCAGCTTCGCGTTAGCCGTAAGACAAATCCATTAAGTACTACTGAGTAATTAGTACTCCGAGTTTGCCCCCACATTTTGAGCGCAGGTATGGAGTTCATAGTTTGCACCTGTGTTGGAGGCGGTGCATGCCCCCATTTGGGATGAAACTGCATGAGTGGCACAAGAGCTGCATCAGTGGGCTCGATGTTGTTTCTTTTACTGCAAGTATTTTGAGATGTTATGATAACCTCTGAACTTTAGCTTTCCGCTGCGAGATACTATTGAACTTGCTATTTGATAACTTCATGTTGGATATGTACTTTATTTGAAACCGGTTTGTAACTAAGTCTATTATTACTCTATTTTCAACTGCTTGTGATGATGTATCTATTGTGGCTCCATCGTGGGCTGGATGTGTATGATGTTGGTTCCTCTGGGATTTGGTGTTATCGGGGGTCAAATGACTCTCGACAGATGACCAGGTTTAGTTTGGTCTAAGTGCACTGCGAGCCAGAGGTGGTAGGTGTGCTTAGCCTAGATTAAATTGGCGGTTCCGCCACAGCTGGTATCAGAGCCGATCATACATAGACAACAGTTATATCATCTAGTTTTGATTTACAAACCTATTTTCGAAAATCCCTTTTCAAGTATTTGAAAAATGAGAGTACCGATATGGCCATATTAAGGATGTTAGTGTAATACCAGGTGACATCGCTAACATTCTGACCTAGATAGAACTCATATGCATATTCGGCGCTTTGGGAAGCAACATTTCGGCCATAGCCATCCCCAGTACTGGCGGAATGCTATTGGGATTTGCGGACTGTTGCGAACCCTGCATTCATGCTGATAGGGCAGAACTCTTTAAGGGGGGTGGTCACGCCATTGGAGTGTTCTGTGACCACTTTTCCTTCGACCAAAATTATAATTAGATCTTGTTGGCCACCGCTTATCTCCCCAGCAATTCCCCAGTACTGGAGGAACGATGGGTGCGTTGAGAGAAATGGCACCACTACGTCGTCCACCAGACGTAGCTTAAAGAAATTCGTGGATGCCACTTTTAGGATTAGAGTGGTAATGTATGATGATGGTGATGATGTGGTATGAGCATGCATTTTTCTGCAGGTACACTAACCACGTGCGAAACTAAGACCTTGTAGAGATGACTAGTTGCATTAGTGAGTGCAGTGCATATGTGTCACCGAGATATCGATAGTTATATATATATATTGTATATAGTATGTGTGATGTGAGACCGGATAGGATGAATCATGCATCATATCATTGTTTTAATCATACCGGGGTTATGGTTAAAAATCAAACAAGTTAAATCGTGATCTAATAATATGTTGCTCCTTGTTCCTCTGATTTAAGTTTCTTGACCTAATGCACTCACTAATTAAAAGTCTCTTATTAAAACAGATGGCTACGAACAACCAAAACGTGCACGGATAGGAGTAGGCGCCCATCCCGGAACCGGTTCACGTGCCCACGGTTCAGGAGAATGGGTGGCTGTCACATGAGCTATTAGGACACCAACCCACTCATGACGATCCTATGCTTGGCATTGCGACAGATGCGCCACGAGTCTTGCCCACGATACTCCGTACAGACGGGGTATGAGTTGGGTAGGTGTGAGGCCAGACTTTTGCTGCCACGGGGCCCCTACACGGATGGGGATGAGTACACCGTGGTAGCAGAAGACATGGAGGAGGCTCTTGATAGGGTGGCTTTGAAGGCCATCACTAACTTGAGCAACCTTGTTGCCGCAGAGAACACGGTGCTACGCTACCTGCCCACTGATGATTAGGATGACGACTGGGACCAGCGGGTGCCAGACCTGCTGGAGCAGGACAGTACCAGGGACATAGGGATAGCCATGTCACTCGGTCAGAAGTTGATTTTGGTATACCGCAACATGGGGGACCGTGAGGCCCATCGTCGTGAGGAGGGTGCGCAGTTACGAGAGCAGCTCAAGGAGGTGCAGCAGGAGTTGGGTGATGTCCAAAACCAGCTAGTTGAGGCTCATCATGAGGTACTCGACTTGCAGGTGGACCAAGCGGGCCGCATTGCACATGCAGCACACATACAGAACATGTTGCAGTAGAGGGATGAGCTCATTGGTCAGCTGCAAGCTTGACTAAATGAGTTGGAGCAGCTACACCCACCACTTGGGCATGACGACCCCGTTGTGCTCAACGTGACCACGCAGTTGGAGGATGCACCACCGCGCGACCCCGACTGCGATGAGTAGAGGAGAAGAGCGGGTAGATGAGGGTCTTTTGTGTATGTAGCGTGTTTGAGAGCGATGTTTTGTAAGTTCCGCTCCACGCATTATTTTCGTGATGTACTAAACATTGGTGAGATCGAGAGAGCTCATTCTTGTACATCGCTTAATCTAGTTTAGGCTAATGATGGGTTAATGTAATCAGAAGACTCTTAGTGGTATTTAGGGCATTCTAATATGCATGTTGGGGGTACCATATGATCAGGTACATTCTGAATGAATGGCACGGGCAACGAGTTGAATTGGCACTTCAAAATTGGGACCCGTTTACAATTTGAAATTCTGCGCAGCTGCAGCAAAAACTGAATATAACATGAGATCTAGAAGGATCTAGGTTAAACTTTGAATAACAATGTTGTAGGTAACTTCTGGTTGCACAACTTTGTCAATGGGACCTTCTTATTCAATATGCTTTGTTTCAAAGTTATGGTCAGAATTCTTTGAATCTGGAATCCGAATTGAAATAGCCATCTCGGAAGAACTGCATGTTTCAACTTGTAGATGGTGGTTTTAAGCTGGAGTTTATATATCAAACTTGTAGAATGGGGGCTCTAGAACAGCTTTGTTATACAAAGTTTCCTCTAAAACAGTTTGGATGGGGAGATATAGTCAAAAACATTTAAAAATCAGAATCTGGACAGAATCGCCATACAATGATAAACGACCGAATTCGACCAAGAATCCTAGGGAAAGAACTAAAACAACCCATAACAAAGTCATAGGGCACAAGATAAGGAAAATTTTTCCATAGCGGCCATGGTGTGAATATGCACAAAACTTGAGCCACACACACCCTAAATCAGTAGCTTCCATTTGCGATTGTCCGACCTCGCGAAATGAGGGCTAACCCTTCATGTGCAATTAAATGGTTTCGTTTACTTACATGCTTTCATGTATTTGGAACATATCATTGATGCTATGATACTTTATCGTCGCATCGGTTGCACTGAAGTTGGAGTAAACACGGTTGGCCTCGTTTTTGCAGATGGTGAACACTCGCAATGGCCAGTCATCGGGGCAGTCAGCGCAAGGCGCTCCACCCCTGCCGGAGTTGGCCGCCTTGGTGGTCCAGCAGGCCGAGCTGATCCGGTTGCTGGCGGAAGATTGCTAGGCCCGTGGGCAGTAGCAGCCGCAGGAGAACCGGCCATGTGGCATCACCTACCAGGACTTTGAGGGGTTGCGACCCCTAGTCTTCACCAATTGTCCTGAGCCACTGGCGGCAGACGACTGGCTTCGCACCATCCAGTCCAAGTTCACCCTTCTGCCGGGGATCTCTGAGCAAGAGAAGGCTTGATTTGCTGCTCAGCTTCTTCAGGGGCCCGCGGGGGCGTGGTACGCCACGTTCCTCGCCATGCAAGAGGAGGGCCATGAGGCCACATGGGAGGAGTTCCGCCAGGCTTTCTGCGCTCACTACATCCAGGCGAGTTTGATGGAACAGAAACGCCGTGAGTTTCGGGACCTCAAGCAGGGCAACAAGACTATCATGCAGTATGTGCATACCTTCATCCACCTCTCTCAGTACGCTCCGAGGGATGTTGCTACTGAGCCGAAGCGGGCCGAGAGACTCCTAGAGGGCCTTGAACCTACTCTTCGGACTCACCTAGCACGACGCTACCAGAGCTTCACTGAGCTAGTAGACACTGCTCTCAACATGGAGAATCGCCTCCGTGCCGCCAACTGAGGACCAGAAGCGCAAGAGGCTAGCCAACGCCTCATCGTCTGGCTCTTCGCAGAAGCAGAAGGCCACCTACAAGCCCCAATAGCAGTACTACCAGCAGCCTCACTATTTGGTCCGACCCAACCAGCCAGGATGGATCCACAGGGTGACACCGCAGCAACAGTACCCCACCTATCGAGCACCCGCACAACTACCGGCTCCCCGTGCTCCCATCATTCCGGGGCGTAGTATTCCGTGCTTCAACTGTGGCAAGATAGGTCATTTCAGTCGTGACTGCAGGGCACCTCGTAGGATCCAGGGTCCTATCCCTGCGGGTGGAAGTCAGCAGAGCAAGCAGAAGGGATCCACACCTAAGACGGATCGTGTGCACTATGTGCACATGGACCAGATTCCTGTTGGAGAGCCAGTACTTGCTGGTACGTTCATGGTCAACGGTCACCCGACCGTCGTGTTATTTGATTCGGGAGCCACTCACACATTTATTAGTCAATCATATGCATCTAAACATGGGATAAAAACCTCTTGCATAAAAGAGAAGTATCGTATCACTGCACCTGGAAATCCCATCAATACAAATCTGATAGTAATGAGATTACGGTTGAGCATAGGAGAAGAAGAATTCATTATCAATCCTGTGGTGCTGCCACACCAATGGATTGATATCATCTTGGGTATGAGTTGGATGACAGAGAACAACGCAGTCCTAGATATTGGTAGCACGATGGTGCAGTTAAGGTCTAGTGTCAGTGGTAAGATTTTGTGGGTACACATGCCAAACCAGAAACACATGTCACCCACAGTAAATGCAACTGAACTACAAGAGATCAAGAAGATACCCGTAGTGTGTGAATTCCCGGATGTGTTTTCGGAGGAGCTTCCTGGTGTCCCACCAGATTGGGATGTGGAGTTTGCCATCAAACTCGTTCCTAGCACGGCACCTGTGTCAAAGAGGCCTTACAGGATGCCGCCTGATGATTTGAAAGAATTGAAAACATAGCTACAAGAACAGTTAGACAAAGGGTTCGTTCGGCCTAGCTCGTCACCATGGGGTTGTCCAGCTGTCTTTGTTGAGAAGAAGGATAATGGTGGGAAAAGGCTGTGTGTCGACTATCGGCCACTAAATGCGGTGACCGTAAAAAAAATACCCATTACCATACATCGACATTCTATTTGATCAGTTAGCTGGGGCTAAGGTCCTTTCTAAGATCGACCTAAGGTCTGGCTACTATCAGATAAAGATTAGAGAAGAGGATATACCAAAGACAGCATTCTCTACCAGATACGGCTTGTACGAGTACTTGGTCATATCTTTCGGGTTAACCAACACACCGGCTTTCTTCATGTATATGATGAATTCGGTGTTCATGAATGAACTTGATAACTTCATGGTGGTATTCATCGTTGATATACTAATCTACTCCAAAGACGAGAAAGAACACGAAGAGCACTTAAGGATCGTACTCACCCAGCTTAGAGAACACAAGCTCTATGCCAAGTTTAGCAAGTGTGCATTCTAGCTGTAAGAAGTGGGTTTCTTAGGTCACATACTATCTGAGAAAGGAGTTGCAGTTGACCCTAGTAATGTAAAAGATGTACTCAACTGGAAGCAACCTGAGACAGTGACTGAAATCCGGAGTTTTCTTGGTTTAGCGGGTTACTACCGCCACATTATCAAGGATTTCTCCAAGATTGCAAAACCCATGACCTCGTTGACAAAAAAAAATGCAAAGTTCATTTGGAGTCCGAAATGTGAAGAAGCTTTCCAAACACTGAAGAAATTGTTAACCTCAGCACTAGTGCTAGCTCAACCGGACATCACTAAGCCATTTGATGTGTATTGTGATGCCTCCGGCAATGGGCTCGGCAGTGTCTTAATGCAAGAAGGGAGAGTAATTGCTTACGCCTCACGTCAATTGAGAAAACATGAAGCGAATTATCTAACACATGACCTTGGGCTAGCAGCAGTTGTTCATGCACTAAAGATATGGAGGCACTATTTGCTGGGCAACACGTGTCACATCTACACTGATCATAAGAGTCTCGAATACATCTTCACATAACCTGAAATCAATATGAGGCAGAGGCAATGGTTAGAGTTGATAAAAGATTTTGATCTGGAGATACACTACCACCCAGGCAAGGGCAATGTGGTGGCAGATGCATTAAGCCGCAAAGCTCATTGTAATGTAGTAGAAGCCCATCCAATAGCAAGAGTGATCTGTTGTGAGATGAATGACATTGAAACACCTCCCGAATAGCATGTAGAACTTTATAATATCATTATTGAACCCTCGATCAAAGCACAAAAGCAAGATAAGGGTATGGCATATATTTGTGAGGGTATTAATGAAGAGAAGAAGGCGTGTTTCACACTTGATGACTAAGGCATTCTATGGTTCAAGAATCGCCTAGTGGTACTAAGGACATAGAGTTGAGGAAGAAAATACTCGATGAAGCACACACCTCGATGTTCACAATACACCCGGGCAGCAATATGATGTATCAAGACTTAAAACAAAAGTTTTGGTGGACCCGCATGAAACGGGAGATCGCCAAGTACGTATCTGAGTGCGACGTGTGTAAGAGAGTAAAAGCTGATCATCTAAAGCCCGCTGAATGCTTCAGCCGCTTGATGTTCTAGCGTGGAAATGGGAGGATATACACATGGATTTTGTTGTGGGTTTGCCTCGTACCCAAAAGGGATATGATTCTATACGGGTGGTTGTCGATCGGTTCACCAAATCAGCACACTTCTTACCCGTCAAGACCCATTACATTACGGCCACCTATGCGGAGCTATATATTGCACGAGTTGTCTCCCTACATGGGGTGCCAAAGACCATCACTTCCGATCGAGGCTCGCTATTTGTGTCCCGCTTTTGGGAACTTTTGCAATCTGCTCTCGGGACCACCTTGATTCGAAGTTTAGCTTATCATCCCCAAACAAATGGTCAAGTAGAAAGAGTAAATCAGATACTAGAAGACATGCTGAGGACTTGTGTGCTAACTTACTCTTCCAAGTGGGATGAGTGTCTTCCCTTGGCAGAGTTTGCTTATAGCAATAGCTACCAGAAGAGCTTGGAAATGGCTCCTTTCGAAGCTCTTTATGGTAGAAGATGCAGAACACCACTAAACTGGTCCGAACTTGGAGAGCGTGTTACCTTTGGCCCTGATTTAGTGACAAAAGCCGAAGAACAAGTGAAGCTCATACACCACCATCTCAAAAGAGCACAATCTCGGCAGAAAAGCTACTCGAATAGGAGAAGGAGACCACTAGTCTTTGATGGGGAGGATCATGTGTATCTTATGCTATCACCGATGAAGGGGGTACAACAGTTTGTAGCGAAAGGGAAGCTAACACCAAGATATGTCGGCCCATTCAAAATCACTGAAAAATGTGGAGCCGTCGCTTACCGGTTAGAATTGCCACCGCACCTCGTAGTGGTTCATGACGTGTTTCATGTCTCGCAACTGAAGAAATGCTTAAGGGTACCAGAGAAAGTGGTAGACACGTCCCAAATTCAGATTGAACCAGACCTCACATATGAAGAACATCCCATAAAAGTTCTTGACCAAAAGCAAAGATCAACACGCCGAAAAACAATCAACTTTTTATAAAGTTCAGTGGAGTAATCACTCCGAAGAAGAAGCAACTTGGGAACAAGAGGAGTATCTACGCACTAAGTATCCTGGTTTTCTACCATCCACTTCAACTCGGTATGTTACAACAGTTTAATTTCAGGATCTAAACTTAATACATGCACATAGCACTATCTACAATCAACTTAACCACCCACATCACATCAAAAATCTCAGGACGACATTTCTTTAAGGGGGGTGGGTTGTGGTGCCCTGGACATCTCCAACGCATATCATGTGCATAATTTGCTTAATCACATCTCATAAGCATCATTTCATCTCATGATAATGTGCATTTGACTCACATGAACAAGCATGGTAGAAACAGCTAAGTGATGCACTCAGTTTTTGCATGAATGACACTATAAATGTGAGCATAACTTTAATCCTATTGAGTTTTAGGTGGAACTTTTTATACCAAACTTGTAGGTGATTTAATGAGGAACAACTTTGGTAATTATAATTTTGACATGCACAAAGGTTTGCTAGGGGATTTGGGGCTTTTACTGTCAGCATACAAACATAGTCAAAATCTGAATTTTTCAGAAACCCCACTTTTTCTATGATCTACAATCATTTTCATGCAAAGCACCAATTGGCAAAGTTGTAGATCTTGAAATTTTGAGCAAAGATGGTATAAAACTTTTCAGGAGATTTTGGCCACAAATAGGACTTTTAAAATTCTCTTTAGAATGGCTGGGTAGGGCAAATCTGAAAACCTCAGGCAAATTCGAATTTAAATCATATTTAACCATAGAATTTGAACTTGGGCCTTTTGACAAACTTGTAGAGTTAAAAGAGTACAACATTTCATCCAATTAGGTCTTATTCAAAAGTGACGTCGCGGTGTTCTCAAGCCAGGGCTTCTACGTTGCGGTGACGGCCCGGGAACACCTTCCCCGCCCCGTGTCGCAGCCATGGCGGGCTGGAGCTCGCCGGCACGCGCAATTCTTTCCGCGCGGCCATGGCCGTCGTGAGGAGGAAGAAGGGGCCCGGTGATCTTTAGATCCGGCCCTTGGAGTTTTTGTTTTTGCAGATCTAGCCCTGGCGCTATTGGTTGAGTCTATGGAAACTTGCGCACTAGCCCCTGTCGTCGATGGTTAATCGCGTTTAAGACCTCGGCAGTGTAGATCTAAGATTTAAATTGTTTTTCTTCGGTTTAAACTTTGGAAAATCGTAGTAAATCAAAGAAAAATCCAAAAATAGCAAACTAAGTTGCATTTTGATCCTTGTTAGCTGATCTATCTTTTGGGTATGATGGTTGAGTAGGAAAAGACAGTTTTACCCCTGATCTTGTGCATGCATGTAAAACCCTAATAAATAGGAAATGTAGGTTAAATGAGCTCCCAAAATTATGAGATTTGGGCAAAGGCTTTGCTAGCATATCTGTGCTCTGTATAAATTTTGGCAGCGCTAGTATTGACTGTTTAATTACTATTTTTCCCTTGCCTGATATTTAAGCATATATTTAACTTAAGAAAAGGTTGCTATGGTAAAAAATGCTCTAGGTGACTTCATGGGCTTGGTGTGAGCTCTAGGTTATGAACATGACTCACTATTAGAGTAGGAGGTTGTGCATGTTAAGTGTAGGCACTGATTTGAAAATGCCAAAGTAATGTATGTTTAATGGAATAATAGAAAATGTGAGACAAATGTATTTAGTAAGTGCTAGAGCAAGGTCACGATGAACATAGGGGTACTTAAGTCATAGCTGCTGTTTTGGAAAGCATGTTAGGAATGCTAAATTGGCTATATGGAAAATAGACATCTAAGTAAGCTTCGGTCGCTTTACATGAATGGATGCTAAATCACTATACGCTCGCATGTTGTTATATGTGATAGGCTAAGTTAACCGTAGGTGATGGTTTGTACGATTTCTTAGTGCCAAACAAGTTTCAACACAAGAATGCATAACTTCATTCCATAATCACGATTCTTTGCATCGCATCCGCATCATAAAGCAAGCATTTGCACTTACTCATGTTCATATTGCACTTGGTCATGCATATAGCTCCCGCAAGCGAAGGGCATCCGCCAGACCAGCCGATCATAGAGGAGCCCGAGGAGGAGCTGCACCAGGAGCCGGAAGACTAGCAGCAGGGGCCCGACTACACTCCGGAAGAAGCTACTGACACTAGCGAGGAAGGTAGGCAGGACCATACTTAACCCAGCAAACAAGTTATATTGGATGAATTACGCATATGCATTAGGAGTTGCTTGAAACTAATTGCATTAGACTCCTTGGCGGCCCTGGCCCTAGCACCTATATTTAGAGTTCGCAGAACGAGTATGCCTAGAAGTGCTAGGTACGAGTAGACACGAGTGTGTGGACTCGTCGCGTAACATGATGTCGCACCTTGGACTCCGCCCGAGTCGTGTAAGGCCCGTCCACTGTTTGTCTGCTGATCGGCATAACATTGCAAGAGTGCTTAACCGGGATATGGGACCGGTGAAGTCTTACCTGGGCTTGTCCTGAGCTTTTGAGGTGCCGCCGATCCACTAGATGGATTCAGAAGGCCTGGGGGAGCTTTGTACTCATTGTGGGGAGACCGAGATGTGGGCAAACTCGCTTTGGGGGCTCAACCCGGGGGTTCGGTGGGGGTGCTTTGAGTATTGGGACAAGACAGGTGGAGATTGGGACTATATGTGGGAACACGAAGGCTAGTAAGCATATACCCCTGGCATGATAGTTATTCTTAGGAATTAAAATCGATTCGAATCGCTGATGCCTACCAGGTGTGGGAATGCCAATATCACTGTCGGGCAACGTAGTAACTACTTAAACACTCTGTATTTAATACTCATGATTTTGAATATCACATGTTTGTATTGAATTGTTACCTTATTGAAAATTTACTATTATATTGATGGTTATACAAATGATGAAAACTTGTTTACTTATGTTGATCATGACACTGTTTAAAATCAATGGCTAAGGATCCACTTACTAGTAAGCAGCTTCATGTCAGCCGTAAGCCAAATCCATTAAGTCCTACTGAGTAATTAGTACTTAGGGTTTGCCCCCACATTTTGAGCGTAGGTATGGAGTTCATGGTTTGCACCAGTGTTGGAGGCGGTGCATGCCCCCATTTGGGATGAATCTGCATGAGTGACACAAGAACGGCATCGGTGGGCTCGATGTTGTTTCTTTTACTATAAGTCTTTTGAGATGTTATGATAACCTCTGAACTTTAGCTTTCCCCTGCGAGATACTTTTGAACTTGCTATTTGATAACTTCATGTTGGATCTGTACTTTATTTGAAACCGGTTTGTAACTAAGTCTATTATTACTCTATTTTGAACTGCCTGTGATGATGTATCTGTTGTGGCTCCATCGTCGGCAGGATGTGTATGATGTCGGTTCCTCTGGGATTTGGTGTCATCGGGGGTCAAATGACTCTCAACGGATGACGGGGTTTAGTTTGGTCTAAGTGCACTGCTGAGCCAGAGGTGGCAGGTGTGCTTAGCCCATATTAAATCGGCGGTTCTGCCACACCATACCCCTTCGCGGGCCATTCACAGCGCGACACGTCGCCCACCCTTAATCCTAGTCAGCACGGGTCCATCCGTCAGGCCAACGTGGATGCCCCATCACCGGCCACATCATTGCCACACTGCGCTGACCCTGTCAACCATGGGACTTTTCTAGAAAAGCCCTCATGTTTGTCAGGAATGAACCTGCCGTCCATCTCCTTTGAAAAATACTTAGACTTAGGTCCTGTGTTTATCAGTTTAGCCCTTGGGCTTTCTAAGTTTTCAACCTGCAGTCCAGGCCTTGGAGTTTTTGCTCTAAAACCCTCGGCGGTTAGGTTTAATTATGTTTAGGACCCCGGTTTTTCAAGGTTAGCCCCTGGATTAGTTTTTATGTCACAGTTTTCTCCCTAATAACTTGTTTTGGGCATAACTTTCATGTTTTAACTCCGATTTGAGTGATTTTTGCTCTCACGTGATCGTAGCAGAACGTAGAATGTTTTTAACATAGTTTTATCTTCTGTTTTGATGAGATGATGTACTGTTGCTTATCTTTTGTTAATTATTTGCATGTATGTGTTAATGGGATTGCTTGTATGTCACCGTGAACGTGTTTAGACCGGGAACCGTTCATTGGAGACGAAGAGCAGCAGCTTGAAGGTTTTGAGCGGCTACAGCAAGACCAGTATGAGGAAGGCAAGTATAACATGGACAACCTAATTACCCTTTAATCACTTCATATCCATGTGTCTAACTTGTATGCCAACAAGGACTATAAGTTAGCCTCTGTAGGACCGAGACGTGCGACTAGAGGGGGGTGAATAGGAGCACTTGAAATCACAAAATCACAAACCCCGAAGTGGAAACCGAAACTAAACACCGTCCACTGAACAGATACATGCCTAGCAGTGCAAGGGTGCCGTCCACTGTGAGGATACGCACCAATGCAAGAAAGCTCAAGATCCGAACAAGAATGACAGCGGAGCAACGGATTTTGCAATAACCACCACAAGACACTCACCGCACCTGGGTGCATCTCACTGAGTCACAGTAAGCAAAGAGAATGGTCTTAAGGGAGGAATGCAAAAAACCGAAGCAAAATCACAGCGGAAAAACCAAACTGGGAAGAACACCGGAGCTCCCTGGCAGGACCGGACTATCCGGTGCCTGACGCCGGACTGTTCGGTGGCACAGCCTGGACAGTGCCTCTCACCGGACTGTCCGGTGGGCACTGCCGGACTATCCGGTGGCATCGGACTGTCCGGTGGCCTCTGCCGGATGGTCCGGTAGGGTCGCAGAAAAGATGATTTCAAATCCTAACTTGATCAGACCTTGTCCAAACTTCACAAAATTTAGCACAGGTTATCTGGACCCTATTTCAAAGTTATTCCCAATAGATCAACTCAAGGTAACCAGCGGAATCAGCGGGAATTTCAGATCTTGTGAAATAGCCATTCTTGGGCAAGAAAGGGGAAAACACAAAAGAGGCTTGCTCGTGGCAATCCAGCAGGATTGAGATGAACTAAGTCATGATCTCCACGTCCTAGCAAGTCCAGAATATCAGCAAGGAAAGGGATTCAAGCTTGCCCAACAAAAACACCCAAAAAGCAAGGATTGAACCCAAAAACCAAAGAGAGAGGGGGAGGAGAAGAACACAAGGTTGCTGCACGAATTTGCTTCGATTAAGTGCCCAAGATGGGTCTAAAGATTCAGCATACAAGCAGAAATTCGTCCCAAGCAACCACCCTCACCTTCCCATCAAGATTAGGAGGCTAAATCCTACTCTAACCTCCCTAACAATGGAGCTCAAAGCTTAAGGACGAAAATCACCAAGTGAAGACTAATCCTAGCAGCCAAGAGAGCCTCTAATGACCTGCCTTGGACCTATTTATACCCGAGTGCTATTTAGACAGTTTTGCACTTAGGTCCCTACAGCTAGACAAACCCTAAGGACTCAAACGAAAGATTACAGGATATTTCGAGACGGACGACCACGATGAAGTCTTCATCTTCGTAAGTTCCACGCAATCCTCGGATGCTCTCCACGTGGCCAGTAGTCCAATCCACGATCCGCCCCCGGTTTTGAAGTCAGAAACCGGGAAACTTTAGGAAGTCTCCGGCTGGGCCGGATTCGGCCCATCTTCTCTATCTTGGTGAGTCGTGGCCCAACTCACCAAGGCTTGGGTAGCTTGGATGACGGTTTTGAGCCGAAGCCGCCAAAGCCTCCCTCGCACGCCTTCGCGCCACGCATTCGGGTTGGAGCACCGCGGTGGTGCTCGGCATCCCCTGTCCATCGGGGCAGCCTCGCAGTCCTTGGGAGGACTTACTCCTACCGTCGCCATGCCGCTCCTCCGTATACCGAACTCCCATAGCCGACAGACGCCGAGTGTGCCATCAGTCCTTCGGAGGACTTCCCTCTACCTCCAGTCCATCGGAGGTCTTGTGCCCAAGTCCTTCTGGGTCTTGCTACTGTTGACAATCACTCATCACTCCAGTGGCAATGGAGCCGGTCCATTGGCTCTCAGCTTTTTATTACTACATGCTTGTACTTGTATATTTACATTTCCGCAAGTTACATTATGATGATATATGGGTTGAGATTAGTGATTTACATGAATTATGGATCAAGATGATGATTATGTTGAATTAAATGATGCTTATGATTTAATAATGAATGAAATTTGAAATTAAGGACTTACTTCTAGTAAGCTTATGTGGGTTAGAAGTCAAGTCCACAAAAAGCCTCGCATACTCAATGTGTCGGGCTGATACCACCCTCGGGTAAGTCCTACGAGTACCCCACATACTCATCGTTTGTTGTTGATATTTTTGTAGGTACAAGACAGTTTGTGGTCAAGGATGACAATGGTGGGCTCGATGTCATGCTTTGATGTTGTACTTCTGCTGCACATTTGCATCTACATAATCATATGTATTCCGCTGCGAGTGTGTTTTTGAAATTCTATTTCGATATGATTGTTTATCATTGAGAAATGATTTTGTACTAAATCAAGCTATGTTTATATGAAATGATGGTTGTTGTAATTGTTGTGGCTCTCTCGAGGGCTTAACATGTGTGATGTCGACATCCCTAGTGATGGTTACATCGAGTGCCCCTTTTGGGTAGCTCGATGAACTACCGGGTTTGATTCGATCTAAGTGCACTGCGGGCCATGTGGTGGCAGGTGTACTTAGCTCGGATTAAATTGGCGTTTCCGCCACAACACCGACGTGGACTTAAGCGTCGTCACCACCGGACCCAAGGAGGGGACTAGCCAGGAGGCCTACCGGGGCTTGTGCATGGAGGCTAGGCCGATTGGTGAGGATACCTCCAGGGAGTTTGCTTTTATCCAGTCATCTGATGACGATGAAAACTCTATCGGTGATGAGGGGCAGCCCCTGTGTAATAGATTGTAGTATCGAACTTGCCTTATGTAGGGTGATACCGTTGAGACTTGTATGGGTCTACCGAGTGTAGTAACTTGTAGCTAGTTCTGTTTATAGTTTGCCTCGTGGCCCTTACATAGCTTGGTTATGGTAGAATGAGGCGAATTGAATCTGTCAAATGCCCTTTGTGCTGCTTGGTTGTCGCTGGCATGTTAGAGCGGAACGAGTTGTAGTTCCCGAGTGCGGAGCGAAGCAGAGTGCAGCTTGGTTATCGCTGACATGATAGGGCACGAGATGGATATGAAATGGCTCTTTCCATAGCTTGGCTATCGCTGGATTAAAGAGCATATGAGTTTAAGCGAATTTGCCCTTTCGCAGCTTGGTTATTGCTGGGTGTGTATTATAGGGCTCATAAGCTACCCTTTCCAAGGCTTGATTATCACCGGGTTTGAATTTAGGGTTGTATGATTTTAGTCACTCTTTTCGCGGTTTGGTTATCATCGGATTTTGGGAGAGCCGAGTAGATGACCCTTTCCGCAGCTTAGCTATTATTGGGAATTGATTTTTAGGGTGCTATGTAGTTAAGTGCTCTTTTCGTGGCATGGCTGTCACCAGATTAGGAGAGAGCGTATAAGGAGACCCTTTTCATGGCTTGCCAATTATTTGGTTAGAGGAAGGCGTCGTACTCGACTATTGTGGCTTGGTTATCGCCTATGTATCGAGCAAATCATGTCAACTCAGTTTGGTAATCGCTGGAACATTTCCTCATTATGATGCAGATGAAGTGCATTCAGCTTGGCTATCGCTGATTTGTTTATATGTTGGGGCTTTGGGCCCGTCACTGCTTGGCTATCGCCGGATCCCTAATATGGGTGTTGTGCCCGTGTGGTGTGAGCCGAGTGGTGTGCTCTGCTGATGGAGCTGATGACGAGTCGAGCATAGGGCCGAGTGCTTAGGACCACTCGCCCTAAGGGTAGAATCGTCGTAGGTGTTCTGAGTTCCATGTGTTCTCGAGCTCCCCGCCCTTTGGTTCGCAAAGCTTGAATGTGGCATGACCAAGGACTTCCTTAATGATGTAAGGTCCCTCCCATGAAGAACTTAGCTTGCTTTGACCTGTCGTGGAGGTTTTGCGCTTCAATACGAGATCACCGGCATTGTATGAGGCCAGCTTGGCATTCTTGTCATAGTAGCTTGCTGGTATTTGACTAGCTTGAGTGCTACATGCAGTCTCTCTTCTTCAATCAATTCAACATCTTAGCTTCTTGTCTGCTCAGCTGCGGGGATGTTTTTGAAAGCTATTCTGGGTGTGTCATGAACCAGGTCCATGGGAAGGACTGCCTTTGACACATAACCATAAAGAAAAGAGTATTGTTTTTATGGCCTTTGCACGGCTAAGTCCTCAGCCCCCAGATTACGTATGGCAGCTCCTGTAGCCACTTGGCTTCGTATGGCTTCAGCTTGTCGAAGGTGGCGAGCTTGGGGCTTTGCAGTATCATATCGTTTGCATGCTCTACTTGGTCATTGGCTCTTAGATGTGACACAGAAGCATATCTGACCAGCACGCCCCTCTTCTTGCAGAAGTTGAAGAATGCATCTGCGGAGAAGTTCGTACCAAAATCTGCGATGATTTCTGAGGGTACTCCAAACTTGTGCATTACTTCCTTGATGAACTCTATGGCTTTCTTGAATGGCCCTCATGTCCAGCCCTTATCATGGAAAAGCCCTAGAGACTGGTATGTTCTGGAGTTCGGATGCTGGGAGGTGTTGCTGCCTTGCAAAGAACTGGCATCCTTCACAAGTTTTGACTATAGCTTATGCATCTTGCTTGGCTGACAGCCAGTAGAATCTGACTCTGAATGCCTTGCCCACAGTGGTTCTTGATGCCCCATGGTTGGTGCAGACCCCCGAATGAATTTCGTACAGCGATTGGATGCCTTCTGATTGTGGGATGCACTTCATGAGAATGCCTGAGGATGGCACGTGCTTGTAAAGCTGATCCCTAATAAGCGTGTAGCTTTTGCCTCTTCTGTGTACTCTGTCGCCAGCTGCTTTTGGTTCTAGGAGTTGCCCACTCTTAATACACTCGATTAGCTCTACTCGCAAGTCAGTCTCAATTGCGAGAACTTCTATCAGCTTGGTTGGATCTAGTTGAGCCATGGAGTCTGCTTCTTCTGAAACTGTGGGGTGGTCGAGTACTTGGACAAATATCCCAGGTGATACTTCAGCTCTTTTGGACCCCAGCTTGGAGAGTACATCGACCGCGACGTTATCATCTCTGCTAACGTGGTGGAATTCTATTCCTTGGAATTTGCCCTCGAGTTTTCTTACTTCCGCGCAATAAGCCGGCATCTTCTCAGAGGTACACCTCTAGTCCTTGTTGACTTGGTTGATGACAACCAGGGAGTCCCCATAGACTAGCAGTCTATTGATCGCCAGCGACTCAGCTATCCGCATCCCATGAATCAGCACTTCATACTCTGCCGCATTGTTGGAGACCTTGAAAGCTATTTGAAGGACATACTTCAACTGCTCACTCTTGGGTGATATGAATAGGACCCCTAGCCCAGCGCCTTCCAGGTTTATGGAACCATCGAAGTACATGATCTAGTGCTCGGGTCGATCTAGGTTGGCAGGTACTTGTTGCTCTGTCTAGTCGGCTATGAAGCCTGCCAGGGCTTGAGACTTGATTACTTTCTTAGGCTTGAAGTCGATGTCATAGGCGGCTAGCTCGCATGCCCATTTTACTATTTTGTCGACAGCTTCTTTATTCCTCCAGATATCACCGATTGGGAATACAGTGATGACCACAACTCGATGCTCTTCAAATTAATGCTGCAACTTCCGCGAAGTAATGAGGACTGCATAAAGTAGCTTCTGCACTTGAGGATACCTGACTTTAGCCTAACTTAGAACCTCATTGATGAAGTAGACTGGGTGCTAGATCTTGTAGACGTGGGCATCGTCAGTCCTCTCGGCGACGAGTGCTGTGCTCACCACATGGGTGGTGCATGTTAGGTATAGGTATAACTCTTTGAATGGTTTGTCTTCCCAAGCTCTGATTGGGGCGGTCAACACTGGAGGGGAGGAGAGGAATGCTTTCAACTCATCCAGGGCCCTCTGCGTATCTTCCATCCACTTGAATGCGTCGAGCTTCTTTAATAGCTTGAAGAACGGGAGTCCTCTTTCGTCGAGTCTTGATATGACGCGGCTAAGTGCTGCCATGCATCTGGTGAGCTTTTGTAACTGCTTTTGAGATGTTGGCGACTTCATACTGGTGATGGCCGATATCTTCTTTGGGATGGCTTCAATTCCGTGGTTGCTGACGATGAACCCCAGTAGTTTGCCAAATGGCATGCCGAATACATACTTTTTTGAGTTCAACTTCCATCTGTAGACGTGAAGGCTATTGAAAGTTTCCTCAAGGTCCTTGATGAAGTCAGCAGGATCTCTGGTCTCGATCACTACGTCATCTACGTAGGCTTCAACATTCCTGCCCCATTGTTTTGCCAGGGAGGCTTGGATGCTCTGTTGGTAGGTAGCCCTACCATTCTTCATCCCGAATGACATAGTCTTGTAGTAGTAAGCCCCGTATGGCGTGATGAGGATGTATTCTCTTGGTCTTCTGAAGCTAGAGCTATCTGATGGTAGCCTGAATAGCAATCTAAGAAGGATAGCGTGGCGTAGCCTGCAGTGGAGAATCTATAACTTGATCTATCCTAGGCAGGCCAAAACAATGCACATTCTCCAATCTTTATTATTCTTTTGAGTACAAGTACAGGATTTGCTAGCCACTCAGGGTGGAAAACTTCTCTAATAAAATCGGCTGTTAACAGTTGTGCTACTTCTACTCTAATGGCCTCCTTCTTTTCATTGGAGATCCGCTGCAGCTTCTGCTTCATGGGCTTTGTGCCTAGGCAGATCTTTAGCTTGTACTCAGCCAACTCCCTGGGGACACCTGGCATGTCAGATGGCTGCCAGGCGAACATGTCCCAGTTTCGGCATAGGAGATGGACGAGCGCATCTTCCTATTTCGGGTCAAGGTCGGCCCCAATGATCGTTGTCTTGGTTGGGTCATCGAGGCTGAGGCTGACCTGCTTCGTCTACACCTCTACACCGCCGACTGCATGGCATTGTGTGTGGGGTTGGTCACTGGGAGGGTCGGCTGAAGACTGGTTGCCTTCTTCTTCACTTTTTCCTGAGTGGCCTCGCACTCGAGGTCTTCCGCATGAGCGAGAGACGCCTGGTCGCACTCGTGGGAGATCTTGAAGTTGCCCCTGATGGAGAGCACACTGCGGGGGCTGGAAATCTTGAGCACCATGTACGAGTGGTGAGGGATTGCCATGAACTTGGCGAGCACTAGTCTTCTGAGGATGGCATTGTAGGATGAGTCGATACGCGCCACCTCGAATCTGATGTATTTGTTCCGCTAGTTGGTTTCATCACCGAACACGACGGGTAGCGTTATGTGCCTGAGTGGTTGCATGCCCCACCTAGGTACTATGCGGTAGAAGGGCGTGTCTGACTCCTCCAAGTCTTTCAAGTTGAGCCCTAGGTTGTGGATGGTCTTCTCGAAGAGGATGTTCATGCCATTCCCACCGTCGACTAGCACCTTATGCATCAAGGGATGTGCACACAACAGGGCTGATGACTAGTGGGTAGTGGCCTAGCTCGTCAAAGTCATACCAATGGTCTTCTCTACTGTAGCTGATAGGTTGCTCTGACCACTCGTAGAAAGTTGGTGTGGATGACTACGCGATCATGACCTATCGGTTGGTGACCTTCTGCTTGCGCTTGCTTTCCTTTGTGTCATGGCTACCAAAGATGATTGCCACCTTGTTGTTGATGACGGGGAAGTCACCTCCTCCGCTGCCACTGTCACCGTCGGGCTTCTTGTTATTGCCCTACTTCTCCTTGTCCTTGTCATTGTGGCCTTCTCCTTTCCGCGAGGGGATGGAGCCTTGCCTGAGTAGGAATAACAAGCTCCGGCAGTCACGGTACAGGGGCGCATGCCCAGATGAACTGGCACGGCTTGTCGAGTAGCTCTATGATCGTCTGCCTAGGATGTTTGCCGAAGTAACCTACTGCATTGACGGTGTTCTCATGGCTCCGCTTGCATGGGCGTCTGTCACCCTCACAGCGCCAGCCGCCATGGTCATGGCGTCGATTGTCATTGTCGCAGTGCCATCGTTGTTGCCGTGGCGCTGATCGTCGTTGTCGCGGTGGTGGTCGTGTCAGTTGTTGGAGTCCCTGTCTCGGCTCATGATCAGACTTGTTGCGCGTTAGGATCTCGTAGGTCTCCTCCTGGGTGTCGGCGTACTTGTTGGCGATGTTGAAGAGTGTTTCGACGTTGGTGGGAAGTTTCCTCGCTAGCTTCTCAAGGAGCCTCTCATCCTAGAGGCCTTCTTTGAACGCATTGATGACGGCCTGGTCAAGGATGTCCGCCACCTAGTTTTGGAGCTCGGAAAAGCACCGGATGTACTCCTTGAGCGTTTTGTGTCGTTGTTGGCGTATGCGGGTCAAATCCTGCACCATTGTGGGTCGGTGGTAGGTGCTGTGGAAGTTGGCGATGAATTTCTCACAGAATTGAGACTAGCTGCCGATGGAGCTTGGAGGAAGATTCTGAGCTACAGAGTGCTTCGGTTCCCAACATGATGGGGATGTAGGCCAGCGCGACATCATTGTCTCCATGCGCGGCCTTAATGCTGAGCGCGTAGAGACGCACCCACTCCTCTAGATTCTTCTTTGGGTCATACCTATCTATATTTTTGAGCTTGAAAGTGGCCGGCCAAGAGATCAACCTGATCCTTGGGGTGAAGGCACGGATCCCATCATAGTCATCGAGCCCTAGGTCATCGCGGAGTGGGTCGTAGCGATGGTATTCGACGACTGCTCCATTGGTCCAGGGGCTGTCGTCGCGCTGGCCCTCATTGCCCCTGCCCGGGTTCCTTCGCGCGTCAGGTGAGGGTGTCAGTGCTCTAAATAGGGACCCATGCTTGTTGTCTCACTCCTTGCGCCGCCTGAGCTTGGTCTCCCAAGCTTGAAGATAACTGTTGTTGATGCGATGGCAGAGGTCTTTTCGTCCCTTGATGAGCTTCTGCAAGTCATCGGTGCTTCCTTGCGGTGGGTCCGGGGCATGAGAGGATGGACTGCCATCATCATTAAGCTTGAGCCCCTTAAGGGCAAGCTGCCGTACCTTCTCCTAATGCGCTGATGGAGGTAGTTCCGCGATGATGGTGCCCATCGCCGCGATACAGCGTTCCTTGCTGGAGAAGTCGTAGGAGGACGCGGTGTCCTCAAAGTCGTCTTGGAGGTGTGATGCCCCAGGCATCTCCAGTGCATTTCATGTGCCTCATTTGCTTAATCACATCTCATAAGAATCATTTCATCTCATATTGATGTGCATTTGACTCACATGAAAAGACTTGGTAGAAATGCTAAGTGGTGAACTCAGATTGCTACATGAATGACATTGTGAATGCGATCGTAACCTTAGTTCTGTTGAGTTTTAGGTGGAACTTTTTATACCAAACTTGTAGATGATCTCATGATGAACAACTTTGGTAATTGGTGCTTTGACATGCACAAAGGTTTGCTTAGGAATTTAGGGCTTTTAAGGTCAGCATACAAACACAGTCAAAATCTGAACTGTTTAGAAATTCCACTTTTTCCTTAACCTACATTCATTTTCATACAACACTCTAATTGAGAAAGTTGTAGGTCTTGAAATTTTGAACAATGTTGGTGTAAAACATTTTGGGTGATTTTGGTTACAAATAGGACTTTTAGAATTTTCTTTGCAAGTGGCTGTGTAGGTCAAATCTGAAACCCTAAGACAAATTCAAATTTAAATCATATTTTGACTCAGAATTTGACCTTGGGCCTTTTGACAACATTTCTTCCAATTAGGTCTTCTTCAAATTCGCCCAAGAAATAGGTCAAAATAGCGATTTCCAGAGGCTAAACAAAAATAGCAAAACAGTGTTTTCTATTTTTGGAAAAATGTCTCGCTAACAGGTGGGCCCTTGTATCCGACCGAACTGAGCTGCCGAGCCGGCCGCTGCCGCGTTGCCGCCGGCGTATGGCCAGAATGGCCCCGGCGCGGATCGAGGCTCCAGCCTCGCCCTTATGCCGCACCGCGCTCCTCCCTCTCTTTCTTTCCCCTCCAGACGCTCCGCTCGCCCGCACGCCTCTCCCTCTCCCTCTCTGTCCGACTGCCATTGGCGGAGCTCAAAGGAGCTCGCGTCGGCGCAGCAATGCTCGCTCCTACACCCAACCACTGCCCCACCGCCCATCCCCGACCCCCGCTCCACCCATTCCCGTAGCTCTAGGCCACCGAAGCCGCTCCACCGAGCCGTTATTAGCCGCCAAAGGTCCGCGCTTTCGAGCCTCGTCGCCGGCCGATCCCCACCTTCACGCCACCGCATTCGTCGATTCGAGTTGGGGGTAAGAATCCCCGCTGCTCCCTCTCCCTCCCAGACCCTTCGATGCGGGCAGCCGTACCCCGCAGGGCCGGCCGGTCGCGCGCGCCGCCGGTCTTCCCCCTCCCAGCGCAAGGAAGAAGAAGAGGGAGGAAGAAGACGGCGGTCTCGCACTTTAGCCCCTGATTTTGCATGATTTCGCGAGTCCGTAACGTGCACTGTGTATTGTGTCTTGTAGATCTCGCATTTTAGTCCCTGGTGTCTACGGTTAATCGCGTTTAGGTCCCTGGATCTACGATTTTCTTTTTATTTCTTTAATATTCAGCAGTAATCTTTGAAAAATCGTAGTAAATCAAAGAAAATTGCAAAAATAGCAAACTAAGTTGCATTGTGACCCTTGTTACTAGATCTATCTGTTGAGTATGATGGTTGAGTAGGAAAAGACATTTTTACCACTGATTTTGTGCATGCATGTAAAAACCTAATAAATGAGAAATGTAGGTCAAATGAGCTCGAAAAACTATGAAATTTGGACAGAGGCTTTATTAGCATATCTAGGCACTGTGTGAATTTTGGTAGCCCTAGCATTGATTGATTAATTACTGTTTTACCCTTGCCAAGTAAATTAAGCATATTATTAGAAAAAGAAAAGGTTGCTATAAGAAAACATGCTCTAGGTGACTTCATGGACTTTGTGTGAGCTCTAAGTTATGAAAATGGCTCACTGATGAGATTTGAGGCTGTGCATGCTAGGTTTTGGCACTGGTTTGGAATGTGGCAGAATAATACATATTTATCTAAGTAGTAGAACAAGTGGTTCTATCAAGCATAGTAAGTACTAAGAAAGGTTATGATGAAACATAGGCATGCTTAAGTCCTCGCTACTGTTTTGAATTGCATGTTAGGCATATTGGATTAATTATATGGAAAATAAATGTTTATTTAAGATGTAGGACTAATTCCGCTTGTTGAATGTATACTTGCGACAAGCCCCCATGTTGTTATATGTGATAGGTTAAGTTAACCTTAGGTGATGGTTTGTACGATTTCTTAGTACTAAACAAGTTTCGACACAAAAATGCATAGCTCCATTTCATAATCACGATTCATTGCATCGCATCTACACCATATGCAAGCATTTGCATTTCCACATGCTCATATTGGACTATGTCATGCATATAGATCCCGCGAGTGAAGGACATCCGCCGGAGCAGCCGATAGTAGAGGAGCCCGAGGAAGAGTAGCACCAGGAGCCGGAAGACCAGCAGCAGGGGCCCGACTAGGCTCCGGAGGAAGCTACTGACCCTAGCGAAGAAGGTAGGCAGGACCATGCTTATCCCAGCAAACAATGGTATATTTGATGATTACGCATATGCATTAGGAGTTGCTTGAAACCCATTGCATTAGACTCCCTGGCCACCCTAGGCCCTAGCACCTATACTTAGAGTTCGCGGGACGAGTATGCCTAGAAGTTGCTAAGTACGAGTAGACATGAGTGTGTGGACTCATCGCGTAGGTGTTTTCAAAGTTACAAGATATTACTATTATGTCAATTAGTACTTATGCTCATGACTTAAATGGAGACCGTGCGGAGATTTTATTTCAGAATTTACTTTTCATGATGTGACACTTTGGACTCCGCCCGAGTCGTGTAAGGTCCGTTCGTTGTTCGCCTATTGGTTGGCATAACATTGCTAGATTGCTTAACTAGGGTATGGGATCGGTGAAGTCTTACCTGGGTTTGTCCAGAGTTTTCGAGGTGCCGCCCATCCACTTGCTAGAGGCCGATGGGCCCAGGGGCGCTTGTACTCGAGGGAGGGCTGACCCAGTGCGATGTGGTAATGCTCCTGAGGGGGCACAACCCAGGGGTTAGGTGGGGGTGCTTTGAATCTTGGGACAAGGCAGGTGGAGATGGGGGCTCTATGTGGGAACGCGATGGCTAGTACGCATATACCCATGGCACAATAGTTATTCCTGGGAATTAAAAATCGATTCGAATCACTGATGCCTACCAGGTGTGGGAATGCCAATACCTTTAATGTTCATCGTAGTAACTACTTAAACACTCTGTATCTAATACTCATGATTTTTGAATATCACATGTTTGTATTGAACTGTTTACTTTACTGCACTTTACTATTATCATAATGGTTATGCAAATGATGAAAACTTGTTACTTTATGTTGATCATGACACTGCTTAAAATCAATGGCTAAGGATCCACTGTTAGTAAGCAGCTTCGCGTCAGCCGTAAGCCAATCCATTAAGACCTAATGAGTAATTAGTACTCAGGGTTTGCCCCCACATTTTGAGCGCAGGTATGGAGTTCATGGTTTGCACCTGTGTTGGAGGCGGTGCATGCCCCCATCTGGGGTGAGGTCTGCATGAGTGGCACAAGGGCAACATCGGTGGGCTCGATGTTGTTTCTTTTAATGCAAGTATTTTGAAATGTTATCATGACCTTTGAACTTTAAATATTCCGCTGCGAGATACTTTTGAACTTGCTATGTTATAACTCTATGATGGAACTGTACTTTATTTGAAACTGGTTTGTAACTAAGTCTATTATTACTCTATTTCAACTGCCTGTGATGATATATCTATTGTGGCTCCATCGTGGGCTGGATGTGTATGATGCCGGTTCTTCTGGGATTTGGTATTATCGGGGGTCGAAAGACTCTCGACGGATGACCGGTTTTAGTTTGGTCTAAGTGCACTGTGAGCCAAAGGTGGCAGGCGTGCTTAGCCCTGATTAAATCAGCGGTTCCACCACAGCTGGTATCAGAGCCGATCAAACACAGACAACAGACATATCGTCCTGTTTTGATTTACAAACTATTTTCGAAAACCCTTTTGAAGTATTTGAAAAATGAGAGTACCGATATGCCCATATTAAGGATGTTAGTATAATACCAGGTGACATCACTAACATTCTGACCTAGATAGAACTCATATGCATATTCGGTGCTTTGGCAAGCAACATTTCAGCCATAGCCATCCCCAGTACTAGTGGAACGCTATCGGGATTTGCGGATTGTTGTGAACCCTGCATTCATGCTGCTAGGATAGAGTTTTTGTTTAAGGGGGTTGTCACGCCATATGGGTGTATGTCGTGATCACTCATGACGCAGCAATGCTCCATATTGCCTGCGTAGGTCTCAGCTCGGTCTAGCAGAGGACCCTACAGATGCGTTGTCCACAGCGGCGCAAATAACGTGGATGCCACTTCTAGGTTTAGAGTGGTAATGATGTGAGCATGCATTTTTCTGCAGGTACACTAACTGCACGCGAAACTAAGACCGAGTAGAGACAACTAGTTGCATTAGTGAGTGATGTGCATATGTGTCACCGAAATACCATTAGTTATATATATATTGTATATAGGATGTGTGATGTGAGACCGAACAGGATGAATCATGCATCATACCATTGTTTTATTCATTCCGGGGCTATGGTTAAAAGTCAAACAAGTTAAATCGTGATCTAAGAATATGCTTCTGCTCGTTCCTTTAATTAAAATTCTTTGAACTAATGCACTCACTGATCAAAAGCCTTTCTTATTTGAAACATATGGCTAGAACCAAGCAGACCGCATGTAAGGCTGTGGGCAGGAGGGGTCTCCATAGGCAAGACGGGCAGAGGGCTATCCCTCTCCCACCAGTGACCCACACTCCTCCCCAGGTTGAGGGCGGGATGCTTCACACACGCTGCCATGAGGAGAACGGCCTTGCGCAGATCCTCTGTAGGGCTTTGCGTGAGATGAGGTGCAGGCCTTGCCCCTTCTACTCTGTGCAGACGATGCACGGGGAGGGGAGTTGCTTGGCCCACGTCGTCGTTCCCGGGGGTCCTCTCACCGCAGGGTGCTTCGCAGGATCCAAGGTCCCATTCCTGCGAGTGGCAACCAGCAGGGCAAGCAGAAGGGATTCACACCCAAGGCAGGTCGTGTGCACTACGTGCACATGGAGCAGATCCCTGTAGGAGAGCCTGTTCTCGCTGGTATGTTCATGGTCAACGGTCAGCTGACTGTCGTGTTATTCGATTCAGGGGCTACTCATACTTTCATTAGTCAGACATATACATCTAAGCATAGGATAAAGACTTCGTGCATAAAAGAGAAATATCAAATCACTGCTCCTGGAAACCCGATTAATACAAATCTGATAGTGAAGAGGCTAAGACTGAGTATAGGAGGGGAAGATTTCACTATCGATCCTATGGTGCTGCCACACCAGGGGATTGATATCATCTTAGGTATGAATTGGATGACAGAGAACAACGCGGTCCTGGATATTGGCAGTAGGACAGTGCAGTTAAGGTCTAGTGTCAGTGGTAAGATTTTGCGGGTGCACATGCCAAACCAGAAACACATGCCACCCGTAGTGAGTGCAACTGAACTACAAGAGATCAAGAAGATACCGGTAGTGTGTGAATTCCCGGATGTGTTTTCGGAGGAGATTCCTGGTCTTCCGCCAGATCGGGATGTGGAGTTTGCTATCGAACTAGTTCCAGGCACTGCCCCTATGTCAAAAAGACCATACAGAATGCCACCTGATGATTTGAAAGAATTGAAAACACAGCTACAAGAACAGTTAGACAAATGGTTCATTCGGCCTAGCTCATCACCATGGGGTTGTCCAGCTCTCTTTGTTGAGAAGAAGGATCTGTGTAGGAAAAGATTGTGTGTTGATTATCGACCACTAAATGCAGTGACCGTCAAAAACAAATACCCGTTGCCACACATCAATATTCTATTTGATCAGTTAGCCAGAGCTAAGGTCTTCTGTAAGATTGACCTAAGGTCTGGCTACTATCAGATAAAGATTAGAGAAGAGGATATGCCAAAGACAGCATTCTCTACCAGATACGGCTTGTACGAGTATTTGGTCATGTCTTTTGGATTAACCAATGCACCGGCTTTCTTCATGTATATGATGAACTCGGTGTTCATGAATGAACTTGACAAGTTTGTGGTGGTATTTATCGATGACATACTACTCTACTCCAAAGACGAGAATGAACACGAAGAGCACTTAAGGATCATACTCACCCAGCTTAGAGAACACAAGCTCTATGCCAAGTTCAGCAAGTGTGCATTCTGGCTGAAAGAAGTGAGTTTCTTGGGTCATATACTGTCTGAGAAAGGAGACGCAGTTGACCCTAGCAAAGTAAAAGATGTACTAAATTGGAAGCAACCCGATACTGTGATTGAGATGTGGAGTTTTCTTGGTTTAGCGGGCTACTACCGCCGCTTTATCAAGGATTTCTCCAAGATTGCAAAGCCGATGACCTCGTTGACTAAGAAAAATGCAAAGTTCATTTGGAGCCCAAAATGTGAAGAAGCTTTTCAAACACTGAAGAAAATGTTAACCTCAGCACCCGTGCTAGCTTAATCGGACATCACTAAGCCATTTGATGTATATTGTGATGCCTCCGGCAATGGGCTCGGCTGTGTCTTAATGCAAGAAGGGAGAGTAATTGCTTACACCTCCCGACAACTGAAAAAACATGAAGCAAATTATCCAACACATGACCTTGAACTAGCAGCAGTTGTTCATGCACTGAAGATATGGAGACACTATCTGCTAGGCAACACCTGTCACATCTACATTGACCATAGGAGTCTCAAATATATCTTCACACAACCTGAAATCAACATGAGGCAGAGGCGATGGTTAGAGTTGATAAAAGATTATGATTTAGAGATCCACTACCACCCAGGCAAGGCCAATGTGGTAGCAGATGCATTGAGCCGCAAGGCCCATTGCAACTTCATTGAAGCTCGTCCGACTGCAAGAGTGATCTGCTGTGAAATGAACGAAATTGAGATACCCCCAGAGCAGCAAGCTGAACTTTACAATATCATCATTGAACCCTTGATCAAAGCACAAATCATAGAAGCACAAAAGCAAGATAAGGGTATGGCATATATTCATGAGGGTATTAGTGAAGAGAAAAAGGCATGTTTCACACTTGATGACCAAGGCGTTCTGTGGTTCAAGAATCGCCTAGTGGTACCAAAGGACATGGAGTTGAGGAAGAAAATACTTGATGAGTCACACGCTTCAATGTTCACAATCCACCCGGGCAGCAATAAGATGTATCAACACTTGAAACAAAAGTTTTGGTGGACTCGCATGAAATGAGAGATCACCAAATACATATCTGAGTGCGACGTGTGTAAAAGGGTGAAAGATAATCACCTAAAGCCCACTGGAATGCTTCAGCTGCTTGAAGTTCCAGCATGGAAATGGGAGGATATACACATGGATTTCATTGTGGGGTTGCCCCGAACTCAGAAGGGGGTATGATTCAATATGGGTGATAATAGACAGATTTACAAAGTCAGCTCTCTTCCTTCCTGTGAAGGCGATATACCATGCCAAGACCTATTCCGAAATTTATCTAGCTCATATTCTCCCTCTGCACGGAGTCCCAAAGACCATCACTTCCGATCGGGGCCCACAGTTTGTCTCCCGTTTCTGGGAGCAATTGCATACAGCTCTGGGGACCACCTTGATTCACAGTTTGGCATACCACCCTCAAACAAGTGGTTAGGTAGAAAGAGTAAATAAGATCCTAGAAGATATGTTGAGGGCTTGTGCACTGACCTATTCCACCAAGTGGGATGAATGCCTACCCTTTGTAGAGTTTGCTTATAACAATAGCTACCAAAAGAGCATAGAAATGGCTCCTTTCGAGGCTCTCTACGGTAGAAGGTGTAGAACACCTCTCAACTGGTCTGAGCTAGGAGAGCGTGTTACATTTGTCCATGACTTAGTGACAAAAGCCAAAGAACAAGTGAAACTCATACACCACCATCTGAAAAGAACACAGTCCCGACAGAAAAGTTACTCCGATAGGAGGAGAAGACCACTAGTCTTTGAAAAGGGCGATCACGTGTACCTATGGGTATCGCCAATGAAGGGGGTACAACGGTTTGGAGTAAAAGGGAAGTTAGCACCAAGGTACAGTTGGCCCATTCGAAATCATTGAAAGATGTGGAGCCGTCGCTTATCGATTAGAATTGCCACCGCACCTTGCTGCGGTTCATGACGTGTTTCATGTCTCGCAACTGAAGAAATGCTTAAGGGTACCGGAGAAAGTGGTAGACACATCTCAAATTCAGATTGAATCGGATCTCACATACGAAGAACATCCCATAAAAGTCCTTGACCAAAACCAAAGATCAACACACATAAAAACAATCAACTTTTATAAAGTACAATGGAGTAATTACTCCGAAGAAGAAGCAACTTGGGAACAAGAGGAGTATCTATGCACTAAATGTCTTGGTTTTCTACCATCCACTACAACTCGGTATGTTACAATAGTTTAATTTTAGGTTTTAAACTTAATACTTGCACATAGCACTACCTTTAATCGACAACCACCCACATCACATCAAAAATCTCGGGAAGAGATTTCTTTAAGGGGGGTGGGTTGTAATGCCCCAGGCATCTCAAGTGCATTTCATGTGCCTCATTTGCTTAATCACATCTCATAAGCATCATTTCATCTCATATTGATGTGCATTTGACATACATGAACAGACTTGGTAGAAATGCTAAGTGTGGAACTCAGATTTCTGCATGAATGACATTGTGAATGCGATTGTAACCTTAGTTCTGTTGAGTTTTAGGTAGAACTTTTTATACCAAACTTTTAGATGATCTCATGGTGAACAACTTTGGTAATTGGAGCTTTGACATGCACAAAGGTTTGCTTAGGGATTTAGGGCTTTTACTGTCAGCATAAAACACAGTCAAAATCTGAACTGTTTAGAAATTCTAGTTTTCCCTTAACCTACATTCATTTTCATACAAAACTCTAATTGAGAAAGTTGTAGTTATTGAAATTTTAAACAAAGTTGGTATAAAACATTTCAGGTGATTTTGGCTACAATTGGGACTTTTAGAATTTTCTTTGCAAGTGGCTCTCTAGGTCAAATCTGAAACCCTGAGACAAATTCAAATTTAAATCATATTTCAACTCAGAATTTTGTGATGCCCCCGGCATCTGAAAGGCTTTAACACGTAGTTAGTCCAAAGCTAATTATGAGCTAGGGCTTAATCATGTTTAGGGAGGAACAATAACTAGACAAATAAATCACGAAGACAAAAATTTTCTAGTGGAATATGCAAAACCCTGTGTTGTTTGGTTGGGTAGTTAAAATCTATTCGTTTTCGTGCAAGTCATCAATTACAAAAGTTTTAGTTCAAGATGTTGCATTCAACTTTACTACTTCTACCATTTTCAAAATCGGATGTTAAGTGGTTTAAAAGTTCAAATCAAACCAAGTCAGACTATACTTAGAAAAATTCCTAAGTCTAGATTTTCAGCCTTTCCTCAAACTTCGTTCTGAAATTACTTTTGTTTTCACTATAGAACTTCAAAATCTACCTGACTAGGAAATGAAATTAAACTTATTACCTTTCAAATACACCTGATATCAAAGTTGTTGGACTTCGTTTGATACTTCAAAAGGTTGAAACAAGAAAGACCATACATAAATTGAAGTTGCAGTTTTGCAAAACCCCTGCGTACACTTGTGCCTATAGTTCAAAATATAATGTGTTTTGGACCAAACTCTCTATAACAAACTTGTAGAAAATTTTATGTGGATCAACTTTGGTATGGAGTGTGATAACATGCACAAAGGTTTAGGTGGAGTTTTGAGTCGATTAATGCAAAAAGCAGAAATCTGCCTAAACTTGACCTGAATGGTAAATTCAAAATTTTCTAAACCAAGAGTCCATATCATACAAAACTTTATATATAAAAATTGTATATCATGAAATTATAAACAACATTGGTATTATATACTTTATATGAAAATGCTCCTAAATGGCTGTTTGATATTTTTGAACTTCAAGTCATAACCAGGTCAAAGCTGAGGTTAGCAAATTAAATTTGAATTTATACCAAAAACATCCACATAACATGGTATTCATGTTTATAACAAAGATGTAGAAGACGAAATTGTAAACATTTCTTGTATTGTGATCTTCCCCTAAATCGGCCAATTGGATGATCAAATAGGCAAATTTAAGAAACACATTTCCTTGGTCAAATAGCCTTTTTCTATTTTAGGCATTTTCGTTTTCTCTTGGTCTCTATGACGAGTGGGCCCCACACGTCAGTTCACCTTGGATTCTCACTCTGAAAAATCAGAGCGCGGGACATGTGGGTCCCATGTCGGCCCCGCACCTTTCCAACTCCGTGCACTCGGTTCGTGGACTATAGTCTCTGGTGCTTCCTCGGGTCCCACCTGTCATCGGCTCACGGTCCACAGACCAAGTCCACGCGCTACTCACCCTTCCCGTTCCCCACTCAAGCTCGCCCACACGGTGTTGGCCTGCAGGGCGCACGTAGAGGCCGCGCGGCGCCTACCCTTGCCCCGCCCAGCTTCAAGAGTAAGGAAGCCGAGCTTCCTCTCTCGCCCTGCACTCTCGCTCACACACTCCTCTCACTCTCGCTCTCTGGCCCCTGCCTCCCTCTGCTCTGTGTGTCGCCCCTGCTAGAGCTCCAGAACGCCACCTCCCTCGTGCCTCCTGTCTCCCAGCCCGCATGAGCACCACCCTCGCCCCATCCTCCGCTCACTCACCCCGGACGACGCTTGCGCCGCCCCACGGTGCATCGGCGAGCACGGCCGCGCGCCGCTCCCCTGCACGTTGGACAAGCGATGGGCCCGCGAGTACCGCACTACCACTTCCGGCGCCGCCGCTGGATGTCCGCCGGCCCCGACCCACGTCGCCCCGCCTCCAGTCCCGACCTCCACGGCCCTCCGCTCCCCTCCTCGACGCGCACCCGAGCCGGCGGCTCTGTTGCCTTCCCTATGCCACCAAACAGTGGAAGAACAAGGCAGAGGTTGAAGAAGACACGAGTTTTGCAAAACGTCCCCTATCATTTGCTTTAATTTACTTACTGTTCAATGTGTGTTGCAGGAACTGTGAATAACCCCCTAGATCTATTAGGGTTTCACATTTTAACTCGAGCCTTCGCATTTTGCAGATCTGACCTCATGCTCTACAGGTTTCACATGCACTATACATTGAGTCTAGGTTTATTTGGTTGCTGCCCCTACAAACTAGATTAAATTGCATAGAGGTCCATTTTCAGGGTTATATGAACTTTGAAATGCTCTAGAAATTAGTAGAAAAATCATAAAAATTCGAAACTTGTTTTGTTGGATTGCTTTTCAGTACATCTACACAATGGAATAGGTCTAGGGTTGTGAAATGACTGTTTTGCCCCTGCTTCCTTGCATGTCTTGTTTTATTAGTTAATTAGCAAAAGGAGGGTAAATGTGCTCCACAAATTATGAAATTTGAGCAGTGAGTATGTTTTAGTACATATGTTCATGCGTATTTCTGTTTAACCCTAGCACACATTGTTAATTATATAACTACCTCTATTCCTATTAATTAGTAGATTTATGTATATGAAAATGCATGCTACATAAGACTTATCCAGAAAAATCCATAGAAATTATATTGTGCTCAATTGGTCCAGTGCAGCCTAGAAATAATGTTTCATGTGTTTTGCTTATTGTTTACTATGTGTTTTGAAAATGACAAATGCTATGTTGGTTTAAACAATGAAATAGAAAAGTGCTATTTAATGTGCTACAAAAATGCCACCAAAATACATGCAGCCATGTTACTGTACAAATATGATTATGTGAGTTTTCATACATTTTGGATGTTGCTTCATTAGTGTTCTGCAAGTAGTTACTTATATAAGCTTAAAATAATAATAAAGAAAATAAAACAAGGACGTGATGTGTGATCAGACGTGAACTTGTGATGTCGTGTATATGCTACTTGGTATAGTTAGTTTGCTATATCACAACATAACACACATTTTCTATGAAAATCCGGTAGTTGGATAACTAAACAACTAGGTGTCGGGTAAAATAATGAAATGCACCTCTTTTCCTTGTTAAGGTCTTTATAATAGTCTCTACATGCCTTCTTCATAATCGGTAACCAAATGAATGCTTGCATGATTGTATACGTATATGTTTGCTTTGAGTGCTCAAAAGTACTCCTTGTTTAACTAAATTGTCATTTACCTTGCTATCTATACTCGAAATGATGGTTTGAGTGCATGCTTGTTCTATGCTTGTTTAAGTAGTTCATCAATTATCGTTGGTCTAACCTTAAATTTTGTTTGTTACCTATAGGTGCTTGATCTTCATGCATCCCATGCATTGCATCATGCATATGATTCATATAGTAGCGTTTATTGTAGATACGTGATCGGAGAAGATAAAGCGTGGAGTTACAACAAGCAACGGTGATCCAGAAGACCAACTAAGACTCGCTCACGACCTGGAGGGCCCATTAGTCGTGTTTGGACGGAGGAGTTGTCCAAGTGATCAAGGGGTTGCCTGGGGCAAAGCCTCACAACCCGACAAACTAACTTTAATTTAGTTTGTTCAAGTTATCAACAACAAAGGTAGGCCCCTTAGGTATATACACCTACTTAGGGAGTCTCACCACCCTTTATTTGATTGTGCATTTACGTTCAGGAGTTGTTTGAAACCCCACCTGCATAAATACCTGATAACCTACGTAGAATGGATAGATCGAAGACTATGCTTAGCCATGCTTAGACGGTAGAAGACGAGTGAAGATATTCACTCGCGAGATGATATGACTCAAAACGGTTTTACAAAATTTAAATGCTAAAGCAATATGATATAATCTGATGAAAAGATGAGACCGGGTGGAGATATGGGTATATTACGATGAAAAATGATGTGAATGGTTTGGTGGACTCCGCCTGAGTCGTTTAAGGCCTGTCCGTTGATCACCTATTGGTCGGCATAACATTGCTAGATTGCTTAACCGGGATATGGGACCGGTGAAGTCTTACGTGGGCTCGTCCGGAGTTTTCGAGGTGCTGCCCATCCACTAGATGGAGGCAGAAGGCCCGGGGGAGCTTGGTACTCATGACCGAGATGTTGGCAGGCTCGCTATGGGGGCACAACCTGGGTGTTCGGTGGGGGCGCTTTGAATCTTGGGACAAGACAGGTGGAGATGGGCGCTATATGTGGGAACGCGATGGCTAGTAAGCATATACCCCTGGCATGATAGTTATTCCCGAGAATTAAAATCGATTCGAATCGCTAATGCTCACCAGGTGTGGGAATGCCAAGGCCACTAACATTTAACGTAGTAATAACTTTAATATCTTATTCATTTAATCATACTTTTTACATTACATGTTTGTACTTGTATGTTTACATTTCTACAAGCTACCTTATGATGATATTTATGTTGAGATGATTAGACATATGATTTATGGATCATGATGATAATTATAATGGATCAAATGAGGCTTATGCTTTAAAAATGGATGACACTTGAAAGTAAGGACTCACTTTTAGTAAGCTTGCGTGGGTTAGAGTGAAGTCCACAAAAAGCCTTGCATGCTCTCAAATGTGTCGGGTTGAAACCGCCGACGGGTAAGTCCTACGAGTACCTCACGTACTCACCCCTACGTTGTTGATATTTTTATTTCAGGAATCTCATGATCGAGAATGACAATGGTGGGCTCAATGTCATAGCTCGATGCTTTATTTCCGCTGCAAGAGTATATTGGTATTATGTTATGATTTCCGCTGCGAGATTATTTTGGGGCTCTATTTCAGTATGATTGTACCTCATTTTGAGCAAATATTTTGTAACAAATCATTCTATGTTTGTATGAAATGATGGGTTGTTGTAATTGTTGTGGCTCTTTCGAGGCCTTAACGTGTGTGATGTCGACATCCCTGGGTGATGGTTACATCGAGTGCCCTTTTGGGCAGCTCGACGGATGACCGGGTTTGAGTTAGTCTAAATACACTGCAAGCCGGAGGTGGCAGGTGTACTTAGCCCGGATAAAATCAGCGGTTCTGCCACAAATTTGACCTCGAGCCTTTTGACAAACTTGTATATCTAAAAGAGTACAACATTTCTTCCAATTAGGTCTTCTTCAAATTTGGCAAAGAAATGGGTCAAAATAGCGATTTACAGAGGCTAAACAAAAACAGCAAAACAGTGTTTTCTATTTTGGGAAAGATGTCTCGCTGACAGGTGGGCCCTCGGATCAGGCCGGGCTGAGCTGCCAAGCCGGCCGCTGCCGTGTGGCCGCCGGCGTAATGACTGGAACGGCCCCAGTGCGGATCAAGCCTCCGGCCTTGCCCTTAAGCCGCGCCGTGCTCCTCCCTATCTCTCTTTCCTTTCCAGATGCTCCGCTCGCCCGCGCGCCTCTCCCTCTCGCTCTCCGTCCGACCGCCATTGGCGAAGCTCGAAGGAGCACATGCTGGCGCTGCTCCACTCGCTCTTGTGCCCAACCACCTCCCCGCCATCCATCCCCGACCGCCGCTCCACCCCTTCCCACAGCTCTAGGCCACTTGAAGCCGCTCCACCGAGCCGTAATTCGCCGCCGAAGGTCCGTGCCTTCAAGCCTCGTCACCGGCAAATTCCCACCTCCATGCCGCCGCATTCGTCGATTCGAGTTAGGGGTAAGAATCCCCGCTGCTCCCTCTCCATCCCAGACCCTTTGCGGAGGGCCGCCGTGCCCTGCGGGGCCAGCCGGTCGCGCACGCCGCCGGTCCTCCCCCTCCCGGTGCGAGGAAGAAGACGAGGGAGGAAGAAGACGGCGGTCTCACACTTTAGCCCCTGATTTTGCATGATTTCGCGAGTTCATAACGTGCACTGTGTATTGTGTCTTGTAGATCTCGCGTTTTAGTCCCTGGAGTCTACGGTTAATCACGTTTAGGTCCCTGGATCTACGATTTTCTTTTTATTTCTTTAATATTCGACAGTAATCTTTGAAAAATCGTAGTAAATCAAAGAAAAATGCAAAAATAGCAAACTAAGTTGCATTGTAACCCTTGTAATAGATCTATCTGTTGAGTATGATGGTTGAGTAGGAAAATACATTTTTATCCCTGATTTTGTGCATGCATGTAAAAACCTAATAAATGAGAAATGTAGGTCAAATGAGCTCCAAAAATTATGAAATTTGGATAGAGGCTTTATTAGCATATCTAGGCACTGTGTGAATTTTGGTAGCCCTAGCATTGAGTGATGAGTTACTGTTTTACCCTTGCCAAGTAAATTAAGCATATTATTAGAAAAAGAAAAGGTTGCTATAAGAAAACATGCTCTAGGTGACTTCATGGACTTTGTGTGAGCTCTAAGTTATGAAAATGGCTCACTGATGAGAATTGAGCCTGTGCATGCTAGGTTTTGGCACTGGTTTGGAATGTGGCAAAATAATACATATTTATCTAAGTAGTAGAAAGAGTGGTTCTATCAAGCATAGTAAGTACTAAGAAAGATTATGATGAAACATAGGCATGCTTAAGTCCTCGCTACTATTTTGAATTGCATGTTAGGCATATTGCATTAATTATATGGAAAATAAATGTTTATTTAAGACGTAGGACTAATTCCACTTGTTGAATGTATACATGTGACAAGCCCCCATGTTGTTATATGTGATAGGTTAAGTTAGCCTGAGGTGATGGTTTGCACAATTTCTTAGTACTAAACAATGTTTCGACACAAAAATGCATAGCTCTATTTCATAATCACGATTCATTGCATCACATTTGCACCATAAGCAAGCTTTTGCATTTCCACATGCTCATATTGCACTATGTCATGCATATAGGTCCCGCGAGCGAAGGACATCCGCCAGAGCAGCCGATAGTAGAGGAGCCCGAGGAAGAGCAGCACCAAGAGCCAGAAGACCAGCATCAGGGGCCCAACTACGCTCCGGAGGAAGCTACTGACCCTAGCGAAGAAGGTAGGCAGGACCATGCTTATCCCAGCAAACAATGGTATATTTGATGATTACGCATATGCATTAGGAGTTGCTTGAAACCCATTGCATTAGACTCCCTGGCCACCCTGGCCCTAGCACCTATACTTAGAGTTCGCGGGACGAGTATGCCTAGAATGTGCTAAGTACGAGTAGACATGAGTGTGTGGACTTGTCGCGTAGGTGTTTTCAAAGTTACAAGATATTACTATTATGTCAATTAGTACTTATGCTCATGACTTAAATGAAGACCCAGCGGAGATTTTATTTCAGTATTTACTTTTCATGATGTCGCACTTTGGACTTCGCCCGAGTCAGTGTAAGGTCCATCCATTGTTCGCCTATTGGTCGGCATAACATTGCTAGAGTGCTTAACCGGGGTATGGGACTGGTGAAGTCTTACCTGGGTTTGTTCGGAGTTTTCGAGGTGCTGCCCATCCACTTGATGGAGGCCGATGGGCTCGTAGGCACTTGTACTCGAGGGAGGGCTGACCAGTGCGCTGTGGTAATGCTGTTAGTAAGCAGCTTTGCATCAGCCCGTAAGCCAATCCATTAAGACCTACTGAGTAATTAGTACTCAAGGTTTGCCCCCACATTTTGAGCGCAATTATGGAGTTCATGGTTTGTACCTGTGTTGGAGGCGTTGCATGCCCCCATCTGGGGTGAGGTCTGCATGAGTGGCACAAGGGCAACATCGGTGGGCTCGATGTTGTTCTTTTAATGCAAGTCTTTTGAGATGTTATCATGACCTTTGAACTTTAGGTATTCCGCTGCGAGATACTTTTGAACTTGCTTTGTTATAACTCTATGATGGAACTGTACTCTATTTGAAACTTGTTTGTAACTAAGTCTATTATTACTCTATTTCAACTGCCTGTGATGATGTATCTGTTGTGGCTCCATCGTGGGCTGGATGTGTATGATGTCGGTTCTTCTGGGATTTGGTATTATCGGGGGTCGAATGACTCTCGACGGATGACTGGGTTTAGTTTGGTCTAAGTGCACTGTGAGCCAAAGGTGGCAGGTGTGCTTAGCCCTGATTAAATCAGCGGTTCCACCACAGGAGGTATCAGGCGGTGCCGGTGGCTAGGACCATGCACCTTCGCCAGTCTGCAGCTTCTTGGGCTGCGAACTCTTCTTGATTGGTAGCAAATTTCAGCTTGCAGCGGTGGTCGCGGTCGAGGTTGTGTTGAATGCGGGCGTTGTGCTGATTGGGGGTTTCTCCCACCCTAGAGACTTTGTCAGTGGATATGGGTCAGAGGAGCTCTAGTTCATGCACCCTTGGTCCCTCGCTCGTTGCTTGTCAATGTTGCGTACGTGGTGGTCATGGGCGACCCCAGCATTTCTCCGTCAAAGGAGGAGGGTCAGGAGGATTGGAACTTCTCGCTCATTGATTTCGGCCAAGAAGACCTTTCGCAAAGGATCACGTGTGGGAGACGACATAGGTGCCGCCATGGGGAGAGGTGTCATGCCTTCTCTTGACTTAGAGCTACACCAACAAGTGATCCTGCCGGCTGGAGTGGAGTCGACGGTGAGCCCCAGCCAGAGGCTAGTGAGAGGTATCGGCACGTCCTTGGTGTAGAGAAGGGTGTCATTGGCCGGTGAGGAGAATTGCTGATAGAGCGTTGATGTCATGACATCGGAGTAGGCGGTGGTCACGTTATGTAGCCTAGACAGGGCCAGTGCTGGGAGCGCACCGGTGGAGTCAGAGCCGAGGCATTCCGCGGGGCGGGTCAAGTCTGCCTTGCCGTGGGCCGTAGGTTAGATTATGGTGTTGGGCGAACGTTCGGCAGGGAGCGAAAAATGCCTAGAGGAGAGCACGCCCCAAATGCCAAACGGGTCGCCGGTGGGGTCGGATGAGGACCACTTGGGCATTGGGGCGGGCCATGCACCGAGTGGTTTGTGGGAGCAGTCATCAACAGGCGGCCGGGTGGAGCCCAGGATCTTGTTGCCGAGTGCGTCGGCAGGACGGTTTGCCAGGGCCCTCCTAGATCCCAATCAGGCCTGGGGGCCTGGCAGTTGGGTAGAGCCAAGTGCTCCACAGACTGGATCTGCCCGGATGTGGGTTTGAGCCACGCAGAGGGAGTCAGGGCAGAGCCAGTCCTCATTGAGGCAGGAGTCCGCTTCGGTCGGAGGTGTATTGAAGCAGTTGGTGCCGGGGTGTTCCTTACTGGCAGATCGAATCTGCTCCACCTTGGGAGAAGGTGGTGCTAGGGAAGATGGAGTAGATGACAGAGTTGGCAGGTTGCCGACGAGGTGCATGTTGCTGAATTTGTCGACAACATTGGTGAAGGCGCCGAAGGAGAAGATTTCCCCCGGCTAGAACTTAGCCTAAATGTAGGAAGCGATTCCCATCACTATCTCTTGATCTCGCACAACAGCCCACCTGGTGCACCACCTATTAGTGTTTCATACCAGTAGCTTGCTATAGGTTTGGACCTGCAAAGGTTTTGAGATCGGACAGGGTGGCAAGGAGATCGCTAATGGTGAATAGAATGCAAGGACACAACGATGTATATAGGTTCGGGCCATTGTGGAGCGTAATACCCTATGTCTTGTCGTGGTCTGGTGGATTGTATTGCTGAAGATTTGAGAGAGTTTTCCTAAAGCCCTAGCTCCCCTTATATAGACCGAGGAGCTAGGGTTACAAGGTGCATCCCTAGGGGATTGCCTGCCATTTATTTTGTTAGATTACACGCCGAATATACAGGGCTAAATCCCAACAGATGTGATTCTAGTTGGCCCAAGTGGATTGCTTGGGCGCTACGCCATTTGCTGCCTTGCTCTAGGGATTAGACCACTCAGCCCACTTGTCAGGATGATCAATTATTCATCATAGGGCACCTGTAGGCATTTGACTCCCACAATTTGTATGCTCTATTAACATGTACCCGTACCATGGACGGTATGGGTACCCCAAGAAACACATTGGGCCAAACTACGAAGGTCACTAGGCCGAGAGTCAGCCGCCTTAGCCTCAGATGGATGACCCCAGGTCACATGATCTGCGGTCCGGCCATGCAACCCCTCAGCCACACAAACCAACTCACCACTCAAGCGACCAAGTACTCGCCCCAGGTTCACCATCTAATTGCAGGTGCATTTATGAATACGTGTCTCCCCTGCATAAGCTTGACATGAAGTGATCGCTCATCCACCGAGTGCATTTATGAGGGCTTGTCCCTCTGTGCATGCACCTAACATGACACCCCTCAGTTCGCTCGCCTCCTGACAACTAGCGGACTATAACACACCTCCTGTCATCATACCATTGTGCAGAGGCATGGTAAGCACTCGTCGCATCCCACACAAGACGCGGCAGCCTAGCATTTAAGGCTAGGAACAAACCAACTGAGTTGCCTGTGATGCCCCTAGCATCTCAAGTGTATTACACTTGCATCATTGAGTTATTTTCATCATTTCATAAGCATTTCACATTGAATGCATGAGTAGATTAAGTCATTTGAGTCAATTAAAATCATATTTTCTGAATAGGCCTCTAAACTCATCACTATAACTTTAATACTGTTGTGATTTGTCCGAAACTTTATATACTGAGGATGGAAAGAGTGACCTAGAGGGGGGGTGAATAGGTTGACACCTAAAACTTGCAACCCCAAAACCTCTCTTCTCTGACGTGCAAGATCACTTTGCCAAGACAAGGCAACTGACCCAAGGGCATGTAGAGGAAAACCTAGTAGAAGCACTCGCTCGAACGCTGATAAAAAACGACACAAAATGAAACAACAAGCAGCTGGGACAGAGCACTAGACAGTCCGATGGTTAGTGTCGGACGGTGTGATGGTTACACCATCGGACAGTCTGATGCACCATCGATTTCCTCCATGGATTTGACTTGTCCCCAAAGTGAAGTCCACAAGTCAAGAATGAAAGATTTCGGGGCCACCCTTGGAGCATGAGATTTGACACACCAAAACCACAATCTCACCAAGTCCCAGCAGTCCAAAACACCGACAAGAGAAAGTTCTTAGGCTTGGTCAAGCCCAAACACACCAAAAGACCAAGGAACCAAGATCAAAAGCCAATCAAGAGGGGGGGAACAAGAACACACAAGGAGCTACACGATTTCCATCTTTTAATGGCCCAAAGGGGTCTCAAATTCTGGTTACAAGATGGGGATTCGATCACCCAAGCAGCCACCCACTTCCTACCGTCTAAAATTGGAGATCTGATCACTCAATACTCACTAAACTTGTTGCTCTTTGCTTGGTGAAGAAAATGGAGCTCTAACAATAGCTCTAAACAAGTCTAACTAGCCAAGAGGGATGGCTTGAGGCTGCCATCTCCTTATTTATACTACGCCTTTATTTCCCTAAGGCAGTTTTGCACTAGACCCCATATATTACAGACTCATTACACTAAAACGCCTGTAGAGGCTAGAAAGACTGCAATAACTCAGATGAACGGCCACAATGGAGTCCTCGATGTCTTCAGTTTCTCCACCTTCGCTTGATGTCCTCCACGTGTCCAGTAGCTCATCCCTCGGGGGTAACTCCGGTTTTTGGAATACCGGTAACCTGCCCATGGTTTGGTGGATAGCACCAGGAAATGGTATTGGCCCCTGGTTTTGACGCTTGAACTAGGAAACGGTAGATGGGCCCGGTTTTGAGGCTCAAACCGGTAAACGCTTGATGGCCCTCCTGTCTTGAGTGATTTTATGGCTCACGACACCATCCTGCACCCAAGGTCACTCCTATGGGCCCAGCCTAACTTGGGCCGCAACCCAAGCCACCTATCAGTCCACTGGTAGGGATTTTGTCACACCATGGTAGCACTCGGGCACCGCCACTAGGTCACGCTTAGGTGGACTTTCCTCCAAGTCACGCTTAGGAAGTGCTCGCTTGTCCTTCAGTAAGTCTTCAGTGTTGACAAGCGCTCATCACAGCTAGGACGAAAGACCAGACTCGGTACACTTGAGTCCCTCATATACAAAACTTGTATACAATGTTATGGTGAACAACTTTGGTAGTTTGTGTTGTTACTTGCATAAAGGTTTAGATGTTGTTTTGGGTCATTTTCTGTTGAACTGTCAAATTTGGCCAAATTAGGTCTGTCTAATAAATTTAAATTTCACTAAAATCAAAGTTCTTTTAATACAAAACTTTATATATGAAAGTTGTAGGCAAGGAACAACTGAACAACATTATCAAAATAAACTTTGTATGAAACCTATCACAAAATGGAGTTTTGGGATTTTTAAGTTAGAGGACATAGTTGGTCAAACACTGGTCAGCAAATTGAATTCAAATTATCATCCATAATTCATATAGAACATGGCATCAAAGTTTATAATGAAGTTATAGAGTATCAAATTTACAACATTTCTTGTATTTTGAGTTTGATTAAATTCGGCAATTAGTTTGCTCAAAAACTCACACTTCAAACAGAGGCTTTAGTAGTCAAACGGTTTTTTTTCATTTTTGCTCATTTCTTTTGTCCCTGAGCCACGGATAGGTGGGGCCCCCTAGGGCAGTCACCGACCACGCCCAGAGCACAGGATGCCACATGGCCGCCATGGTCTAACCTTGGCCGGCACGCGGCACCCCTGCCCTCGCCCCACGCTCGGCTCCTTCGGGTTGAAGGGAAGCAAAGGGCGTCCTCCACTCACTCCACTCACTCACTCTCTGATCTCCCACTCTACCTTTCGCATCCATCCAGAGCACCGAGCCGCCATGGGAGTTCACGGCGAGCTTTGTCCCACCACCGCCTCTAGCCTCCTCCGGCCGTGGTAGCATGTGCATCCGCACTGCCGCCACCCACGCACCCTTTCCCCTCAGTCCTTGAAGCCGCAAGAGAATTCCATTGCCCCTACCCACGCGCGCGCCACCGTGAGCCACGGTGCTCCGCCGACCTCACAACGGAGGACCACCTTCTGCCGCATCCTCGAGCCTCCAGACACCATCAGCGGGTTCGCCGTACCCGCACGCACCATGGGAGCATGACGCCTCCGTCAATCCGCCGTTTCCCTGAGCCAATTCACTGCCATTGCCCCGCCTATTCACTCCTCCTCGTGCAGCGAGACCAAGGGGAATTGCATCCCCGTAGCCGAGAATACTTGTGACGACCCTCCTCCGATGACCCCGCCATCTCCACATGCTAGTGCAGGTGTCAGGACGCCGGTCGCGCCGCGCGGCCTTCCTCCTAGACGAACGTAGAAGAAGACCCAGGCCATCTTGCAATTTAGCCCTCGCATTTGAGTGTTTTTGCATCTCAATCCATGCATTGTGCAATGTTTCTTGCATAACTAATATTCTGGCCCCTGAAGTATAAGGTTAATTATGTTTAGATCCAGATAGCAGGGTAATGTTTAGGTTAATTATCTTCCGGATTTGGCATATGACTTTGCAATGCTCTAAAAATTAGTAAGAAAATGAGAAAAATGTGAAACTTGTTTTGATGGACTGCTTACGAGTAGATCTATACAATGGCCTAGGCGTTGTTGCATGAAATGACCTTTTTTCCCTTGATTTGTTGCATGCAAGGTAAATCAACAGAATTGCCGAAAGTAGATTAAATGAACTCCAAAAATCATTGAACTTTGAAAATAGCATGTATATAATATTTAGGCTCAGTAATGATGTTTGGAAACCCCAGCATACACTGCTTAGTTATTGCTTTACCCTTGTGTTTGAATTTAGGGTATTTTTATAGTATGTAAATGCATGCTTCAAGAAATGTGCCTAGAAAAAACCACCATAATTATATGTTGTGAATTTAGTTTAGTATAGTCTTATGTAAATATATCATGGACTTTGCTTGTTGTCTTGATGGTGTTTTGAAATAGATTAGATATTGCATGTTAAAGTAAACAATAGGAAAATGTGACCTTAATATGCAAAATAAATTTCACAAAAAGTCTGGGAGCATGCATTTTTAGGAATTTTATTGTTGCTGTTATGACTTGCATCTAAAATGGGTTGAAATAAATCATGGAAAATAAAAGTGCTATAAAACTAAGTTTGATTGGCTTGCTGATTTTTGTGCATGATTCCTATATGAAGATGTTGTTGCTATAGTAATCTCATGTCCAGAAGCTAAGTGTATGAATTATGATAAATCCAAGAACTTTAATACTCAATAACTTGTTAAAGTTTTAATAATTAATGTGTAGCTTATTTTGAGGTGAAATGTTACTGACAATGTAATGTGCTATAGAACTCCATGTCATCAAAGTTTGAGTTCATTTAGGTATGTGAATCTACTAGAATGAAGTGGTGATTTTAAATATTAAACCACCAATTTGAAATAAATGACTAATCGTGTGTCTTTGTTTTGCGTCACTATTGTATGACTTTCATATATCATGCATCTTGCTTTACTTATTTTTGCCATAAGCAAGATCTTTTCATTCAACATAAGCATAGCATGCAGTATTTGGACTCAATATTGCACTTGATCATTCATATAGTGACACTTATTGTAGAAACATGATTGAGGACTTACCGCATGGAACTACATCGAGCAACGGTGTCCAAAAGGCTAACTAAGACCCTCTCACGAACTGGAGGGCCCATCAGTCGTGTTTGGAAGGAGGAGCCATCCAAGTGATCAAGGGGCTTCCCAGGGCAAAGCCCCAAAACCCGACAAACTAACATAATGTAGCTTGTTGGTTTTGAGAAACATAAGCAAAGCTAGGCAGTACCATGAATTCCCAAGAAATATGATATTGAATTATGTTTAGACATCCGCATTAGGAGTTTTTTGAAAACAATTGCATTAGATTTCCTAGCCGCCCTGCCCCTAGAACCTACCACAGAGTACTTGGGACGAAGTATGCCTAGTAATGCTAGGTACGAGTAGACATTAGTGAATTGGAGTCACTCGTCATGTAAGTCTTTTAAAAAAAAAGGTTTCAAAATATGGAAAAGTTTAAACATGACTGTTTATGGAACTAAATGAAGGTCGGGCTGATATTTCGATATACTATGATGAAAAATGATGTGGATGGTTTGGTGGACTCCTCTCGAGCCGTATAAGGCCTGAATCGTTGTTCGTCTACTGATTGGCATAACATTGCTAGAGTGCTTTTCCGAGACATGGGATCGGTGAAAGTCTTGCTTGTGCCATCCAAATAACAGAGACAGGTTCCTACCATTCTTGTCGGAGGGAGTTAGGCCTAGGGGAGCTTGTACTCAAGGGAGGGCTGACCCGGTACGCCGTGGTTTCGCTCCTGAGGGGGCAAAACCCATGGGAATGGCGGGATTGAATCGAACTTGGGATGGGACAAGTGGAGATAGGGAGTATATGTGGGAACGCGATGGCTAGTGAGCATATACCCCTGGCATGATAGTTATTTCTGGGAATTACAAACCAATTTGAATCGCTGATGCTCACCAGGTGTGAGAATGCCAATGTCACTATTGGGCAACATAGTAACAATCTAATTGTATTCATGTTTATACATGTTTTCCTTTCAATACAACATGCTTGTAGTTTTAGGTCTACATTCTTGCAAGTTACATTATGATGTTACATAATGTTTATGATGACGTACATTTAAGATGTGTTGATAACTACATGTTAACTTTAATTATTATAAAAAGAATGGCTAAGGATCAACTATTAGTTGCAAGCTTTGCGTTAGCCGTAAGCCATTCCATTAAGCCCTATTTGAGTAATTAGTACTCAGGGTTTGCCCTCACATTTTGAGTGCAGATACTGATGACATATGGACAATTGCTTGGAGGAGGGTAGTGCCAGTGGGCTCGGTGCTGCTTGCCTCGTTCATCCTTGAATGAAGACTATTGCGTCAGATGTTATGTTTCCACTGCGAGATTGATTTTGAACAATGCTTCCGCTTTTGATTTTGAACTTGTATTTGACTACCAATATTTGGTTTGTAAGTACTTTAACTTACTTTCCACTATTACCTGCCTATGATGTGTAACTCTTGTGGCTCCATCGAGGGCTGGATATGTATGATGTCGGTATCCTTGGGTGATGGTTACGTCGAGGGCCCTTTTGCATAACTTGACGGATGACTGGGTTTGATTCGGTCTAAGGGTGCTACGAGTCATGTGGTGACAGGTGCGCTTAAGTTGGATTAAATCGACGATTCCGCTACACCGACCACGACCAACCCAACGGAAGTAGAGGGTGGAGCCGGTTAAGAAAGGAATGCCAAGTCAACCTCTCACTTGGGAGTTTATCGAGCCATCATTGTGATGGAGAATCAAGGTCAAGGCCACATGGCCCTCCGCATGGCTAGTCCACATCAGCGCTGACATGGGGACATATGATGTATAGGCCTATGAGTCAAACCCTAATGTTGTTGTACCCCTTCATTTCTTTTCTATACTTCTTCTCACACTAAAGCGGTCCTCTTGGACTATATAAGGGATGCCAAGCACCATGCAAAGGCATCAGTTAACACTCGATGCACAACTTCCTCAATAGTTCTAGTATCACAAGCACGAGAGCCCCATAATCCAACTTGTAACACCAATGACTCAAAAACGATACAAGCTCAACACACAAGTGGACTGAAGGGATTCATCCCGAACCACCTAAAATCTCCCCTATTGTCCACTCCTAAGCCTTTGAGGTTTGGCCCCTCGAGATGGTAGCTCGTAAAGCCCCTTAAACGTACTTATAGTGGGCACAAAACCACAGCAGTTAGCGTGCCAGGTAGGTGGATTTGCGTGCTACAACTCACTCTTCGATGGCTTCGATCACCAGCAGTGGTGGCTTCATTGTCCTTGGGACCGAGTTCATCTTCAGCACCATAGACTTCATTGCCATGACGGATGGCATGCTATGCTCATCACCAACATTGCACCACCAAAGACCTAAGTGACGTCATCCAGGACCTCGTGTTGGCAAATGACACGGGCCACCCTGCGGTGAACCCAACATTCCCGGCCATGCCGTTTGGACTTACGAACGCGGTTGTGGTCTACCAGTGCTCCATGCAGGTGATGTTTGCACCAGGAGACTGTTGTCATGGGAAACCGGCGGGTAGTCATCTGGCAGCAAACACATAAGGAGCCGAGAGATCTTGTTGCTACTGTGGTCGCGTCTCCTGCGATGCGGCTCCAATCAGCCACAAATGATGGAGACAGTCTGATGGGAAAGGTTTTTGGGTGTGCCACCTAGCTTGACCTTCTATCTAGGGAGGATGCATTGTGGTTTGATGATCGCCCTACAGATACACAACAGAGCGAACAAACATTAAACTATAGCGAGATCGCGTGGATTGGCTCTTGATGGCTTGACAGATCGGCTCACGTCAACCGATTGCCTTCTTGCGAGTTAGTATAGATAAGCGTAAAACATAACAACAAGATGATAGATAATAAATCTACTTAAAGTTGGCTATCCTAGATCGGCTTGGATTTGGATGTGCACCATGTTGGACAGCACAGGGGGATCGAACCTAGTCCATTCACCCCCACCCGGGGAGCAGTGGACCCCTAAGAAGGACGCGGAATACCAACGCCTCTGCGTGGAGTAGCTCCAAAAAGTCACGAGGAGCCAGAGGTGAAATGTGCCACCGAAGAGGCGACGTGTCTCAACACGCTCCAGCGGGAGGTGGAGTGCCAACACAGTGAATGTTGCACATCCAACAAAGTTGCGTAGGGAGCAGTGGCAGACCAAAATATTTCCGTCACGCCAGCGGGAACATAGCCATCGTAGTTGTGATGCTGTGCTCCATCCTCAAGCCTGAGGAGCCACAGGCCAAGGCCTGTATCTCAAGCTTTGAGGTGAGCACGCCACCACACAACATTCCTATGACAACCACCACACATCATCCTTGGCTACGAGGGGTGGGAGTCCTAGACCGCTGCCAACAAATGACAATGTAGCCAAGAATGACACTATAGCCCTAGATGTTGTGCACCCAGGTGCACCAATGACTGGGGAACATGAGGGACACATGGAAGATCCTCAACACATGCCGCCTCAGCCCAGGAGCAGATCGAGCATGACAAGAATGCCTGCCCCAACCAAGGTGATGTTGGTGGTCGTTATTTCCTAATTTTGACCACCAATTCCTCGGTGAATAAATAGGGTACATACAAAGTTTTGTGCATTATTTATATTGAACTAACGAATTCCATGAGATTTGGTGGTTTTTTATGTTTTACAGAGAGATGCTCAAATTTCATGCAAAATAACATCATAAGGAGCAAGCATAGAGTCGGCAAAAAAAGGGCTTGAGAATGGATTACAAATAATATCTTTATAAATTATCGCAAATACCCTCAAGAACCAAACCATTGCAAAGAGATCGTCGAAATAATCGAAATAGAGTTTTGGTTCACTCAATTTGGAGTGCGGATGTGAAAGTTACGGCTATTGCAAGTTTGACAAAACAGGGTGCGAGGACAGTGGCTCAGCGGCCACCACTTAGGCTGGGAGGCCTCAGGTGTAACACCCCAAAAATTGACCCTAAGAATTTACTTTAAATTCCTCCCTAAATTCAAATTTTGTTTTTTGAAAACCTTGTCTGCTTGAGTATGCAGTTGTGAGCTCAACAAAATCTCCCAAAACCTCCACTCCAAATATTCACAAAGCAACCATAAATTCTCCTCACCAATTTTCTTCTCGAATCTTTGTTCCAAATATTCAAATTCAAGTTCCAAATCTGAAATAGAAAAAAAGAAAAACCCATAAACCCTCCATCTTTCCTTGGGCCACAGCCTATCTCTCTCTCTCCCTTCCTTTCTCCCCTCGCGCGGCCGAGCTGGCCCTCCCGTTGCCTTACTTGGGCCGCCACCCTTTCCGCTCCTTGCAGCCCACTCACCAGCTCCCTCCCTCCTGAGCTGAGCCTGCTCCATGCAGCCCAAATCCGCTCTCCTCCCATGGGCCACACCCCACTCCCTCTGCCCCTCCCCTGGTCTATGATGGCCGAACAGCCGAGCCCACCTTCCCCTTTTTCCCCTCTCTCTGCATAGTGGGGCCAGCTCGTCAGCTCCTTTCTCTACCTTGGTCCATTGGGTCCTGCTGAGTGCATGCGCATTTCACGTGCGCGAATGCCACGACCGGGCCCTGGCCCACCGTGGCCCCTCTCTGGCCCCCATCACAGCGTTGCCTCACCAACGCACAAGTTACCTCTCCAGCCCCTCTTTCCACAGTGCATGCGAGTTTTCCATGACCCGCTTCTTCATCCTCGTGCTGGAATGCCGAGCAGTGCCCGGCTCTTTACCCCGGCCTATAAATGGGAAGCCAAGGCGCGCCACACCCGCAAGCTGAGCTTGCCGAGCCACCCCGACCCACCTCTCATCTCCAACTGCCTCAATTCCTCCATTGCCTGTTCTTACCCACGAGCAAGGATGCCGCGGCGTTCTCCACCCTCAGGCCACCTCGGTCCAATTAAATTGGCAGTGAGCACCTACACACCACCCTCTACCTTTGCCGACCCTTATCTCCAATTTTGCTTGCCCAAGCTACACCCTTCATGGTGCTCCTGGGCGGCAATAATGGCTGCCCATGGCCCCTTCCACACCCCTCCTCTAGCTCAGAACCCTTGGAATGTACTGCCCTCACCCTGCTCTTCGCGTTGGTACCCTCGAGCCGTCGAACGGAGCCTTGCAGTCCCTGTTCCAGTGAGCTCCGGTGAGCTCTGCCGTGTCCCAGTGAGTAGAGCTGAGCGCTGTTTTAGCCGGCCGCCCTCGAACTCCCCTGCCCGCTCGCCCTCCCTTTAGCCACATGGGCCAGCCCACTGGCCACCTGTGTGCATGGGCTGAGAGGTGTATCTCGGCTAAAAAAAAGGAAGAAAAAAAAGAAAACACCAGGGTGGGCTAAAAGCCCACCACGGGCCGAATCAGGCCTAAGAGAAATTGGGTCGTGTGTGGTGAAACTGGCTCGCGTGGTGCTTTTCCTTTTTTGGGGAAATTTATGATTTCCTTTCTAAAGAAATTCATATCTTAGCTGTTTGAACTCAGAATTCGTCGATTCTTGCGCCAAAATTCTCCAAAAATCGAGAACTACACATCCATGCACTTGTCACGGTTGTTCACTATCACCACGTCGGTCCATTTAATAGGGCAACACTTGGCCGTTAATTAGTCCGCACGTGTGACACCCACACCACTAGCACTGACCAATTTTACCAGTCCGTGTCATGGCTCTGTCCACCCTCCTTTCACGCTAATTGGATGGCTGTCGGCCACACTGTCGCGATAAGTGGGATGGACCAAGCACTACCCAGTATTCAGTTCCCGTCCCAACCCTCTTGTGGCATGACTCACACCCTCCATCTTTGTGCGCCACAGGAAATCCCTCCATGCGACCTACTCGCTTCGAACACCTCTGCTCTCGCTATGGCCATCCGTACCTACGGTCGTGGTGCTTCTTCCTTGGCCGCCATTGATCTCTATGGTGTGATCGGTCCACGGCTCAACGCCTCGCGGCGTAGCACCCAGCCGTGTAGCAACTTAGCTCGTTGGAGCTAGAGCCACTAGTATGATTCACTAGCTTACTCCCAAATCCTTCATGCAACCCAAACCAAACCCTTGCTGAGCTCATGATGTGCCTTGCTTGTCATGTTTCTCTGTTTGTGCACATAGGCTTTACTGGAGGTTCCGATAAGTCAAGCCCTCATGAGGTTCTACTCCGACCTCGGGTTGGACACCAAGGAGCTGCAAACATAGCCACAACAAAGTGAACGTCAAGTCCACAGGAATCCCCACTCGATGTATAAATTACCCTGTTTTTACACACAACCCATTGCCCTATTAAATGATAAAACCTACATGTTTTGCTTGCCAAGGAAACATGGTAGGATAGCCACCGATGCCAATATTAGATGTGGCGCGCTTAGATGGATCGCTCAGTTAATTATCTATATCAATCTTGTTGTTGGAAACACGGTGGTGGGTATGGTGTGTGTGTGTGGGTGGGTTGTTTTTCTGGAAAATATGCGGTAAGACCCCGGCGGACGACTTAACGGTCGACTATACCATGGTGTAAAGGGTGGAATGCCCAGGCACCATTATCATGGTTTGTTCGAGATCCAGCTTGATGGGTAGGTTTGGATGGTGTGGCTCATGCAGGAGCATTGGGGGGAGTTTCTACCCTGAAGGAACAAGTTGGCATCTCATCTTGCCTAACTCTCTTTTGTGCAACCACTCGATGTTGTGTGGGCAACACTGGGTCAGAATCTGCAAGGAATAATTGGGCGAATGCTGGTGGCTAGGTGGCAATTAGGGACTAGGAAGGGGAGTGTCATGTGTCTGGTGGCACTGGACCACGAGGTGACTGGTGGTCCTTGGGCTCGCATGGTTGATGTTTGGGGAAGCCTTGCAGGGGAAAACCTTGAGAGGATTTACATGAATTGGTGGCTCTGTCACAATAGTTCAAACTTGTGGGTAAAGTGTGCACCTTTGATCAGAGTATAAACCTATCCGGATAGTCCATTGTCCATCGATATGGACACATTATGGCTTGGCTTTGACCACTGGATATTTTATAAAATTGGGTGTGGTTGGGAAGGTGTGTGTGTGTTGGGAAGTTACGGGGGCGTGGCCTAGTAGCATGGTGTAAGCTTGTGTTGGCTTGAGCCACGGTGGACCTGTGTGATGCCCCCGGCATCTCGAAAGCCCTGACACACGATTAAGGGGGGTGGGTTGTGATGCCCCCGGCATCTCGAAAGCCCTGACACACGATTACATGAACACTAATGGTGAATTAGGATTTAATTATGCTTAGAGAGTGATGAGGATTGGTGGAGAAATCACTAAGTCAAAATTTTTCTATCCAAAATAGAAAGTCGCACGTTACTTGGTTGAGTAGTTAGACATTTATATGTTTTCATGCAAGACATCAAATACAAAAGTTTTAGTTCAAGATGTTGCCTTCAAATATGCTATTTTGAATTTTTTCAAAATCAGATGTTAAGGGGCTCAAAAGTTCGAACCAAGCCCAGTTAACCTACACTCAGGAAATTTTGCTAAGTTTAGGGTCGACACTCCTTCCCAAATTTCATTCTGAAATTACTTTCGATTTGACTATACAACTTCAAAATCTTCCTTTGTATGAAATGATATTAAACTTATTACCTTTCAAATGCACTAGACCTTGATCTAATTGGACTTCATTTTGTAATTCAAAAGTTGGGAAAAAGAAATACTCCACATAAATTGAAACTGCGGTTTCATCAAACCCTTGAATACAATTGTGCTCATATTTTAAAATGTAATGTGATCTAGCTCAAACTTTCCATATCAAACTTGTAGACAATTTCACGCTTTACAACTTTGGTATTTTGTGTGTTGACATGCATAAAGATTTGCAAGGTGTTTTAGCTCATTTTCTGTCTACACTTGAATTCTGTCCAAATAGACCTGAATGGAAAATTCAAATTTTGAGCAAACAAAAGACATGATCATGCAAAACTTTGTATATGAAACTTGTAGAAAATGCAATTGTGAACAACATTGGTATAGAAAAGTTTTCATGAAAATGCACCTAAAATAGACTTTTATAATTTCTAAGCTGAGGGTTTCAAATGGTCAAACTAGAGTTAGTTGATTTAATTCAAATTTAAACCAAAATTTACTATAGAACTTGGTATACGTATCTGTAGCAAATTTGTAGAGATACAAGTTTCCAATACTTTTTGTATTTTGAGTTTCATCTAATTCGCCCTCTAGGGTGATCAAAAATGCGAATTTCAAATATGTCTCCAGCCGGTCAAACCATCCTTTTCCTTTTTCCGAAATTTCATTTTTTCGTTGTCTCTATGATGAGCGGGCCCCACATGGCGGAGCCCTCGGATTCCTGCTCGGACGACAGCGGACGTGGGCCCCACCTTGGCTCGCTCCGCAGACCTGGTCCATGAACTCGATGCTCATGTTTCTCCACGGGGCCCACCTGTCATTGACTCCTGTCCTGCGGACTCGGTCCACGCTACCTCCTCCTTCTTCCTCCTCCGCTCCCCTGCGCCCACGCGGCAGGCAGGAGCTCGCCATGGCCGTCGGCCTGGCCATAAGACTGAGCCGACCGAGCCTGCGCCCCGCGCCCTCTCCTCCGGAGCTCATCACCTCGGCCCTCGCTCACCTCCTCGCTCCACTGCCCCCTCGCTCAGCCCTTTCCCCTCGCGTGGAGCAGAAGCACCGCCGCCATGGAAGCAACCTCCTGGAGCTCGCGTCTCGGCCTCCTCGGCCCGCCCCCGCTGCCACTGATGGGCGCGTAGTACTCGCCTCGATCCCCTCCAGCCATTCCCCTCGTCCTTCAAAGCCCCCGCGGTCCCGTCCTCGTGTCCGCTGAGCGCCGCAACGTCGCCACCACGTCGGGCCGACCCCACCATGGACGGCTGCCCCTAGCGCCTCCTGCACCTGCAGACCACCTCCGTCGGGTGTGCTACCGCCTCCCGCAACTGTGTGCCCCGGCCGTGGCCTCCCTTCCCCGTCAACGGCGCCGAATCGGGCTGGAGTGCGCCGCTGGACCATGCTCCGCCGCCCACCGGTTCACGACCGTTCCTCGCCCACTCGCTCGACCTTGCGCGACGCCGTCTCGAGGGAAAGAAGCCCCGTCGCCAGGAACGCCTTCCCAGAGCACGTCGGCTCCAAGTCTAGCCCCACAGCCGCCGGCGCAAGCCCGCACCGCCACCCCTTGCGCGCGGCCTCTTTCCTGGCGAGAGGTAGAAGAAGAAAACGCAGGTTTTGCGATTTGGCCCCTGCATGTTGCCTTTTCATGTTTCCGTTCGAGCACTGTTTAATGAGTCATGAGAAACTTACATGCTACCCCCTGAACTTTAGGGTTAAGTACGTATAGGTCCCTAGATCTGTGGATTTTCATTTAAATGATTATTAATTCGGCTGAAACTTTAGAAATTCGTAATAAATCAAATAAAAATCAGAAAAATACAAACTAAGTTGCATTTTTATCCTTGTTAAAAGATCTACCTGCTGAGTATGATGGTTGAGTAGGAAAAGACATTTTTGCCCCTGATATTGTGCATGCATTGATAAAAGAAATAGGCATCATAGATGGCCTCCAAATACATGAAAGCATGTAATACAAGAAACCATCAAGTTACACCCAAAGTGTTGATACTAATCCGTCATGAATTTGTAGTGGTCAAGACTTATAGAGTTTTATAGTGTAAGGTGTGCTACTAAGTGCGATCGCTCCGTCACGTGTATGGCAGCACATTATTTGTCACCTTCTTTCATCCTCACTTGGTACTGGTGCATTAACATGTGGAGAGGAATGACTTTATATACTTTAAGTTAATGAGAGTGTGCAAGTTTCTAATTTGATGGGTAGATCGTGAGGAATGATATTTTTATTCTTATTCGATTTCTCTTGAGACTTTTAAAGAACATAATTGATAGAAAAGCAAACTTAAGACATAGAATGAGAAAAACATGGATGTCATGATGCATGATTCGTCCTATTCGTTCTCACATCCCACATCCTGTATTCAGCATATATAACTACCGATATTTTGGTGACATATATGCACGGTACTCCCTAATGCATCTAGTCGTTCTCTACTTGTTCTTAATTTCGTGTGAATCGTAGCTAGTGTACCTGCAGAAAAATGCATGCTCACATCATTACCACTCTAAACCTAGAAGTGGCATCCACGCTATTTGCGTCGCGTGGACAACGCATCTGTAGGGTCCTCTGCTAGACCGGGCTAGTACCCATGCAAGCAAATCGAATCTTGCCGCGTCACAACAGAAGGATGGTCACAAACACCCAAATGGTGACCACCCCCTTAAATTTCTATCCTACCAGCATAAATGCAGGGTTCATAAGAGTCCGCAAATCCCAATAGCGTTCCACCAGTACTGAGGATGGCTATGGCCGAAATGTTGCTTCCCAAAGCGCCGAATATGCATATGAGTTCTATCTAGGTCAGAATGTTAGCGATGTCACCTGATAATACACTAACATCCTTAATATGGGCATATCGAAACTCTCATTTTCCAATTACTTGAAAAGGGGTTTTCGAAAATAGGTTTGTAAATCAAAACTGAATGATATGACTGTTGTTTGTGTATGATCGGCTCTGATACCAGCTGTGGTGGAACTGCCGATTTAATCCGGGCTAAGTACACCTGCCACCTCTGGCTTGCAGTATATTTTGACCAAATCAAACCCGGTCGTCCGTCGAGAGTCATTCGGCTCTCGATATTACCTTTTTCCCAGAGGAACCGACATCACACACATCCAGCCCTCGATGGAGCCACAACAGTTACATCATCCCAGGCAGTTGAATATAGCATAAGTAGACTTAGTTTACAAACCAGTTCGAAATAAAATACAAGTTCAAACGTAATGCCATATAAAAAGCAAGTTCAAATCAAATAGCAGAAGCGTTTTCAAAAAATATCTCGCAGCGGAAACAAAATACTTAAGTAGTCTTCATACAATGATGAGCAAGGCGAGCAGCACCGAGCCCACCGGTACTACTCTCCTCCAAGCAACTGTCCAGAAGTCATCAGTACCTGCACTCAAAATGTGGGGGCAAACCCTGAGTACTAATTACTCAGTAGGGCTTAATGGAAGGGCTTACAGCTGACGCGAAACTTTCTTACTAGCATTTGGATCCTTAGCCATTAATTTTAAACAGTGATATAATGACATAAAGTAAGCAATTTCATCATGAGCAAACATATCATCATAGTAATAACTTACAGGAATGTAAACATACATGTACAAACAGGTGGAGTTTGAAAACATGAATTATAATATAACATATTTAGATAGTTACTACGTTTGAACGTCAGTGGCATTGGCATTCCCACACCTGGTGGGCATCAGCGATTCGAATCGATTTGTAATTCTTGGGAATAACTATAATGCCAGGGGTATATGCTTACTAGCCTTCGCGTTCCCACATATAGCCCCATCTCCACTTGATCCATCCCAAGTTCGATCCAACCCGCCATTCCCCAGGTTTAGCCCCCATGGAGCGATACAACGGCATCCCGGGTCAGCCCTCCCATGAGTCAAGCGCCCTTAGGCCCCATGGTAGGACCAAGTCTCTGTTCTTCAGATGGTTCAAGTAAGACTTTCACCGGTCCCATGTCCCGGTTAAGCACTCCAGCAATGTTATGCCGACCAATAGGCGAACAACGGATGGGCCTTAAATGACTCGGGCGGAGTCCATTTTAGAACATCATAAATGGTAAATTACTTATAAAATCTCCGCCCGGCCTCCATTTAAATCACAAGCATAAATAACATATCCACTTTAATAATTTGATCTTTTGAAATCACCTATACGACGAGTGACTCCATTTCACTCGTGTCTACTCGCACCTAGCATTTCTAGGCATACTCGTCCTATGAACTCTATTATAGGTGCTAGGGCCAGGCGGCCAGGGAATCTAACGCAATTGGTTTCAATCAACTCCTAATGCGGATGCATAATCATCAATCAAGATAATATTAGCTGGGGAAATTCATGGTCCTGCCTACCTTTGCTTATTTTTATCAAAACCAACGAACTAAACTATGTTAGTTTGCCGGGTTGTGGGGCTTTGCCCTAGGCAACCCCTTGAAACAGGGACAGATGTAATCAGCGACCCACCGTCTTCACGTTGATGGACAACCAACTCCTGCTTAGAGATTACCATAGTGAGCAATCCTATGTGCATGAAATGAGTAATGCATTGCAATGCAAGAATGCAAAACAATATGAAAAGATGCAATACATGCAAAACAGCCATATTCAGAATGCATTAAAATGAGCACCGGCTTGTTTAACAGAAGGTTCACCAAGTGGGATGGTTTGATTTTTATTGCAATGACTGGTTCCAGTTATCATATAATAGCTGTACAGGTTCAAATGATTATGCATACCATTCACCAACTTGGTTTTGAAAGAAAATAATAAAAAAATACAAAAGAGGCAAGTTTCCTGGACTGAAAAGAACTGCAGGTAACATAGAAGAAAAATATAAAACATGACTGCTGGGTAGCATCACTTTCATTACGAAATCACATTCAAAGGCGCAGACACATATTCTATTTTCAGGCAAGTTGAAACAATTTCTGTGCTGTCTATTTTAGTGGCAAAGAAAACAGTCTGCACGCAGATGCAAGGTTTATTGGAAAAGAACACATCAGGATGGACCACACCTAGGCAAGGTTAAACACAATTCCTAAAGCCTGGATGCACTGCCAAACATTTTGAACTTATAGAAGAAAGGAGAATGGATGGTCCAGTTGCTGCCATTCCTATGTGGCTAGCTAAAGCTTGTAGCTGCAGCAGGTACTAGTTACACAAGCTACACAGATCAACCAAGTGAAAGGGCTAAAGCTAAATTCATTACTCAGGTTGGCCTCCTAAATGTAGGGGATAATCTGCATACCAAATGTGAATTTTTAACAAGGGATACAATGCGTTTAGCTCAAATAGATAGTTCATTATTAAAGCATGCAAGGATTTATCAGAGTTGAAGGACTTTGGCTAGTGATTACATTTGTAATTGGATCAGTTGGGTACAGGGACATATGTTGTTAGGAATAAGCAAGGAGTCTAATTCTAAACCAAGAAGAATAGCATCTAGTCCTAGGCTAACACCCCTGGTTACTCTAGTCTGATAGGAACTCGGGTACAGATTATATTCTAGCAAGGGTAGTAGATAATTTAAAACGATGCTCTAGTTAAACAAGGATGCACTAAAGAATGTGACAGAGGGCAAAAGCAATGTTACTTGTGATAACATATGAATATCTTTAAGCTTTTGAGCACCACAGAAACAAATTAAATTGGAGATATGAACCTAAGATTTCTAGTCCAGGTTGAGTGATTGAAACCAAGCATGGCAGTAACGTAATCATGGTTCTTGAAGCAATGCAAACATGCCGAAATAACTACTCAATGATCGGGAGACTTTTATGTCACAGAAATGCAAGATTTACACTGCTAACTACTATGTTTCAGTAGCAACACACCAAGGACTAAGTATATATTTACACACATGAAACAAAGACCACTAAACAATATTCTTAAATCAAATTCAGTTAAGAGAAAACTCAAGGGCTGAAGAGAGGGACAACCTTAGCTGTTGCTCTTGGAGAACAGAGGGGGGAGGATTGGTCTGCTGCTACTGCTTGTTGCTGTACTTGTCCACACCAAAGGCAGAAAAAAGAGGCACGAAGGGAGGGCGTCCTGCAGCTGGAGGGAAAGGGCAATGCTGCTGCTACGCCAAGGAGAGGAGCAGGGCTGACTGAGCTTCAATATCAGGAAGATGGATGCAAGGGCGCCGATCTGCTGCTGCACACCACGTCCAGGAAAAGGAGGGTGCAGGGAGGAAATAGAAGAGAGTGAACAGGGGGCCGACGACCTTGCTGCTGCTTGGTGGCTTGGAGTCACTGCTGCAGAGATGAGGAAGGGGTACTGCGGCTGCATTCAAAGGGGGAGGGAAGGAACGCTGCTGCAGGATTAGTAGCGATTTGGGGAAGCTCAAATCCAACCACCTAGGGGCAACAACGGAGAGGGAAAATCACCAGGTCTTGCTGCAGCACGGAAGAGGAACTTGGCAAGGCGCTCCAATGGTGGTCCGGCGCTCAGGTGCTTGGGCAGGGAGGCCAGGTGAGGGAGAGCGAGGGCAGAGAGAGGACGAACATGAGGGGATGGTGAATGAGCTGAGGGAGAGGACGGAGCGCATCTCCACTTGAGGCACCAGGGAAATGGCGACGGGCAGAGTGTCATGGCCGCGTGTCCATGGCGCGGCGGCCACAGGTTGGGGAAGATGGGCGGTGGTGGGGCCCGCAGGGGAAAATGAATTTCGAAATTAGAAAATGCATGTTTGACTACAGAAACAGCTAAGTGAATTTCGTATTTTTGAGCAAGCTAACGGCTGAATCAGGCCAAACACAAAATACAAGAATTGTTCTAAACTTTATCCTCTACAACTTTGTTATAAACTTGTATACCATGTTCTATATACAATTATGGTTCAAATTTGAATTTAAGTAGCTAACCAATGTTTGACCAACTGAGCCCACCAGACTAGAAATTTTAAAAGTCTATTTTATGGTAACTTTCACATCAGATGTTTTATACCAATATTGTTCATAATTTTATTATCTACAACTTTCATATATAAAGTTTTACATGATAAGGATTTTGTGTTGCAGAATTTGGAATTTACTAGACAGATCTATATTTGGCAGATTTGACATGTTGATAGAAAATGACTCAACTCCATGTTCAGACCTTTATGCATGTCATGACACAAAATACCAAAGTTATTCCTCATGAAATTGTCTATAAGTTTGGTATGTACAGTTTTACCAAATTCACATCAATATTAAAGTTACATCAGCAAATGCAAATACAGTTTTCAGCAAACCGAGTTTAATTACTTCAAATGACCTAACCTAATGCATACTCTCAATATAAAATGCTCTTGAAATTATGTCATTGAGTTAATGAGGTCAGTATAATGCACTTTAGATGCCAGGGGCATCACAGTCTGTAGTTAGTTGTGTCCAGTATCCCTCTTACACCTGGGTAGTGAAGTTTTTCCTTCTCTTTGTTTAGCACCCTTGTAAGAGTGAACCGTGTAGTTTGCGTTTGTCGTTGTTGTTGCCCTGTGGGCATAGTCTATAGCTATTGTGTGGTACCCAGCGTGTTAGTATCCATAGTGCTAGGCTGAGTCCTACGAGTCTCGTTGAGATGGGAAGCGCTAGATGTATCAGTTTCTGCAAGGATGAAAAGGGTTTTCCCGAACTCCTGAGAGACACCCTCAAGCATGTCCGAGTTCCAGGATACCCTTGATTACTGCGGAAGAGACTTCCATGATAGGGGAACATGAGGATGGTTGGTGAAGTTATACATCAAGGATAACCAAGCCCTCAAAGGATGGAATGCCCAAGCTATTAGTCATGAGGTCATGGATGCGTGTCACGCTCCCGCACGTGACGCATTAAGGAAGTTGTACTCCACCTACTATGGGGCCATCGACCAAACCCCCATGAGATTCTTCCCACCCATGAACAATTCATCCATAACCTGGGTAAGAAGGATCATAGTCTTGGAAAAGATGAAGAATTCTGAAGATCCCACCGTAACGTATCTTGCTCTTCATCTACTCGCCTTGGACGACGAGTACGACAAGCTGAGCATCAAGTATTGCTGGTTGGTAGCCCGCAATAGAGCATCAGAAGTCCTTCTGTCCAAGTGCATGATCAAACTATTGGGTCAGAGATCAGGAACCAAAACCAATCCTAGCCACGGAAGCTTGCCCGATCCTAGCTACTAGGCACAAGAGAGAATGCCCTACCCCATGAGCGGAGAAGCATCAAACCCCCTCAGCTAGCCAGAGCCAAGTCACCAAGGGAGTTTTCAGTACTACCTTCTCGAACAGTGGCAGACCCGAGAGAAAGATAAAGTGAATCCCCTCAACATGTTAGACAAAGCAAGCATGGGCACCTTTTTGACGCTCTCACTTCTAGGAGAAGGATCCAGTAGCATGCAGTGGAAGCCGATCCAGTTCAAGTAGCCATGTTAGTGTCTCGTGTGTTGTGTGTTAGTGTTTTCTAGTCCTGTTCTTATAGTGTCTGCTGTGTGTGGCTCACTTTGGCCTTGATAGCCAAAAGCAAGCTCTTGCTTTCTGTGTGTGCTCCCCGCTGATGAAAGAAAAATATCACTATTAGACCTAATACCTGTGTGCCAAACAAAGGCAGAATCTTCAGAGATAAGCAACCAGAGAAGGTTCATGCCTCAGTCTGACAAAGGGGTACAGACAATCTGTCAAAACGCCCTACCCGCAATTCACGGAGCTGACTAGAGTGTCAGCAAGAAAAAGTATGCCAGAATCAGTATTTTGGGAATCGGGAAAGGGACGAAAGGACAAATCCCACAGATTTTCCCCCGGGGACCAGTAACCACTATAGCAAACGTTGCTGCTGCCGCTCCCATCCTTTCACCGCAGCAACAGCAGCCCGTCCCACCCTCTACTCACCTATGTTGCTGCATGTGCGCCACTACTGCTACCACGATGCGCATAGTCCACCAGCACCACCCACCATCTTGGGTAGTGCGCCTACGCCCTGCCGCTAGTCGCACCCGACCCCTACCTGCTGCAGTCCCATGCGCCGTCGCGTGTCACCCGCTCCACCAGCTAGCACCCCGCCCCTACCCCATCAACGCGGGCATGCCGCCCTATGCCGCCTACCTCACCACCTCCACCGCTTAGGTCACCACGGTGCACAACGCACCGCACCCCAACCACCACTTCCCACATGCCATAAAACCCCCTCCCAAGCTCTGCTCTTCACCCATCCCGCAGAGCCAGAACCACCACCACCCTCTCCCTCCAGTGAAACCAGAAACAATCCATGCACACATGCTCAGCGCTTCTTGGGTAGGACAGTTCCTCCTAGGCTTTTACACCATCGCCGTTGTCACCCTTCCCTTCTATTTCTTGTTCCACTGGGCAATCCATTGCCCTCTCCCCTATGTGGAAAACAAGGGAGATTAGCCTAACCACCACCAAGTCGATGAGTTGGGGAACCTTTTTAGCTCTCCTCGTCGAGTTCATCATCCTTACCAACGCCATCAGAGCCTGGGTTTGGCTAGCCAATAGCCTATTCAAAAACCCTAAAGAGAAATTAGTGTGTAGAATTTTCTACAAGGAGTAAAAAAACAAAAAGAATGAGAGAGTAGCCTCCACAGCAACAACCAGATCCACCCAAGTCATGAACCTAGAAACCAGAATCTGCATCCCGCTTAGCTACATACTCGTTGCAGATATCCTTGTCCTATGCCTCCTAATCCTCCTCCAGCAATGGACCCTCCCCTGGTCAGGAAGAACCAATAAGAAGCCTCCTGCTAGCAAAGTTGGGCAAAGTTGAAGAAATAAAGAAAAGTCTAGTTGTGGGGGATAGATATCATGTGTTCCCTCAGGCAACATATTTGGTGCATGGGCCGACGGAGGGCCCAATCCAGGGGCCGACCGACTGACTCGGGCCCGATCTGCCAAACACCTTGGCGCGCAAGATAAGGACTCTTTAGGAAAGATATAGATCGCAGATTCTATGTGATCTCTTGTAATCTAAACCGTCTACGAGACATAGAAAAAAACCAAATCCAAGTCACGCCAGACTATATAAGGCGGGCTAGAGACCCCTCCCACATAGGACTCCCTCTAAATCTCATCATCAGATACACAACTCTCTCAATCATCTCTCGACCTCGTACGCCCTTATTGTAATCTCAAGAGCAATACAGACCACCGCAAACAGGACGCAAGGTGTTACGCGATCTAGTGGCCCGAATCTGTCTAAATCGTGTTTTCACTTCCGTTTTGTGTGTGACCATGGAGCTACAGTCGATCTAGATGTCATTAAAAAACATCCAGTGGTACATCCCGTGATACATGGCTGGTACTAAACACCAACAGTTGACTGCACCAGATAGGGGCGTCTACATTGACATCAGGCTAGCTCCATGGTTAATCTTCATCAACACATAAAACTTGCGTTCGGACCTACCGCAGGAAGGGCTGGTTCGCAAGATCAAGAGGTTTGCGATGGGAGTAGTCTTCCACATGAACTTCAATTTCCAGCCGGGAGAGATCTTCATCACCTTCCCTAGGTGCCATCACGTCCGCCGTCGACACGTTTGGCGGGATGTGCATCGTCCATGATTGCGCTCCGGGCATGGGAGAAGGGGTCAATCACGGCGCCGCAGATCCCGGTCACCTCATCATCGTCCTCAGATCGGTTTTGCATCGTGGCTCCTACGACATCAACACTCCGGACCTCGTGTTCCTCAAGTGAAGCTGCCTCATCATGGTCCTCAGATCGGTTTTGCATCGTGGCTCCTACGACATCAACACTCCGGACCTCGTGTTCCTCAAGTGAAGCTGCCTCATCATCGTCCTCAGATCAGTTTTGCGCCGTGGCTCCTACGACGTCAACACTCCGGACGTCGTGTTCCTCAAGTGAAACTGTTTTAAAGAAATCGAGATGCATGCGCGCGTCGCCGCGCCACCCAAGGAGATTTATTGGCTACTGGCTTCAGTTTATCTATAATCAGCCCGAAGTGAAGTTCGATGGCCAGCGCCAAGTTTCTTGAAGTCAGAACACCGGTGGCACCAAGTTTCTGATCGCCAATATACGGTGGCTCTTGTTGTGACGCCGGATAATTACAATTCACTGCCAAAAATTTACGGATGTCGCGTCTTTCCTGTCAAGAAAAGACCAAGAAGATCCATCAGCCGATCATGCTCTGGAGTTAGAAGTCGATGTTCTTACGGCACCACAGTCCTTATCGGCGTCAGGGTCAACAGAGTACCACTTTAATTTGAGTCGGTTACTGGTTCTGGCTGCCTGGCCGTGTTGCGAACACGCAATACTGTGGAGCAAACGGTTTGGTCAGATGCATGTATCGGGACAAGGAAAAAGGAGCAACAATGAATCTAGATTAGATCCTTTTTAGTCTGCAGAGAGTCCAGATCGACTCGGACCCTGAAGCCAACAATCGATATGCTATTTACAATTATTTTCGGAATGGCAATCTCATTACGTTTGCAAGCAAGGCTGCTGTTTCCAGATTGACGTGAGAATTGAGAAAAGGGAGCAAATTCGATCTGCCACACTGCACGGCGTACCTGCGCCATTGCCGACTATCTCCGCTTAACAATTCTAAATTTCCGTCAAAACGACGACAAGTACTCTGCTTGCAAAGGGCTATATGCCATCAACTGACCCGCACTAAGTTCTTCAATCTAAGTGGTTCGCTATAATTGCTTATGTTGATTAAATTATTTCTTAATTATTCGGGCCGTAGATCTATTGGATTATTTTCTTAATTATCCGGCTATTGGATTACAATTGAATTATTTCTAGAATATCCGATCTATTGGATTAATTATTTATGGATCACTCGGATTATCTATATTATTTTTGGATCACCCGGATTATTTTTTGGATCACCCAAAATTACAATTTCTGGATCACTCGGATTATCTCTGGATTATTCATACTAGTTTCGGTCACTCGTCCTGATCTCTTGGAGTTACTCGGATCAACTCTGAATCATTTATATTATTTCATGATTATTATTTCTCGATTCACTCAGATTATTTCTGATCACCCAGGATATCGGATCACTTGATCACTCGGGATATCGGATCATTCATATTGTTTCTGTATCATCTTTTTGTATTATTTTATGATACCGAAATATCACTTGTCTATGTGTTTTCTGGCACAATCTGTGCATATTATAACGGGCATCATGAACTCTATATGACCACCGATACAACGGAGCAGTCGGTCTGGCCTGTCGGCGCTATATGCTCACGCTCTATGTCTTCGCTTATTCAGAAAAGGTTGAACTCTAAAACTTCTGCACGGGGCAATTGGCTTAGGTCATGGCCCGACCTATAGCCAGTGCTACATGACTTTTCTAATTTAGAAAAGGGTAACAACAAGACCCTCCATACAGGGCAGTTGGCTCGGCGATGCTAATCCCAACCCAAACCAATGCTACATGCTCATGCAAAGTCTCAATAGGGTAACTCTAAACCCTTGCTACGGGGCAGTTGGTCTGGTCCACCGACACTCTATGCCTTCATTATACTCAGAATTTAGACTGGGAATCAATGCAAATCAGTTCACTTTATGCTGCACCATCGACTCGAGGGGCTACGCCGTCACTGCACCGCCTCGCTGAGTGTCTCTTCAGCTTGGGGGGCTACGCTGCTGCGCAGCTCGCCAACTCGCTACTTTGTCGACTCGGTGGCTGCGATGCTGCATGCCTTGCTGGCCACTTCATTGACTCGAGGGCTGCGCCGCTGCGTGCCTCGTCGACTCGCTACTTGGTCGATTGGTGCTACGTCACTGCGTCGCCTCGCCAACGGCTTAGGCGCTATGCTGCATACCTACTGGATGATTTTCACACTAGCCAGCTGCAGCACTGCCTCGCCTACTGCCTTGCCTCCTCACCAAGATCACTCGAAGGAGCTTCAAACTAAGACTTTTCACAAGACCTTCAAGTCGATTGTTGCTCAAGTCGACTTAATGCTCGGGGGCTTATGGGGGATAAATATCCCCTGGTCCCTCAGGCGACATATTTGGTGTATAGGCCGACGAAGGGCCCAATCCAGGGGCCGACCGACTGACTCAGGCCCGAGCAACCAAACACCTTGGCGCGCAAGACAAAGACTCTTTAGGAATGGTATGGATCGCAGATTCTATGTGATCTCTTGTAATCTAAAGGGTCTAGGAGACATAGAAGGAAACCGACTTGTAACCCAAGCCACACCGGACTATACAAGACGGGCTAGGGACCCTCCCGAAGGACTCCTCCAGAATCTCATCCTTAGATACACAACTCTCCTAATCCTCCCTGACCTCATATGCCCTCATTTAAATCTCAAGAGCAATACAGACTACCACACACAGGACGTAGGGTGTTACACGATCTAGCGCCCGAACCTGTCTAAATCGTGTTTTTCCTTGCGTTTTGTGTGTGAACATGGAGCTATAGTCGATCTAGACACCATTAAAAACATTCCGTGATACATCCTATGGTGCATTGCCAGTACTAAACACTGACACAAGTAGCAGGAAAGAAGATTGAAGAAGAGGTGGTTGAGATAAAATGATTCATAACAGGAGGCAGGATATCGAAAATAGCCAGCCTCTCACCAGCCCGCCCTCCACCTACCGATGCAACAACACCAGATGAAAAAGACGACAGCTCCCCACCACCAGAAGGGATGTTTAGCAGCTTAAAAAGAACCTTTTGTCCTTTTAAGTGGGGTAGTCCCTCTTCTACTAACCCTAATGAAGGAATATCCAGATATCTAGGACAAGCAACTGTCTGGATGTGGGTTGCCCATGCCTGCTACCGTGGAGAGCAGCAAAAGCGGAAGAGAAAATGCCTAGATGAATTATGTTGCAGCTTCCACTATGAAGGTCTCCATTTGAAGCTTTCAGCCAAGGTTGTCAACTGAAGGCTTGCAAATTTTTAGATGAGAAACCTCACCGATTCAACCCCCTTGGAGGAAGTAAAGGAGATCAAAGATCCTCGTGTGTGGAAGGCTTGTTCAACGACCTCCCTCAAAGAAGGATAGAGAAATGAAAAGGAAGTCAAGCCGTCCAAGTAGTTTGTTGTTGAAATTCCATCTTCAGTTCTTTGTGAAGATCAAGTATATGCTGTAATTTAGAAGCGGTTTAGCTAAAGTAAAGCTATCCCTGAAACCCTCCAAACCGAATCTTGAGGAAGAGATTAATTTTAAGTGGGGTGGGTGTGTAACACCCCAAAAAGCGACCCTAAGAATTTTCTCTAAATCTCTCCATGAATTTAAAAATTGTTTTCCAAAAATCTTGCCTGCTTGAGTATGAAGTTGTGAGCTCAACAAAATCTCCCAAAACCTCCTCTCGAAATGTTTACGGAGCCACCATAAATTCTCCTCACTAATTTTCTTCTCAAATCTTAGTTCCAAATATTCAAATTCAAGTTCCAAATCTGAAATAGAAAAAAAAAGAAAAACCCATAAACCCTCCCTCTCTACTTGGGCCACAACCCTTCTCTCTCTCCTTTCCTTTCTCCTCCTCATGCGGCCCAGACGGCCCTTCCATTGCCTCTCTTGGGCCGCCACCCATTTCGCTCCACGTGGCCCACTCGCCAACTCCCTCCCTCCCGAGCTAGGCCCACTCCGCGCAGCCCAACTCTGCTGTCCTCCAATGGCTCGCGGCCCGCTCCCTCCAACCCTCCCAGTCCAACCCCCCTCTTTCCTCTCTCTCTCTGCATAGTGGGGCCGGCTCGTCAGCTCCTTCCTCTCCCTTGGTCCGTTGGGTCTTGCCGAGCGCATGCGTGTTCCACACGCACGAATGCCAAGCCCGGCCCGTGGCTCCACCCCAGACCCTCTCTAACCCCCACCTCGGTGCCACGTCACACGCGCACAAGTTACCTCTCTAGCCCCTCTTTCCACAGTGCATGTGAGTTTTCCCTGATGCCCTTCTCCCTCCTCGCACTGGAACGCCGAGCAGAGCCCAGCTCTTTACCCCGACCCCTCCTCCTCGGCCTATAAATGGGCAGCCATGGTGCGCCACACCCTCGCACCAAGCTCGCCAAGCCACCCTACCCTGTCAATTCTCTCCTAGTGCCTCAATTCCTCTATTCCATATTCTTGCCTGCGAGCAAGGATGCCACAACGTTCTCCACCCTCTGGCCACCCTTGTCCAATTAAACTGGCAGTGAGCACCTACACAACATCGTCTAACTTTGCCCACCCTCATCTCCTATTTCGTTTGCCCGAGATGCAGCCTTCACAGAGATCCTAGGCAACAATAATGGTCGCCCATGGCTAGCCTCCTTCCCCACCCCTCCTCCTGCTTGGAACCCATGGAATGGACTGCCCTTGCCCACCTCTTCGTGACGGTACCCTCAAGCCAGCGCCCGTTCCGACGAGCTCTGGCAAGCTCTGCTGTGTCCCGGTGAGCAGAGCTAAGCGCCAGTTCAGCTGGCTGGCCTCAAGCTCCTCTGCCGCTCGCCCTCCCCATGGCCACATGGGCTGACCCACAGGCCGCCTGTATGCTTAGGCCGCGAGGCGTAGCTGGGCCAGGAAAAAAAGAAAGAAGAAAAAAATGAAAAGGCCAGGGTAGGCCAAAACCCCACAACGGGGCGAATCAGGCCTAAGAGGAATTGGGCCGCGTGTGGTGAAATTGGCCCGCGTGGTACTTTTCCTTTTTTGGGGCAATTTATGATTTTCTTTCTAAAGAAATTCATATCTCAGCCATTTGAACTCGGAATCCGGCGATTCTTGCGCCAAAATTCACAATAAATCATCCACTACACATCCATGCACTTCTCACAGTTGTTCATGATCACCATGTAGTTAGATTTAATAGGCCAACACTTGGCCGTTAATTAGTCCGCATGTGTGATACCCGCACCACTAGCATCGGTCAATTTTACTGGTCCATGTCATGGCTCTGTCCACCCTTCTTTTGCGCTAAGTGGATGGCTACCGGCCACACTGTCGCAATAAGTGGGATGAACCAAGCACCACCCAATATTCACTTCCCGTCCAAACCCACTTGTGGCACAACTCACTTCCGACGCCTCCTCTCTCGCTATGGCCATCCGTACCCATGGTAGTGGCGCTCCTTCCATGGCCACTATCGAGCTCAGTGGTGTGATCAGCCCATGACTCAATGCCTCATGGCGCAACACCTAGCCATGGAGTAGCTTAGATCGTTGGAGCTAGAGCCATAGGTATGATTCACCGGGTTACTCCCAAATCCTTCACTCAACACAAATGAAACCCTTGTTGAGCTCATGATGTGCCTTGCTTGCCATATTTCTCTGTTTATGCACATAGGCTTTACCAGAGGTTTCGATTGGTCGAGCCCTCATGAGGTTCTACTCTAATGTCGGGTTGGACACCAGGGAGCTAGAAACGTAGCCGCAATAAATTGAAAGGCAAGTCCACTGGAATCACCACTTGATGCATAAATTACCCAGTTTTCATACACAACCCATTGCCCTGTTAGATGATAAAATATGCATGTTCTTCTTGCTAAGGAAACAAGGTAGGATAGCTACCGATGCCAATATTAGATGTAGCGCGCTTTAGTGGATCGCTCTTTTAATTATCTATATGAATCTTGTTGTTTGAAACACGGTGGTGGGTACGGTGTGTGTGGGTGGGTTGTTTTTGGAAAACATGGGGTAAGACCCCAGCGGACGACTTCGGTCGACTATGCCATGGTATAAAGGGTGGAATGCCCGGGTACCATTATCACGGTTTATTCAGGGTATGGCCTTGTGGGAAGGTTTGGACGGTGTGGCTCGTGCAGGAGCATTGGGGGAGTTTCTACCCTGAAGGACCGAGTTAGCATCTCATATTGCTTAACTCTCTTTCGTGCAACCACTCGATGTTGTGTGGGCAACATTGGGTTGAAACCCACAAGGAATAACTGGCCGGATGCCGATGGCTGGGTGGCAATGGAAGATTGGGAAGGGGAGTGTCGTGTGCCTGCTAGTACTGGGCGACATCGCATGTCTACTGGCACTGAGGTGACTGGTGGTCCCAGGGCTCTCAAGGTTGATGTTTGGGGAAGCCTTGCAGGGGAAAACCTTGAGAGTATTTACCTGATTTGGTGGCTCTATCACATAGTCTGAACTTGTGGGCAAATTGTGCACCTTTGATCAGAGTATAAACTTATCTGGATAGTCCATTGTCCATCAGTATGGATGGATTATCACTTGGTTTTGACCATTAGATGTTTTATAAAATTGGCTGTTGTTGGGAAGGTGTGTGTGTTGGGAAGCTACGGCGGTGTCGCCCAGTAGCATGGTGGAAGCTTGTGTTGGCTTGAGCCACGGTGGACCTATGAGTCCAGTGGCAACCTTCTTGGGAAAAATGTATTCTAAATTAAAAGTGAGAACTATCGAACCCTACATACAAAATGTTTTCCTACAAAAATTATCCTGAGCTCCAGATACACCTTGGATGTAGTAGTAGCCTTTACCCCAAATCTTCATGGACGAAAGTGGGCTTGTGGAGTACATTTCATAATCAGCCTTGCTTTGTTGTTGGTTTACACAGAAGAAGAAGTCATCATGATCATGAACGTCTAAGGATTATGGTCTATCCCAACTGGTGTTCTGGGAAGGTTGGGTCTCTGTTTTAATTTCTGTTGCTGTGATTTTTGGGCTACACCCCATTTGGTCTGTCCTGTTAGGGCGGATCTGTACTATTCTGATGTAAGAATGTGATTACCATAATCATGGGAGTGGTAATAAAACACATTTTAGTCCCATTAAGGATGTGGGGCGCTTCATCAGGGGAGGTCGGCCAGCTCAGCACTGCTTGCAAATACCTCATCCTTGATTGGAATCAACCAAGTAACTCACCAAGTGTCGTCGCCAAAAGCCGATGGCCTAGGTAGCTACTGCACCATGGAACTAGGAGGTAAGTTGCCACTGTGGTCGATCCCTCCTAGCGGGGGTTCCAATTGTCCCTTAGCATCATGAGGGTGGTGAGAGGAGGTTCTGGGTGTGCCACTTGGCTTGACCTGCTAGCCATGGAGATTTATGGTTCACGGTGTGGTGAGCGCGTGGTCGGAGAATCTCCCTATAGATACACAAAAAACATATCGGCATTAAATTCCAGCCAAATCGCTCGTATCGGCTCAAGGCATCTCCTTGGATTGGCTCATAAGAGCTCATTGCCTCCGTGCATCCTGATGGGTTAGTGCGTCAAATAAACAATAACAAGGAGATAAAACCCTGCCTAAAGCATGGCCTAGACGATAAAACTTTGCTAAGTTCATTTGTTATGCATATAGCAAGATAGATCTAGCTAAGATGAACTTAATTGAACCATTAATCACATGCATGAACATAGATCACAACCTAAGGGGGTTCACCCAAGAAAGTAGATACAAATCTAAAACATGTAAGGTAAGGTGAAAGCGCACATCAATCTCTTGAGTTGCCGTATGCACATGTTGCGGCGCATGTTGTGGTGTGTAGCAACCGAACGAGCTATGTACGCTTGGCTGCATGCTGCCGATCTATTACGTGAAGCATAAATAGATTGATAGATCAATTGTGTGTATGATAACTGATGGTTCTTGGATTCATCAGGATAACTAGCAGACTTCGCCATAAAAACACTTCAGTACGAAGTCTACCGGGTAAGCAAATGCTAAACATGCCCTAAAATGACTACGACAGAAGGATTAGTGCCACATGGCGCTTACTTGGAAAACCGTAGGAGCCAGGGGTGGTGATGCATCAAGATTAAGGTGAATGAGACACACACTGCTTGGGAACATATGGCATTGTTACTTTATTTTGGAACATCCGGTTAAATATTCATAATCCGAAGACTTGACCCACAAGGCAAACCCTTTCCTAGACTCAAACTCTTTCCTAAACTAATAGTTGGACTCCAAGACTAGGTAATGTTATCTAACTCTTCCTTCCATCAATCTAGATCCTCATGAGGCTTCCAAATATCAGTCCAAACCTACCGTAATGATCGAGATAGATTTTGGTCATCAGATTGTTTCGGCAATTCCTATCATCTCCAAGCATATTTAGCTATGATTCTTGTTGGGTTGTGAAGCTTGTCTCCTTATAGCTTTCAATCCATATGTAGAACACTCCAAACGGAATCCGTATGTGGCCTGGGTGCTAGTTTTCTTATAGCCTACTCCTGTAGTTCGAAACACTCTCACGAATCAACTGGGCTTAAACATGGATTATGCTTGTAACTTCATGTTGGCTTGGGCCTTGGACACACACTTATTATCATATTTGGCCAAACTTATGATATAAGACTCGCCAAGTGGGTTCCTTTGCCGTGGGCTTCTTCTGACATTTTGGCCTAACTAGTCCTGGTCAAAATCTGGCAGCAACACATGCCCCCAAGTTTTGCCACATATGATAGAATCTTCTAAGCGTCAGTTGCAAATCACACTTGTCTTCTAATGCTTCTGATCTAGCCCCCCAAACTAATGGATCAGCTATTTAGTAGCTGATATTGTTGGATTTTGACTTGAATCCTTAGGCGTCATGATTTATTTCATGTTCAAATGCTCAAACTGGCCTTACGCCTTCTCTAATACACCATCTGGTTGCTTAGACTAGCCCTAATCCATCATTGGAGACTGGTCTTGATCCTCCTTTTCTGAGGCCAGTGCTAACTTGCGAGATAACTCCTGCGCTTCATTGGCTTAATAATTTTTTAGGCCAATTGTTTGGACTAGACTCAAACTTCTCCTTTGCGTCGAGATGGGCCGATGCCTTATGATCGTAGACAGCAGTCATGCCGATTGCAGTACTTCTAGCTCTTCAGCTATTTAGCCAATGACAGTTCTTCTAATAGGTAGTAGCTGATCGCTGGTCGCGACATGGCCACAACATCGACAAACTCCATGGCACACCATTGGTCTTCTGGAAACATTTAGCATCATAGAAGCATCGGGAACAACAACTGATCGGCTGATTGGCCAGACATGCATACTATCCTCCCCTTGATGACTGTGGAACACCAGACATGAAACCTTGCACAAGGAAGGATGACACCTCTTCTATTTGTGGATTTCAGGAAGAGCCTATGCATTACCACAGTGGAGTTGATGAATCCATCAACCAGCCAACAATATAACTCTGATGGCATGGAGATATTGTAGGCAGCCAATTCTCCATTGGGTCAACAATAATGCAAACTCTGTGGATCACCTACAAAACAGTTGGTTGTTGGTACCACCACTACAATGAACATTGTGAATCGGCTAAAAGCTGATGCATCATATTTGGTTCAGCAAAAAGCCAATGCAAGCCAAACCAACAACAAGGATAAAAAATTTCCCACATAATATGCCAAGTCATGCAAGGCGTGTAAGTGAAAGCTTCTAGGTATGTCTAAAAGTATTTACAAGTGCTAGCATGTACATACAACAAGGGAATAGCATAAAGACACCACACAAAAAAGCTCTAGAGAATATATCTACATTAGAACATGAGCAAACAGTTCAGGATTAGCAAACAAAAGCATGACCACTTAGCCCATCCATCTAGCATGGCAAAGCATGATAATCAAAAGCTAGCTATTATCTAGACAAGTGAGATTTCCAAAACAAGGATCTTTTGCAAACTTGATTGCTCATGCGCCCAAGGTCTTGAAGATTAAACATATTAGATTTGAATTTCATGCAATCCATCATTATGTTCTAGAGGTTATTTGCTTGTTAGGCAACTTCTTACCAACCAATGCAAAGCCCAAGTTCATACAACCATCAGAAGTTTAGATCATACTTGGTAGGATCAAAAGTCATCATCTACACAGATCATGCAGCTCTCAAATATCTCCTCACCAAGAATGATGCAAAGCCGTGCCTACTCCGATGGGTACTACTACTCCAAGAGTTTGACATAGAGATCAGAGATAAGAAGGGCATAGAAAACTTAGTTGCTGATCACCTCTCATGAATGAAATTTGAGGAAACATCACCATTGTCGATCGATGACTACACGAGAGATGATCAGCTTCTAAAGGTGACAACATCCCAACCATGGTATGCAAATCTGGTGAATTACATAGTTACTGGCTACATCCCTGAAGGAGCACACAAGAGGAAATTGGCCCATGACAGCTGATTCTATCTCTGGGATGACTCCTACCTATACAAACTCTGCGCAGACGGACTCCTACGTCGTTGCATTCCAGCTTGTGAAGCACCGCAGGTCCTTGATAGATATCATGCATCCTCTTATAGAGGTCATTATGGGGCTTATTAGACTCTTGCAAAACTCTGGCAATGTGGGTTCTACTGGCCCACTATGTATGAAGATATAAAAGAGTTCATGCGACGGTGTCCATGGTGCTAGTGCCAAGGAGATATAAATCCAAGAGATGCTATGCCACTCACGAGCAATCTTCAAATCGACATATTCGATGTGAGGGGCATAGATTTCATGGGACCTTTTCCCAAGAATGGAGACAAGGAATACATTCTTGTTGCAGTGGATTATGTGTCAAAATGGGTAGAAGCAATACCATGTCGCACAGCAGACTCAAGACACTCCATCAAGATGTTTTGGGAGACCATCTTTCCTCGCTTTGGAGTACCACGGGTCATCATCAGTGATGGAGGCACACACTTCATTGACCAGCACTTCAGGAAGTGTCTCGCTGACTTCAGTGTGGACCACCATGTAGCCACCCCTTATCATTCACAGACAAGTGGCCAAGCTGAGACGTCAAATAAACAGATCAAGAACATATTGCAAAAGACAGTCAAAGCTATGGGAAAATAATGGGTATCCAAGCTACCCGATGCTCTCCAGTCATATTGGACAGCATACAAGAACCCATTGGCATGACACCATATCATATGGTGTACAACAAGACTTGTCATCTTCCAGTGGAACTCGAATTCAAATCTCAGTGGACGGTGAAGAGGTGAAACATGGATCTCTAGTCGGCAGGCGTGAGAAGATAGAGACAATTGCCCTAGTTGGAGGAATGGAGGGAGAAGGCATACCACAGTGCCAAGCTATACAAGGAGCACACCAAAAGATGGCATGATAAGCGGATCAAGATCAAAACATTCAAACCGGGAGATAAGGTACTACTCTTTAACTCTAGTGTCCGTCTTTTTGGTCATGGGAAGCTTAGAAGTAAGTGGGAAGGACCTTTTAGGGTTCTTGATGCCACTGACCATGGCGCTATCACCCACTAGGATGATGATGGAAGGGTTTTCAAGGCAAATAGGCAATGCCTTAAAATCTTTCTTGAGCCCGAAGTGCCTATGCTCGAAGAAGTGGATGTCTTCGAGCTACGCGAGGTAGTCTGATCACCCGTCCATGGTCGAGCTCAGGCCTTAAAAGAAGCCATGTACATTTCTGCTTTTCTCCCTTAAAATTCCAACTAATCTCACCTTTTGCTGAAAATCTCAATAGAACCAACGTTCCACCTATGATTTTGGGCTTTAACCACACCAAAAAGGGCATCCCTAACTTTTGGTATGTCCAACCAAAAGTGGCATGGTCGGCCAGCCCATTGGGCATGGCCGCCCAGCCATTTGCATGGCTGCCTGGACCTATGGCATGGTCGCCCAGCCTAGGGTCTGGCCGGCTGACCCTCGGGTCAGGTCACCCGACACAGGGAGTGGTCGCCGGGCCACCCAAAATTCGATTTTCGTGTTTTGGAGCGCTTTTCCCATGTTTTGTGGTTCTTTTGAGTGGATGAGATCGAGTGGTTTAATGATTTAAGGAGGGGAGTCTTCTTCTTCCTTTCTCATCTACACTCCTCTCATTCCCACATTAACCATGGCACCCCCTTCTCATGCTAGCAAGGGCAAAGCCATCATTTCCATCACCTTGGGCACTACTACGACCTACTCACCAATCTCTGAGGCATCACCATGACCCCTACAGTCCCTAAGCCCTGAGAAGATCACCGACAACATACCCTGGCCAACAAGGCTTAGATCCCATAGCCACCCGACCACACCTAATGACCGCCCGGCCATGGAAGGTGGCTGCCTGTCCAGGGCAGACAGCCCCCATGGCCGGCTGACCACTCGCGATGGTCGCTCGGCATCTTCCCCGTCGATCCCATAGTGTGGATAGGCCCCCACACGGTCTGTCTCCCAAGAGGGCAATCGCCAAGAAGGTGGCACGTCCATCTCCGCATCCCACCTTGGGGGTGATCGCGCTTGTGAAGTGTGTGAAAAGCCTCTTCCAGGAGGAGGCTGCAGGCCCATCCAAGGATCCACTGATCCCTAGTGCATCTACCCACACCATCCTTGGACTTAAAACCTCCACAGGCTATGGTAAGGTGCTTGTGCCTAGGATCCCTAAGCTAGACGCCTACCATATATGAGTCTATTGACTCGACTCCACCACGGAGGACGGTGAAGAGGGTGGCTATCCCTCCTCCAATTAGGGGACCACTGGGATGTTTTGAATACTCACCTGGTGAAGAAGACATGGTAGCTTCCCTTAGGGAGGAGAATGCAATGCTCAAGGCAAAACTGCAGAATTTAGAGGAGCGTTGCGCTGAAGGTGAACTTTGGTGGATGGACATAGACGATAAGATAGATGTCCTTAGGAAGGGATTGTCCACCAAAGTCCACCGTCTTGCAGAAGCAATGGGGCATCCTGATCTTTATGATCCACCTCCACCATAAACACCCATGCTTCTAGTTGTCTTAGGCGCTTTTAGGTTTTTAATTCTAGGGCTAAATTTTGTTTTGTTTAATTTCCCTTTGTAACAAGCGCCTACAATTTTATTTGATTCAATAAAGTTAGGATAGTTCCCTTCTTTGAATGATGAGTTTAGGTAGAATGTCCAAGCCATTCGAATTCCTATCACTAACCCTGTAGAAACCACGCGAAGAAACACTTTGTGCAGGGTGTCGCAATACTACTCAGAAAAATTCAGACGAAACGGTGCGAGACGGCATGGTCACCCAGACATACACCATGGCCACCCGACCATGTGAATTGCACAAAAAGATGTTACACCACGATGTCACATCTTCCCAAGGCTCACTCAGCAGAATCAAACCAGTGCACGGGTCAAAACCCAAAATGGAATGGCCGCCCGGCCATGTACCGTGGTCGCCCAACCATGGTCATGGGCTGGCTGGCCCATTCTCACCTCGAACCCAAATCTTGGAGGTCAGGTTTGCACGTTTTATTCCGAACACCTCTCGAATTTTGCGCTTTAGACATGAAACTTTGCTAAACCATGCTATACATGATCATAATGTCACTTTCAAGTTGTGCTTGCACCATCTTATTCCTTATGCTAGATTAATCTTTCCTTTGGATACTATCATGATTAGGGAACCACATTATGTTTAGTTTGTTGATATGAGATAATTGGAGAAAACTAAAGGAACCTTCAACATGAGCAAAGAGTTTTATTTGAAAAATAGAAAAAGGGCTCCATCTTGAATGATCCAAGTTCCCTGTCCCACCAGCACCATGTATGAAAAGAAAACACGTACTTTCATGCTTCCTTGATTGTTTTGAGTTTTATCAAGTCTTGTGCCATTAAAAGAGCTCAAATCAGTTGAGGATTTTGGCCTTCACACACACGTTTCATGAAAATACCGTCTCACAAGAAGGTGTGCAATATCAATGATCCCATTCAAGTCCTGTTTGAAAGAAAGAGAGGCATGGAGGTTCGAAAAAAAGAGATAATGAAAGAAAAAGTATGAGAAAAGAAAGAAGAAAAATGAGAAAGAGGAAAGAAAAGGACTCCATGCCCTCTACTCAAACATTGGATCCAAGTAAAGCACCTACAAGAGACTTATCCCTACACTACACTTGCACTTGGCCAAATCTCACTTGATTGCGATCTCTTTCTTGACACTTGACTTGATTCAACAATATAAACATGATGGGAAAGCCTCATTCTCCCAACTACCTAAAGCTCCACAAAAGCCTCAGTAGTATAGGTGTGAGGAATGCAAGATTCTTGGAAGGACACTCTGTGCTTTGAGTGATTGAGAGTTGGTCTTGAGATTAGAAAAGTTGGCATGCCCTATTTTGAAAATCTTGAAAACCTCTCTACTCATGTGATGTAGGAACCTAAAGTTGACTCTGATATATTCTTGTTCCATGTTTCAACATTCCAAAACTGAGGTGTAGACACCACTAAAATCCTAGGCATGATGAAATAGTCGGGAATAACTTTGCGCCTGCTATAGTGATTGTTGATGTTATGCCATTTCCACTTGCGCTTAATTCTCTTCTTTGCTCGAGGACGAGCAAAGGTTTAAGTGTGTGTGTGGGGGGTGTTGGCGGTCGATAAAACCCATTTCAACCACCAACATTTCATGTTTTAGAGTATGTTTTACGAAGTTTTCACATATTATTAACTAGTTCCACGAGTTGTGCATGAAAGTTGTATGCAGGAGCTTTTCATGATCAAAACAATGAAGAAAACAATGGAAAACAAGTGAATCAACCAAAAGGGAGGCAACCATGCAAACAGTGATGGTCGGCCGGCCATCACCATGGCCACCCGACCACCCATCATGGTCGACCGGCCACCCCAATTGGCCACCCGACCATCTCTTGCCGTGGGCTGCCCTCCAAAGGCCCAATACAGCCTTTTGGCCTAGGAAGCATGGCCGGCCGACCATAACACATGGTCGTCCGACCATGTCACTTTGGCCAATCTTCGACCTGCATGCAAAGAAACACAAACCAAGTCAAATGCAACCGTTGGATCAAGTATCCAATGCATCCAAGAGTCGAAAGGCCATCACACAAAGGATCCATGATGTCAGCAATCCGAGGGGAACAACATGCATCCAACCAGAGGGAAACATGCGGCCGCCCGACCACTTATCATGCCCGGCTGACCATGCACTGACCTCGTTTTGCACGTGCATCAACTACTCCAACTGCCAACCATCTTAGGGAGTGCATCTCAGCCATTGGATCAACAAAGTCGGTTTATTGGATGGCCGCCTGACCACACCCTATGGTCGGCCGGCCAACCCCCATCGCCGCCCGACCACCGACCTACACCCACAACCGACCTAGTGCACCTATAAGTACCCCCCTCGGTCTCCAAGCTATAAATACCCCCCTAGGGGGTCACTTGCAAGGTGTGGTGGATCAATAGAAGAATAGTGAGGTTGTGTAGTTGAGTGTAGAGTAGAGTAGTGAGGCCACCCTTGGCATTGTAGAGAGAGCCAATTGTATCAAGAGTGAGTAGTGAGTTGTAGAGTGAAGGAGTCGGATTTCTCTCTGGTATTCTATTCCCGAGCTCTTATTCTCAGAGGAAATATTACTCTATTTCTAGGATACAGTAAAGTTCCTTGCTCCTCTGCTTTATTTATTTCATACTTACTTTACTTACATTCTTAGTCCCTACTTAGTAGTTTATGGGTGCCAAGTGTGCTCTATGTAGTTTAGCTATACAGTTGTGCTTGCTCTCTGGCTTCGAACCAGTGTAGTAGTAAACTCGGTTGTGTAGACGTGGTGTCTAGACTAGAGGTTGCCTTGGAAGGTGTTTTGTCCCATGCAGTTTTGGTTGGTAGTCCCACCTGGTGACAGTGGGTCTGTGTCCTGTGTAGTCCAACCCCGTCGTTCGGATAAGTTGTCATCGACGCATAGCTGAGTCCTATAGCGCCCGCCTTTCTCGTCTAGGTTATTAGCACTCTAGTGCCCGGAAGTGGTTCTATAGCCTCGGTGTCCAAGTAAGTAGAGTTCTGGTTTGTTTAGTAAAGTGAAGTTGTTTTATCTAAAGTAGTGATCCTACTCCGCTCTATTGATTATCCCTACAATTGCTGGTTTTACTATTCAGTCCTATCCGTTTTACATTGAGTTACTCCTTATTCGTCGTGGATTTCGATACCTTATAATACTCTTGGGTGAAAAGCTACAATGTGTTTCCGTGCGCTTGCAGATTTATTTCAATAGGCTAAGAAACGCCAACACTCATGCTGCATTTGTTGCCTCCTTTGAGCCCGAGGGTGTTAGTCACGCTCTTTCTGATGGTAATTGAGTTAATGCCATGCATGAGGAGTTAGAGAACTTTGAGAGGAATGAAGTTTGGGTTTTGGTAGAGCCACCGCCACAATGCAATCCAATTGGTACAAAATTGGTTTTCAAAAATAAGCAAGGGGAGGATGGTATTGTGGTGCGGAATAAGGCTAGAATTGTGGCTAAGGGTTTTTGTCAAAAAGTGGGGATAGACTCTGAGGAAACGTTTGCTCCAGTTGCACGCCTGGAAGCTATACGTATTCTCTTAGCCTTTGCAGCTTCCATGGGTTTTAAGCTTTTTCAAATGGATGTGAAGTCTGCTTTTCTAAATGGTTTCATTCAAAAAGAAGTTTATGTCAAGAAACCCCATGGATTTGAAAATGCTAAACACCCTAACCATGTTCACAAATTGTAAAAAGCCTTGTATGGTTTGAAACAAGTCCCTAGAGCCTGGTATGATAGATTGAAAACCTTTTTTGCTAAACCAGTGTTTCAAAATGGGGAGTGTTGATAAGACCTTATTTCTCCTCAAGCATGGTAGTGATCTTCTTATTGTCCCGATATACGTGGATAATATCATTTTTGGTGGCTCGTCTCACTCTCTTGTTACCAAGTTTTCTGAGCAGATGTCGAAGGAGTTTGAGATGACCATAATGGGAGAGTTGCAGTATTTCCTTGGACTACAATGTAAGCAAGGGCGTGAAGGAACTTTCATCCATCAAGCCAAGTACACGAAGGACATTCTGAGGAAGTTTGATATGGGAGACTCCAAGCCCATGGTGACTCCCATGTCAACACAAACGGCGCTTGATGCAGATGAAGAAGGGGAGGTGGTGGACCAAAGAGAGTACCGAGGGATGATCGGCTCACTTCTGTACCTGACGACGACCAGGCCAGACATTCAATTCGCAGTTTGCCTCTGTGCGCGATTTCAGGCCTCACCGAGGACATCACAACGTCAAGCAGTGAAGCGCATCTTCAGGTACCTGGAATACGCTCCCGAGCTTGGTCTTTGGTTCTCTTTAGCTTCAATGCTCTCTCTTAGAGGGTATTCGTATGCTGACTTTGCGAGCTATCGGCTGGAGCACAAGTCTACTCCCGGCACCTGCCAGCTTCTCGGTTCTTCTCTTATATCTTGGTCCTCACGCAAGCAATCTAGCGTAGCCACTTCCACCACAGAAGCCAAATACATTGCTGCTGCCAGTTGCTGCTCTCAGCTGCTCTGGATGAGAGCTACCTTGAGTGACTTTGGCCTAAGCTTTAGGAAGATCCCTCTCCTAGTAGACTCTACTTCTGCTATTTCTATAGCTAGGAACCCCGTCTTGCACTCCAGAACCAAACACATAGATGTGAGGTTTCACTTTTTGAGAGATCACTATGAGAAGGGAGATATAGACTTGATCCATGTGGAGACCGAGAACCAGTTGGCCGATATCTTCACCAAGCCCTTAGAGCTTAGCTTGTTTGCTCGCTTGCGTGGGAAGCTTGGTGTTTGTTACCCCTTTTAGGTTGGGGTAACTTTATTGTAATTTAGGTTTTTGATTTGCTTTTTCTTTGCTTTTCTTTGTTTTCCTTGCATTTCGTATCATATCATGCATTGCATTGTATCATTTTCACTTTCACTAGCACTAGAGCCCTTCTGGAATGATTTGTTAGTTCTTGCTTGTGCTTAGATTGTACAGTTGCTTGCTTGATCATGGTTGGCTAAGCTTTTTGAATCTGTCTAACATCCTTTGTGAGCTAAGTCACTTTTATTTCTTGAAAATCAAAAACCATGATCACCACTTGACTTGGCTACCTAGCATGTGTAGGAATGTTGAATGCTATGATATCTTCTCATTCTTGGATATGCTAGTCGTATGCCTTGGTTAAGATTATGCCTAAGCATTTATGACACCTTGCCTAAACCCCAAATCTGAATTTAATATGTGCACATTATTGTGTCTTATGAGCTGAATTCAAAAGATCCAGGTGGGTTCGCTTTTCACACTGATCTAGTTTGAGATAGCTTGCCTTTCCACTTTGGCATGAACTTGAACTACGCTGTGTATGACCAAAACCTTGTCTTAAGCTTCTGATGGTTTTCTGAACCTAGGCTTGGCATTGGTTGGTAAGAAGTGGCACAAACAAGTGAATAACCCCTGGCACATCATCTAATTTGCATGAAGTTCAATATTGCTAATTTTGAAATCTGCAAGTCTCTAAATTGCTTATGGCCTATTGTATATGCTTTGGTTGAGAGTAGCACACCTTGTATGTTTTGCTAGCATATTGCTATTCATGCCTATCTTGCTAGATGCTATTCATGTTGGTGATACTTTCTTTTCAACAATCCTGAAAAACATGGTCCTGATCTGTATAAGATAGATTCAATTGAGCTTGTTTGCATGCTTCCTTGCCCTCACTTGCTCTGTATGCTAGAACTCATGTTTACTAGCTTTTCATCCCTGCTGAGCTCTTCATGGTACACTTCCTGCATTTCATGGCATATTTTGAGGGGGGGAGTTGTCTAGTTCAGGGGGAGTCAGATTCTATGAACCTTTCATGTGTCCATTGTCAACAAGGGGGAGAGATGTTGACTTATGGGAGAGATTGTTGCTCCGAGGGGGAGTTCATGGACCAAGGGGGACAATTCTGGAGACAACTAGTTGAGGGGGAGCTATGCATTCATCTTGCATTTGTAAGGATGCATTTCTGGGGGAGTCTGAGCTTTTAGCATGCTCTTGCATCGGTGCGTTAAGCCTTTTGCTTCTTTCTAGAGGAGCCGATGCTTTGCCTAAACATGTCTGTGTTGAGCCAGTTTGCCTCTTTCTTGAGGGGTCATGCTTTAGTTTGATCGACTGTGTTGAGCGGTTTCTCTTGTCTTAGGTGGTCGATCTTTTGTTTTGTTTTTGTTGCCTCAATTTGCCCTTCTTAGCTTGTGTATGGTTTTGGGCAGTTTGAGCAACTTTCTTCTTTTCTTCTTTCTTTTCGGTTTTATGCTTGTTTTTCTTGTCTTTGTTCTATTTCAGGTTACAGGTAGAAGGTGTTGACAATGCACTCATCAAGGGGGAGATTGAGAGCCAATGGACTGGCTCCATTGCCTCTGGAGTGATGAGTGATTGTCAACAGAAGCCAAAGACCCAGAAGGACTTGGGTACAAGACCTGCGATGGACAGGAGGCCCTCCGATGGACAGGAGGTAGATTGAAGTCATCGAAAGGAAAGGAGGCATGCTCGGTGTCGGTAGGCCATGGGAGTTCGGTACACGGAGGAGCGGCATGGCGACGCCAGGAGTAAGACCTCCGAAGGACTGTGAGGTGACCTCAATGGACAGGAGATGCCGGGTGCCGCCGCAGTGCTCCATCCCAAGTACATGGCGCAAAGAGGTACGAGGGCATTGGCAGATTCGCCTAAATCTACCACCCTACCACCAAGTTACTAGATTGGGCGAATGGGCTCATTCTCGCTGAAATAGAGTGGAGTGGGCCGTTCCAGGCCCAGGAAGGAAACCCTAAAGTTACTCGGTTTCTGACTTCAAAACCGAGGGTCGATCGGCAGATTTGGACTACTGGCCACGTGGATGTCATCCGGGAGTTAGCGTGCATCTGAAGAAGGTCAAGACTCCATCGCAGTCGTCCGTCCCCGAGATAGTCTAGTCTTTTCCATTTTGGCCCCTACATGCATTTCTGTAATATAGGCATCTTAGTGTAAACTGTGTCAGTTAGGCCTGGGCTATATATACCTAAGTGGCTAGTCATTTAGGTGACTCTTCCACCACTAGAAACCCTAGGCTTACTTTCCAATCAGCCAAGTGCTTAGAGTGAAAACCGGGTGCTAGTCTAGGATTTGGAGTCCCCTAGGGCTAGTATTTTGCATTAGTGGGAGGATGAATGGTGGTAGGCTGTGAGGAATCCTCTTGTAAACTGATTTCCACTTCTAATCAAGGCAAGATTCGTCCCCAATTCGTGATCATGTGTGTAGCCATCTCCTTTCCCCTTCTCTTGTTGGACTTTGGATGAAACTCAAAGGCTTTTGGTGATTTGCTTTGCCCACGAGTTAATCCTGTTCTTTTGGCTCTTTTTGACTTGCTAGGACATGGAGATTATGACTTAGATCATCTCAATCCAGCAGGATTGGCATGAGCAAGTCGTTCTTGAGTTTTCCCCTTTCTTGCCCAAATATTCCCCTCTTCATGATATCTGAAATTCCCGCTAATCCATTGATCTTTTTTAGTAGATCTTTTGGTAATTGCTTTGGAATAGTGCTAGGATAGCTTGTGCAAAATTTCATGAAGATTGGAGAAGGTTTGGTCAAGTTTTGGGTTTGCAAACTCAAGAACTGAGGCAGTTTTCTGTGCTCACCGGACAGTCCAGTGCCACTTCACCGGATAGTCCGGTGGACCTAACTTCCTCCAAATGGGCTGAATTTTTAGTATGTTGTTTCCATGTTGTTTGAGCTTGTGGTTAAAATTTCATGATTTTTGGAGCCCGTTTGATTGGGTTTTGGCAATTTTCTTTGCGACCTAGTCTGCCTGAAATCTGGCTGTCGGACTATCCGATAGAGGGTGTCGGACAGTCCAGTGTTCCCTGGGTTTTTGGCTAATTCTTCATGTTGGTTTGATCCTAGGGTTCTTGCCTTGTTCCAAGTGGTTCCGGGAGTGTCTAGGGCTGTTCCTAGGGTCTATAGCAGCTCATTTGCTAAGAGATCTTGGCGTTCTCTAGGCAGGTTCTTTTGTGTTGTCTTTGGTTTTCACTTTGGGTGGTTTGCTTCGGTCTTGCTTTGTGTCAATCATTGCATGCCCATAATCTTCACTTGCTGTTCTTCAACAAGGCATGCTTTAGTGTGTTGAGTGGCTGGTGAGCGATTGTGGCAAGATTCATTGCTTGGCTTAACTTGTGGTCGTTTATGATGGTCGAGTCAGTTGCTTTCTGCTCACTTGGTGTGTATCCTTTCAATGGACGACATCAAGTGCTTGCTAGACACGTATCTGTTCAGTGGACGGTGTCTAGCCGATTTTCTGTGGGGTCAAAGTCTTGGGGTTGTGATTTTGAGTTTTGAAGTGCTCCTATTCAACCCCCCTATAGTCTCACGTCTCGATCCTACAGCTGCTTTCTCCAGCAACTTATCCTAGGATTTCAACTCACGACTATTACTCTCCAGCATATCAAGGATCTCAGCTTGCTCAGGAGTTACCTCTTCATCGGAGGAGTCATTGTCGTTGCCCTTGTCGTCCTTGTCCTCAAGCGCCATGGAGCAGAACGATCTCCAGTTCACCTTGTGCTTGCGCTTGGACTTGGTGGAGACGAAGAAGAGACTAGCTGGACCGCCTTGATCTCTCCTCTTGTCCCGCTTGGTGACGATCTCCTCATCGCTTGAGCTTGATGAAGATGAGGAGGAGGAGGATGACGATCCGTTGCAAAGACCAGCAGGCTCGGTGAAGAAAGCCTTGTCTCACTTCCGGTTGTCCTTTTGGTAGCTCTTGAATGCCTTCCTAAAGTTCTTGATCTTGTTAGAGTGGTGCTTGGCGCGGTCACACTTGCCATAGTCGTGCTTGCTGAAGCGGTACTTGTTGGAGTCGCGAGAGTTGCTCTTGCCCTTCTTGTAGTAGTCGTTCTGCTCCTTCGGCCACTGCGCGATGAAGTGGCCGACCTCTTCGCACTCGAAGCATTTGGGCCTCTCGCCCCCCTTCTTGCTCATCCTGTTGTCATAGGCTTGCTGAAAGTGGTGCCAACTGCTTCTCTATCACAGACATCAAAGCAAAGAATGAAAAAGTGTGAAGTGGGGGGGTCAGTAGCTTCTTCCTTGGAGCTGGAAGCCAAGGCCAGGCTCTTGGAGCCAGTACCATCGAGAATATCTGCTATTTGGTAATCAACCTTTGTGGCCTTCAGCTTCCAATACAACTCCTCTACTCCTAAGGTGTCATACCCTACCGACTCAAGAATGGAGTTCTTTTTTATCTCCCACACTTTCCTGTCCAAGGAATACAGCAGCTTGACAGCCTGTTGATGGTCAGTATATGGAAGAGCAGCAGGGGCAGACTTGACATGGAGCTTGGTGATGATCGACTAAAAACAACCAAACAAGGCATCCATAGACTCTCTCGACTTCTAGGCAAAGTTCTCATACTCGCGCCAATAAGTCTCCATAAGCTGACCCTTAACTGTCACCGTCCCCTCATGGTGTGCACTGAGCAGGTACCAGATCTCAGGGGTAGTATCAAGGTGGCTTACCCTCTCATAGTCCTCCAAACCATGTCCAGAGAAGAGAAAGTTCACCGCCTTGTAGTTCGCCTCGTGCTGAGCAACGAGCACCTGTGTGGTACGCTCAGCAATGGGGAGCACCATAAAAGTCATACTCTAAGCAGCATTCCATATGTCCTCGATCTGACTAAGTAAGAAAGCTCTCATCCTACCCTTCCAGTAGGGATAGCCATCTGAGCCGAGAACCGGAACCTTCCCAAAGTGCACCATAGTCGCTACTGGTTTCTCACCGGTAAAGGTATGAAGAAACCTAACTGGCTCTGATACCAACTGTAGGACCTAGACATGCGACTAGAGGGGGTGAATTGGAGCACTTGAAAAACTCAAAATCACAGCCCCAAACTTGGTGTAAGGAGAAACGCTAGATGTTGTCCACTTGATGTCGCCCACTAAAAGGGTACAAACCAAGCGAGCGGAAGCACATGATAACACTCACCCAAACATCGAATGAAAGCGACATAAAATGAGCCAAACACAGTCAACAGACACACACCGAGCAATCCAATCTGGCACCCGAAGAATTGACCAGACAAACATAGGGACAACCAGAAGAGCCGGTCAAGCCACTGAGAAAAGGCAGACCGGACAATCTGACGTTGCCCAAAACAATTAACTGGACAAACTAGCGGACAGAGAACCTCGAACGACAAAACACACAATAGAGTGCTTGACCAGACAATCCGCTCAACGCCTAGTGAACTGACCAGACAAACCAAGAGGATGGAGGCACCTCTGCAGTGACACTCCACAGACCGGACAGTCCAGTTTCATAGACCGGACAAACTAGCGGACAGTCCAATCTGAGAAACCCCCACGCCGGTGGCTGAACCTCAAAATCTTTGCCCAAAAATTGGACAGTCTGGTCTACATAGACTGGACAAACCTATGGATTGTCCGGTCTATACAGACCAAGACACCCAAGTCTGGAACTTTGAAATCAGCCCACGAATCCACCAAAAATAGATCGAAACTGGTTCAAACCTTTACAAATTTCACAAAATTTTGCATAAGCTATCCTGGAGCCATCCCAAATCTCACCCCAAAAGATCTACTCCAAAAGATCAAGGCTCACATGGGAATCGCAGATCTCGCGAAGGTGGGAAGGAGTGACCGAAAAACCAAGAACGGGAAGAAGAGCCCTTTTCTCGTGGTTCCAAGGATCTAGCTCAAGTCTTGAGAGATTAACCACATCCTAGAAAGGCAAAGACACTAGCAAAAGATAGCCCTTGACATTGATCAAAGCCGAACACACAAAAGATCAAGAATCAAGACCAAAACTCAAGAGAGAAGAGGAGGGGCAAGGAACACTAGCTTGCAGCAGAATTCACCTTCAATTAAGTGCCAAAACAAGGGTCTAGATCAAGTTACAACTGAAGGAATTTGTACTCAAGCTACCACCCTCACCTTCCTACTTGATTAGAGGCAAGATCCTACTCTAAACCTCTCTTGCAATGGAGCTCATGGCTTGAGGATGAAAATCACAAAGCCAGCCCAGCCCAGAGAGATACTAATGACCAGCCCTTAGCCTATTTATACCCTAGTGCTGTTTAGACAGTTTTGCACTTAGGTCCCTACAACAAGAAATGCCCTGAGTGGCTAAAACGGAAGAGTACAAGATATTTTGGGACGGACGACCACGATGAAGTCTTGATCTTTGTAAGTTCCACGCAATCCTCAGATGATCTCCACGTGGCCAGTAGTCCAATCCACGATCCACCCTCGGTTTTGATGTCAGAAACCGAGAAACTTTAGGAAGTCTCCACCTATGCCTGGGACGACCCACTCCACTCTATCTCGGCGAGAAATAAGCCCATTCTCTGAGTCTAGTAACTTGGTGGTAGGGTGGCAGATTTGAGCGAATCCGCCAATGCCCTTGCACGTCTTCACACCATGTACTCGGGTTGGAGCACTACGGTGGCACCCGGCATTCCCTATCCATCGCGGTCGCCTCGTAGTCCTTCGGAGGTCATACTAATGCTGTCGCCGTGCCACTCCTCCGTGTACCGAACTCCCATGGCCAACCAACGCCGAGCATGCCTCCTATCCTTCGGAGTACTTCCATCTACCTCCCGTCCATCGGAGGGCCTCCTGTCCATCGAAGGTCTTGTGCCCAAGTCCTTCTGGGTCTTTGGCTTCTGTTAACAATCACTCATCAGTCCAGAGGCGATGGAGCTGGTCCATTGGCTCTCATCTAGCACCGATAGGTGGGACCATCCTGACTGGTTATCTCCCACTCGCTCTTTCCGTATCCTACACGCTCCACCTATCAAACTTCTCCTACCCTTGACATCTATCCTCATATTGTCCCATCATGCCGAACTAGCATGCACAGTGTTTTGATGGTGAAAACCTTTCCAAATGCGTTTGGTCATTGTCAAGTTGTTTTTGGGGATTTTTCAAATTTATTTGGAAGCTTTTCCCATTTTTCTCAGAGCAAATCGGTGTATTGTGTAGGACCGAGACGTGCGACTAGAGGAGGGTGAATCATTAAAACTCAAACTCACAACCCCCAAAACTGGTGCTTGAGAGAAGAACTAGACGTGTCTAGTAGCTCAAAGGTGACATCCACTAAAAGGATACGCACCAAGCGAGAAAGCCGTGAGCCAACTCAACAAGGGACCGAGGCAACGGATCTTGCATGTCTGCCACACGACACTCACCACACCAAAGTGCATCTCACTCTCTCACAGCAAGCAAAGAGAATAGTCTGAAAGTGGGGAATGCAAAAGTCCGGAGCAAAAACACAGCAGAAGTCTAGCCTGGGTTATTTTTGAAAACCCACTTTGTACCAATAGGATTGCATTGTGGTGGTGGCTCTACCAAAACCCAAACCTCATTCCTCTCAAAGTTTTCTAACTTCTCATGCATGGCATTAACCCAATAACCATCAGAAAGTGCGTGTCCAACATCCTTGGGCACAAAGGAAGCAAAAAATGCAACATGAGCAAAGAAAGTGATAGAACCTGTCTGGGACCTCAAGGTCCTCGCATGCAATTCACCAATGATCCCATGTGGAGGGTGATCCCACTGGACCTGCCGAGATGGAACAATCTCAGAGGTCACCTCCCTTGCGTCCTCAGCGGGGCCAGCCTCTGCTCGAGCATGGAGTCGGGGGAATGAGGAGGAAGCCATCGGCAAGGGTCCTCTTTATTCTTTATAGCTCGTAGCAGAGGGGACAGGAGCTGCAGATGAAACAGTGGCTCCTGCATCACCAGCATCTACCTGAACTTCCTCATCTTCAAAGATGGGAGTTCGTTCTTCATCATCACCTGAAAGCTCAAATGCAGGGGTTGTGCAAGGCATAGATTCATCAAAGGAAACTTTACAGGTCTCAACCACTTGTTTGTATCGAGGATCCACACTCTATATGCCCTAGAGCTAGAGGCGTACCCAAGGAAAATTCCATCCAAGCAGCAAGATTCAAATTTGTCCAAATGCCCCCCTTTTTGAGCAAAAAGCATCTGCAGCTGAATGCACTCAGGTGCTTAATGCTAGGCTACCTACCAACCGTAGCTCATACGAAGTCTTCCCTAAGAAAGCTCGTAGAAAGATGCGGTTGGCAATGTAATAGGACGTATTCATAGCCTTAGCCCAAAAGCATCGCGGAGTCCTATGCTCATCAAGCATCGTCCGCGCCATCTCAACAAGTGTGCGGTTCTTTCTTCCACGACATCATTCTGAGGTGGGGTATAAGAAGACGAGAATTGGTGATCAAGACCTAGGTCATGACAGAAGGTTTCGAAACAAGAGTTACGAAATTCTCCGCCATTGTCGCTGTGAATAGCCCTCATGGCCTTATGACTCTCATTTCTTAACCTCAAGACCAGATCTTGAACAAAACCGAAAGCCTCATCTTTGAACTCCATGAAGAACACCCACGAAAAGCGAGAAAAGTCGTCTACAACGACAAGCACATACCACTTCCCACTAACCGACTGTACCCGAGCAGGACCAACGGTGTCCATATGCAGTAGCTCACCTAGGTAAGAGGTCATCACCTGATTGATAGTTACATGAGAAGCACAAACCATCTTGCCAGGACAATAGGGGTGGCACCCTAAGTCCTTTTCTGCTTTCAAATTGGACAATCCTCAGATCAGACCCATTGAGCTCAACCTAGCAAGCAGATCAAAACTCAAATGGCCTAGCCTCCTATGCCACTTCCAAATATCAGCAGAAGGACCAGCTACCAACCACCGAGGAGGGCCAGAAACAGATGCAAGGTCAACCTTAAAAACCTGCCCATAGGGCAAAATCCGATAAACAAGGTTTTCCTTAGCATCAAGCACACAAGAAGAACCCTCCTTAAAGTGAACCTCATACCCTTACTTGAGAAGTTGTGAGATAGAAACCAAATTGAACCCCAAATTCCTCACCAAAGCAACTTCTCTTAGGGAAAGCTTGCCAGAAAGCGCAATAGAACCAACACCCAACACTTTACCTTGACCATTATCCCCAAATGTGATGTACTCCTTGGTGCTCACAGGGTTGAGGCTAGAGAACCTTCTGCGGTGTCCTATCATGTGCCTAGAGCAACTAGAGTCCATGATCCATATGTCCTCCAGGCCTCAATCCTACAAAATCAAGGAAAGTGAGAGTGAGCAAATGGTCCGGCACTAGGGTTAGTGAAACTGCTGAACTAGCACCGAGCCATATGCTCAAACGTAGGAAAAGCACAGTCAAAGTAAGCATCACGATGATCTGGGTACCCACGACCTCCAAAGCATGAGCTCTCAAACCCTCTACCAAAGCCTCGGTCATGAGATCCATAGCTGCGCTGAAAATGACTAGGAGCTCGACCAAGAAAGCGTCTCTCACCACTAGGAGCACGGGCCTGAAAGCTACCTCCTCTCTCACCACCAGCAAAGCGGTCTCTCATCTAACCATGATGGGAAAGATCCTGCCAACCAACCTGGTAGAACTGATCCTAGTTCCCCTAGACACTCACCTGCCTCTCAGCCCGCTTCCTCCTGAAGCAAAACTCCTCCAAGCAACCATTCTGCTTGCAAAAGTCACCGTGGTAGACAGGTCTCTTGGGCATAGGCTGTGGCTGGGTATTGGGCTTCTTGCCTAAAGGCTTAAGCACTTCTTCTACTATCTTGTCCCACTTGGCTTCTGGTGGCTTAGGTGTCCAATATGACTTCCTTGGGGCAGTCTTGGGAGGCTCATGGTAAACCTGATCAACAGTAGAGTCAGGCTGGGAAGAGGTAGTGTTAGGCTTGATCGGGGCACTCTTCTTCTTACCCGAGGTACTACACTCTCCCAACCCAAGTCCACTAGTGTCACCCTCACCATGCTTGTTTGCCTCTATGATCATCCTATGTTGAGGTTCCCTGGCATACATCCAGCTCAGCACCTCTCTCAACCTGCAGTTGTCCTCTTCAAGGATCAACTTCTCCTCTCTCAGATCCTCTAGAATCAAGGTCTGAGCAGCACAAGTGGGACAATCTAGAGAGGGAATCACATGAGTAGACTTCTCAAGGATCCTAATGGTGGCATCCTTCTCCACCAACTACAGCCTCAAAGTGAAACAGTTCTCACACGTATTAGAGGATGCAAAAAGCACCTCAAGGTCAGCTCTCACCTGGTCAAGCTCACTCCTCAAGGTAGGACAGACCGTGCACACACCCAAAAGCATGGGTCTAGCTGTAAGCTCTTCAAACTCCTTGAGCTTCCCCTCACACTTCACCTGTAGCTCAGCTATGTCAATAGCTAGATGGGGGCAAGACTCACACTCAGACACCTAACTCAAAGTAGGCTCATCCAGTTTAGACTGGAGCTTGCCAAACTCAACCTTCAGTCTATCCATCTTCTCTACCTGATGAGCATACTTGCTCTTCTGCTCAGAAAGGTCACTCATGAGGGACTCATAGGTAGGGCACTCAAACTCACTAGGCTAGGCTTGCACACTCTTCAGCCTTTCAATCTTAGCCAAAGCATTCAGCAAGCTTGGATTTTGCTTCTGCAGCTTCTTGGCTGCCTTCTCCAACAACTTATCCTAGGCTTTCAACTCACGACTGTTTCTCTCTAGCATATCAAGGATCTTAGCTTGCTCAGGAGTTACCTCTTCATTGGAGGAGTCATTGTCGTTGCCCTTGTCATCCTGGTCCTCAAGCGCTATGGAGCAGAACGATCTTCAGTTCACCTTGTGCTTGCGCTTGGACTTGGTGGAGACAAAATAGAGGCCAGCTGGACTGCCTTGTTCTCCCCTCTTGTCCCACTTGGTGACGATCTCCTCATCGCTTGAGCTTGACGATGACAAGGAGGAGGAAGAGGAGGATCCGCTGCAAAGACCACCAAGCTTGGTGAAGAAGACCTTGTCCCGCTTCCGGTTGTCCTTCTAGTAGCTCTTGAAAGCCTACCTGAAGTTTTTGATCTTGCTAGAGCTGTGCTTGGTGTGGTCGTGCTTGCCATAGTTGTGCTTGCCGGAGCTATGCTTGCCGAAGTCGCGGGAGTGGTTCTTGCCGTTCTTGTAGTTGTCGTTCTGCTTGTTTGGGCACTCACCGATGAATTGGCCGACCTCTCCGCACTCGAAGCACTTGGGCCTCTTGCCCCTCTTCTTGGTCATTCAGTTCTCAAGGGTGCGCTAAAAGCGACTAGACACCAGACAACGCTCATCATCCCCAAGTGATGCCAATTGCTCCTCTGTCACAGACATCAAAGCAGAGAACAAAAAACTATGAAGTGGGGGGTTAGTAGCAATTTCCTTCAAGCTAGAAACCAAGGCCAGGCTCTTGGAGCCAGTACCATCGAGAGTATCTGTCATCTGGTAATCAACCTTTGTGGCCTTGAGCTTGCTATAAAGCTCCTCTACTTCCAATGTGTCATACCCTGCCGACTCAAAAATGGAGTTCTTCTTGATCTCCCATACTTTCCTGTCCAAGGAATACAGTAGCTTGACAGGCTGCTGATGGTCAGTGTATGGAAGAGCAGTGGGGGCAGAGTTGACATGGAGCTTGTTGATGATCTACTGAAAATGACCAAACAAGGCATCCATAGACTCTCCCAGCTTCTGGGCGAAGTTCTGATACTCGCGCTGGTAAGTCTCAACAAGCTGACCCTTAACTGTCACCTTCCCCTCATGGAGTGCACTGAGCAGGGACTAGATCTCATGGGCGGTATCAAGGTGGCTCACGCTCTCATAGAGTGCTGGACCAAGTCCAGAGAAGAGATAGTTCACCGCCTTGTAGTTCGCCTCGTGCTGAGCAATGAGCGCCGGTGTGGTATGCTCAGCAATGGGAAGCACCGTGAAAGTCGTACTCTGTGTAACATTCCATATGTCCTCGCTCGGGCTAAGCAAAAGAGCTCTCATCCTACCCTTCCAGTAGGGATAGCCATCTGAGCTGAGAACCGGAACCTTCCTAGAGTGTGCCATAGTCACTGCTGGTTTCTCACCTGTAAAGGTATGAAGAAACCAAACCGGATCTGATACCAATTGTAGGACCGAGACGTGCGACTAGAGAGGGGGTGAACTGGAGCACTTCAAAACTCAAACTCACAACCCCCAAAACTGGTGCTTGAGGAAGAACTAGACACCGTCCACTGAATAGATACGTGTCTAGCAGCTCAAAGGTGTCATCCACTGAAAGGATACGCACCAAGCGAGAAAGCTGCGAGCCAACTCAACAAAGGGACAGAGGCAACTGATTTTGCAAGTCCACCACACGACACTCACCACACCAAAATGCGTCTCACTATCTCACAGCAAGCAAAGAGAATAGTCTGGAAGTGGGGAATGCAAAAGTCCAAAGCAAAAACACAGTGGAAGAAGCAACTGGCGGAGACATAACTCCTGCCCTGGACAAGACGGATAGTCCGGTATCAGGGCCAGACAGTCCAGTTCCATTGAACAGTCCGGCAGGGGCTATCGGATTGTCCGGTGCACACCCTGCCTAGTTCCCCATGCTAGACAGTCCGATGAGGGCCACCGGATAGTCCGGTAAAGTTGCAGGAAAGGAGGTTTACACACCCAAAACTGTCCAAATCTTGTCCAATCTTCACGAGATTTTGCACAAGCTATTTGGACCCTATTCCAAAGCTTTTCCTAAGAGATCAACTCAAAATAACCATGGGATTAGCGGGAAGTTAAGATCTCGTGGGATGGCAATCTTTCGGCAAGAAAGGGGGGAAACTCAAGGGAGACTTGCTCGTGGCAATGCAGCAGGATTGAGATGATCTAGGTCATAATCTCCATGTCTTGGCAAGTTCAAAAGAGACAAAAGAATAGGATTAACTTGTGGGCAAAGCAAATAACCAAAAACCTTTGAGTTTCATCCAAAATCCAACTAGAGATGAGGGAAAGAGATGGCTGCACACATGAGCACAAATTGGGGACAAATCTTGCCTTGATTAGACATGGAAATCAGTGCTTACAAGGTTCCTCACAGCCTACCACCCTTCGTCCTCCCACTAATGCAAAGTACTAGCCTAGGGGACCCTCAAATCCTAAGCTTAGCACTCGGTTTAATCTTAAGCTCTTGGTTGGTTGGAAACTAAGCCTAGGGTTTCTAGATGTGGAAGAGTCCCCTAAATGACCAGCCACTCAGGCATGTATAGCTCAGGCCTAACAGACACAGTTTACACTAAGAGCCCTATATTATAGAAACTCTCGTAGGGGCGAAACTGGAAAAGACTCGACTTTCTTGAGGATGGATGACCGCGATGGAATCTTGATCTTCTTCGTATGCATGCTAACTCCCAAATCACGTCCACTGTGGCCAGTAGTCCAAATCCGCCGATCGACCCCCGTTTTTGAAGTAAAAAACCGGGAAACTTTATGGGTTCCTTCCTGGGCCTGGAACGGCCCACTCCACTCTATCTCGGCAAGAATGAGCCCATTCACCGAGTCTGGTAACTTGGCAGTAGGGTGGTAGATTTGAACGAATTCGCCAATGCCCTTGCCCATCTTAGCGCCATGTACTCAGGTTGGAGCACCGTGGTGGCACCCGGCATCCCCAGTCCATCGGGGTCGTCTCGCAGTCCTTCAAAGGTCTTACTCCTACCGTTGTTGTGCCGCTCCTCTGTGTACAAAACTTCCATGGCCGACCGACGTTGAGCATGCCTCCAGTCCTTCGGAGGACTTCCATCTACCTCCTACCCATCGGAGGGCCTCCTATCCATTGGAGGTCTTGTACCTAAGTCCTTCTGGGTCTTTGACTTCTGTTGACAATCACTCATCACTCTAGAGGCAATGGAGCCGGTCCATTGGCTCTCATATTGGAGGCTCTTCCTAATCTTTTCATGAGCACTAAATATTTTATTTGAGTTCATTGGGTCCAAAAACATTTATAGGATTTTTCCTATAATTTTTGGAGTATTTGGAATATTTTCAGGCCAAGGCCCATTTAATTCCTGAGCCACCTTGTCCATCAGGATGCCATATCTTCCTCATACAGAGTCTGTTATGGGCTGTTCCACCACTTTGCAGAAAGCTAACGATGGGCCCTTTCCAACCTAAGTGGAATCATGTCAAAAGACCATATACATCAACGGGAATTCGCGGAGCAATACTGCCATTCAATTCTGCCCAGTTTAGTCCCACCTTGCTAGTTGATGGTGGAGGTAGGGGGATTTCTACCTACAAAATAACTCTATCTCCCTTGGCATCAACACACAAAATATTTGGCTACTATACGGGAAGGACCCTATGTTTGGGAATCTGTACAGTAGTCTATGAAAGTTTTATCATTTCCCCAAACAAAAGATTCGGAGAGGCATTGTTGTCTGCCATTCTTCGTCGCCTGCCCACACCGCTGGTCCACCTCCATCCAAATCCCCTTGGTGAGCAATGTCTTTCTCCCCGCCCCCCTTTTTCTCTCAATCATATTCTTCATCATGGTCATTCTAAATGTTGGTTCGTGGTTGCAGCCCAGCCACATTGTGCGCAGCATGCCCGACGCTATCATCGTCACTCGTGGGACATCGTCTTGGCTGTCACCAATCCTCTATGTGAGAACCTCTCCAATCACCCCCATCTTTTGTCTATATTCCCCACTTCAAACCATACCCCATAGATCAAATTCCATTACATCCCAACGAAGTTTTCGGCATGATATATGTTGCTATGGTCACGGACAGCGACATTGTCTGTTTTGGCATCTGCGTTCCCAGGCAATCTAGCAATCCAATTGACAAGCCCTTTCACAATCATGATCCAAATATCCATAAACACAACCCTGTAAAGTGGAGTGGCCATAGGTGCAGTGATGCATAAGTTATGGTCATCGCAATGGGTGCGGCCGTTGCTGTCCAGACAGCCATGCTGCCATGGATGGCATCAGCGTTCTCCAGTGATCCAGTCACCCAAATGCCAAACCCTTCTCCTGCTGCATGTTTAATGCAAGTGCACATGATGCTGCAAAGTTTCAAAGTCATCTGAGATATGTAGGATAGTGTTTTGATGGCCGACTTGTTCGCTATTCCTGCTGTCCAAGACAGCTGGACTGCTGCAGTTGACACCTTTTTCCACAGTGATCCAGGTGTCAAATCGTCAAGCCCTTGGACTGAGACATGCCAATTATATGCGAACTTGTCCTGCTGTTTTTGCGTGGCCATTGGAAACATAGTTATGGAGATATTGACAATACTGTGAACACGTCTCTGCGGTCCTGACAGCCAAGTTGCCGCCAAATCGCATGGCACTCCTGCCAATCCATATCTCCGGTCATCATATCCTTTTACCATCTTGTGTATGTTATATCTTCACATGTCTATATAAATTTTGGTGGCCATTGGATCTGTGTAGACCATGTTTTGGTTGGTCTTTTTACATTGTTGTCCAGCTGCTACAGTTTTCAGCATGTGCACCGGTTGTTGCATTCATAATCTCTGTTGGTCTATAAGGCATCTTCATGCCCTCTTTGATCATGATGTGTGCTAGTAGATTAACTAGATAGCCATAGAAGATATCCCTCATGTCTGAAATGAGCGATGAGAACACGAGCAACATCTCGCTGGACTTTCCATGCTCTTCAATAAACTCTTCGCATTTGTGAGTTCTTTCATTCTAACCACGACCCTAGCCCATGTCTCACCAAGACAGAGATCTTAATATCCACCTAATCTTTACCCTTGTGACATATCTTAACCACATCACCACCGTGGAGCAAGTAATAATCCCACTCGATAGAGTTTCTATCTCGCTCCAACAGTCACCATATGCATGGCAACATATCAAGATCAATCGCACCATGTCCTCCTGTCATCTTTCACTTTCGCATGTTCACACCTTTAATCTGTAGCAATGAGTTTTCTTTATTTTTAAAATAATTTACCTTTATATGGTGTACTGCTTCTTATAGCTTGTACTTATTTGATTGCATGTGTGAACCTATATGCGTGTGTGGTGCTCCGATGAACGTATAGACACTGATATCTTTGTGCACTCTCAAGTGCAATGTCAAGACCAACATCCAGAAGACTCTGAGCAGCAACTTTTTTGGGGAAGGCAAGTATAACATGAACAATGCTCAATAATTGTTTAATCTATACTGCATGTGCATTTAATTTTGATTGCCCTATGGTTATACCTAGCTACCTTTATCCTTATATCTACCTCTTGGGATGCATTTGGTTAAGTTGTGCTAGGTGCAGCGCGAACTCACGTCCTTTGCCTAAGTAATTTGATTTAATGGTTCTATGCAACTTAATTGTTGAGTTCGACCCTCTGTGCTGGTGTGCTTGAGTGGTTCATGTCTCTTTTAACATTGCTTTTTAGCAACATGGTTTAGGGAACTTGAGCAATGTGCTCGTGTGCTTTTGCGGTTCTCTCCATAAGGACATGTTCACCGAGCGACAACCTAGGACAACCGTCCTACCACAAGACTGGGATGGGGTGGTCTTAGCTGATTAATTAGGTTGTTTTGGTTCGGAGTAACTTACCTGCGGGGCAAGAGGGGAGGTGAGGTTCTGTGGTCACTGCACTGCCTTAGGTTAAGTGTGCTTTATGTGATGTATGTGCTTCTCCCTATGTGAGGCGGATACCACCGTTGCAGAACCTAAATCCTTAGCGGTTACACCTTACCAACGCGATCTTTGTAAAGGCTTCGTAGTGTGCTTGCTAGTCATCTCATCTAAGGTGTTGTGATGAACTCCTAGCATAGCTCATGACTTGTGGGTAAAGATGCGCAACCTCTCAAGAGTGTAAAACTGACATGTGAGCCGTGCTCGCGGTCATTAGCGGCATGGATCCTCCTGTTGATTAGTGGGATTTTGGGGTTTGGTTTGTGTTGGCATCTCTTAGCCTTAACAGGTTTTACTCCGCAAGCACACAGAGACCGCTGTAGCCTTTCATTCAGAGTATTCCGAGTATCATAAATTTCCATAGGGAGGTAAGAGAGTGTAATTGAATATACTCAAGTCAAAATAACTGTAGACTTACATAAATTATACCAACTAGTAGTGACAGGGGTAAAAATGACAAAGATAGGTGTATGGTGGGATGATAAGCCTATCAAAGATATCTGTAGAAAGGTATAGTTGCCTAGAAGGACAACGACTGAGATAAAGTCACCAAACTCTATTTCTAATCGGCTGCAAAGGTTATCTGTGACTAACTAAGAAACTCAATTAACAAGTCAGGATCTTGCGTCGAGCGAAATTCTAGAGTCTCGAGGGTACCAGGGGTAGATAGTCGGCCCCAAAGGAGAGTCTAGCTAACACCTACGAGCCTCCCGAATGACGGGCTTGGACTACATAGGCACACCACACGCTATCACCGAGTGGGGCTACCAAGCAAATCTGCGTGGAGAGGATGGCACGCTTTAAACGTGTTCAAGCGAAGCTTGAACAACGATAGACCGTCCTTGATCAAAGGGGAGGGTCTAGCCAGAGCCTAGCGTCTAAGTCTAGGGTTGAGTTACAGCATCGGCAAGAGTAACAAGAATTGAATGACAAAGTTAAACACAACCTATGCCTAGCATGTGTGCAAAGAAAGGTACACCACACTCGCAGGAGATAGAACTTGGAGTAAAATATAACTGAAATTATATTGAAGATAATTTGAATCCAAAACATACAAAGCCTTACCGCGGACTTGAAGATAACTCCAGAGACCCTGAGGCAAAGCTCGACCCAACTCTAACTCCTAGGGCTACCCTAACTACTAAGGGAATAGTGTAGCACTCTAAGATAGAACTTGAACTCAACTCCACACTTTGCAAATGAGCTCCTGGGGCCTAATTATAGCCCATACATGTGAGGGGGTATTTGTAGGGGGGCAAGTCGGTGTGGGAGGTGAGGCGGTGGCCGAGCGACCAAGGGGGGTGGTTGGCCAACCATGAGGGGTGGTCGGGTGGCCATCCGATGAACTGACTGACTTGACCCATCCTTCGGCTGAGATTGCTTCCCCACGTTAGTTGGCGCTTGAAACGGTTGTTGCACGTGTAAAATGAGTAACTTGAGTGGTCAGGCGGCCAGGTGTCTGCTCCTGGTTCGCTGCATGACACTTCCCTCAGTGTGACATCACCAATCCATGTTTTAATGGTCATTTAGCCCTTGGATTCTTTGGATGCTTGATACAACGGTTGGATTGACATTGCCTTGTGTTTCTTTGCATGCAGGAGTGAAGTGGGGACAAACCGACTCGGAGGGGTGGGCGGCCGACCATGCCACATGGTCGGGCGACCCAGCAGGTGGCTGGGCGACCATGCTAGGTGGCTGGCCCACCATGGGACATGGTCAGGCGGCCATGGGCTTTTCCCTATTTCAGCCCATCTTCACTTCTTGGCCTTGTTTCATCCATTTTTGCATGTAATTTTGTACCTACACCCAAATATTCATGTACATCTTGTCGAACCCATTAGTAGTAAGGGTTGGTCCAAATATTTCACATGTTTCGCTTCATTTGGTGGATAATTGACGGTTGATATCGTGGGATTATGACCATCAACACTCCCCCAAGCTTAAACTTTTACTCATCCTCGAGCAAAGCCAAGACTGAAAGTGGATCAGGAGTTGCTGCAGTATCGAAGATGAAGGAGAATTCTTATAAGCAACTCACACTCAAACTTTCGCCCTAAGCAGTGAAATAATCAAAGTTCACCTTAGATAATACATGTGGTGCATCTTTTTGCTTACTATGCCTTGAGTGGTTAGGGGACAAAACAACTTTATTGCAGGAGTGATTCTAACTTATCCTTTTTGGATGTCCTTCTCAGATGTTTTCAAGATTTTTCAAAACAAAAGAAGCTTCCCCATGGTACTCTTGATCACTCAAAAGTGTTTCCTCACCAAGGGCCGTGATCCCAGCCATCATTTTCCTACACTAAGGCCTTTGTGGAGCTTTAGGTGTAGGGAGAATGTGGCACACTTAGAATGTTTATTTTCCTAAGCCAAAGATTGGAACAAAGAGTGTACTCTATCACTTCTTCTATTTGATCACTGGAGTATGAGTTGTGGAATAAAGTGTCTCCTTCTCTTGATTTTCATCCCTTGTAGCCTTGTATGAATTTTGGAGGGGATATGGAGCCTTTATTTATTTTTGCCATGCTTGACTTTGCATGCTTTTCCTTCCGCCGTGCTTTTGCACGCCCTTTTTTTCTTTTTGTCATGACCTTGCACATTCCTCCTTGAGATTTGAAGGCTAAAGGGATATGAGAAGTATTTGGAGACATTTTGGTGGATGCAGAGTCCAGAATGGATCATTTGCATTTTTTTTGATACTCCAGCTATCAAAAGAAGGTGATGTTCTTACTCAAAGCGACTCAAAATTTGACAAAGCTCAAAACATTTCTATGTAGCTCTTTGTAGCAGTTAGAACGTATGAAGCATTTTTGGCTCTAGTAGGAATTTTCATCCAAGGGGAGCTTAATTTTGTCATTTTCAAAATGAAGACCTGAGATATTCATCTTACTAGGAACATGAAAGTATCATCCTACATTTAAGTCATATCATTTTCTTCCAACAACTCAGGCTTGTTATCACAAATAGCATCCACAAGGTAAAACTTTAGGTTCACTTCTTTGTATTCACCATCATGGGACTAAGCTAAGCATAAGTTGTCATGCAAGAATTGAACAATTCACTTGATAAAGCAACTATTCATCATTTACAAAATGAAGCTAGCATGTGAATTTATCATTTAAGAATGAGAGTTTTTATGATACACACATTTTTTGAGTAAAAATAAAATTAAACTAACTTAAACTAAAGTAGACTAGAAATTAAAGATACAACGGGCACTATTCTCACGATGGGGCAGAATGGTTGAGGGACAAGGTAGGCTTTCAGAGAAGAACACAGGGATGCACAAAGAAGTGGTGTGGCACACGTACCTTCCATTTGTTAGGTTCCCCCCAAGCTTCAATGAAGCTCAGTCGGGATAGAACCCCTTCCAGTTGTAGTACATGAGGTTCTACTCTTGCACGCGGTCCACAATCGCTCTTGTTTCCATGATCATGTTGTGGCCGACTACTTGTGTCTCTTGTATCTGGTTGAGGCTATCCATTATCCCCAGTGTGCGGTGCTCTTGGAGGTTCAGTGCTCCAAAGAGGGCATTCAAGTTCCCTCCATAGCCTTCGTCTATGTACCGTGCCGAGCTGGATGGGCCTATACCATGACCATAAGACTGCTCACCTTCGTCGTAGTAGTTCGATGGCGTTGAATGTACTGAGGGTATGACGGAGTTCCAAGAGCTGTGCCATGACTCTTCCTTGTTCTCCCAGGCGGGTGTGCCTCCTTGGTTTCCCCAAGACAGTCCTGAGCCTGGGTGAGCCCATGCAGGCTCGGCGTCCTGGTTCCTGTGCATCTTCATAAGTCTTGAGGATTCCTTCTTTAGCTCGGCGTCGCTGAGCTCGAGTCATGAATCCTAGAGATACTATTTCTTGCTAGCTCAGGTTCTTGCTGCATGGTTAATGATCTCATAGAATACAATTTGAGCTGCGGAGCTGAAGCGGCAGCTCAAACTCGTAGCCTTTAAACATCATAATATAATTTCCCTGTGCGTCCTTTTTCAGAAAGTGTGCGTGAATGAAGTGCGACTCCTTAACTATGCGTGATGGGTCATTGGGCATAAATGACATAGTGGCATTTGCTAATGCTCCTAAGCCATTAGCGATCCTCGTCACAAATGACGTGATTGAAATGATGTTGCCATCGTGGACTAGCCCTATCCAGTGAGAAAGCATGCTAAGAACGGGGGCAAATTTCTGCCTTTTCCAAAAGGCATAGAGGCACTTCATATCTTCTACTGTGACGCAGCGGGTGTCATTCAGCGAGAAAACAACCATGGTAATCCAATGAGCTAGAAACCGCATGGTGGGATGCTTGATGTTTGTGATGCTCTTTTTCTTTGAAGAGTCAGCCCCAGCGAACTCTTTCCAAAACTCTACATAATTAAAGCCTATTGGGTCTTCGGCCATAGAGCATTGTGGCGAGAAGTCTAGCAAATTGCTAAATTGCCATAACGTAAGCTCATAATCAGTATTGAAGAGTCGAAACCAGATAACTGTACCTTCTCATTCGGTTTTGGTAAGCAGTGTCATGAGGAATTCTTTCTTGAGGAGCACAATTCCTCCTTCTAGGATTTCGATGAAGTTTTCCTAGCCCACGGCTCAGAACACCTCATTGAATTCACTGTGCATGCCGGTGTTGATCAGGAGGTCCTCGTCGAAGCACTTGGTTAAGGTGTAAGACTTCTGGTGAAGAAGCCTTAACGCCTTTCCCTCGTCGTTGTTGCGAGGTACAACCTGCTAGTTGAGAAGCAGCTCCGGTCGGTGTGTGGAGAACGTTGGAAATTCCTCGGGCTCCTCTATGCTCATGGACATCCTCTCGGAAGCGACATGCCTATTCATCGGAGTGGATCCCTCCGAGGAGGACCAGCGGACTTGCTACCCCGCCTTGCCAACAACCTTCTTTGCCTTCTTGAGCATTCGATTCATCCTGCAAGGTGATGACAAAACACACTATACCCGAAAGAGAGACGACAAAATAATATTAGCGTTAGCAGGTTAGTCATCTGAAAATCAGCATCCTTGTGGGGCAGAGCCTCCACAAAACAGTCCCATTTTTGTGGCAATTTGAGAGAGCGTAGCCGGAATTTTATTTGGCTAGCACGGATTTTATTTGAGCACAAGTTTTAACTAAGCAAAAGAGCTTAATCAAACTCTAAGTGAGAGGTTAAGAGAGGGAGAGAGAGAGAGAGTGCAATGCGTTGCTACTTGGTGCATCGAGGAAGGAAGGCAAGGGGCCTATTTATAGGTAAAATGGAGCAGGCAAGGGGCTAGACGGCCAGCTCAGGTGGCTGGGCGGCCATGGTCTTGGTCGGGCGGCCTACACCCATGGCCGGGCGGCCATGATGCCTGGTCGGGGGACCTTGCGAGCATGTGTAGGAGTGACTGAGAGAGTGATGAAAGCCAATGGACCAGCTCCATTGCCTCTGGAGTGATGAGTGATTGTCAACAGAAGCCGAAGACCCAAAACGACTTGGGCACAAGACCTCTGATGGACAGGAGGCCCTCCGATGGACTGGTGGTAAATGGAAGCCCTCTGAAGGACTGGAGGCATGCTCGACATCGGTCAGCCACGGGAGTTCGGTACACGGAGGAGCGGCACGGCAATGGCACGAGTAAGACCTCCGAAGGACTGCGAGCCGACCCCGATGGACTGGGGATGCCGGGTCCCACTGTGGTTCTCCAGCCCGATTCCATGGTGCGAAGACGGGCGAGGGCGTTGGTGGATTCTCTCAAATTCGCCACCCTACCACCAAGTTACCAGACTTGGTGAATGGGCTCGTTCTCGCTGAGATAGAGTGGAGTGGGGCATTCTAGGCCCAGGAAGAAAACCCTAAAGTTTCCCAGGGGTCGATCGGCGGATTTGGATTACTGGCCACGTGGACGTCATCCGGGAGTTAGCTTGCAGGCAAAGAAAATCAAGACTCCATCGCGGTCGTCCATCCCCGAGAAAGTTGAGTCTTTTCCGTTTTGGCACCTACGGGCGTTTCTATAATATAGGGGTCTTAGTGTTAAATGTGTCGATTAGGCCAGGGCTATAAATACCTAAGTGGCTGGTCATTTAAGTGACTCTTCCCCCTCTAGAAACCCTAGGCTTAGTCTCCAACCAGCCAAGTGCTTAGAGAGCAAATCGGGTGCTTAGGTTAGGATTTGAGAGTCCCCTAGTCTAGTACTTTGCATTAGTGGGAGGACGAAGGGTGGTAGGATGAGTTGAGCCTTGTAAGAACTGATTTCCTCATCTAATCAAGGCAAGATTCGTCCTATTTTCGTGCTCATGTATGCATCCATCTTTCTCCCCTCTTTCTAGTTGGTTTTTGGATGGAACTCAAGGGCTTTTGGTGATTTGTGTTGCCCACGAGTTAATCACGTTCTATTGGCTCTTTTGGACTTGCTAGGAAGTGGAGATTATAACTTAGTTTATCTTAATCCTGCTGGATTGCCACGAGTAAGCTTCCTGTGAGTTTTCCCCTTTCTTGCCCAAAGATTGCCACCTCACGAGATCTGAAATTCCCACTGATCACTTGGTCACTTTGCGTTGATCTTTTGGGAAAAGCTTTGGAATAGGGTCCAGATAGCCTGTGCCAAATTTAGTGAAGATTGGACAAGTTTTGGTTAGGTTTGGGTTGGAAAACCCCCTGTTTGGGACTCTACCAGACAGTCCGGCAGAGGCCACAGGACAATCCGGTTCCACCGGACAGTCCGGTGTGGGCTCTGGCCGGGCCATCCTACCGGACAGACCAGCAGAGGAGACCGAACTATCCGGTGCCCCCGGCCAGTCCGGCCCCAGCTATAGGATAGTCTGGCCCAGGCAGGGTTGCTGCTGTGTTCGGATTTTTGCATTCCCCACTTCCAGACTATTATCTTTGCTTGCTGTGAGTCAGTGAGATGCACTTTGGTGCAGTGAGTGTCGTGTGGCGGATTTTGCAAAGTTCGTTGCCTCGGTGCCCTCTTTGAGTTGGATCTCGGTTTTTCTCGCATTGGTGCGTATCCTCTCAGTGGACGGCACCCTTGCGTTGCTAGACACATATCTATTCAGTGGACGGTGTTTAGTTCTTCTCTTTAGCACCAGTTTCAGGGAGTTGTGAATTTGAGTTTTAAAGTGCTCCTATTCACCCCCCTCTAGTCGCACGTCTCGGTCCTACACACATAGTTGGCTAATGGGTGCACAATGCTCAGGCACAGAATGCATGATGGCAGATCTGAAATTATTACAAACAGTTCGGAGCACATACACAGCTAAAATAGGGTGTGAGAATCAAATGACCAACAGAAACATTATGCACAACAAGGAGTTCAATCGGTCAACTTGAGAAAACAACAAAAGATCATTCCACGACAATACAAGACTTAAGGGGTGTTCAGTTACTGCTCAAGTTCGAGAATAAGCTGTTCAGCTACACTTTGGGCCTCTGTAGCATAGGCAGCAAACATGGCGTCATCTTGCTCGTTGGTGGTTTCTCTGGTTAAGTCAGATAAGTTCATATCTGGCTTAGTTACCTTAAGCATTATTAGCTCCTGTTTTAGGATTGACTTGAGCTCGCCTCGAAGATGAATCTTGACATCTTCGGCCCCAGATGATAACCCGTCTGCTAATGATTTCACAAGCGTAGATGCCTAGCACAGCTGACATGGATTCTGCCGTAGACTTAATGACATCCTTTGCTCTTTCATAAGTGGCCTTCAGTTTCTCGCAATTCTTCTCGGTAGCATCATAATTTTGCTTGATGATGTCCATTTCTTTGAGTTGTCGTTGCGAATCCTTGAGGGACTTTCTTGTTGAAATCAATATTTTCTCTAGCTCCAAGTTGTTCTTCTGAATTTTCAGTCGGACTTTGTCAGTAGTGGTTAACTCGGCGTTTTTCTTCTCAAGATCCTCTCAGGTAAGTTTATGGCCCGACTCAAGTGATCTCAGAGTGCTGGCTGATGAGGACATGACCAATACGCAAACGACCAAGGCCCAAGCGAAGATGGAATTTAAAGCCCAATCCACGTTGAAGTACAATTTATTCGCGAGTCCGGATCGAACTGCTGGAGTAGGCCTCACGAAAACGAACACCCAAGGCCACATACGGGCTCCGTTTCGAATGTTCTACAAATCAACAGAAAGCTAAGGCGATAAGATTTCCAACCCAACTGGTTCAAATCGCTTTGGACTTCAGAGTCGACGGGAATCATTGAAACAAGATGACATCCAGAATCTGCCACAATGCTGCTGGACTGGTTTTTGTGCCCGCTGGTCTTGTACGCCCTAGGGTTGCTTGGCCACCCCCTAGAGTATATATTCAGTAGTCGTCATTAGGCGAGGGTTTGGGTTTTGCTTAGATTATTCTGTCGTTGAACAATTTCGCCGTGGAGAATACTCTGGTTTGTGAGACCCCAATTCGTGTGATATATTAATCCTTTCTATTCGTAATTTCAGTTGCATCTACCATGTTGTTGCTTGTGTTCTTCAATTCGCAGGCAGGGTGTGGCAGAACCACCGGAATTAACAAAAGTTTAATACCTAAGCATCAATCTTGAGTTAATTTCGATGGATAGTCAAGATTTACCAGTCTTGATAAGCCTTCCCTAGGGATCGAACTTCAAGACGACTCTCGAAGGAGTCTTCAGATTACAATATTTAAAAATAAACGAAAATTATTTACAAAACCTCATAAGTTTGATACAATAGTCTTGTTTATACAAAGTAGAGCAAACCTTTTTATTACAGCAAATGGATGGTATACTTTTAATAAAACATTTTTAAAAGTAGTTTGCATCATGCTCAAGATGCTCATTTACTAAGGAGTCGAGGAAGAAGAATCATATTCGAAGAGAATGTATTCTGAACCTGAATAAAGTAGAGAAGAACAATGAAGTAAAATTTACTTAGCAAGTCCTACCCGTCCACAAAACTTAACCTAATTTCTAACCTAAGGATGATTTGGTAAGGTCAACACACACACAAAAAGCCTAAAAGTAGATCCTTAGCTTTTAGGGTGTTAACTTCTTTTAGTTTCTATTTAGGATCTAAGTTTAACCTATTCTATTATCAAGCAAATCAAACACTTATAAAATTAATTCTGAATAAAACATTGCTCCTTCTTAACTATGATGTTGGTGATGATTCAGCTCTTACACCTGGTAAGTCCAGCGATTCAAATCGATTTTATACTCCCGGGAATAGATACTCAAACTTGATTGAGGTAGAGCATTTTGAACTCAGTTTTCAATATATGCTGTTAAACTTATGATTGCAGATTTAGATGTGTTGTGAATTAGATGAAACTTTATATAACAAACTCGTAGACAAATTCATGTTGAATAACTTTGGTATGTTGTGCTTTGACATGCATGAGGGTTTGCATATTGTTTTGAGCCATTTTTGTCAATGTGTGAAATCTGTCAAAAACAGACCTGCTTAGTAAATTCAAATTTTTGTGAAACAAAAGCCATGATCATACAACACTTTATATAGGAAAGTTGTATATCATGAAATTATGAACAACGTTGGTATATAAATCCTTGTGTGAAAGTGTCCCTAAAATGGACTTATGGAATTTTCAAACTGGTAGGTGTTGTTGGTCAAACTGGGGTCAAAGTCTTTGAATTCAAATTTCTCCTCAAATTTAAATATAACGTGGTGTCAAAGTTTATAACACTGTTGAAGATCACAAAGTTAATAACACTTCATATATTTTGAGTTCTCATTAATTCGGTCTCCAGATCTCCAAAAACTCGAAATTCAAACGAAGGTACTGCGGTCAACAGAGAGTTTTCTATTTTCGAATTTCTTTTTCGTTTTTGTGTCACTGACATGCGGGGCCCACTTGGCCAGTACCCGCCCAGTTCGGATGACGACATCCGCCCGTGGGGCCCACAGCTCTGCGCCTCCATACACTCGGTTCACAAAGCTCAGTTCAAATCCCCCACCTTGACCCACATGTCAGCGACGTTTGGTCTACGGACTCGGTCCGTCCCCGCCTCGACCAACCGGAGTGCAGCGCTGCCGACACCCGATCGCCATGCAGACACCGACGAGCGAGCTGCGGCCATGGTGCTACGTCCCATTAGCTGCTCCCTACCTTAAGGGGAAGCGGAGGCCGCTTCGCTCCCTCTCCCTCGCTCACTCCCTCCACCGAGCCTGCCCCTCTCTTTTCCTCTCCGCTACCGCGCAATGTCGCCATTGAAGGAGCTCTGGCCGAGCTCTCCCCCGCTGCTACGGCCGCTCCCGCGCCTCATCTTCACCACACCGCCCTTCGCCAACCTTCCCTCTACCTCCCCGACCTCGTTTGCGACGCCGTATCCGCCCCACAGCGCCGCACTCCGCAGCCGGAGTTTCACCGCCCGACCTCACCGTCGCGCGTCCGTCTACGTGCCCTCCCCGTCACAGCCGATTGTGGGAGTGACCTCCCTGACCCCGTCTCCTTCCCTTCGGCCGCCAGCAGTAGGACACGGAGCCCCGCTCGACCGGCTCCAGCCACGCGCCGCTGGTCCTCCCTCCCTGGCGCGAGGTTGAAGAAAGGACCATGGGAGGGAGATGGCGGTTTTGTAGTTTGGCCCCTGCCTTCTTTTGATTTTTTTTTTAACATCCTCTCGCATACTGTGATTTGTGTCTGTCATTTCTTATGATCTAACCCCTGTAGTTCATAGTTAATGACGTATGGCTCCTTGGATCTAGGGTTTTTCCCATTTTAATTTCATTATTTCGGCTGAGACTTTAAAAATCCATATAAAATCCAATAAAAATCCAAAAATTACAAATCTTGTAGCATTGTGTTCCTATTGAGTAGATCTACAAAATGCATATGTTGGTGATGTATGAAATAACCTTTTTACCACTGGATCTTGCATGTTTGTTAAAACAAAATAAATGGAAAATGTTGGTCAAATGAGCTCTAAAAATCTTGAAACTTGGGCAGTGGCTCTAGAATGGTATTTAGGCTTTATATGATTTTTGGTAGTAGTAGCCCTTGCTGAAAAATGGCAGATCTACCCTTAGAATTGATTTTTGCAATAAAAGTGCATGGAAAATACTTACCATATGAAACTTGCTTCAAATACTGTGCTGGATTTTATGGGAACTCCTTGTGGTATATTTAGCTAGCTGAAAAATTTCAAGTTCTGCATGTGAGGTTTGGGGTGATTTGAAAATGACAAGATAATGCTTGCTTAAGTAAATAATAGGAAAATGTGACCCTAAACTACAAAATAAATTCAAAGAAAAATCATGGTGCTTTATAGTTCATTTTAGGTTCCAGAGAACATTTTTGTGAATTTTAATGCTACTCTTTGGTGCTGCATGTAAAATAAGCTAAAATAAATATATGGAAAATAGATGTCTAGTCAAACTTTAGTTATTTTGCTTGATGGATTTTATGCATGCTGAACATGACATTAAAAGCTGGCTATTAAAATTGCACAGCTAGAAACCATTTCTAGAATTTATAATAAATCTGAGAATTTAAATGCTAGGTACATTGCTAGAATTTCAGTAATTAAATTATAACCCGTTTATTGCTGGAATTTTGTCAAGGCTGTTAAATCATATTTATCTACATCACATAATTATCTTGGCTCATTTAGAACTATCTAAAAACCGGAACTCAACATGATGACTTTAATTCGATAAATTCACAAAATGCATAGCATGATTAGAGTTCTTTCAAACGGACAAATAAATTAGAATGTTTAAACTTGTTCACTTGTTGTAAGTTACCTTATGATGACATATGTGATGGATTGACCTAGACTAGGTGATAGTTTATATGAGTTTTTAGTATTGGTCAGCACTAGCCAAGAAAATGATTAGCTCGTGCATTTCCTTTGGACTCATTGCATATCATGTCATGCATATAGATCTCGTGAACGAAGGACCCACGCAGGAGCGGCCGGTGATCAAGGAGCCAGACGACGAGCCCTCGTACCAGGAGCTGTTGGACCAGCAGCCGGAGGATCCGCAATCCATCCCCAACTACGTTCCGGAGGCAGCTACTGACCCAAGTGAGAAAGGTAGGCAAAACCATCATATTCCCAGAATATTAATTGCTTGACGATTATCCATCCGCATTAGAAGTTGACTGAAAACACTTGCATTAGATTTCCTGGCTGCCCTGGCCCTAGCACCTATACATAGAGTTCATAGGTCGAGTCTGCCTAGGGTTTGCTAGGTACGAGTAGATATGAGTGAATGGAGTCACTCGTAGCGTAGGTGGTTTCAAAGTCAAAAAGACATTACTATTATGGCAATTATTACATATGCTCATGATTAAATGGATACCGAGCAGAGATTTTATTTCAGTATTTACTTTTCATGATGTCACACTATGGACTCCGCCCGAGTCGTATAAGGCTCGTTTGTTGTTTGCCTGCTGGTTGGTATAACATTGCTAGAATGCTTATCCAGGTCGTGGGACCAGTGAAAGTCTTACTTGGGTTCGTCCGGAGCTTTTGAGGTGCCACCCATCCACTAGATGGAGGCAGAAGGCCTAAGGGAGCTTTGTACTCATGGCGGGGAGACCGAGATGTCGGCAGGCTCGCCATGGGGGCACAACCCGGGGGTTAGGTGGGGACGCTTTGAATCTTGGGACAAGACAGGTGGAGATGGGGTTATAAGTGGGAACACGGGGGCTAGTAAGCATATACCCTTGGCATGATAGGTATTCCCTAGAATTAAAATCGATTCGAATTGCTGATGCCGACCAGATGCAGGAATGCTGATATTGCACACGGACAACGTAACTACTTGAATAGATTGTATTATTAATCATGTTTTCAAGTATCACATGCGTGTATTGTATTGCTTACTTTCCTGCAAATTATTATGATGATGATGTCACATGCAAATGATGGAACTCGTTAAATTATGTTGTTATATCACTGTTTAAAATCTATGGCTAAGGATCCACTTGTTAGTAAGCAAGCTTTGCGTCGGTCATAAGCCATTCCATTAAGTCCTACTAAGTAATTAGTACTCAGGGTTTGCCCCCACATTTTGAGCGCAGGTATCGAGTTCCTTGTATGCACCTGTGTTGGAGGTGGTACATGTCCCCATCAGGGATGTGGTCTTCATGTGTGGCACTGGAGCAGCATCGGTGGGCTTGATGTTGTCTCACTTGATGCAAGTCTTTTGAGATGTTTATCATGGCTTCCGAACTTTAGGTTTCCACTGCAAGATACTTTCAAACTTGCCTATCGTATGGCACTATGTAGGAACTGTATTTATTTGAAACCGGTTTGTAAACTAATTGTACTTATTCTCTGTTTCAACTTTCTATGATGATGTAACTGTTGTGGCTCCTTTGTTGGCTGGATGTGTATGATGTCGGTTCCTCTGGGATGGTGTTATCGAGAGCCGAAGGACTCTCGACGGACTACCAGATTTAGTTCGTTCTAAGTACATTGTGAGCCAGAGGTGGCAAGCGTGCTTAGCTCGGATTGAATTAGCGGTTCCGCCACAGCTGGTATCAGAGCTGATGATACACAGACAATAGTCATATCATCTAGTTTTGATTTACAAACCTATTTTCGAAAACCCTTTTTAAGTAATCGAAAAATGACGGTACCCAATATTCCCATACTAAGGATGTTAGTGTATTACCGGGTGATATCGTTAACATTCTGATCTAGATAGAACCCATATGCATATTCAGCGCTTTGGGAAGCAACATTTTAGCCATAGCCATCCCCAGTACTAGTGGAACGCTATTGGGATTTGCGAACTGTTGTGAACCCTGCTTTAATGATGGTAGGATAGAATTTTTTTTCTTTAAGGGGGTGGTCACACCATATGGGGTGTGTCGTGACCACTCCTGATACAGCAGTGCTCAATATTGCTTGCATAGGTCTCAGCCTGGTCTAGCGGAGGACCCTACAGATGTGTTGTCCACGCAACGCAAATAGCGTGGATGCCACTTCTAGGATTAGAATGGTAATAATGTGAGCATGCATTTTTTTGCAGGTACACTAACTACGTGCGAAACTAAAAACGACTAGAGAACGACTAGTTGCAGTTAGAAAGAGTCATGCATACATGTCACCGAAATATCGCTAGTTATATATAAAATACATAGGATGAGTGATGCGAGATCGAATAGGACGAAACATGTATCATACTTTTTTGATTTCTTATTTATTCTGGGTATCATTAAAGTCAGGCAAAATAAAATGCGAAGCTTAAATACATTTCTAGCATGTCTCACAAGTCCACTCATGATGGTTATATAATATTAATACAACTCACTGATTTAAAGTCTCTTATGAAAACAGATGGCTGAGAACAACCTGAACGTGCACGGTCAGGACTAGCCGCCTATCCCGAAGCCGGTTCACTTGCCCACGGTTCACGAGAGTGGGTGGTGTCATATGAGCTGTAAGGACACTAACCCACTCATGATGATCCTATGACTGGTGTTGTGACAGATGCGCCACGAGTCTTGCCCACGATATTCCGTATAGATGGGGTATGAGGTGGGTAGGTGTGAGGCCAGACTTTTGCTTCCACAGGGTCCATACACGGATGAGGATGGGTACACCGTTGTAGCAGAGGACATGGAGGAGGCTCTTGACAGGGTGGCTTTGAAGGCCATTGCTGACTTGAGCAACCTTGTTACCTTAGAGAACACAGTGCTACACTATCTGCCCACCAATGCTCAGGATGACGACTGGGACCAGCGGGTGACAGACCTGCTAGAGCAGGATGGGACCAGGGACATAGGGGCAGCCATGTCTCTTGGTCAGAAGTTGTTTTTGGTATACCGTGACATGGAGGACCGTGAGGCCCATCGTCACGAGGAAAGTGTGCAGTTACGAGAGCAGCTCGAGGAGGCGCAGCAGCAGTTGGGTGATGTCCAAAACCAGTTAGTTGAGGCTCATCATGAGGTACTCGACTTACAGGTGGACCAAGCAGGCCGCATTGCACACGCGGCACACCTACAGAATATACTGCAGCAGAGGGATGAGCTCATTGGTCAGCTGCAAGCTCAACTAGATGAGATGGAGCAGCTACACCCACCACTTGGGCAGGACGACCCCGTTGCGCTCAATATGACCACACAGTTGAAGGATGCCCCACCGTGCGACCCCGACTGTGATGAGTAGAGGAGAGGAGTGGGTAGATGATGGTCTTTTGTACATGTAGCTTGTTTGAGAGCGATATTTTGTATGTTCCGCTCTGCGCTTTATTCATAGGTTGTACTAAACATTGGTGAGATCGAGAGAGGTCATTCGTGTACGCCGCTTAATCTAGTTAAGGCTAATGGTGGGTTGATGTAATGGGAAGACTCTTAGTCGTATTTAGAACCTTCTAATATGCATGTTGAGTGTACCTTATATGCAGCTACGATCTGAATGAATGACATGGGCAATGAGTTGAAATTTCACTTCAAATTTGGGTCCAATTTGCAGCCTGAAATTCTGTACAGCTGCAGCAAAAACTGAATATAACATGAGTTCTAGAAGGATCTGGGTTAAACTTTGTATAACAATGTTGTATAGAATTTTTGGTTGCACAACTTTGTTAATTGGAGTTTCTTCTGAATGTGCTCTGTTTCAAAGTTATGGTCAGGTTACTTTGAACATGAATTCTGAACTGAAGCAACACTTGAAGGAGGAATGCCTATTTCACCGAGTTAGTGATGGATTTAATCTGGGGCATACATACCAAACTTGTAGTGTGCAAGTAGTAGGAAAACTTTAGTATATAAAGTTTCTCTTGAAAGTGCTCCGTTTGTGAGTTCTAACCGAAAACTTTCAGATTCAAAAATATAGACAGAACTGGCATGCACTGCTAAACGATGAAATTCGACCAAGATTCAAAAAGAATTGATCAAAACTTTATATAACAAAGTTATAGAGCCCAAGATAAGGAAAAACTTTTCTAATAGTGTCATGCTGTAAAAATGCACGGAATGTGAACATTTTAGTTTTCTTTAAACCGTTAACTGTCCCAAGTTTGGGTTGAAAACCTGAGAACAGTTGGTAAATCAAAAATTTTCTTCATAGATCAGATCTGATCACTCAAGATGATATATAAGAAAGATGTAGGAAATTAAATTTTGAGCAACTTTCATATTCTGAATTTCATCCAAATCTACAGTTTGGGCACTCAAATCATTAAAATTTAGAGATCCTATCCTGCACATCAAAACTGCACTTTTACTTTTGGCTACGACATGCGATTGTCCGACTTTGCGAGATGAAGGCTAACACTTTATGTGTGATTAAGTGATTATGTTGTATTACATTTTTCCATGTATTTATAACGTGTCTCTGATGCTACGATCTTTTTATCACCGCATCAATTGCACTAAAGATTTTTGGACTAAACACTATTTGGTCTCATTCTCGCATATGCTGAACACTCGCCATGGTCAGTCATCGGGGCAGCCACCACATGATGCTCCACCCCCCGCCGGAGTTGGCCACCCTGGTTGTACAGCAGGCTAAGCTGATCCGCATGCTAGCGGAGGAGCGTTAGGCTCATGGCCAGCAGCAGCCACGGGAGCATCATCCCCGCGGCATCTCCTACCAGGACATTGAGGGGTTGCGGCCTCCCGTCTTCACGACGTGTCCTAAGCCATTTGCTGCTGTTGACTGGCTGTGCACTATACAGTCCAAGTTCATGCTCCTTCCAAGGCAGACAAAGCAAGAGAAGGCTCGGTTTGCTGCTTAGCTTCTCTAGGGACCTGCGGGGGCATGGCACGCCACTTTCCTTGCCATGCAGCAAGAGGGCCATGAGCCTACTTGGAAGGAGTTTCGTCAGGCTTTCCGGGCCCACTACATCCCAGCGAGCTTGATGGAGCAGAAGCGGCGAGAGTTCTAGGACCTCAAGTAGGGCAATAAGACTGATGCAGTATCTGCAGTCTTTCATCACTTGTCCCCGTACACTCCTAGGGACATGGCTACCGATCCTGAGCGAGCGGAGAGGCTCTTGGATTGCTTTGACCCTACTCTCCATACACATTTGGGGCGACGCTACCAGAGCTTTACCGAGTTGGTGGATACTTCACTCAACATGGAGAATCATCTCCGTGCCGCCAATGAGGATCAGAAGTGCAAGAGGCTGGCCAACACAGCAGCTTCTAGCTCTTCTCAAAAGCAGAAGACCACCTATAAGCCACCACAGCAGTACTACCAGCAGCCCTGTTTTGTGATCCGGCCCAATCAGCCGGGTTGGATCTACAGAGCACCACTGTAGCAGTAGTATCCTGCCTACAAAGCACCCGCACAGCTACCTGCACCTCATGCTCCCACCGTTCCAGGGCCTGGTGCTCCTTGCTGCAACTGTGGCAAGACTAGGCACTTCAATAGGGCCTGCAGGGCACCTCACAGGATCCAAGGTCCTCCTCCTGCGGGTGCCAATCAACAAGGCAAGCAGAAGGGACCCGCGCCTCAGACGTGTTGTGTACACTATGTCCACATGGAGCAGATCCACGCCGGAGAGCAGGTACTTGCTAGTACGTTCAAGGTCAACGGTCACCCGACCATCGTATTATTTGATTCAGGAGCCACTCACACCTTCATTAGTCAGTCATATGCATCTAGACATAGGATAAAAACTTCCTGTATAAGAGAGAGGTACCATATCACTGCACCAGGGAACCCCATCAATACAACTCTGATAGCAATGAGGTTACGTTTGACCATAGGAGGGGAGGAATTTATTATCAACCCTGTGGTGCTGCCACACCAAGGGATTGATATCATCTTAGGTATGAATTGGATGACAGAGAACAATGTGGTCCTAGACATTGGCAGCAGGACAGTGCAGTTAAGGTCTAGTGTTAGTGGCATGATTTTACGAGTACACATGCCAAATCAGAAACAAGTCACCCACAGTTGTAGGACTGAGACGTGCGACTAGAGGGGGGGTGAATAGGAGCACTTGAAAACTCAAAAACACAACCCCCAAGTGGATGCTCTGCAAAGCTCAAGAGAAACCGAAACTAGGCACCGTCCACTGAACAGATACGCGCCTAGCAGCACAAGGGTGCCTTCCATTGTGAGGATACGCACCAATACAAGAAAACTCAAGATCCGACCAAGAATGACACCGGGGCAACGAACTTTGCAAAAACCGCCACAAGACACCCACCGCACCGAGGTGCGTCTCACTGACTCACAGCAAGCAAAGAAAATAGTCTTAAAGGGGGAATGCAAAAATCTGAAGCAAAAACACAGCGGAAAATCCAAAATGGGAAAAACACTGCAACTTCCTAGCAGGACCGGACTGTCCGGTGGCCAACACCGGACTGTCCGGTGGGACCAGACTATCCGGTGCCTGCTGCCGGACTATCCGGTGGCACGGCCCGGGCAGAGCCTCACACCGAACTGTCTGGTGGGCGCTGCCGGACTATCTGGTGGAACCGGACTGTCCGTTGGCCTCTGCCGGACTGTCCGGTAGAGTCACAGATAGGGGGTTTTCCAACCCAAACCAGACCAAATCTTGTCCAAACTTCACAAAATTTTGCACAGGCTATCTGGACCCTATTCCAAAGCTTTTCCCAAAAGATCAACACAAAGTGACCATGGAATCAGCGGGAATTTCAGATCTCATGAAATGGCAATCTTTGGGCAAGAAAAGGGAAAACACAAAAGAGGCTTGCTCGTGGCAATCCAGCAGGATTGAGATGAACTAAGTCATGATCTCCACGTCCGAGCAAGTCCAAAACATCAGCGAACGAAAGGATCCAAGCTTGGCCAAAGCAAACACCCAAAAAGCTAAGGATTGAACCCAAAAACCAAAGAGAGAGGGGGGAGAAGAACACAAGGTTGCTGCACGAATTTGCTTCGATTAAGTGCCCAAGAAGGGTCTAAAGATTTAGCATGCAAGCTAGAAATTCGTCCCAAGCAACCACCCTCACCTTCCCTCAAGATTAGAAGGCTAAATCCTACTCTAACCTCTCAAACAATGGAGCTCAAAGCTTAAGAACGAAAATTACCAAGTGAAGACTAATCCTAGTAGCCAAGAGCACTTCTAATGACCTGCCTTGGACCTATCTATACCCGAGTGCTATTTAGACAGTTTTGCACTTAGGTCCCAACAGCTAGACAAACCCTAAGGACTCAAACGAAAGATTACATGATATTTCGGGACGGACGACCAAAATAAAGTTTTGATCTTCGTAAGTTCCACGCAATCCTCAGATGTTCTCCACATAGCCAGTAGTCCAATCCGCGATCCGGCCCTGGTTTTGAAGTCAGAAATCGGGGAAACTTTAGGAAGTCTCCGCCTGGGCCGGATTTGGCCCATCTTCTCTATCTTGGCGAGTCGTGGCCCAACTCACCAAGGCTTAGGTAGCTTGGGTAGCAGTTTTGAGCCGAAGCCGCCAAAGCCTCCCTCGCATGCCTTTGCGCCACGCAATCGGGTTGGAGCACCGCGGTGGCGGCCGGCATCCCCTATCCATCGGGGCAGCCTCACAGTCCTTCGGAGGACTTACTCCTGCCGTCGCCGTGCCGCTCCTCCGTGTACCGAACTCCCATGGCCGACAGATGCCGAGCATGCCTCCAGTCCTTCGGGGGACTTTCCTCTACCTCCAGTCGATCGGAGGGCCTCCTGTCCATCGGAGGTCTTGTGCCCAAGTCCTTCTGGGTCTTGCTACTGTTGACAATCACTCATCACTCCAGAGGCAATGGAGCCAGTCCATTGGCTCTCAACAGTGAATGCAACTGAATTGCAAGATATTAAGAAGATACCAGTAATGTGTGAATTCCCGGATGTGTTTCCAAAGGAGCTCCCTAGGTCTTCCACCAGACCGTGATGTGGAGTTTGCCATTGAGCTTGTTCCAGGCACAGCACCTATGTCAAAAAGGCCATACAGGATGTTGCCTGATGACTTGAAAGAACTAAAAACACAGCTACAAGAACTAGTTAGACAAAGGGTCCATTTGGCCTAGCTCGTCACCATGGGGTTGTCCAACTCTCTTTGTTGAGAATAAGGATCATAGTGGAAAAAGGCTATGTGTTGATTATCGGCCACTAAATGCAGTGACGGCCAAAAACAAATACCCATTGCCACACATTGACATTTTGTTTGACCAGTTAGCTGGGGCAAAAGTCTTCTCTAAGATTGACCTAAGATCTAGCTACTATCAGATAAAAATCAGAGAAGAGGATATACCAAAGACAGCATTCTCTACCAGATACGGCTTATATGAGTATTTGGTCATGTCCTTTGGGTTAACCAATGCACCAGCTTTCTTCAAGTATATGATGAATTTAGGTGTTCATGAATGAACTTGACAAGTTCGTGGTGGTGTTCATTGATGACATACTAATCTACTCCAAAAATGACGAAGAACACGAAGAGCACTTAAGGATTGTACTCATCTAGCTGAAAGAACACAAACTCTATGCCAAGTTCAGCAAGTGTGCAGTTTGGCTGAAAGAAGTGGGTTTCCTAGGTCACATTATGTCTGAAAAGGGAGTAGCAGTTGACCCTAGCAAAGTAGAGGACGTACTAAATTGGAAGCAACCCAAAATCGTGACTGAGATCTGGAGTTTTCTTGGTTTAGCGGGCTATTACCGCCGCTTTATCAAGGACTTCTCCAAGATTGCAAAGCCAACGACATCGTTGACTAAGAAAAATGCAAAGTTTGCTTGGAGTCTGAAATGTGAGGAAGCCTTTCAAACACTGAAGAAATTGTTAACCTCTGCACCAGTGCTAGCACAACCGGACATCACTAAGCCTTTTGATGTGTATTGTGATGACTTCGGCAATGGGCACGGCTGTGTCTTAATGCAAGAAGGGAGAGTAATTGCTTACGCCTCCCGCCAACTGAGAAAGCATGAAGCAAACTATCCAACACATGATCTGCAGTTGTACATGCACTAAAGATATGGAGACACTATCTGCTAGGCAATACTTGTCACATCTACACTGATCACAAGAGTCTCAAATATATTTTCACACAACCTGAAATTAACATGAGATAGAGACGATGGTTAGAGTTGATAAAATATTATGATTTGGAGATTCACTACCATCCAGGTAAGGTCAATGTGGTAGCTGATGCATTAAGCCGTAAGGCCCATTGCAATGTGATTGAAGCCCGACCTACAGCAAGAGTGATCTGTTGTGAGATGAATGAAATTGAAATGCCTACAGGGCAACAAGCTAAACTTTATAATCTTATCATTGAACCCACAATCAAAGAACAAATCATTGTAGCACAGAAGTAGGATAGGGGTATGGCACACAAACGTGAGGGTATTAGTGAGGAGAAGAAGGCATGTTTCACACTTGATGGCCAAGGCATCCTGTGGTTTAAAAATCGTCTAGTGGTACCTAAGGACATGGAGCTAAGGAAGAAAATACTTGATGAGGCACACACTTGTATGTTCACCATGCACCCAGGCAGCAATAAAATGTACCAAGATCTGAAACAAAGATTTTGGTGGACTTGTATGAAACGAGAGATCGCCAAGTATATGTCTGAGTGCAACGTGTGTCAGAGAGCGAAAGCTGATCACCTAAAGCCTGTCGGTATGCTTCAACCACTAGAGGTTTTGGCATGGAAATGGGAGGATGTGCACATGGATTTTATTTTGAGCTTGCCTCATACACAGAAAGGGTATGACTCTATATGGGTGATTATCGACAGGCTCACAAAATCTGCTCATTTCATTCCTGTCAAGATCACCTATCGAGCAAAATAGTATGCTAAATTGTACATTTCCCGAATTGTGTCTTTGCACAGGGTTCCTCGAACCATCACTTTGGATAGAGGCTCACTTTTTGAGTCCCGCTTCTGGGAGCAATTGCAAACTGCTCTAGGGACCACTTTGATTCACAGTTCTACATACCATCCTCAAATAAGTGGCCAAGTTGAGAGGGTAAATCAGATCCTAGAAGACATGCTAAGGGCTCGTGCACTAACCTACTCTTCCAAGGGGGATGAATGTCTCCCCTTGGCGGAGTTTGCTTACAACAACAGGTACCAGAAGAGCTTAGAAATGGCTACTTTCAAGGCTCTTTATGGTAGGCAGTGCAGAACACCACTCAATTGGTCCGAACTGGGTGAACGGGTCACACTCAGTCCTGACTTGGTGACAAAAGCCGAAGAGCAAGTAAAATTCATACACAACAATCTAAAAAGAGCACAGTCCCGACAGAAAAGTTACTCTGATAGAAGGAGGAGACCACTAGTCTTTGAGAAGGGCGATCATGTGTACTTGCGGGTATCACCAATGAAGGGTGTGCATCGGTTTGGAGTGAAGGGGAAGTTAGCACTAAGGTACATTGGTCCTTTCCAGATCACCGAGCAATGTGGGCCGGTTGCATACCGGTTGGAATTGCCGCCACACCTTGCTGCAGTTCATGACGTATTTCATGTCTCGCAACTTAGAAGTGCTTGAGAGTGCCGGAGAAAGTTGTTGATATGTCTCAAATTCAGATTGAGCCAGACCACACATATGAAGAACACCCCATGAAAATCCTTGACCAAAAGCAAAGATCAACATGCCAAAAAATAATCAACTTTTATAAAGTACAATAGGGAACAAGAGGAATATCTACGCAGTAAATATTCTGGTTTTCTTCCATCCACTTCAAATCGGTACGTCGCAACAGTTTTAAATTTTTGATTTAAACTTAATTCATACACAATGCACTCTCTCTAATTCGACTTAACCACCCGCATCACATCAAAAATCTCAGGACAAGATTTATTTTAGAGGGGTGGGTTGTGATGCCCCTGGCATCTCAAGTGCATTTCATTGGCATCACTTACTTAATTTCATCATACATGCAGCATTTCATCATATAATGGCATGCATTTGAACCCCATGTGCAAACTTGATTGAGGTAGAGCATTTTGAACTCAGTTTTCAATATATGCTGTTAAACTTATGATTGCAGATTTAGATGTGTTGTGAATTAGATGAAACTTTATATAACAAACTCGTAGACAAATTCATGTTGAATAACTTTGGTATGTTGTGCTTTGACATGCATGAGGGTTTGCATATTGTTTTGAGCCATTTTTGTCAATGTGTGAAATCTGTCAAAAACAGACCTGCTTAGTAAATTCAAATTTTTGTGAAACAAAAGCCATGATCATGCAAAACTTTATATAGGAAAGTTGTATATCATGAAATTATGAACAACGTTGATATATAAATCCTTGTGAAAGTGGCCCTAAAATGGACTTATGGAATTTTCAAACTGGTAGGTGTTGTTGGTTAAACTGGGGTCAGAGTCTTTGAATTTAAATTTCTCCTCAAATTTAAATATAGCATGGTGTGAAAGTTTATAACAAAGTTGAAGATCACAAAGTTTATAACACTTCTTGTATTTTGAGTTCTCATTACTCTAAGTCTCTGAAAAACTCAAAATTCAAACGAAGGTCCTGCAGTCAACAAAGGGTTTTCTATTTTCGAATTTCTTTTTCGTTTTTGTGTCACTGACATGCGGGGCCCACTTGGCCGGTTCCCGCCCAATTCGGATGACGACATCCGCCCATGGGGCCCGCAGCTCTGTGCCTCCATACACCCGGTTCATAAAGCTTAATTGAAATCCACCACCCGGACCCACATGTCAGCGACGTTTGGTCTACGGACTCGGTCCGTCCCCGCCTCGACCAACCGGAGCGCAGCGCTGCCGGTGCCCAGTCACCACGCGGATGCCGGTGAGCTAGCTGCCGCCGTGGCGCTGCCTCCCACCGGCCGTTCCCTGCCTTAAGGGGTAGAGGAGGGCGCTCTGCTCCCTCTCCCTCGCTCAATCCCTCCACCGAACCCGCCCCTCTCTTTTTCTTTCTGCTACCGCGCGCCTTCGCCATTGAAGGAGCTCTGGCCGAGCTCTCCCCCGCCGCTACGCCCGCTCCAGTGCCTCACCATCGCCACGCCACCCTTCGCCAACCTTCCCTCCACCTCCCTGACCTGGTCCGTGCCGCCGTATCCGCTCCACAGCGCCGCACTCCGCCGCCGGAGTTTCACGGCCCGACCTCATCGTCGCGCGCCATCTACGTGCCATCCTCGTCGCAGCCGGTTGTGGGGTTGAGCTCCCCGACCCCTTCTCCCTCCCTTCGGTCGCCTGCAGTGGGCCATGGAGCCCCGCATGACCGGCTCCAGCCGCGCGCCGTCGGTCCTCCATCCCTGGCGCGAGGTAGAAGAAAGGGCTACGGGAGGGAGATGGCGGTTTTGCAGTTTGGCCCCTGCCTTCTTTTGATTTTTTTTAATATTCTCTCGTGTACTGAGATATGTGTGTGAGATTTCTTATGATCTACCCCCTGTAGTTCATAGTTAATGACGTATGGCTCCTTGGATCTGGGGTTTTTCCAATTTTAATTTCATTATTTCTGCTGTGAATTTAAAAATCCATATAAAATCCAACAAAAATCCAAAAATTAGAAATCTTGTTGCATTGTGTTCCTATTGAGTAGATCTACAAAATGCATATGATGGTGATGTATGAAATGACCTTTTTACTCCTAGATCTTGCATGTTTATTGAAACAAAATAAATAGCAAACGTGGGTCAAGTGAGCTCTAAAAATCTTGAAACTTGGGCAGTGGCTCTAGAATGATATTTAAGCTTTATATGATTTTTGGTAGCAGTAGCCCTTGCTGATAAATGGCATATCTACCCTTAGGATTGATTTTTTCAATAAAAGTTCGTGGGAAAATACTTACCATATGAAACTTGCTCCAAATACTATGCTGGATTTTATGAAAACTCCTTGTGGTATATTTAGCTAGCTGAAAAAGTTTCATTGTCTGCATGTAAGGTTTGAGGGTGATTTGAAAATGACAAATTAATGCTTGCTTAAGTAAATAATAGGAAAAAGTGACCTTAAACTGCAAAATAAATTCTAAGAAAAATCATAGTGCTTTATAGTTAATTTTATGTTCTAGAGAACATTTTTGTGAATTTTAATGCTGCTGATTGGTGCTACATGTGAAATAAGCTAAAATAAATATATGGAAAATATATGTCCTATCAAACTTTAGTTATTTTGCTTAATGGATTTTATGCATGTTGAACATGACATGAAAAGCTAGCTATTAAAATTGCACAGCCGGAAACCCTTTCTAGAATTTGTAATAAATCTAAGAATTTAAATGCTAGGTAAATTGCTAGAATTTCAGTAATTAAATAATAACCCCTTTATGGCTGGAATTTTGTCAAGGTTGTTAAATCATATTTATGTACATCACATAATTATCCAGGCTCATTTAGAACTATCTAACAACTAGAACTCAAGATTACGACTTTAATTCGGTAAATACACAAAATGCATAGCATGATTAGAGTTCTTTCATACGGACAAATAAAATGGAATGTTTAAACTCGTTCACTTGTTGCAAGTTACCTTATGATGACATATGTGATGGATTGACCTAGACAAGGTGATGGTTTGTATGATTTCTTAGTATTGGTCAGGATTGACCAAGAAAATGATTAGTTCGTGCATTTCCTTTGGACTCATTGCATATCATGTCATGCATATAGACCCCGCGAATGAAGGACCCACGCAGGAGTAGCTAGTGATCGAGGAGCCAGACGACGAGCCATCGTACCAGGAGCCGTTGGACCAGCAGCCGGAGGATCCACAAGTCCATCCCCGACTTCGTTCCAGATGCAGCTACTGACCCGAGTGAGGAAGGTAGGCAGAACCATGATATTTCCAGCTAATATAATATTAATTGCTTGATGATTACGCATCTTCATTAGGAGTTGATTGAAAAATACTTGCATTAGATTTCCTGGCCGACCAAGCCCTAGCACCTATACATAGAGTTCGTAGATCGAGTCTGCCTAGGGTTGCTAGGTACGAGTAGATACGAGTGAATGGAGTCACTCGTCACGTAGGTGGTTTTAAAGCCACAAAGATATTACTATTATGTCAATTATTACTTATGCTCATGATTAAATGGAGACCGGGCGGAGATTTTATTTTAGTATTTACTTTTCATGATGTCGCACTATGGACTCCACCCGAGTCATATAAGGCTCGTTCGCTGTTCGCCTCCTGGTTGGCATAACATTGCTAGAATGCTTATCCAGGACGTGGGACCGGTGAAAGTCTTACCTGGGCTCGTTCGGAGCTTTCGAGGTGCTGCCCATCCACTAGATGGAGGCAAAAGGCCTGGGGGAGCTTTGTACTCGGGGCAGGGAGACTGAGATGTCGGTAGACTCGCCATGGGGGCACAAACCAGTGGTTAGGTGGGGGTGCTTTGAATTTTAGGACGAGACAGGTGGAGATGGGGGCTATATGTGGGAACGCGAAGGCTAGTAAGCATATACCCCTCGTATGATAGTTATTCCTAGGAATTAAAATCGATTCGAATCGCTGATGTCCACCAGATGTGGAAATGCTGATATTGCACACGAGCAACGTAGTAACTACTTGAATATATTGTATTATTAATCATGTTTTCAAATATCACATGCTTGTATTGTATTGCTTACTTTCCTACAAATTATTATTATGATGATGTCACATACAAATGATGGAACTGGTTAAATTATGTTGTTATATCACTGTTTAAAATCTATGACTAAGGATCTACTTGTTAGTAAGCAAGCTTTACGTCAGCCGTAAGCCATTCCATTAAGTCCTACTGAGTAATTAGTACTCATGGTTTTCCCCCACATTTTGAGCGCATGTATGGAGTTCCTTGTATGCACCTTTGTTGGAGGTGGTGCATGTCCCCATCAGGGATGAGGTCTTCATATGTAGCCTAGGAGCAGCATCGGTGGGCTCGATGTTGTCTCACTTGATGCCTATCTTTTGAGATGTTTATCATGACATCCGAACTTTAAGTTTCCGCTGCGAGATACTTTCAAACATGCATATTGTATGGCACTATGTTGGAATTGTATTTTATTTGAAACTGGTTTGTAAACTAATTCTACTTATTCTCTATTTCAACTGCCTGTGATGATGTAACTGTTGTGGCTCCTTCATGGGCGAGATGTGTATGATGTATGTTCCTCTGGGATGGTGTTATCGAGTGTGGCGGAACCGCCGATTTAATCCGAACTAAACACACCTGCCACCTCTGGCTTGCAGTGTGGTTAGGCCGAACTAAACCCGGTCGTCCGTCGAGATACCCAAAAAGGGCACTCGATGCAACCATCACCCAGGGATACCGACATCACACACGTTAAGCCCTCGAAAGAGCCACAACAATTACAACAACCCATCATTTCATACAAACATAGATTGATTTGTTTGAGAATATTTACTCAAAATGGGGTACAATCATACTGAAATAGAATTCCAAAAGAACCTCGCAGCGGAAACTGTAACGTAATACTGATATACTCTTGCAGCGGAAAATAAAACATCGAGCCATGACATTGAGCCCACCATTGTCATTCTCGATCATGATACTCCTGAAAAGAAAAACATCAACAACGTAGGGGTGAGTACGTGAGGTACTCGTAGGACTTACCCGTGGGTGGTTTCAACCCGACACGTTTGAGATTATGCAAGGCTTTTTGTGGACTGGACTCTAACCCGCGCAAGCTTACTAGAAGTGAGTCCTTACTTTCAAGTAGCATTTGTTTTTAAAGTATAAGCCGCATTTGATTCATTATAGTTATTATCATCATCCATAGCTCATATATATCATCATGAAGAAGCTTGCGGAAATGTAACATATAAGTAACAACATGTAATATAAAAACATGCTTAAATGATCAAGATATTAAAGTTATTACTACGTTGCCCGTGTGCGATACTGGCATTCTCACACCTGGTGAGCATCAGCGATTCGAATCGATTTTTAATTCCCGGGAATAACTATCATGCCAGGGGTATATGCTTACTAGCCATCGCGTTCCCACATATAGCCCCAATCTCCACTCGTCCCATCCCAAGTTCGATCCAATCCCGCCATTCCCCTGGGTTTTGCCCTCTCAGGAGCGATACCACGACCGCACCGGGTCAGCCCTCCCTTAGGAGCGATACCACGGCCGCTCCGGGTCAGCCCTCCCTCGAGTACAAGCTCCCCCAGGCCTAACTCCCTCCAACAAGAATGGTAGGAACCTGTCTCTGTTCTTCAGATGGCACGAGTAAGACTTTCACCGGTCCATTATCCCGGTTAAGCACTCTAGCAATATTATGCCGACCAGCAGGCGAACAGCGAATCGGGCCTTAAACGACTCGGGCGGAGTCCACCAAACCATCCTCATCATTTTTCATCGTAATATGCCCCTATCTCCGCCCGGTCTCATCTTTTCATCACATCATATCATATTTCTCTCGTATTAAACTTTTGTAAAGTATTTTGAGTCCTATCATCTCGCGAGTGAATATCTTCACTCGACTTCTACCGTCTAAGCATGGCTAAGCATCGACTTCGGCCTAACCATTCTAATTAGGGTGTCAGGTATTTATGCAGGTGGGGTTTCAAACAACTCCTGAACGTAAATGCACAATCAAATAAAGGGTGGTGAGATTCCCTAGGTAGGTGTATATGCCTAAGGGGCCTACCTTTGTTGTTGATAACTTGAACAAACTAAACTAAAGTTAGTTTGCCGGGTTGTGAGGCTCTGCCCCAGGCAATCCCTTGATCACTTGGACAGCTCCTCCTTCCAAATACCACTTCAGGGGCCTCCAGGTGGTATTTGGGTCTTAGTTGGTCTTCTGGACACCGTTGCTCGAAGTACCTCCACGCACTTGCTTCTCGATCACGTATCTGCAGTGAGCGTCGCTATATGAATGATATGCATGATGCAGCAAATGAGATGCCTGAATGTCAAGCATCCGTATGAGTAACCATATTTCACATAGCTAACTTAGAAATCCTAGTGTGCATATCTCAACAGTAGTGAAGACCTATATTGCATTCCAGAAACTTCTACCATTTTTAAATCAGAGCCAAAGCCTTACATGCACCACCTCCTACTCTAGCAATGAGTTATGGTCATAATCTAGAGCTCATATCAAGCCCTTAAAGTCACTTGGAGCATTTCTCACTATAGCCAACTTTTTGTTAAATCAAATACATGCTTAGATATAAGACAAGGGCAAAATAGTAATTAAACAGTCAATGCTAGGGCTACCAAAATTTATGCAGAGCCTACACATGTTCATAAGGCCTCTGCCCAAATTTCATAGTTTTTGAAGCTCATTTTACCTATATTTTCCATTTATGTTGATTTAATATGCATATACAAAATCAGGGGCAAAACAGTCTTTTCCTACTCAACCATCATATCCATTCTGTAGATCTACTTAATAGGGGTACAATGCAACAAAGTTTGCAATTTTTGGATTTTTATTCGATTTATTATGAATTTTCAAAGTTTCAGCTTAAATAAATGCATTAAATTGAAAATCCTAACGACCAGGGACCTGAACTCGATTAATCATGGACTTCAGGGACCTGCATGCAAGATTTTCAAGACTCAGTGAACAGTGTTTGAACCAGAGTGCGCAAAAATGATAAAATGGAGGGGGATATTTGCAAATCTGCCCTTCTTCTTCTACCTCTGGTCGGGCGCAGGGAGGACGGCGCAGAGGCGCGGTCGCGCGTGTGCGCCGGCGCGTGGAGGCGCGGGGTTGAGGCCGAGCCTGCTCCGTTCGTGTGTTCCCGGCGACGGGCTTCCTTTCCCCTAAGGTCACGTCGCGCGGGGAGGGCGGGAAGGCCGGCGCGGAGGCGGTACGCCGGAGCGTCCACGGCGGCACACAGAGGCCCGTGGCGCGGCTCAATCCGACCGCTCCGGTGGGGGAGGAGGCCGGGCTTGGGCATACAGGGTGCGCGCGGATGAGGGGAATCTGGCGGTGGCGTCGAGGGGCATAGGGATGGTCCGGTGGCGGCTCTCCACGGTGTGTTCGAGCTCGCCATGGTGGCCATGGCGGCCGGCACGGTAGGGAGGGTCCAGAGGCTATGGAAGCGGCCACTGAGGTGGGGGAACCGTTGGAGGAGGTGGAGGCGAGCGCGGGACGCGTGACGGGCGGGGCGGAGGGGCTACGGAGAGGCGAGGTAGCGTGAGTTCGCCGCGAGCTCTCATGGCGGAGGCGCTCCGCGCTGTGGCAAGCAGGGAGGCAGGGAGCAGAGGTAGTGGCGAGGGCGCGGGGCACGCGGCAGGGGAAAGCGCAGGCCGGGCGCGGGCAGGCAGCGCGTGGCCTCGGCGTGGCGGCCGGGCGGCGCGTGCCCGCGGAGGCGAGCGGCGCATGGCCGGCAGCGCCGGGCGCCGGCGCCGCGTGGGCGAGCGGGAGGAGAGGGGAAAAGAGAAGGCGCGCGGTGGACCGGGTCCGGTGAACCGGAGTCACTGACTGGTGGGGCCAAGACAAAAGAAAATGGAGATGGTCTATGGACCGGGTGCGCGGGTGAGGAAGGCAGTGGAATGCGCTGGCGCTGGCAGCCCGACAGGTGGGGCCCGCTCGTCAGCGACTCACGGAGAAAATAAATTCGGGAAAATGAAAAATGCTGTTTGACTGCTGAGACATGTTTGAGAAATTGTTGTTTTTGAACATCCTAGGGGCCGAATTTGACAAAACCCAAAATACAAAAGTTGTTCTACTCTTCCAGATCTACAACTTTGTCAAAAGGAGTAATATCAGATTCTAAGTTTAAATATGATTAAATTTAAATTTAACCTGCTGTCTCCAGTTTGACCAAGGTTTAATACAACTTAGAAATTCCTAAAGTCTATTTTATGCTCATTTTTAGAGAAAGAGTATTATACCAATGTTGTGTGGTTTTTAATTATCTACAACTTTCTTATATGATGTTTTGCATGATAGGGACTTTTGATTGCTCAAAATGTGAATTTTCCATTCAGGTCTATTTGGACAGAATTCACTAGAAGATAGAAAAGGAGCTAAAACATCTTGCAAACCTTTATGCATGTCACCACACCCAAAAACAAAGTTGATCTACCTAAAATTGTCTACAAATTTGTTATAGAGAGTTTGGTCCGAAACACATCATATTTTAAACTATAGTCACAAATGCACTCAGGGGTTTTTCATATTTTACTGAAAATTTTTGACTTCGTGATTTACTAACCTAGTTGTTGCTCTTCTCTAAACATTATTAAGCCAAAACTCTGACTACCGCTAATCTAATCACGTGTTAAGATTTTCGAGATGCCGGGGGCATCACAACCCACCCCCCTTAAACAAATCTCGTCCCGAGATTTGGGTGAGGTATAGCTGTGTAACCTAGCGTTCATTGCAAAGAGTAGGGCATTATGGATTCGTGTCTTTTCAATTTCACATAGAAACATCTAAATCTTTAACTGCTTGCTGTGTCAACTAGCTTGTGAATGGTTAGTGCCTCTTTAACACAAGTAGTCACAGAGCGTTATCTATTAGACTAGGGTGGTCTCTCTAAGATACTCGACGAGTCGTGCCATATAAGAGAGCGAATGAACAAACCATGAAAAGAATGTGGTCAGTGAGCAAGTGACTGTGATTAAAGCAAAGGAATGGAGTGTACCCAGCCGGGGATCGAGCAAAGCAGAACATTATGATTCAAAGGATTGTCATTGGATGTGTTTTTGAGAGACACACTCATTCTATTTGATGGGGACTGTGTCCACATATAAAATTCCAAGTTAACATGTTTTCAAAGAGTAAGATGTGGTGATACGTAGCACATTCTACTCATTAGGACAAGAAAGGCACAAGAGGGAGAAGATAGGCCGTATTCGCCTAATCAAGGTGATGATCTGTATGAGTTGTTAGCGTTGGTCATGAGTGATCAAGAATATGGCAGTAGCTGATGTGTTCTTACTAGCGAAACAAAATGCTAGTAAGTTCCCTTCTAAGAGGAAGAAAACCACTCCTAGGGAAATGACGATATGACATGAGCACTAGCCGAGGACAAAAGCTAGTGTGGAGGATATGAACCAAAGGGCTGAAAACACGTTGACTCTGATGGTTGTATTTTGCAGTTTGATCTACTTCAAAATGGTAGCAACACTCATATAAATCTCATGTGAAATTTGTTACTTTCAAACAATTACGTGTATAAACATAATATGAATCTAATTACTTTCAATCAAACACACATAGCAAAACACAGGAGATGAGATAAAATGATGCATGATCGTCCTATCCGTCCTCACAAATCCTTACTTTTATAACTAACGATATTCCAGTGGCATATATGCACGTGCTCTCCCTACATGCAACTAGCCGAATTCTAGTCGTCCAAGCTACGCATTTCGTGGTTAGTGTACCTGCAAGAAAAATGCATGCTCATACATTACCACCTAGTGTGGTATCCACGCGAATTTTCACGCTGCGTGGACAACGTTGAGTGGGCCGCTGCACCTTCTTCTCAAAACCTGACTCTCCACCAGTAATGGGGATTGTTGAGAAGAAGATGGATCCCAAAACCGAATGTAAGTGTGGTGGGCATGAAAGCTTCAAAGCATGCCCACCCCCCTTAAAAGATTTACCTAGGCAGCATGAATGCAAGGTTCACAATGAATCGCAAATCCCGATAGCGTTCCACCAGTCCTGGGGATAGCTATGGCCGAAACATTGTTTCCCAAAATACCGAATATGCACATGAGTTGCTATCTTAGTTAGTCAAGTCAGTGATGCCACCTGTATATATAAGCTAACATCCTTATAATGGGCATATACGCGATACTCTCGTTTTCGCAAATACTTTGGAAAGATTTTGAAAATAGGCTTTCGAAATCAAAATAAAGTTGTTATAATTGTTGTTCGTGTATGATCGGCTCTGATACCAGCTGTGGCGGAACCGCCGATTTAATCCGAACTAAACACACCTGCCACCTCTGGCTTGCAGTGTGGTTAGGCCGAACTAAACCCGGTCGTCCGTCGAGATACCCAAAAAGGGCACTCGATGCAACCATCACCCAGGGATACCGACATCACACACGTTAAGCCCTCGAAAGAGCTACAACAATTACAACAACCCATCATTTCATACAAACATAGATTGATTTGTTTGAGAATATTTACTCAAAATGGGGTACAATCATACTGAAATAGAATTCCAAAAGAACCTCGCAGCGGAAACTGTAACGTAATACTGATATACTCTTGCAGCGGAAAATAAAACATCGAGCCATGACATTGAGCCCACCATTGTCATTCTCGATCATGATACTCCTGAAAAGAAAAACATCAACAACGTAGGGGTGAGTACGTGAGGTACTCGTAGGAATTACCCGTGGGTGGTTTCAACCCGACACGTTTGAGATTATGCAAGGCTTTTTGTGGACTGGACTCTAACCCGCGCAAGCTTACTAGAAGTGAGTCCTTACTTTCAAGTAGCATTTGTTTTTAAAGTATAAGCCGCATTTGATTCATTATAGTTATTATCATCATCCATAGCTCATATATATCATCATGAAGAAGCTTGCGAAAATGTAACATATAAGTACAAACATGTAATATAAAAACATGCTTAAATGATCAAGATATTAAAGTTATTACTACGTTGCCCGTGTACGATACTGGCATTCTCACACCTGGTGAGCATCAGCGATTCGAATCGATTTTTAATTCCCGGGAATAACTATCATGCCAGGGGTATATGCTTACTAGCCATCGCGTTCCCACATATAGCCCCAATCTCCACTCGTCCCATCCCAAGTTCGATCCAATCCCGCCATTCCCCTGGGTTTTGCCCTCTCAGGAGCGATACCACGACCGCACCGGGTCAGCCCTCCCTTAGGAGCGATACCACGGCCGCTCCGGGTCAGCCCTCCCTCGAGTACAAGCTCCCCCAGGCCTAACTCCCTCCAACAAGAATGGTAGGAACCTGTCTCTGTTCTTCGGATGGCACGAGTAAGACTTTCACCGGTCCATTATCCCGGTTAAGCACTCTAGCAATATTATGCCGACCAGCAGGCGAACAGCGAATCGGGCCTTAAACGACTCAGGCGGAGTCCACCAAACCATCCTCATCATTTTTCATCGTAATATGCCCCTATCTCCGCCCGGTCTCATCTTTTCATCACATCATATCATATTTCTCTCGTATTAAACTTTTGTAAAGTATTTTGAGTCCTATCATCTCGCGAGTGAATATCTTCACTCGACTTCTACCGTCTAAGCATGGCTAAGCATCGACTTCGGCCTAACCATTCTAATTAGGGTGTCAGGTATTTATGCAGGTGGGGTTTCAAACAACTCCTGAACGTAAATGCACAATCAAATAAAGGGTGGTGAGATTCCCTAGGTAGGTGTATATGCCTAAGGGGCCTACCTTTGTTGTTGATAACTTGAACAAACTAAACTAAAGTTAGTTTGCCGGGTTGTGAGGCTCTGCCCCAGGCAACCCCTTGATCACTTGGACAGCTCCTCCTTCCAAATACCACTTCAGGGGCCTCCAGGTGGTATTTGGGTCTTAGTTGGTCTTCTGGACACCGTTGCTCGAAGTACCTCCACGCACTTGCTTCTCGATCACGTATCTGCAGTGAGCGTCGCTATATGAATGATATGCATGATGCAGCAAATGAGATGCCTGAATGTCAAGCATCCGTATGAGTAACCATATTTCACATAGCTAACTTAGAAATCCTAGTGTGCATATCTCAACAGTAGTGAAGACCTATATTGCATTCCAGAAACTTCTACCATTTTTAAATCAGAGCCAAAGCCTTACATGCACCACCTCCTACTCTAGCAATGAGTTATGGTCATAATCTAGAGCTCATATCAAGCCCTTAAAGTCACTTGGAGCATTTCTCACTATAGCCAACTTTTTGTTAAATCAAATACATGCTTAGATATAAGACAAGGGCAAAATAGTAATTAAACAGTCAATGTTAGGGCTACCAAAATTTATGCAGAGCCTACACATGTTCATAAGGCCTCTGCCCAAATTTCATAGTTTTTGAAGCTCATTTTACCTATATTTTCCATTTATGTTGATTTAATATGCATATACAAAATCAGGGGCAAAACAGTCTTTTCCTACTCAACCATCATATCCATTCTGTAGATCTACTTAATAGCGGTACAATGCAACAAAGTTTGCAATTTTTGGATTTTTATTCGATTTATTATGAATTTTCAAAGTTTCAGCTTAAATAAATGCATTAAATTGAAAATCCTAACGACCAGGGACCTGAACTCGATTAATCATGGACTTCAGGGACCTGCATGCAAGATTTTCAAGACTCAGTGAACAGTGTTTGAACCAGAGTGCGCAAAAATGATAAAATGGAGGGGGATATTTGCAAATCTGCCCTTCTTCTTCTACCTCTGGTCGGGCGCAGGGAGGACGGCGCAAAGGCGCGGTCGCGCGTGTGCGCCGGCGCGTGGAGGCGCGGGGTTGAGGCCGAGCCGCTCCGTTCGTGTGTTCCCGGCGACGGGCTTCCTTTCCCCTAAGGTCACGTCGCGCGGGGAGGGCGGGAAGGCCGGCGCGGAGGCGGTACGCCGAAGCGTCCACGGCGGCACACAGAGGCCCGTGGCGCGGCTCAATCCGACCGCTCCGGTGGGGGAGGAGGCCGGGCTTGGACATACAGGGTGCGCGCGGATGAGGGGAATCTGGCGGTGGCGTCGAGGGGCATAGGGATGGTCCGGTGGCGGCTCTCCACGGTGTGTTCGAGCTCGCCATGGTGGCCATGGCGGCCGGCACGGTAGGGAGGGTCCAGAGGCTATGGAAGCGGCCACTGAGGTGGGGGAACCGGTGGAGGAGGTGGAGGCGAGCGGCGCGTGGCCGGCAGCGCCGGGCGCCGGCGCCGTGTGGGCGAGCGGGAGGAGAGGGGAAAAGAGAAGGCGCGCGGTGGACCGGGTCCGGTGAACCGGAGTCACTGACTGGTGGGGCCAAGACAAAAGAAAATGGAGATGGTCTATGGACCGGGTGCGCGGGTGAGGAAGGCAGTGGAATGCGCTGGCGCTGGCAGCCCGACAGGTGGGGCCCGCTCGTCAGCGACTCACGGAGAAAATATAAATTCGGGAAAATGAAAAATGCTGTTTGACTGCTGAGACATGTTTTAGAAATTGTTGTTTTTGAACATCCTAGGGGCCGAATTTGACAAAACCCAAAATACAAAAGTTGTTCTACTCTTCCAGATCTACAACTTTGTCAAAAGGAGTAATATCAGATTCTAAGTTTAAATATGATTAAATTTAAATTTAACCTGCTGTCTCCAGTTTGACCAAGGTTTAATACAACTTAGAAATTCCTAAAGTCTATTTTATGCTCATTTTTAGAGAAAGAGTATTATACCAATGTTGTGTGGTTTTTAATTATCTACAACTTTCTTATATGATGTTTTGCATGATAGGGACTTTTTATTGCTCAAAATGTGAATTTTCCATTCAGGTCTATTTGGACAGAATTCACTAGAAGATAGAAAAGGAGCTAAAACATCTTGCAAACCTTTATGCATGTCACCACACCCAAAAGCAAAGTTGATCTACCTAAAATTGTCTACATATGTTATAGAGAGTTTGGTCCGAAACACATCATATTTTAAACTATAGTCACAAATGCACTCAGGGGTTTTTCATATTTTACTGAAAATTTTTGACTTCGTGATTTACTAACCTAGTTGTTGCTCTTCTCTAAACATTATTAAGCCAAAACTCTGACTACCGCTAATCTAATCACGTGTTAAGATTTTCGAGATGCCGGGGGCATCACATCGAGAGCCGAAGGCCTCTCGACGGACTACCGGATTTAGTTCGATCTAAGTACGCTGTGAGCCAGAGGTGGCAAGCGTGCTTAGCTCGGATTAAATTGGCGGTTCCGCCATAGTCATCGTCGTCGCCGTTGCCGTCATCGTCATCGTCTTCGTCTTCATCGTCGACATCGTCGTCCTCGTCCTCCTCGCTATCGTCTCGACCAGTGAGGCCAGGGTGGTTAAGGCCCCTGAGCATGGCCTTCTCTTTCTCATTGTACCCCTCGCTATCGGAGTCAGAGGGGGACAGGTCCTCGTGTTGCGATGCATCTTTGTCATCGCTATCGGGGATGGCCGGCGAATCACCGTCGACATAATCCCCAAAGTATGCCTCGTCGTCCTCGTCGAAATCGTCTTCGAAGGGATCTTCCATTGGTGGCCTCACTGGGCCAACGGGCTCCTTGCCTTTGCTGCTGCCGCTAGCCATGGTGTCGGTGGTGATTGGGAGCGTGCTACGGGTATTGGGGATGTTTTTTGGAAGGGAAGCGTGTTTGCAGGAATGGAAATGTGTGGAAGATGGATCTCAGGGTTTGCTTATATACTACGGAGCACATCGCTTCACGTTCTTGGCAGTACGCGTGCAAGGAAGGCGCTTCGTATTCCGAACAATGCACACGTAAGAAATCTAAAACGCGGTGATGGTTCAGAACAGTTGGATATTGTTGGTGTTTCTTAGCCTATTGAAATAAATCCGCAAGCGCACGGAAACACGTTGTAGCCTTTCACCCAAGAGTATTCCAGGGTATCGAAATCCACGAGGAACGAGGAGTAACTCAACGTAAAACGGATAGAACCGAACAGTAAAACCAGCAATTGTAGAGATAATTAACAGAGCAGAGCAGGATCACTACTTTAGATAGAACAACTTAAACTTACTAAACAAACTAGTACTCTACTTAACAGGTTTACTTGGACACTAAGGCTATAGAACCACTTCCAGGCACCAGAGTGCTGATAACCCAGACGAGAAAGGCGAGCGCTACAAGACTCAGCTATGCGTCGATGACAACTTATCCGAATGATGGGGTTGGACTACATAGGACACACACCCGCTGTCACCAGGTGGGACTACCAACCAAAACTGCGTGGGACAAGACACCTTCCAAGGCAAACTCTAGTCTAGACACCACATCTACATAACCGAGTTTGCTACTACACTGGTTCAAAGCCAGAGAGCAATCACAACTGTATAGTTAAACTACACAGAGCACACTTGCCACCCGTAAACTATTAAGCGGGGACTAAGTATGTAAGTAAAGTAAGTACGAAATAAATAAAGCAGAGGAGCAAGGAACTTTACTGTATCCTGGAAATAAAGTAATATTACCTCTGAGAATAAGAGCTCGGGAATAGAATACCAGAGGGAAATCCGACTCCTTCACTCTACAACTCACTACTCACTCTTGATACACTTGGTTCTCTCTACAATGCCAAGAACGACCTTACTACTATACTCTACACTCAACTACACAGCCACACTATTCTTCTTTTGATCCACCACCCCTTGCAAATGACATCCCAGGGGGTATTTATAGCATTGGAGACCGAGGAGGGTATTTGTAGGTGTGCAAGGTCGGTAGTGGGGTAGGTCGGTGGCCAGGCGGCCACGGTGCATGGCCGGGCGGCCATGTAGGGTGGCCGGGCGGCCACCCAATGAACCGACTTTGAAGATCCGACGGTTGATATGCACTCTTGGAGTCAGTTGATGGTTAGTGGAGTTGATGCACGTGAAAAATGAGTCGGGGGGTGGCCGGGCGGCCGCTCCCTGGATCGCTGACGTCATCAATCCATTGCATCATGGTTTTTCATCCCTTGGATACATTGGATTCTTGGTTGCACGGTTGGATTTGTCTTCATTTGTGTTTCTTTGCATGCAGGTCAAAGATTGGATTGGTGACGTGGCTGGGCGACCATGTGGCATGGCCAGGCGGCCACCTAACTGGGCTGGGAGGCTGCCTGGGCTTGCTGATGGCCGGGCAGCCATAATACATGGCCGGGCGGCCATGGTGTATGGCCGGCCGGCCAGGCACTTTTGGCCCATGCCTTTCCCTTGCCACTCTGTGTGTATTTTGTGCATTTCTTCGTTATTTTGTACGTGACATGCTCCTGCATCCAACTTTTGTACACAACTCATGGAACTTATTAGTAATACATGAAAGCTTGATAAATTATGCCCTCAAACATGAAATGTTGGTGGTCAAAATGGGTTTTATCGACCGTCAACACCCCCCCACACTTAAACCTTTGCTCGTCCTCGAGCAAAGAGTAGAATTAAGCATAAGTGGATAGGGCATAACATCAACATTCACCATGGCAAACACCATATTATTCCCGACTATTTCATTGCCTAGGATTTCAGTGGTGTCTACACTTTAGTTTTGAGATGTTGAAGCATGGAACAAGAATATATCAGAGTCAACTTCAGGTTCCCCCACACTTGAGTAAAGAGGTTTTCGTGATTTTCAAAAAGCAAGGCTTACCGACTCTTTTGATCTCAAGACCAGCTCTCGGTCACTCACAGGACAAGGTGTCCTTGTCAGAATCTTGTTTTTCTCACATCCTATACTACCAAGGCCTTTGTGGAGCTGAGGTAGTTGAGAGAATGAGGCTTTCCCGTCATGTTTATATCGTTAAATCAAATCAAGTGTCAAGAAAAAGATTCATAATCAACTGAGATTTGGCCATGTGCAAGTGTAGTGTAGGGACTTGTCTCTTGTAGGTGTTTTGCTTGATTCCCATGTTTGAGTAGAGGGCATGGAGTTCATCTCTCTTTTCTTTTCATCTTTTCATACTCTTTTTTTTTTCAAATCTCCATGCCTCCCTTTCTTTCAAACAATACTTGAATGGGATCATTGGTATTTCATGCACACCTTTTTGAGAGACTTTATTTCATGGAACGTGCATGTGAAGGCAAAAATTCTCAATTGAAATGAGCTCTTTTAATGGCACAAAACTTGTTAAGACTCAAAACAATCAAGGAAGCACGAATGTACAAGTTTCTTTTTCGTATGTGGCATTGGTAGGACAAAAGATAGGTACTTGAGATCGTCCGAGATGGGTCCTTCATTTTATTTTACAAATAAAACTCTTACTCGTGTGGAAAGGTTCCATTGGTTTCCTCTAATTATCTTATCTCACATGAATCAACAACTTAAACTTAAGTGGTTCCCTATTCATGAGAGTATCCAAGGGAAAGATTAATCTAGCATAGGGAAAAAGATGGTGCAAGCACAAGTTAAATGTGACGTCATGGACATGTAGAGCAAGATTTGATCAAGTTCATGTGTGAAACGCAAAGAACTGGAGGCATATGAACATAAACACATATACCTGACCTCCATGTACGGGTTTGAGGTAAAGATGGGCCAGTCCGGCCCACCACCATGGCTGGGCGGCCATGGAGGGTGGCCGGGCGGCCACACCTTGTTGTGTTTTCGACCCGTGCGCTGGTTTGTTCTATTGAGGGAGCCTTGGGGAGACGTGACAAGTCCACGCGGCATGTTTTTGTGAAAAATGATGGCCGGGCGGCCACTATGTATGGCCAAGCGGCCACTAGTTTTCGCTCAATTCCCCTGAAACTTTCTGAGTAGCATGTTTGTACCCTGTAAATCATGTTTTGATCGTGGTTCCTGCTGGGTTAGTGACAGGAGGTCGAATGGTTCTGCCCATTCTTCCCAAACTCATTATTTGAAAGGGGAAACTATCCTACCTTTATTGAATTGATAAGATTGGAGGCGCTTATTACAAAGGGAAATTAAACAAAGCAAAACAAACTTCAACCCTAGAATTGAAAAAGAACTAAAGCGCCTAAGATAACTAGAAGCATGGGCGTCTATGGTGTGGGTGGATCATAAAGATCAGGACGCCCCATTGCTTCTGCAAGATGATGGACTTTGGCGGACATTCCCTTCCTAAGAACATGTATCTTATCATCTATGTCCATCCGCCATAGTTCGCCTTCAGCGCAGAGCTCCTCTAAATTATGCAATTTTGCCTTGAGCGCTGCATTCTCCTTCCTAAGGGAGGCCACCATGTCTTCTTCATTGGATGAATCTTCGTATTGTCCCGGTGGTCCCTTAATTGGAGGAGGAACTACCACCCTCTTCACCGTCCTCCGTGGTGGAGTTGAGTCAATGGACTCATCTATGGAGGCATCTGGCTTAGGGATCCTAGGTACAAGCACCTTACCATAACCGGTGGGAGTTTTAACCCCACGGATGGTATGGGTGGATGCACTAGGGATCACTGGATCCTTCGTCGAGCCGGAAGCCTCCTCCTGAAAAAGGCTCTTCACACACTTCACCGGCACGATCGCCCCCAAGGTGGGACGAGGAAATGGGCGCGCCACCTTCTTGGCGATCATCCTTGATGGAGACAGACCACGTGGGGGCCTATCTACACTGAGGGATCATCGAGGGGATGCTGGGCGAGCCTCACGAGTGGCCGAACGGCCACGGGGGCTGTTTGCCCTGGCCGGGCGGCCACCTTCCATGGCCGGGCGGCCACCCTCCATGGCCGGACAGCCATGGGGTCCAGGCCCTGTTGGCCAGGGTGTGTCATCGGTGATCTTCTCAGGGCTTAGTGGTCATGGTGATCCTTCGGAGGTTGGTGAGTAGGTTGCAGTGGTGCCTGAGGTGATGGAAATGGTGGCCTTGCCCTTGCTAGTGTGAGAAGGGGGTGCCATGGATGATGTGGGAGTGAGATGAGTGTAGATGAGAAAGGAAGAAGAAGACCTTTTCCTTAAATCGTCAAACCACTTGATCTCATCCACTTAACAGAACCACAAAAGAAGGGAAAAGCGCTCCAAACTCGAAATTTGAGTTTCGGTGGCCGGGCGGCCACGAGGGGTGGCCGGGCGACCATACCCTAGGGCCAGGCGGCCAGGCCCATGGCCAGGCGGCCATGGCCTGTGGCCGAGTGGCCAGGCCTCGCTTGGGCTGGATGTGCCACAAGCTGAGTCACCTTCATGGGCGAGCTTTGGAGCCAAAAAAAATGAATGTAGAACGGTGGTTGTGTTGAGATTTTTAGCAAAAGGTGAGATTAGAAAGAATTTTAAGGGAGAAAAGAGATAGTGTACATGGATTCTTTTAAGGTCTGAGCTCGACCGTGAACGTGTGATCATACTACCTCATGTAGCTCGAAGACGTCCACTTCTTCGAGCGTAGGTATTTCGGGCTCAAGAAAGATTTTAAGGCGTTGCCCATTCGCCTTGAAAACCCTTCCGTCATTGTCCTGGAGGGTGATGGCACCGTGATCGGCGGCATCAAGAACAGTAAAAGGTCCTTCCCACTTACTTCTAAGCTTCCCGTGACCAAAAAAATCGAATACGAGAGTTAAAGAGTAGTACCTTATCTCCTGGTTTGAATGTTTTGATCTTGATCCGCTTATCGTGCCATCTTTTGGTGCACTCCTTGTATAGCTTGGCACTGTGGTATGCCTTCTCCCTCCATTCCTCCAGCTCGGCCAGTTGTATCTGTCGTCTTACGCCTGCCGATTGGAGATCCATGTTCCACCTCTTCACCGCCCAGTGAGATTTCAATTCTAGTTCCACTGGAAGATGACAAGTCTTGCCGTACACCATCTGATATGGTGTCATGCCGATGGAAGTCTTATATGCTGTGCGATATGCCCAGAGAGCATCGGGTAGCTTGGATACCCATTCTTTTCCCATAGCTTTGACTGTCTTTTGCAATATGTTCTTGATTTGTTTATTTGACGTCTCAGCTTGGCCACTTGTCTGCGGATGATAAGGGGTGGCAACACGGTGGTCCACACCGAGGTCAGCGAGACACTTCCTGAAGCGCATGTCAATGAAGTGTGCGCCTCCATCACTGATAATGACCCATGGTACTCCAAAGCGAGGAAAGATGGTCTCCCAGAACATCTTGATGGAGTGTCTTGAGTCTGCTGCGGGACATGGTATTGCTTCTACCCATTTTGACACGTAGTCCACTGCGACGAGAATGTACTCTTTGTCTCCATTCTTGGGAAAAGGTCCCATGAAATCTATGCCCCAAACATCGAATATATCAAGCTGAAGATTACTTGTGAGTGGCATAGCATCTGTTGGATTTATATTTCCTTGGCGCTGGCACCTTGGACACCAGTCGCACGAACTCTTTTGCATCTTCATACATAGTGGGCCAATAAAACCCACTCTGCCAGATTTTTGCGTGAGTCCGATAAGCCCCATAGTGCCCTCCATAAGAGGATGCATGACATCTATCAAGGACTTGCGGTGCTTCACACGCTGGAATGCAGCAACGTAGGAGTCCGTCTGCACAGAGTTTGTATAGGTAGGGGTCATCCCAGGGCTATCGTGGGCCAATTTCCTCTTATCTGCTCCTTCAGGGACGTAGCCAGCAACTATGTAATTCACCAGATTTGCATACCATGGTTGAGATGTTGTCACCTTTAAGAGCTGATCATCTCTCATGTAGTCATCGATCAGCAATGGCGATGTTTCCTCAAATTTCATTCGTGAGAGGTGATCTGCAACTGAATTTTCTACTCCCTTTTTATCTCTGATTTCTATGTCAAACTCTTAGAGTAACAGTACCCACCGGATTAAGCGCGGCTTTGCATCTTTCTTAGTAAGGAGGTATTTGAGAGCTGCATGATCTGTGTAGATGATGACATTTGATCCTACCAAGTATGATCTGAACTTGTCAATTGCAAAGACCACTGCTAGCAATTCCTTCTCGGTGGTGGAGCAGTTCAGTTGCGGGCCAGTTAACGTTTTGCTTGCATAAGATATGGCATGATGCATTTTGTCATTGGTTTGGCCCAGAACTGCTCCAACAGCGAAGTCGCTTGCATCACACATAATCTCAAATGGTTTGCTCCACAATCGGGCGGTTGAATGATGGGTGCTGTGACCAGTGCTCTCTTGAGCTTGTGAAAGGCTTCGAGACAGTCCTCGTCAAACACAAAGGGGGTATCCTTGGCTAGCAGGTTGGTCAGAGGCCGGGCTGTGGGAGAAGTTTTTGATGAATCTCCTATAAAACCCAGCATGGCCTAAAAAGCTTTGGATAGCCTTAATGTTTGTAGGTGGAGGTAGTTATTCAATGACCTCTACCTTTGCACAGTCTACCTCTATGCCTCTTTCTGAGATTTTGTGGCCTAGCACAATGCCTTCTCTGACCATGAAATGACATTTCTCCCAGTTTAGGACAAGGTCAACTTCTTTGCGTCTCTGGAGGACTTTTTCAAGGTTCTCTAGACATTCATCAAAGCTCTTGCCATAGACTAAGAAATCGTCCATGAAGACCTCCATGATATTTTCAATGAAATCGGAGAAGATTGCCATCATGCACCGCTGGAATGATGCTGGAGCATTGCACAGCCCAAAGGACATTCGTCGATAGGCAAAAGTTCCATAAGGGCATGTGAAGGTGGTCTTACTCTGGTCCTCCGGGTGAATCAGAATCTGGTGGTAGCCAGAGTAGCCATCGAGGTAGCAGAAGAAAGAGTGATTTGCCAGCCTCTCTAGCATTTCAGTTAATGAAAGGAAGAGGAAAATGGTCCATCCTGGTGGCGGAGTTGAGTTTTCTGTAATCAATGCACATCCTCCAACCGGTGACAGTTCTTTGTGGGATTAATTCATTATTCTGATTCTTGACAATTGTCATCCCTCCCTTCTTAGGTATAACTTGTATGGGGATGACCCATTCACTATCTTGTACGGGGTAGATGATACCCGCGTGTAGCAATTTGAACACTTCCTTTTTAACTACCTCCCTCATCGCATTGTTGAGTTGCCTTTGAGGCTCCCTAGTGGGTTTATGGTCAACCTCCATGGGGATGCGATGGGTGCACAGGTTGGGACTGATTCCTTTCAGGTCTTGGAGCGAGTACCCAAGCACAGTTCTATACTTCTCCAGAACTGAAATTAATCACCGGCTCTCAATCTTTGTCAGCTTGTCGCTGATGATTACCGGTGTGTCCTCTTTCCCGTGGAGGAAGGCGTACTTCAGGCCAGGCGGTAGTTGCTTCAACTCTATTTTTGGAGCTTCGGGCCTCAATGATTCACCAAGTTCTTCGAACTCAAGGGGCTCGTCTACCGCACTGAAGTCGCTAAGAGCCTCTTCCTCTAGGCTTGGTTGACCCATTTCCTCAAGTGAAAGGCTCATCACTTCTTCTAAAGGGTCAATCTCTGGCTTTGCTTCTATCTTGGCGTTAAGTGACCTGTCAATGTTGACGTCAATTTGCTCATTGCCAAGCTGAAGCTGCAGTCTCCCTCTGTATATATCTGAGTTGGTGAGGGCGGCAATTGGGATCCCGACCACGATCAATGGTGTGGATCCTTCAGGGATGTCAAAGACGTGGAAGTCTAAGAACACCTGAGTATCCCGCAAGGTTGTTTGAATTACCCGAAGCACACCGTTGCACTTCAAATATCTGCTGTCTGCCCATTGTAGATGTATGGTTGATCTTGATAGCGGTTGTGTGGGGTAATGTTTGTCCATCACATACTTGGGAATTATGTTCACTCCTATTCTTGGGTTGTATATGATATCTTGCAGTTGATACTTGGCCAGGGATAATGCTGGGGTTTGGATAGAATTTGATTGCTCTCGTATCCAATCGTCTCTCCTCTAGCCATTCCCGATTGATTGCTGCAGAAAGCCAGAGCAGGTCCTCCTTCATGTATTCTTTTTGGTAGGATGGTGTGTATGCTAGTTTGGAGGTCCTGATGAAGCGTCGGTCTTGTTTAGGCAACCAAGAGGCGTTGCCAAACTCCATGAAGATTTCGTCCTCGAAAGAGAACGGAGGTGCCGACAGAGGAATCGTCAAGGCTAAACTGACCCTCTCAGTTTGCCGAGACAATGGTTTTGGGATCTCTTCGATTCGGGGAGTTGATGGTGGAGAGGGATGCGGTGTACTTTGTCGCTCTTCATTGACAGTTTACTCACAAGGCTTCTGTGCAGGTTGTTCCTCTAATGTGCCGAGGTCAGAAGTTTTCTCGAGAATTTTATCGAGAATTTTTCTACCTTCGCAGGCTTTTAAGTGCGAGAACGATCCTCCTGAGGCTAAGTCGAGACAGAGATTAGCACCAGGTGAGAGACCTCAGATGAAGTGCTGCATCAACATTGTCTCTGGAATAGCCAAATCAGGTCCTAAAGAGACCAGACGGTTGAAGCGTGTCCAAGCTGCCCCTAAGGATTCTCTCTCTCTTTGTCGGAACGAAAGGACTTCGCAACGGAGATCGACAACCTTGTTTGGCGGAAAGAAGCGCAGACAAAAGCTTAATTTCAGCTCCTCCCATCTCCCTCCTACTTTACCAATTGTCTGATTGCACCAGATCTTTGCCTCCCCCGTTAGTGAAAACGGAAAAAGCAGTCATCGTAGTGTTTCACTTGACATTCCCGAGATGACTAAGCAGCTGCATAACTGCTCGAACTCTAGGAGGTGTGAGTAGGGGCATTCAGATTCGAGTCCTCCGAATGATTCATCCCGAACCATGGCTATCAAGTCGGGACGTAGCTGATAGCCATCTGTGGTGATGGGTACGGATGATGGTGGAGGCTCCAAATAATCGCCCTTTGGAGCGGCGAGTTGATAGATAGGCTTGGAATCCATGTGGTGGATGATATGTGGTATTTGGTGGGGATATATGTGGTGGTTGTGTATGGTGTGAGTATGGACGATCCTAAGTTCTAGTCAAATTAGCTACCGCTCCCCGGCAACGGCGCCACAAAAGCTTGTTGGCGTTTCTTAGCCTACTGAAATAAATCCGCAAGCGCACGGAAACACGTTGTAGCCTTTCACCCAAGAGTATTCCAGGGTATCGAAATCCACGAGGAACGAGGAGTAACTCAACGTAAAACGGATAGAACCGAACAGTAAAACCAGCAATTGTAGAGATAATTAACAGAGCAGAGCAGAATCACTACTTTAGATAGAACAACTTAACCTTACTAAACAAACTAGTACTCTACTTAACAGGTTTACTTGGACACTAAGGCTATAGAACCACTTCCAAGCACCAGAGTGCTGATAACCCAGACGAGAAAGGCGAGTGCTACAGGACTCAGCTATGCGTCGATGACAACTTATCCGAACGACGGGGTTGGACTACATAGGACACACACCCGCTGTCACCAGGTGGGACTACCAACCAAAACTGCGTGGGACAAGACACCTTCCAAGGCAAACTCTAATCTAGACACCACGTCTACATAACCGAGTTTGCTACTACACTGGTTCGAAGCCAGAGAGCAATCACAACTGTATAGTTAAACTACACAGAGCACACTTGCCACCCGTAAACTATTAAGCGGGGACTAAGTATGTAAGTAAAGTAAGTACGAAATAAATAAAGCAGAGGAGCAAGGAACTTTACTGTATCCTGGAAATAGAGTAATATTACCTCTGAGAATAAGAGCTCGGGAATAGAATACCAAAGGGAAATCCGACTCCTTCACTCTACAACTCACTACTCACTCTTGATACACTTGGTTCTCTCTACAATGCCAAGAATGACCTTACTACTATACTCTACACTCAACTACACAACCACACTATTCTTCTTTTGATCCACCACCCCTTGCAAATGACATCCCAGGGGGTATTTATAGCATTGGAGACCGAGGGGGGTATTTGTAGGTGTGCAAGGTCGGTAGTGGGGTAGGTCGGTGACCGGGCGGCCATGTAGGGCGGCCACCCGATGAACCGACTTTGAAGATCCAACGGTTGATATGCACTCTTGGAGTCAGTTGACGGTTAGTGGAGTTGGTGCACGTGAAAAATGAGCCGGGGGGTGGCCGGGCGGCCACTCCTATTGGTCGGGCGGCCGCTCCCTGGATCGCTGACGTCATCAATCCGTTGCATCATGGTTTTTCATCCCTTGGATACATTGGATTCTTGGTTGCACGGTTGGATTTGTCTTCATTTGTGTTTCTTTGCATGCAGGTCAAAGATTGGATTGGTGACATGGCCGGGCGACCATGTGGCATGGCCGGGCGGCCACCTAACTGGGCTGGGAGGCTGCCTGGGCCTGCTGATGGCCGGGCGGCCAGGGGGGATGGTCGGGTAGCCATAATACATGGCCGAGCGGCCATGGTGTATGGCCGGCCGGCCAGGCACTTTTGGCCCATGCCTTTCCCTTGCCACTCTGTGTGTATTTTGTGCATTTCTTCGTTATTTTGTACGTTACATGCTCCTGTATCCAACTTTTGTACACAACTCATGGAACTGAATAGTAATACATGAAAGCTTGATAAATTATGCCCTCAAACATGAAATGTTGGTGGTCAAAATGGGTTTTATCGACCGTCAATAGATATGGTGGCGGTTGAGTTTTTCGAAGAGGTGTAGTTATCATGGCAACTGATGAAATCAAGTGTGGGGTATTATAGCAAGTTTTTATACCCATTGGGTGGGAAATTTTATTGAAAATTCCGCCAAGTTAAATCTGGGAATTTCACTCGGACGTGGCCTTGAATGATTCAGAAAGATGATGAAGATTAATTTCAATCGAATGCAACTGATGAGATAAGTCGGAAGGAGATTTATAAATCTATGGATCTTCGAATTGATTGTTACTCAAGTCAATTTGAAGCTCGGGGGCTATACCCATTAGGTGCACCTAGTTGGTGCAACCAATAGAGAAATCTTGACACAAAAGAAGTCTTGTTGACTTGGCAGAATGCACAAGCATTGGTGGCTTTCTTTGGAGTCTCGAGTTAATTGCTTTCAGAATTAACTCGACCCTCGAGGGCTTGTGGGAGATAGATATCCCTTGGGTCCTCGTGGTGTGGATTTAAGACATGGGTTGTTGATGGGTCTCAAAAGGCTGGACGGCAAATTTCATGGGCCGTCTACTCGGCTTAGGCTCATAAACAACGAAGCATGAGCAGAATTTGGCGATCAAAGCAAGGATGATGCAATTCGGGAAATCGTAAAGAGAGTGCGAGCCTCAGACTCTATTCCTAAGGAGTATGGGACTCAAAGATGGAAAGAATGTAGATCGCGGACTCTATGTGATCTTTTGTAATCTAAACCGTTTAGGAGATATAGAAGGAACCTGACTTGTAACCCAAGAACCTGTCAGAATATATAAGGCGAGTGAGGAACCCCTACGTATATATCATCATACAACGCATCACGCCATCACACACCAAAACCCTAACCAACTATGCTCTCATTGTAATCTCGAGAACTCATATCAATACAATCAGCCACAGACAGGATGTAGGGTGTTACGCTTTCTACGGTCCGAACCTGTATAAATCTTGTTCCCGTCGCATTTCTTGCAAACCATCGAGCTACGGTCGATCTCGCCAACCACAAAAGCACTATGTGATACATCCCGTGGTGCACTGCCGGTACTAAACACCAACAATAGTGGCATGCTTCAAACCTTCGAGTTGATTGCTACACAAGTAAATTCAAAGCTTGGGGGCTACTCCATACGGAGTCCATCTTACGATGTCCTCCATATTTCGGATGGCAAAAGTAGACTCCATGTAGAACTTCAAGATGATTCCTTCCAAATCATCATGAAGCTTGGGGGCTCGTGGGAGTCATATGCCTACAGGTGCCCTATGACGACTAATTGATCATCCTGACAGGTAGACCGAGTGGTCTAATCCCTAGTGCAAGGCGGCAAATGGTGTAGCGCTCAAGCGATCCACTCGGGCCAACTAGAATCACATATGTTGGGATTTAGTTCTATATATTCGGCATGTAATCTAATGAAATAATCGGTAGGCAATCCTCTAGGGATGCGCCTTGTAAGCCTAGCTCCTCGGTCTATATAAAGGGAGCTAGGGCTTGAGGAAAACTCTCTCAAATCTTTAGCAATACAATCCACTAAACCATGACATGACGTAGGGTATTACGCTTAACAGCGGCCCAAACCTGTATACATCGTTGTGTCCCTTCGTTCTATTCACCATTAGCGATCTCCTCGCCACCCTCTCCGATCTCAAAACCTCTGCAGGTCCAACCCTATAGCGGGCTGCCGGTACAAAACACCGACACAAATATTTCAATCTCTAATAGGTAATGCATTTGGAGATGCATTTTCTACCGTATCAACACCCACTCAATGGACAATTATGGAGTAATATTCCTCCCCATCTCTCACACACAACAGTTGTTTGCATTGAAGGAGGGATAGTGTCTAAATTTGCATACCCTCTTTCCTTCAATGTATTTTGTCTCTCTCGATTGTGTGGTCTGTGTTGGAGACATTTGTATAGTCTTTGGTTGGGAGCAAAGTAGGACATAATGTTCTTGTCCCTTGTGACTCTCAACCAAACAGCCTGAAAAAGGATTCGTCCTGCCCGTGCCTTCCGATCCCCCGAACCAAATGCACCCTTGCATTGTGGTACGGTAGTTGTTAGGTTATTTTCATCATTTGATGATGTGTCTATTGTGCATAGGAGAAACCTGAGCTCGGCGTGCCCCCAACCCTCCACTTAGGGCTGAAATCGGCTTGGATATGGACAAATATACATGAATACAAATGGATATAATTATTTTTTTATTGGATTCGTTTCGAAGACGGTTAGTGTCAAATTGCACCAGATATTAATATATACTCGCTCCGTATTTAAATATAAGTCGCGGTTAATTTTTCTTAAAACTTCAATCATTTGTCTTATTAAAAAAATTATAATTTGATATTTATTTCTTGTGATTTGTTTTACCATTGTATATAGTTTGAGTATGACTAGTTTTTTTATACATTTACACAAATTTTTTGAATAAAATGAAAGATGGAAGTTTTGAAAAAAAATTAACGGTGACTTATATTTAATACAGAGAAAATACTATAAATGCATAATAATATCCTATTTTCAGTGTCCGAATATAAAATATTAACTATTTATATTCACACATTGAGTTCCATATATTTAGTGATTATCCGCGGGATAATATCGGTTCCGCTTTCGTAGTTTCATCCCTGCCCCACCGCTATATTTAATATTCCCCTCGTTGCTGCAATCTGCAATCCCCAATCGCTCGACCTGCCTGGCCCCGTGCGCCGCAGCGGCAGAAGCTAGGGTTTCGTCATCGATCCGATCCGGCGAGTCCACCCCTCCTCAATCCGATCGATGGCGGCTGAGGGTGACAAGAAGATGATTACGTTGAAGAGCTCCGATGGTGAGGAGTTCGAAGTGGAGGAGGCGGTCGCCATGGAGTCGCAGACTATCCGACACATGATCGAGGACGACTGCGCCGACAACGGGATCCCGCTCCCCAACGTCAATTCGAAGATCCTCTCCAAGGTTATCGAGTACTGCAACAAGCATGTCCACGCGGCAGCCGCGGCGGCCGCCGCCTCCAAGGCAGGCTCAGACGACGCGGGGGCTGCCGCCGCCAACAGCACCGCCGCTTCTGGCGAGGATCTCAAGAACTGGGATGCGGACTTCGTCAAGGTGGACCAGGCTACGCTCTTCGACCTCATCCTGGTAAAGGCTTTCCCTTTATGTTCCCGTGTTTATGCGTATCGAGCAAAATTTGATCTGAGATCGGCTAAACTTCAAATGCATCCATATAGATCTGGATTGATTTGTTTATTGTTGAAAGCGCATACCCTGTGGATTCCATAGATTGGGATTGTGGTTACTGGTTCGCAGCATAATTATGCACGCTAGTAGAATGGATTAGGATTGTTGAATGTACTATTTCCCGATGGCAAAAGCTGGCCTCTTCTTATACTAGGGAAGGAAAATATTATTACATTAAGAAGGAATAATATTTGGAGCTGTAGTAGGTCTATGATCTTATCTGTTGTTTGTCTGATTGCTTGTGTATCGAATCATAAATTCAGTGGTATATTTTGTGCTGTATTCTTAAGTCATTATTGTTAGGTCATTGTATTGCCAAGTTATCTTTACCAATCTTCTTTATGGACACTAGATAGACGTGGTGATTATTAGTTTGGGAGTATATGATGTAATATGTTGATTTCTCGTGTTTGTAAAAGTTGTGCTCTACCTCTTGCTTTCTGTATGCACATCAGACTCTCTAGGTGCAATATCCTTGCTGTATTTTATTTATTAGTGTATTTCTGTTTTGCGCTAGCAGTGTGTAGATTAGAGATAGCTATAACAAGGATTGTGAATATGGCATGAGTGTTGTTAGGATTGTCTTGCTGGCTTCTTTTGTTATTCATTTAGACTGTTTGCACACCAATAATGATCTTTAGTTTTTATATTTAATTAATGCTAGTCTTTATTGGGAAGGAGAGCATTGGCGCAGTGGTAAAGCTGCTGCCTTGTGGTTGGCGTGGAAACAGCCTCTTGCAGAAATGCAGGGAAAGGCCGTGTACAATAGACCTCAAGTGGGTCCGACCCCTCCCTAGACCCCGCGCAAGCAGGAGCTCATACACCGGGCTGCCTTTTTTTAGTAGTCTTTACTGGACTATAAAAGCATTGAATTGTTTTGTGAAAAAAAAATTATGTATTCATTTGTGTTGCCAGTGTTTGTTGCAGTTATGGGACTGTTTTTGTTTTCTGTAGATGAATTTATTTTGTCTATTGACCTACGACTTCCGTCCCAAATTATATAGGGTTCTATACCTCAACTAGATTCATTCATTCCTTTATGTATATGTGTTCAATACGTGTCTAAATTCATCAACATCTATATGAATATGGACAAAAAAAAAGAGGGCTAGAACCCCTTACAATTTCGGACAAAGAGAGTATTTAACTATGCTATATATGAATTGTAACTTATCTTTGATACTTCATCCAAGTACTGATTTCTAACTAGGCTGAGATGTGATTCAGTACTTGATATATATTGATTTCTAGTCCAGCTTAGAGGCAGTAGGGGAGCGTGAGGTAAAACTGAGGGACCAGCCGCAATAACGACAAACAAATTCCTATGGTACTGTGGTGCATCAATAGAACACTAGCTAGCAAAGCAATTGAAGTTAGCGCAGGACCAAGGTTCTCACTTCTCAGATAAATGTGATTGCAAGCATATCTCAATATATTTATGTCTATGAGCTGCCATTGCACTGGTTGCATGTCTTGAGTCTCGAAAAATAACAATTTTCTCCAAACTCCAGCCTTTATAAACTTCTACTGTTGTTCCTGGTGCCAAAGTAATTAATGGCGCTCGTGCAGCTTGTGCTTGTCCAAATAACAGTAACCCACAGCACCTAGTAATGACAGTAACCAGCTGGAAGCAACACCTTGTGAAGCTGACAATGCAAGATGCAGGAATGGGTGATGTCACCGTCCCACTGATTAATTTGTGGTTTCTCTGCAGCCCGCCAGCTGGAGTTTTGAGGCGAGATGAATGGCTTAGCTGTCTAGTGCTAAACAAGCTTTTTATAGCTTGTCCTTTAGAAATCTTATGGAGAAAGTAGGGGCCACTGCCCAGCTTTGCCTCCAAGAATCTTATGGAGAAAGTAGGGGCCACTGCCCAGCTTTGCCTCCAAGAATCTCCGCCACTGCTTGGAGGGTTTGGGCGTTGCTTCTGTTTTTTTTGTATTTGTGCTGTGTGTCTGTAACTAATTGGTGTGCATGTGTGTTAGATGTTCCTTGGAGTAGGTTATGCCTGTCCTTTGCATTTTCTCTCTATCTTTACTTAATGAAATGGCATGCAGCTCTCCTACATTGTTCAAGAAAAAACATAATGATTTCTTCCATATTGTATCTTTGCATGTCCGTTGGACTTTCCGTACATCACTTGAATAGGCTGCTCGTGGACATGTATCCATAGCTTAAAACAATGATATAAACCTGGTGGTATGGCTTGTCTGGTTTAGTTTGTATTTCCTCAGAAGATATTTTTGTATCTGTATTTGCTTCTTAAAATCTAGTTCATTTGTGCTATTGAATATAGCAAGGTTTGTCTGCTTTGTTCTATGAACACGTTTGTTATCTGATTTGTTCTTTGATATCTGCCTGTACATGAGATAGCCATGTCTCTGTGTCTTTCGGTACTTTAATTTGTATATGAGGGTATATCAACTTGCTTTTGCTTATTTTTACTGCGTTTTGAAGTTGCTGTTGTGCTTTTGTTTGGTTTTCCGAAGCTTTACATGCTGCATGCTTGCAATTGTTTATTGACAACCTGCTCCTTACTGAATTCCTAATTTTGTAGGCTGCAAACTATCTCAACATCAAGGGCCTGCTGGATCTAACCTGCCAGACTGTTGCTGACATGATCAAGGGCAAGACTCCTGAAGAGATCCGTAAGACCTTCAACATCAAGAACGACTTCACCCCTGAGGAGGAAGAGGAGATCCGCAGGGAGAACCAGTGGGCCTTTGAGTAAGGAGGCGATGAAGCCCCTGATCTCTTGATGCCTAGGTTCCGTCGTATCTACTACCTTGCAATGTGTGCTTTTATGTGTTGTCGTAATGGTGCAAGTATTTTGGCAGTCGCACTGCGAACAAGTGTCAATCATCTTGGGTAAAACTGATGTGATCGCTGGTTGATTATTCTGAACCATCTCTAGTTAAATACCATGACAGGATTTAAGTGGCTGCAGCCCCAAGAGGTTTAGTTCGATTTGCCTTGGCATCATGTTCATTCAGTGTGGATGTTTCAGGGTGGATTTAATCGTGAATCTCGTGGCGTCATTTTGGAATTGTTCGTTATTGTGGTATTATCTCGGTCTGCTCGACTTTGCTGACCATATGGACTTTGCTGACCATATGGCGTTGAAGTCAGGTTTGCTGTTCTTTTATTCGTCAATCGTTACCAATCAGATTTGATTAGAGGCTGACAAATGATCATGCCGAGAGCTGTCGTCGATCTACGGTAGGCACTGGTCTTGTGCTGTGCTTGCCCCAGCCCCTCCTCTCCACACGGCCCGCGAACTGCCTACCGGTCTTGTGCTGTGCTTGCCCCAGCCCCTCCTCTCCACGCGGCCCGCGAACCCTGGGCATGCCCTTCCGTTGCCCTCGGGCCATTCTAATTCTCATAATATTGGCATTGAGTTAATGAGGGAGAAATAAAATCCATTCTAATTCTCATAATATTGGCATTGAGTTAATGAGGGAGAAATAAAATGAGTTTCATTTTTATGATAAAACGTTGTCTACACGACCATTCTGTATCTTAGATGACACCTTAGAAATATAAATATAAAATCATCAAGTGAGAATGTCTTGCCGTGCACGTGCAGATGCAAATGATGTGTACCAGCATCAGCTCTAGTACACATATGTTGCCCTTCAGCTCTAGCAGCCTAGCTCAGTTCTTTATCCCTTGACACTGCACCGTTTTTTCCAAAAATTTTACTTATTAAATCTTATTTATAACTATTGCAAACAAATACTAGAATTTCCATTGATACTCAAAAATAATAACAAGCTCCTCGCAATATTGATATGACAATTTAATAGTTTGGGCCTTGGTTTGAGCCTCAAAAAGAGTGTGAAACAATAAGTGAAGAAGCGGGTGCCCCTTGGAAGCTGGAATCAAACCAGAATAGTCTCATCTCTCAGTTATCCAGGAATGGGTGTTGAAACATACGTTCACCATGTGTATAATGATCAATAGAAAGTCACTAGAGATTAATTCTCCTCTATCTACTCTAACACGTTATCACCCAAGTGCTTGCCACTGGACTCTAGAAAAGAAGAACAAAGCGCAGGGAAGAAAGAGAGTTTCAAACATGCCTGTTTTCACCATGCACACCATGGTTCAACACCTTTTCATCGACGCCGAACTCATTCCGTCGCGCCATCCATGATGACATCCTAGACCAAAACTATCTTCGAGCCATCCTTCGCCTTTGCCGCATTTGGCTCCCTCTGAAGGTTGGAGCGACGCCTAAGAGGGGGGGTGAATTAGGATTTCTAAAACTAAGGCTCTTTAAAAACTACAACTACCAAGCAAAACCTATGCAAGATAAAACTAGCTATGTGCATTAAGGTTTTGCTAAGTGTTGCTAACTCTATTATGGCCAAATCTTGCAACATAGTTTCACCTAAAATCTAATCTATCAAGCTAGTCTAGGAATGTACGCACAATTGCAAGAATGTAAATGCGGAAGCTAAAGAGACAGGTGGAGTGAATGCAAACTCCCGTTGACGATGGTGATGACGATGGCACACGAAGGAGACACCGAGATTTTTCCCGATGTTCGGGGAGACCAATGTGTCTCTAGCCCCTACTCCTCGTTTAGCACCCCCCGTAGGGCTTTGCTCTCGTGTAGTCCTCAAAGGAATATGGCCTCACCCACGGAAGGGTGGAGAATGGCAAAGTGACCTCCGCAGAGATCAAGCTGAGGGACTCAAGTGTATCGAGTTTGGTCTTTCATCCTGGCTATGATGAGCGCTTGTCAACACTGAAGACTTGTTGAAGGACAAGCAAGCACCTCCTAAGTGTGACCTGGTGGCGGCGCCCGATTGTTACCATGGTGTGACAAAATCCCTGCCGAGTGGACTGGCAGGTGGCTTGGGCTGCGGTCCAAGTTAGGCTCGGCCCATAAGAGTGACCTAGGGTGCAGGATGGTGTCATGAGCCATAAAATCACTCTATAGATGAAGCCTAGAATTGTTTCCCGGTTCGAGCGTCAAAATCGGGCCCATTATCGTTTCCTGGTTCGAGCGTCAAAACTGTTTCCCGGTTCTATCGAGAAAACCATGGGCAGGTTACCGGTATTCTAGAAACCGGAGTTACCCCCGAGGGATGAGCTACTGGACACATGGAGGACATCAAGCGAAGGCGGAGAAACCAAAGACATCGAGGACACCATTGTGGCCATTCATCTGAGTTATTGCAGTCTTTTCTAGCCCCTACGGGCCTTATTAGTGTCAGAGTCTATAATTTAGGGGGTCAAATGCAAAAATACCTAAGGGCAATAGAGTTCTATTATAAATAAGAGGTTGGCTGCCATTAGCCACCTCTCTTGGCTGGTTGAGACTTGTTTAGGGCTAGGGTTAGAGCTCCATTTTCGTCACAAAGCAAGAGCTTCAAGATTAGAGGGATTAGAGTGATCTAGTGTCCATGGTTAGATGGTAGGAAGTTGGAGGCAGCGTGGGAACGAAATCTACCACTTGTAATCAGACCTTGTGATCAATTTGTGAGTGGAATAGATGGAGTTTCGTGCAGCCTTTTGAGTGCTCTTGTCTTCCTCCTTCTAGTTTGTTTTTTTAGCTTTGATTCTTGGCCTTTTGGTTTGTTCTTTGTTGTCCGAAGTTGAAACCATTCTCTTGCCGGCGTTTTGCCTTGCTAGGACATGGACAATTTCACTAGCCTAGTGCTAGATACTTGGATCCACGAGCAAGGGTTGTTCTTCCTAGTTTTCGGTTTTTTGTGTTCAACTCACCCCCTTCACGAGATTTGCGATTCCCATCCAATCCTAGATCTTTTCAAGTGGATCTTATGGGATTAGCTTTGGGATAGACCCAAGATCACCCATGCAAAATTTTGTGAAGTTGGGTTGAGGTTCGAACTGGATTTGGTTAAGTTTTTGGTGATTCGCGAGTTGATTTCTCTTGTCTAGCTCGGGCTGTGTTCTATGTAAAGACCGAAAGGTACGGTCTTCACAGACTGGACCATATTGTCTGTATTGCAGTGAGCAGGCGGAGAAACCGAGGCTCGACGCCATGTTGGGGGGTGTATAGAATGTACCATCCTGTTATTGGTATGGTTTGTATAACCGGACCGTCCGATCCTTAGGGTTGCGGAGCAGTGGAGCTCCTAACCCTCATTCAGTCTGGTTTCTGGTATGGTCTGTGAGACCCTTCCAATCAGTGCATTTTTGCTATGCTCCAGTCTCGGGTTTCTTAGTACGGTCTATGTCTGGTCTCTTGTACGGTCTGTTAAACCCGTATCGTCCGATTTATGTTGCAGGCCACTGTTTGGCTCGTTTTGCGTCCGGTTCTTTGGGCGTTTGAGTGAGTGCTTCCGTGTGGCTTTCCTCATCGTGTCCTAGGGTCAGAGGCATATAGTTGCTATGTCGATCTTGCACGTTTGAGAAGAGAGGGTTTTTGGGGTCATGTTTTAGGTGTCGACCTATTCACCTCCCTCTAGGTCACCCTTTTCGGTCCTCAATTGGTATCAGAGCCAAGTTAGGGTCTTTTATACCTTAACCAGTTTTGGATCCATAGAGAGGCGACCATGGATCAGTATGTTGGCAAGATTCCAGGGTTCAATGGCTCAGATTATGCGTATTGGAATACTCGCATGTCTTCTTTCTTCTAGAGCCAACTTTCGTTCATCTGGGATATTTGATAGAGATCTAATTACAAACTACTTGATGAGCATGTGACCCAACTGCAACAGTGGGAACACAAGATGAACAACAAGCAAAGTAGAGAAACCAAAGACGCCGAGGACTCCATGATGGCCGTTCATCCGAGTTATTGCGGTCTTTTCTAGCCCCTACGTGCCTTATTAGTGTCAGAGTCTGTAATATAGGGGGTCAAATGCAAAACTGCCTAAGGGCAATAGAGTTGTAGTATAAATAAGAGGTTGTATGCCATTAGCCACCTCTCTTGGCTGGTTGAGACTTGTTTAGGGCTAGGGTTAGAGCTCCATTTTCGTCACCAAGCAAGAGCTTCAAGATTAGAGGGATTAGAGTGATCTAGTCTCCATGGTTAGAGGGTAGGAAGTCGGAGGAAGCTTGGGAACGAAATCTACCACTTGTAATCAAACCTTGTGATCAATTTGTGAGTGGAATAGATGGAGTTTCGTGCATCCTTTTGAGTGCTCTTGTCTTCCTCCTTCTAGTTTGTTTTTGGCTTTGATTCTTGGCCTTTTGGTGTGTTCTTCATTGTCCGAGGTTGAAACCATTCTCTTGCCAGTGTTTTGCCTTGCTAGGACGTGGACAATTTCACTAGCCTAGTGCTAGATACTTGGATCCACGAGGAAGGGCTGTTAGGGATGCAAGTGGCGCGGCGCTGGGCAGCCCAGCGCCGGTCCGCAGGAGCCGCAGAGTCTTTCAGGGCATATACGGCGGCCCGCGCAACGCCGCAAGCTCTCGCTGGTTGACGCGGCGGCCCATGTGGCTGACTTGCTGCTGTCCTCTCCTGGCTTCTCTCCCATCGTCTTGCTGACTAACAACCACAAGCCGCAATCTGCCTCTGCCTTGCTCAGGGCGTCACGCAAGCGCTTGATTTCCTTTTCTTTTTTTAAAACTTAATCACTATGCTGAATTCATATGACACTTTCAATGATCTACGTATACAGTACGCCAAATATTAGTGCTCCATAAGGAATGCAGTCTGCTTATATTAAACATAAAGTAATCTAAATTCATATCTCATAATTTACATCCAAAGGATAATGTATGACCACAAATAAAACAGATTAATTTAATCTCTCCAGAAGCAAACATCAGAAAGAAAAAACAGAGGGCAGTTGTCTACAAATAATTGATAAATCCTCAATCAGTAATAGAGCAGATAGGACAATAGCAGTTCTCAAAAGAAATTTCTCTGTCACCAACTCTTGAAGAAACTGCTCCATACTGGAACAACCCAAGAATTCTGTACAACAATTGATTGTAGTGGAAAGCCATGGGAACAATGTGATAGCAAAGGACTGAATTTTAGACTATAATGGGGGGAGCAGTACAACTGAAGCAACCAAATCTAGTGGATCCCAAGATCCAATATAGCTACCAATTCTACCAATGCTGTTGCAATGAGACAGTAATCCCACTATGACCAAGAAAATGCACAATATAGCTATATCTTAGACGTGTCACAAAAATTCAGATAAGGCACTATTGTTGACGGTCGTTATTTCACTATTTCGACCATCAAGTCCTCGGAGAATAAACGTGGTATAAATAATGTTCTGTGCATTATTTACCTAACACTGATGAATTCCACAAGTTTTGGTGGTTTTCAATATATCACAGGGAGGTGCTCAAATTCCATGCAAAATAACATCATTTGGAGCAAGAGAAAATTTACGCACAAAAGGGCCTGAGATAAGAACTGCAAATTCCGTCACTAAAAAGTATCTCAAATGCTCTCAAGGACTACACTATTGCGTAGAGCTCGTCGAGATGATTCCAATAGACATATTATTTGCATCGTTTGGAGCACACATGAAAAAAAAATGAAAATACAAAACTATAGGGACCGCTGATGTCAGCAGCCCCCCTCCGTACAGCAGCCCACCAGGCGTGGGGAGCAGCCCACCAGGCGTAGGGAGCAGCCCACAGGCCCAAGTGGTGTCCAAGGAGGTGTTGGGGGATTAATCCTACTTTGGGAACCCATGGAAGACCCCTCACCTCAAGGCTATAAATAGAGAGGCACCCCCTCACTCTCACTTGTACCATTCCCATTTGAACTATCTCTCCCTCTCTCGGAGGCGCCCTATGGGTGGTGCCTCCACTCTAAAAGTAATGTTTGGTTAGGAGTTAGAGGTAGGGCTCCGTCGTTCCGGAGCCGTCTTCAGGAGTTCGGTATGAGTTCTTCTTGTATCTTTATTTTCCTGTAAGACTTGAGATATTTAATGCATTATCTTTCTTTACTTTTGTGAGCATTTACTTTACTCTTGCTTTCGGTATTATTCATGCCTTAGCATAGTAATGTCTTTTAGACTATAGCTAGAGTTGCTCTGACAGGTAATGAATATTTAGTTTGTCATGCTTATAGATTCCTCGTATGCTCTTTATCGCGCTTGACTATACGGTTGTGTATGCTTCTATCTAGGATACCAGTAGAAGTAGTGCCTGCAAGCGTAGACGTGTCTACAATTGCGGTAACCTTGGTTTCGCAAGTGATTAGACCCCATGCAGTTTTGGGTAGTCGGTGTGCATGTAGACTAGGCTTTGGTAGGTCCTCCTGGTGACAGCGGGAGTGTACCATGTGTAGTCCACTGTGGCGGAACCGCCGATTTAATCCGGTCTAAGCACACCTGCCACCTCTGGCTTGCAGTGCGATTAGACCGAACTAAACCCGGTCGTCCGTCGAGAGTCATTCGACTCCCGATATTACCTTTTCCCAGAGGAACCGACATCATACACATCCGACTCACGATGGAGCCACAACAGAAACATCATCACAGGCAGTTAAATAGCATAAAAGTAGATTTATTTACAAACCAGTTTTTACATAAAATACCAGTCCAACATAATATTATACGGTAGCAAGTTTGAAAGTTTCTCGCAGCGAAAGAAAAAAAAATATAAGTTTAGATCACCATGTTATCACCAAAAGTTTTGCATTAGAGGTACAACATCGAGCCCACCGATGTTGTCCTTGTGCCACTTAGTCTCTTCATCCTACATGAGGGCATGCCCCGCCTCCAACACAGGTGCATACCATGAATTCCATACCTGCGCTCAAAATGTGGGGGCAAACCCTGAGTACTAATTACTCAGTAGGTCTTAATGGATTTTTGCTTACGGCTGACGCGAAGCAGCTTACTAACAAGTAGATCCTTAGCTTTTAGTTTTTAACAGCAACTTAATTAACATAAGTAACAAGTTTCACTGTCTCTATGATTGCCAACATAGTAGTAAGTCTTTGCAAGATAACAACTCAGCTCAAACATGTAGTATTCCAAAAACCATGAGTATTAAGGTACCGGAAGTTTAAGTAATTACTACGTTGCCCGACAGTGATATTGGCATTCCCACACCTGGTGGGCATCAGCGATTCGAATCGATTTTAATTCCCGGGAATAACTATCATGCCAGGGGTATATGCTTACTAGCCGTCGCGTTCCCACATATAGCCCCAATCTTAACCTGCCTCGTCCCAAGTTCGATTCACTCCCGCCTAGCCCCCGGGTTGTGCCCCCATGACGAGCCTGCCGACATCTCGGTCTCCCCATCATGAGTACCAAGCTTCCCCGGGCCACCTTCCTCTCAACCAGCGGGTAGGAACGTGTCTCTGTGCTTCGGACGAGCCCAGGAAAGACTTTTCCGGTCCCATTCCCCGGATAAGCACTTTAGCAATGTTATGCCGATCAGCAGACGAACAGCGGACGGGCCTTAAACGACTCGGGCGGAGTCCGGGTGCGACATCATGATAAAGGAAATACTGAAATAAATCTCCGCCCGGTCTCTATTTAACTTCATGAGCAACAGTAATAAGTGATATGACTGTAAGCTTTTTGTAACTTTGAAAACACCTACGTGACGAGTACACACACTCGTGTCTACCCGTACCTAGCAATTTCTAGGCATACTCGTCCTACGAACTCTATGTATAGGTGCTAAGGCCAGGACGGCCAGGAAGTCTAATGCAATTGTTTCCAAACAACTCCTAATGCATATGTGTAATCATCAAGTATAATTTATTTGCTGGGAGAGTATGGTCCTGCCTACCTTCTTCACTAGGGTCAGTAGCTTCCTCCGGAGCGTAGTCGGGTTCCTGCTGCTGGTCCTCTGGCTCTGGGTGCAGTTCCTCTTCTGGCTCCGTCACGATCGGTTGGTCCAGTGGTGGTTCTTCGTTCGCAGAATCTATATGCATATCAGGATGCAAAAGGAGTATGTATTACTGTAATGCTTCTTCACGATGCAGATGTAGATGCGATGCGGTGAATCATGATGTATGGAAAAGAGTTACGCATATTGAGGCGAAAGTTGTTTCGCACTAAGAAATCGTACAAGCCATCATCTACGACAGCTTAGCTTGTCACATAAAATAACGTGGTGTGTGACTGAGTTGCATCGATTTATGCGAAAAGATCGATGTCTACTACCATCTAGAACTCTTTTATGCTATAAGGAGCACAATAAACTAGGTATAACCATTTAGAACCTAATTTTTATATAAACAACATTTCTTCATTTATTTCCATGCTAAAAACACATATAGGGGCAAAATGGTAATTAGCAGTGGACATTTGAGCTACCAAAATTTTCATAGAGCCTACACAGAATAAAAAGGTCTCTGCCCAAATTTCACAATTTTTGGAGTTCATTTTAGCCATATTTCCTATTTATCGAGGTTTTTCATGCTTGCACAAAAACAGGGGCAAAACTGTCTTTTCCTACTCAACCATCATACCCATTCTGTAGAGCTATTTATTAGGAACAAAATGCAACAAAGTTTGCTATTTTTGGATTTTTATACACTTTATTATGATTTTTCAAAGTTTCAGCCTTTTTAAAAGCATTTTAATCGAAAATTAAACAGATCCAGGGCCTATCTGTAATTATTCATAGCTTCCGAGGGTTCCCGTGCAAAATTTACAAGACTCAGTGCACAGTGCGGTGGACTGATTCGCAAATAAAGGAAAAAGCAGGGGCCGGATCTGAAATTTGCCCGGCCCCCTTCTTCTTCCTCGCGTCGGCCGCGGCCGCGCGGGAGGGCGCGCGCGCGCCGGCGAGCCGGGGCTCGCCGCGGCCGCGACACGAGTTGTGGAAGGTGTTCCCCGTGCGGGGCTTCTACCTTGGGGAGGCGGTGACGGCGGAGACGGCGTGGACGAGGCGGGCGACGGAGATGAACCGAGGGTGAACCGGCGCGACGCGACGTCGAGGCGAGGTCGAACCTCGGCGTCCGGGCGGGGAACGGCGACGAGGACTAGGGCGCGAGGTGCGCGGGAGCGAGGCGAGCGCAGCGGTGGAGGTGGGGAGGCACGGGGAGCGACGGAGGGGGCGGAGCGAGCTCGAGCTCGGAGCTCGCCGTCAATGGCGGCGCGAACTGGCGCGGGCGGGGAGAAGCGGAGAGGCCGAGCGGAGGGGCCTAGGCACGCGAATGGGGTCGGGGAAAGAGGCCGGCCCTCGCCTTCGCCTTGGAGGCGCGCCTTGCGCGCGCTGTCCGCGCGCGGCAGGGGCGCGTGGCCGCGGCGGCCGGGACGGCCGGCGCGTGGCCACGGCGCGCAGCGCGCAGCGCCGCGTGGGCGCGCGCGGGCGGCGAGAGAGGAGGGAGGCGCGTGGGTGAACCCGGTCTATGGACCGGTGGGACTGACAGGTGGGACCAAGGACGGAAACAAAGATCAGGGTGCATGGACTGGGTGCACGGAGTGAGGGAGCGGGTCCGTGCGCTGGCGCGGCCGGGGCTGACAGGTGGGTCCCGCCTGTCATACAGACGAGAAAATAAAAGAAAACGAAAAAAGATAAACCCCCTTTGACCAGCTGATTAGGTTTCTGAATTTTGCAAATTTGACCAATTTAGAAGCCGAATTTGAAAAAGTCCCAATTGAATGAAATGTTGTACTTTTTGAAATCTACAACTTTGTCAAAAGGACCTATACCAGATTCCAAATTTAAAATGATTTAAATTTGAAAATAACTTGCTGACTCCGGTTTGACCAATTAAAACCCCCAACTTGAAAATTATAAAAGTCCATTTTAGGTGCATTTTCATGAAAGGTGAACTATACCAAAGTTGCATAGAATCTCATGATCTACAACTTTGGTATTCATGACATGGCAAGATTTTGAATTTTGTTTCACAAAATTTTGAATTTACCAAACAGGGCTGAATTTGGCAAAATCACATTTTCACATAAAATGACCCAAAACTAGATTTCAACATTCATGCATGCCAAAGCACAAAATACCAAAGTCATTCCTTATGGGATTACCTACAAGTTTGGTATGTAAGGTTTTATGAAAAACACAATGGCCTTAAGGTTATATGCACAATACAAACACAGCTTTTTCTGAAAACTAGGTTTAGTTGCTCAATTGACCTAGTTTATGCATGCTTTTCAAGATAAAAGGCCTTGGAAAAGATGTCATTATGCTAATGATTTTAGTGCAAAGCATTTGAGATGCCTAGGGCATCACAACCCACCCCCCTTAAAGAAATCTCGTCCCAAGATTTTTGAAGTGTCGTGGGTGGTTAGACTGGTTGTAGTTAGTGTTGGGTGTACGTATTGAGTTTAGACCCAGAAGCTAAGCTGTTATAACGTACCGAGTTGAGGTGGACGGCAGAAAACCAGGGTACTTAGTGTGTAGGTATTCTTCTTGCTCCCAAGTGGCTTCTTCTTCGGAGTGATTACTCCATTGAACTTTGTAGAAGTTAATTGTTTTCCGACGGGTTGATCTTTGCTTCTGATCGAGAATTTTTATGGGATGTTCTTCGTATGTGAGATCTGGTTCAATCTGAACTTGAGAGGTATCTACCACTTTCTCGGGTACCCTTAAGCACTTCTTTAGTTGTGAGACATGAAACACATCATGAACTGCAGCCAGATGTGGTGGTAGTTCTAACCGATAAGCGACGGCTCCGCACTTTTCAATGATCTTGAATGGACCGACGTACCTTGGTGCTAACTTTCCTTTCACCCCAAACCGTTGTACCCCTTTCATCGGAGATACTTTGAGATACACATGATCTCCCTCAACAAAGACTAGTGGCCTCCTCCTTTTATCCGAGTAACTTTTCTGTCTGGACTGTGCTCTTTTGAGATGGTGGTGTATGAGTTTCACTTGTTCTTCGGCTTCTACCACTAAATCAGGCCCAAAGGTAACACGTTCACCTGGTTCGGACCAGTTTAGTGGTGTTCTGCATCTCCTACCATAAAGAGCTTCGAAAGGAGCCATTTCTAAGCTCTTTTGGTAGCTATTGTTATAAGCGAACTCTGCCAGGGGAAGGCATTCATCCCACTTAGTGGAATATGTCAGTGCACACGCCCTTAACATATCTTCTAGAATTTGATTCACCCGTTCTACTTGACCACTGGTTTGAGGGTGGTATGCCGAACTTCGAATCACAGTGGTTCCGAGAGCAGATTGCAAATACTCCCAAAAGCGGGACACAAATATCGAACCTCGATCGGAAGTGATGGTCTTGGGTACCCCATGTAGAGAAATAACTCGTGCAATATATAGCTCTGCATAGGTGGCGGCAGTATAATGAGTCTTGACGGGTAAGAAGTGTGCCGACTTGGTGAGCCAATCGACAATTACCCATATGGAATCATATCCTTTTTGGGTACGAGGCAAACCCACCACAAAATCCATGTGTATATCCTCCCATTTCCATGCTGGAATATCCAGTGGCTGAAGCATTCCAGCGGATTTTAAGTGATCAGCTTTTACTTTCTTGCACACGTCGCACTCAGACACATACTTGGCGATTTCTCGTTTCATACGGGTCCACCAAAACTTTTGCTTCAAGTCTTGGTACATCTTATTGCTGCCTGGATGTATCGTGAGTATTGACGTGTGCGCTTCGTCCAGTATCTTCTTTCTCAACTCCATGTCCTTGGGTACCACTAGGCGATTCTTGAACCACAGGACGCCTTGGTCATCAAGCGTGAAACACGCCTTCTTCTCTTCGCTAATACCTTCACGGATATGTGCCATACCCTTATCTTGCTTCTGAGCTTCTATGACTTGTGCCTTGATTGTGGGCTCAATAATGATACTATAGAGTTCTGCAGGCTGTCCTGGAGGTGTTTCAATGTCACTCATTTCACAGCAGATTACTCTTGCTGTAGGTCGGACCTCTATCACATTGCAATGAGCTTTTCGGCTTAGTGCATCTGCTACCACATTGGCCTTGCCTGGGTGGTAGTGTATCTCCAGATCATAATCTTTTATCAACTCTAACCATCGCCTCTGCCTCATATTGATTTCGGGTTGGGTGAAAATATATTTGAGACTCTTATGGTCAGTGTAGATGTGACATGTGTTGCCTAACAGATAGTGTCTCCATATTTTTAGTGCATGAACGACGGCAGCCAACTCAAGGTCATGTGTTGGGTAGTTGGCTTCATGTTTCCTCAGTTGGCGGGAGGCATAAGCAATTACTCTTCCTTCTTGCATCAAGACACAACCAAGTCCATTACCGGAGGCATCACAGTACACCTCAAAAGGCTTGGTAATATCTGGTTGAGCTAGCACTGGTGCTGAGGTTAACAATTTCTTCAAGGTTTGGAAAGCTTCTTCACATTTCAGATTCCAAATGAACTTGGCATTTTTCTTGGTCAAAGAGGTCATAGGTTTTGCAATTTTGGAGAAATCTTTGATAAAGCGGCGGTAGTAGCCCGCTAAACCAAGAAAACTCCGGATTTCAGTCACGGTCTCTGGTTGTTTCCAATTTAGCACATCTTCTACTTTGTTAGGGTCAACTGCGACTCCCTTTTCAGACAGCACATGGCCCAAGAAACTCACTTCTTTCAGCCAGAATGCACACTTGCTAAACTTGGCATAAAGTTTATGCTCTCTGAGCCGAGTGAGCACGACCCTCAAATGTTCTTCATGTTCTTTTTCATTTTTGGAGTAGATTAGTATGTCATCTATGAATACCACCACGAACTTATCGAGTTCATTCATGAACACCGAGTTCATCATATACATGAAGAAAGCCGGTGCGTTGGTTAACCCAAATGACATGACCAAATACTCATATAAACCATATCTGGTAGAGAATGCTGTCTTGGGTACGTCCTCTTCTCTAATCTTCATCTGATAGTAGCCAGACCTTAGGTCAATTTTAGAAAAGACCTTAGCCCCGGCTAACTGATCAAATAGAATGTCGATGTGTGGCAGTGGGTATTTGTTTTTGACGGTCACTGCATTCAGTGGCCGATAGTCAACGCACAACCTTTTCCCACCATGATCCTTTTTCTCAACAAAGAGAGCTGGACAACCCCACGGTGATGAACTAGGCCTAATGAACCCTTTATCTAATTGTTCTTGTAGCTGTACTTTCAATTCCTTCAAATCATCAGGTGGCATCCTGTATGGTCTTTTTGACACAGGTGCCGTACCTGGAACGAGCTCAATGACAAATTCTACATCCCGTTTTGGTGGTAGTCCCGGAAGTTCTTCTGGAAATACGTCCGGGAATTCACACACTACTGGTATCTTTTTAACCTCTTGTAGTTCAGTCGCATTGACCGTGGGGGTCATGTGTTTTTGGTTTGGCATGTGTATCTGTATAGCCTTACCACTTACGCCTGACTTTAATTGTATTGTCCTGCTGCTAACATCCAGGACTGCATCGTGTTCTTTCATCCAATTCATACCTAAAATAATATCAATCCCCTGGTGTGGTAGTACCACGGGGTTGATGATAAAATTTTCTGTGCCAATGCTCAGCTTAAGCTGTCTAACCCCCAAACTGGTTTCAATAGGTGATCCCGGTGCTGTAATTTGATAATTTTCTTTCAACTTGTACATTTTTATCCCATGCCTCAATGCATATGTTTTACTGATAAAAGTATGTGTGGCCCCAGAATCAAATAACACGACGGTCGGTTGACCGTTGATTATGAACGTACCAGCAAGCACCGGTTCTCCGGCGGAAATCTGATCCATGTGCACATAGTGCACGCGACCCATCTTGGGCATGGGTCCCTTCGGCTTGCTCTGTTGACTTCCACCAGCTGGGGTAGGACCCTGTATCTTATGGGGTGCCCTACAGTCACGACTGAAGTGACCTATTTTGCCACAATTGAAGCATGGAGCACCCGGCCCTGGGACGATGGGAGCACGGGGAGCTGACAACTGTGCGGGTGCTCGATAGATGGGGTACTGTTGTGGCGGTGCTGCCCGATGAATCCACCTTGGTTGGTTGGGTCGGACCACATAGCGAGACTGCTGAAAATTTTGCTGTTGAGGTTTGTATGCGGTCTTCTGCTTCTGTGAAGGGCTAGTCGTTGAGGTGTTGGCTATCCTTTTGCGCTTCTGATCCTCGTTAGCAGCACGGAGACGATTCTCCATGTCGAGAGCAGTGTCTACCAGCTCAGTGAAGCTCTGGTAACGCCGGGCCAAGTGAGTCCGGAGGGTAGGGTCAAGGCCCTCTAGGAGTCTCTCGGCCCGCTCCGGCTCAGTTGCAACATCTCTCGGAGCATACTGTGAGAGGTGGATAAAGGTCTGCACATATTGCATCACGGTCCGGTTGCCCTGCTTGAGGTCTCGGAATTCGCGACGCTTTTGCTCCATCAAACTTGCCGGGATGTAGTGAGCCCGGAAAGCCTGACGGAACTCCTCCCATGTGGGCTCATGGCCCTCTTCCTGCATGGCGAGGAAAGTGGCGTACCACGCTCCCGCAGGCCCATGAAGAAGCTGAGCAGCAAATCGAGCCTTCTCTCGCTCATTGATCCCTGGCAGAAGGGTAAACTTGGACTGGACAGTACGAAGCCAGTCGTCTGCCGCCAGTGGCTCTGGGCAGTTGGTGAAGACCGGGGGTCGCAGCCCCTCGAAATCCTGGTAAGTAATGCCACGTGGCCTGTACTCCCGCGGCTGTTGTTGCCCACGGACTTGACGGTCTTCTGCTAATAACCGAATCAGCTCAGCTTGTTGGACCACCAAAGTGGCCAGCTCCGGCGGGGGTGGAGCGCCTTGCGCTGACTGCCCTGATGACTGCCCCGTGCGAGTGTTCACCATCTGCAAAATGGAATCATATGGGTTCAGCCCAATAACCCAAGTGCAGAAATACGGTGATAGCAAGATCATAGGACTATAGGCAATTTGTGAGCACAGGTAAACTTGTAACAAAGCAGTTAGACTTTATCTCTCAAGGCCAAGCTTAACGACATCGCATCATTCGCATCATCCACGCGCACTCAACAGTTACTGCAACCATACTTATAGAGTCTTAATAAACTAAAGGTTTACTTAGTGCACACATGGGCCATCTCATCCATCACATCGGAACACTAACTTCAGGTTCTACATCGGGTTACATGACGTACATAAGTGAGTTCTCTCGACCTCACCATTGTTTAGTACAGTCATGGCAAACTGCACGGAGCGATATGGTACAAAACATCGCTCACAACGTGCACCATCTACAAAAAGCTTCTCCACACAGTGCCATTGCCAAACTCTCTAACGCCCGTTACGCGCGTCAGACACCATGCTGCCCTCATCCTCCACCACAGGGGCAACTGAAGGATCCGGCTCGTACTGCGCCAGGCGCTGCTGTGCCTCGGCCAACTCTGCCTCCAGCTCCTCAATACGGTCCTGAGCATACATGTGCTGGTCACGGTAGTGAGCGACACGGTCCTCGGCACGGAGGTACATCCCGTGTACACTGTGAGCAAACTGCATGGTCGCAGCATAGGGCCTGGTGTCAATCCGCTCCTCCAGCATGTTGTGACGACGGAGCCACTCGTCGTCGTAACCGTCGGTGGGGAGGTAGCGCAGCACTGACATCCCTGCTGCACCCGAAGAACTGAGTGAGGTGATGGCTGCTAGGGTGACCTTGTCGTAAGCGTCCTCCTCATTGGCCCCGTAGACGGTGAGCGTCTGCCGGACCGCGGTGTGGCTCGAAGGAAGGACGACACTGGCCATGCAGTGTCCCTCCGCGTGCACTGTCTGCACTGAGAAGAAAGGGCACGGCCTGCGCCTCATCTCACGCAGAGCCCGACAAAGGATCTGCGCAAGGCCGTTCTCCTCACGGCAACGGGTGTGAACCATCCCATTCTCAAGCTGAGGAGGGGTGTGGGTCACTGGTGGGAGGGGAGCAGCCCTTCCCTCCTGTATGCGAAGTCCCCTCGCACTGGTGGCCTTACGAGCGGTTTGCTTGGTCCTGGCCATCTGTTTTTAAAAGAGATTTTAATCAGTGATAAGCATAGGTTGCATATAAGTTTAACGGTTAAGTGGGTGATGGATGCGGAAAACATCATTGGACTTTCCTTTTACTTATTTGTCTTTTAGCGATAAACCCCTAAGTATGAACAAGTAAAAGTAAACATGATGCATGACTCGTCCTATCCGTTCTCGCATCACACACCTTATGTATAATGTATATATCTAACGAGTATCCGGTGACATATATGCACGGCACTCTCTAATGCAACTAGTCGTTCTCTATTCGTTCTTAAATTCGCACGTGGTTAGTGTACCTGCAGAAAAATGCATGCTCATATCATCAACATTACCATGACCAATCATTACCACTCTAACTCTAGAAGTGGCACCCACGAATTTCTTTAAGCTACGTCTGGTGGACGACGTAGTGGCTCCATTTCTCCCAACACACCCAGTCTTCCTCCAGTACTGGGGAATTGCTGGGGAGAGAAACGGTGGCCAACAAGATCTAGCTATAATTTTTGGTTGAAGGAAAAGTGGTCACGAAACACTCCAATAGCGTGACCACCCCCCTTAAAGAGTTCTGCCCTATCAGCATGAATGCAGGGTTCGCAACAGTCCGCAAATCCCAATAGCGCTCCACCATTACTGGGGATGGCTATGGCCGAAATGTTGCTTCCCAAAGCGCCGAATATGCACATGAGTTCTATCTAGGTCAGAATGTTAGCGATGTCACCTGGTATTTCACTAACATCCTTAGTAGGGGCATATCGATACTCTCACTTTTCAAATACTTCGAAAAGGGTTTTCGAAAATAGGTTTTGCAAATCAAAACTGGATGATATGTCTGTTGTCTGTATATGATCGGCTCTGATACCAGCTGTGGCGGAACCGCCGATTTAATCCGGTCTAAGCACACCTGCCACCTCTGGCTTGCAGTGCGATTAGACCGAACTAAACCCGGTCGTCCGTCGAGAGTCATTCGACTCCCGATATTACCTTTTCCCAGAGGAACCGACATCATACACATCCGACTCACGATGGAGCCACAACAGAAACATCATCACATGCAGTTAAATAGCATAAAAGTAGATTTATTTACAAACCAGTTTTTACATAAAATACCAGTCCAACATAATATTATACGGTAGCAAGTTTGAAAGTTTCTCGCAGCGAAAGAAAAAAAAATATAAGTTTAGATCACCATGTTATCACCAAAAGTTTTGCATTAGAGGTACAACATCGAGCCCACCGATGTTGTCCTTGTGCCACTTAGTCTCTTCATCCTACATGAGGGCATGCCCCGCCTCCAACACAGGTGCATACCATGAATTCCATACCTGCGCTCAAAATGTGGGGGCAAACCCTGAGTACTAATTACTCAGTAGGTCTTAATGGATTTTTGCTTACGGCTGACGCGAAGCAGCTTACTAACAAGTAGATCCTTAGCTTTTAGTTTTTAACAGCAACTTAATTAACATAAGTAACAAGTTTCACTGTCTCTATGATTGCCAACATAGTAGTAAGTCTTTGCAAGATAACAACTCAGCTCAAACATGTAGTATTCCAAAAACCATGAGTATTAAGGTACCGGAAGTTTAAGTAATTACTACGTTGCCCGACAGTGATATTGGCATTCCCACACCTGGTGGGCATCAGCGATTCGAATCGATTTTAATTCCCGGGAATAACTATCATGCCAGGGGTATATGCTTACTAGCCGTCGCGTTCCCACATATAGCCCCAATCTTAACCTGCCTCGTCCTAAGTTCGATTCACTCCCGCCTAGCCCCCGGGTTGTGCCCCCATGACGAGCCTGCCGACATCTCGGTCTCCCCATCATGAGTACCAAGCTTCCCCGGGCCACCTTCCTCTCAACCAGCGGGTAGGAACGTGTCTCTGTGCTTCGGACGAGCCCAGGAAAGACTTTTCCGGTCCCATTCCCCGGATAAGCACTTTAGCAATGTTATGCCGATCAGCAGACGAACAGCGGACGGGCCTTAAACGACTCGGGCGGAGTCCGGGTGCGACATCATGATAAAGGAAATACTGAAATAAATCTCCGCCCGGTCTCTATTTAACTTCATGAGCAACAGTAATAAGTGATATGACTGTAAGCTTTTTGTAACTTTGAAAACACCTACGTGACGAGTACACACACTCGTGTCTACCCGTACCTAGCAATTTCTAGGCATACTCGTCCTACGAACTCTATGTATAGGTGCTAAGGCCAGGACGGCCAGGAAGTCTAATGCAATTGTTTCCAAACAACTCCTAATGCATATGTGTAATCATCAAGTATAATTTATTTGCTGGGAGAGTATGGTCCTGCCTACCTTCTTCACTAGGGTCAGTAGCTTCCTCCGGAGCGTAGTCGGGTTCCTGCTGCTGGTCCTCTGGCTCTGGGTGCAGTTCCTCTTCTGGCTCCGTCACGATCGGTTGGTCCAGTGGTGGTTCTTCGTTCGCAGAATCTATATGCATATCAGGATGCAAAAGGAGTATGTATTACTGTAATGCTTCTTCACGATGCAGATGTAGATGCGATGCGGTGAATCATGATGTATGGAAAAGAGTTACGCATATTGAGGCGAAAGTTGTTTCGCACTAAGAAATCGTACAAGCCATCATCTACGACAGCTTAGCTTGTCACATAAAATAACGTGGTGTGTGACTGAGTTGCATCGATTTATGCGAAAAGATCGATGTCTACTACCATCTAGAACTCTTTTATGCTATAAGGAGCACAATAAACTAGGTATAACCATTTAGAACCTAATTTTTATATAAACAACATTTCTTCATTTATTTCCATGCTAAAAACACATATAGGGGCAAAATGGTAATTAGCAGTGGACATTTGAGCTACCAAAATTTTCATAGAGCCTACACAGAATAAAAAGGTCTCTGCCCAAATTTCACAATTTTTGGAGTTCATTTTAGCCATATTTCCTATTTATCGAGGTTTTTCATGCTTGCACAAAAACAGGAGCAAAACTGTCTTTTCCTACTCAACCATCATACCCATTCTGTAGAGCTATTTATTAGGAACAAAATGCAACAAAGTTTGCTATTTTTGGATTTTTATACACTTTATTATGATTTTTCAAAGTTTCAGCCTTTTTAAAAGCATTTTAATCGAAAATTAAACAGATCCAGGGCCTATCTGTAATTATTCATAGCTTCCGAGGGTTCCCGTGCAAAATTTACAAGACTCAGTGCACAGTGCGGTGGACTGATTCGCAAATAAAGGAAAAAGCAGGGGCCGGATCTGAAATTTGCCCGGCCCCCTTCTTCTTCCTCGCGTCGGCCGCGGCCGCGCGGGAGGGCGCGCGCGCGCCGGCGAGCCGGGGCTCGCCGCGGCCGCGACACGAGTTGTGGAAGGTGTTCCCCGTGCGGGGCTTCTACCTTGGGGAGGCGGTGACGGCGGAGACGGCGTGGACGAGGCGGGCGACGGAGATGAACCGAGGGTGAACCGGCGCGACGCGACGTCGAGGCGAGGTCGAACCTCGGCGTCCGGGCGGGGAACGGCGACGAGGACTAGGGCGCGAGGTGCGCGGGAGCGAGGCGAGCGCAGCGGTGGAGGTGGGGAGGCACGGGGAGCGACGGAGGGGGCGGAGCGAGCTCGAGCTCGGAGCTCGCCGTCAATGGCGGCGCGAACTGGCGCGGGCGGGGAGAAGCGGAGAGGCCGAGCGGAGGGGCCTAGGCACGCGAATGGGGTCGGGGAAAGAGGCCGGCCCTCGCCTTCGCCTTGGAGGCGCGCCTTGCGCGCGCTGTCCGCGCGCGGCAGGGGCGCGTGGCCGCGGCGGCCGGGACGGCCGGCGCGTGGCCACGGCGCGCAGCGCGCAGCGCCGCGTGGGCGCGCGCGGGCGGCGAGAGAGGAGGGAGGCGCGTGGGTGAACCCGGTCTATGGACCGGTGGGACTGACAGGTGGGACCAAGGACGGAAACAAAGATCAGGGTGCATGGACTGGGTGCACGGAGTGAGGGAGCGGGTCCGTGCGCTGGCGCGGCCGGGGCTGACAGGTGGGTCCCGCCTGTCATACAGACGAGAAAATAAAAGAAAACGAAAAAAGATAAACCCCCTTTGACCAGCTGATTAGGTTTCTGAATTTTGCAAATTTGACCAATTTAGAAGCCGAATTTGAAAAAGTCCCAATTGAATGAAATGTTGTACTTTTTGAAATCTACAACTTTGTCAAAAGGACCTATACCAGATTCCAAATTTAAAATGATTTAAATTTGAAAATAACTTGCTGACTCCGGTTTGACCAATTAAAACCCCCAACTTGAAAATTATAAAAGTCCATTTTAGGTGCATTTTCATGAAAGGTGAACTATACCAAAGTTGCATAGAATCTCATGATCTACAACTTTGGTATTCATGACATGGCAAGATTTTGAATTTTGTTTCACAAAATTTTGAATTTACCAAACAGGGCTGAATTTGGCAAAATCACATTTTCACATAAAATGACCCAAAACTAGATTTCAACATTCATGCATGCCAAAGCACAAAATACCAAAGTCATTCCTTATGGGATTACCTACAAGTTTGGTATGTAAGGTTTTATGAAAAACACAATGGCCTTAAGGTTATATGCACAATACAAACACAGCTTTTTCTGAAAACTAGGTTTAGTTGCTCAATTGACCTAGTTTATGCATGCTTTTCAAGATAAAAGGCCTTGGAAAAGATGTCATTATGCTAATGATTTTAGTGCAAAGCATTTGAGATGCCTAGGGCATCACATCCACCCCCGTCGTTCGGGTCGCTTGTAGCCACATAGCTGAGTTACTGTGACACCCGCCTTTCTCGTCTGGGTTATCAGCACTCTGGTGCCCGGAAGTGGTTAGCAGGCTCGGTGGTGAAGTAAGTATCCCAGAAAACTAGATAAGCCATTATCTCATTCAGAGCAACGTGTTGGTCTAGTTTAGTGTATCTGGCTCACCATAGTATAGAGAGTCCTCATCAGGAATCTAAGCTCCCACCTCATTGTCCTCCTAGCTTTATCTGCTTTCTTGCCAACGGTGCTTGGCTTGTATCCAATGGTGTTTGGTGTTAGTCGTTTCTAGCTATCGGTTGATGTGAATGAGTACTAACAGCTGGATGAATGATAGTTTGATATCTCTATCTCAATGCTTCCCTATGGATAAATACGATACCTTGGAATACTCCCAGGTGAAAGGCTACAGCGGTCTCCGTACACTTGCGGAGTAAAATCTGATAGGCTAAGAGCTGCCAACAAGCTTTTCTAGCACCGTTGCTGGGGAAGCGCCGAGTTAGAATATCATTCTGTTGTTCAGTCTTTTGTTGTTGCTCTTTCATTTTATTTGAAAATCCAAAAAAAATACAAAACAAGAAAAAAAATCCATTTTCTTCGATGATGCTCTATCTGTTGTGTAATTCTTGATCATGTGTGGTTCTTGAACCCTTTTCATGCTACCCAAAGTCATGGGACTCCAATGCAAATAGGTTATTCATGTCAGAACATAGCTTGAGCCAGATCCTAACGCGTGCCTAGAGGCTAATTTTCAAATTAAGCATGGTGCTTAGTTTGGAATTTGTCGCTTTCTATCAAATTGGATGCAATGTCAAGTTTGGTTGATAAGCTATGGATGATCATTGGTAGTGAATGTTCCGTTGCTAGTTCATGAGCCGCGATTCTTGAAGTAGCTGGATCTCTCAAGTTTCAATGGAGACACAAAATCCCGGTGATGTTCAAAAAAATTCAACCCGTTTTTTTAGACCGTGGATTTGATCAAAAGTTAAAGAAATGGAAGTCATGGTTTAGCAACATGGTTTGTGCTAGATTTCTGATTAAGAATATTTTGCTAGCACTATTTGAACAATGGGCCCGGTGTTTAATACTCTTTATACATATTTTTGGACCCTTGTATCTGTTGTACACTAACATGTTGCAAGAGGCATTCAATCCCCACACGAGAGGAGAGGCCTTGTGGCTGACATTCTCGTGCTCAACCTCTTGCGGATTATCCGGTCCCTTTTTGGGAAATGATACGTCGTGGTATGGATCACATATCACACCATCCATCATCCATGCTTGAATTTACACAGCTAGTAGGCCATTGGTCTACTGCCCCATAGGAGGATTGCGTACCCGTGGCGTTGTGGTGTACGTCCCAAATTCGGCCGGCATAGACACCTCTGATCGCAGGCAGAGCTCCATCTTAAGCACCACAAAGGCAAACAAGAATCATTGTCCACAGGCGTGGTGGGAACGTCATGATGTGCAGTCGATGGCTGTGTGGCAAATGGGCAGACACTGACTGGTGGCACATGTCATGCACGATGAGTATCAAGCCTAAGAAGACAAATTAAACCTGAAAGGGAGCAAGTTTGGAATCAGCATTCACTGCAGAATCCAAGCTTGGGGGAGAAAAATTGTCTAGCAATTGACAAGCAAATTTGTGGCAATGGGAAGCAACCAAAATTTCCATGCCAACGAAGTAGAGCTTAAAGGATATCTGCTACATTAACATTCCATTGACCAACCATGGAGAGAGAACCTGATATACCAATTGAGAGCTGAGATGGAAAATTGAAATCACTTCATGAGGAAATCCATTCTCAACATTTGTGGGTCTCTCGTTACACCGTGATTGGACAACACCCTCCACTGGAATCAAAATGAAGGACAAGGCGAAACATGAAAACTTCAAACAAAAGGGTTGTTTCATCACACCACAAGAATCAAGCTTGGGGGAGGATACACCAAGTAATATCACACATCCTCCAACCCAACCCCTGAAAGGAAGGACCTCGATATTCAACCTACAATAGTGGTTGATCGCTGCAAGACATTGACCATGCTCTGCAACACATGGGAAGCAGACATCTCTCATCCTAAGAGTTTGTCTCCAAAACCACAAGACCAGATGTCTCTACAGTATGAGGTGGCCATTGATATAAGATCTATGTAGTGACATCACCAAAGTATGGAGGAACGCTACAAGTGAGCATTCCTTAATTTCCTTCCCCTGGCCAGACATACAACAAGACAAAGCGGTTTACCAGAGGTCAGGTTGATCTACTCTACCCATGGGTCAGCACGCCAATGAGCCACCTACGACATCATAAGCATGTCACAACATGGGTCAGCACGCTAATGAGCCACCTACGGCATCATAAGCATGGCACAATATGGGTCAGCACGCCAATTAGCTACCTATGACAGCAGAAAAATGGCGTGTCAAGAGACTCATATAGGGTCGGCGCCAATGAGCCACCTACGACAAAAAAAATGGTACGACCCCATCCCAGAAGGTGGCAAATGGTTCACCCTCACCAAGAGGATGCAGAGGAGTGAACTCCAATCCATCAGCTGCATATTAATGGCAAATTATCAAGGATGCACATGAGTCAACTCCAACAAACAGCCGCCTCTATCATTCCACTCAGTCTGTTTGGGAGTAAACAGCTGGCCACGACCGAGATTGTGTCACTTGGGAAGAATGTCAAACTTAAGGCAAACACGATGTTGGAGCGGGAGATCCAATAAGAGACATTCACCCACGAGAATAGTATCATCAGATTTATCTACACATTAAAGCTCCTGACACTTTGCAGAAAGTCCAAATAGCAGCATTGGAAAACAAAAGCATCTCAAATAGTCATTTTAGAAAAAGAGGAGACAAAATAAGAGTAGAGAGAGAAGGAAATTTGCCTAAAAAAGGTGAGCAACACAAGCAGCATCGTCGTCACCCAGGGAACAAGCAAGCTTGTAGGAGGCAATGCCAGGTAATATCGAAGCTCAGTTTCTTGGCAATCACTTGCAAGAACTAAGCTTGGGGGAAGATCACCAGGTGAGTACCCCGAATGCTCTGTATTTAATTGATATCTTAAATCCTGAAAATTACCATGACCCAAAAAAAATATTTCCTTCTTATCATCCCAAATAAAAAAACACCTATAAAAATTTGCATAATTCAAAGAAAACAACAAAAATATTTGCTTTTTACCATGAATAAACTAATTCCTATCTATAATGCTAGAACTTTGTTTATACCCTTGCTTAAAGGAAATGATGAATAGTTGCTCTGTTAATTTCTTGTAAGTATTTTGTTTACAGCTTGACACTCTCCTGAAATTTGGACTTATTGGCATTTGTCGTGATCCTACCTTTAGTCTTCAACCTTGTGGGAGCAAGTGCTTTTAAGCCAAGTCTAAGTTGTTGTGAGATGTGATATAATCAAAGTTTGAGTTTAGCCCATCCTGATCCTAGTAAGGTGAATTCTCAGAGTTTTCTTTTTGAAAATTAAAATGAGAAGTTTCTTAGTGATTTTAAATACCTATCCAGAGCCAAATGCTTGCCTGACGAAACCTTTACATATGCTACCTATTGTTATGTTGAGTTTTGTCAAATTTTGAGTTCTTATGAGGTAGTGGTACTTCAAGTCTCGATCAAAATCCCTCATACCCACCTTCATTTGCTAGCCTTTCTTTGTCTGGTAATGCTTAAATCTACACTGGATTCAAGCATCCACCTTCACCAGACATTTCTTCACTATTTCCATCATCCACCTACCTATCCACAAATATGGTCTCCAAATAAATACTCCAGTCCTATTCCAGAAATATCCCCAAAGTTCTCATACAAGAGGTATTAAAAAAAGAGAGAAAAAAAAGGGGTGACAAAGGAGGAAAAGAAAGAAAATGAGAAAAGAAAGTGATAGCTCTATGTACTCAAATGCTTCAAAGTTTCAAGAGGGGATTCATCAAATAAGGAGTTTTCATCCATAGACCATATCCATCCACAAAACAAACCCATTCTCCTTTGATTGGGATGAGAAGTATCACAAGCTTCACTAGGACCAGTCTTTGACTCAACAAAATACATGACATAGGTGAGCTAACTTTATCCCTACCTTGAGCTCCACATAAGCCTTCTAGATAGAGAAAAGTTTGGCCAATGGCCTGGTAAGGAATATACAACCACTTGAGCGATTGAGTGTACCATTTGAGGAACTTAGCGCTTTCTTTTCAAAAATTTTCAAAACCCTCCGAGCATGAAACTTGAAAGGAGATAGAGTTTGGTGACACTCAACTGAGATTGTTCCATCTCTCAACCACCGATGATAAGATGATAAAAGGCAGAAGCCCCACAGGTATGGATAAAAAGATTGGGGTACACTTATGCTAGTTTGTTCAATTATAAAGGAAGAATGTTAGGTGGTGCACTTAATACTTGCAGGACATTGATATCGATGCAACTCCTGATCCGCCGATCCTAAGTCTTAGCTTTGCTTGAGGATGAGCAAAAGTTCAAGCTTAGGGGGGTGTCAACGGTCGTTATTTCACTATTTCGACCGTCAAGTCCTCAGTGAATTAAACGGGGTATAAATAATGTTCTATGCATTATTTACCTAACACTAACGAATTCCACAAGTTTTGGTGGTTTTCAATATATCATAGGGAAGTGCTCAAATTCCATGCAAAATAATATTGTTTGGAGCAAGAGAGAATTTACGCACAAAAGGGCCTGAGATAAGAACTGCAAATTCCATCACTAAAAAGTATCTCAAATGCTCTCAAGTACTACACCATTGCGTAGAGCTCGTTGAGGCGATTCCAATGAAATATTATTTGCATCGTTTGGAGCTCACATAAAAAAATATTGAAAATACAAAACTATAGGGACTGCTGACGTGATCACTGACGTCAGTAGCCCCCTCCATATAGCAGCTCACCAGGCGTGGGGAGCAGCCCACCAGGCGCAGGGAGCAGCCCACAGGACCAAGTGGTGTCCAAGGAGGTGTTGGGGGATTAATCCCACCTTGGGAACCCAAGGAAGACCCTCCTCACCTCAAGGCTATAAATAGAGAGGCACCCCCTTACTCTGACTTGTACCATTCCCATGTGAACTCTTTCTCCCTCTCTAGGAGGCACCCTACGGGTGGTGCCTCCACTCTAAAAGTAGTGTTTGGTTAGGAGTTAGAGGTAGGGCTCCGTCATTCCAGAGCCATCTTCAGGAGTTCGGTATGAGTTCTTCTTGTATCTTTATTTTCCTGTAATACTTGAGATATTTAATGCATTATCTTTCTTTACTTTTGTGAGCATTTACTTTACTCTTGCTTTCGGTATTATTCATGCCTTAGCATAGTAATGTCTTTTAGACTATAGTTAGAGTTGCTCCGACCGGTAATGAATATTTAGTTTGTCATGCTTATAGATTCCTTGTATGCTCTTTATAGCGCTTGACTATATGGTTGTGTATGCTTCTATCTGGGATACCAGTAGAAGTAGTGCCTACAAGCGTAAACGTGGTGCCTACAATTGCGGTCACCTTGGTTTCACAAGTGATTAGACCACATGCTGTTTTGGGTAGTCGGTGTGCATGTAGACTAGCGCACCCGGCTTTCGTAGGTCCTCCTGGTGACAGCAGGAGTATACCATGTGTAGTCCACCCCCGTCGTTCGGGTCGCTTGTAGCCGCATAGCTGAGTTACTGTGACACCCGCCTTTCTCGTCTGGGTTATCAACACTCTGGTGCCCGGAAGTGGTTAGTAGGCTCGGTGGCGAAGAAAGTATCCCAAACAACTAGATAAGCCATTACCTCAGTCAGAGCAACGTGTTGGTCTAGCTTAATCTATCTAGCTCACCATAGTATAGAGAGTCCTCATCAGGAATCTGAGCTCCCACCTCATTGTTCTTCTAGCTTTACCTGCTTTCTTGCCAACGGTGCTTGGCTTGTATCCCATGGTGTTTCGTGTTAGTCGTTTCTAGCTATCGGTTGATGTGAATAGCTATCGGTTGATGTGAATGAGTAGTAACAGCTGGTTTAATGATAGTTTGATATCTCTATCTCAATGCTTCCCTGTGGATAAATACGATACCTTGGAATACTCCCGAGTAAAAGGCTTCAGCGGTCTCCGTGCGCTTGCGGAGTAAAATCCGGTAGGCTAAGAACCGCCAACAACCATACATCTAGAAATCTCAGGTCTTGCAAGAAACTGCCACAACATTGCACGGGGACTGGGCAGCAGTTGCAAAAAATTACCAGAACATACAGCTATATTTTTGTGTGTGTGTTGGCAACCTTGCATCAGCTATCAGCTGCACTAATAATCACCAAACAGCTACTACTGCTCTACAATCACAATACAGAATACAGTCACTTAGTACTACTTCATCTCATTTGTGCCGAATTAAGATAATTTTGATAATCTAGGCTGTGATGCAACTATTGATAAGCAGATTGACCAAATACTTGCCTAGGTCAATGTTTGTACATTAGCAAGTTAGATCTCGTCGTCATCATCATCTCCAATTAGACTTCCAGCAATGCTATCACGAGTAGGTCCAATTAGATCTAAAACAAGTGAAATATATTAGAAGATAGATCACAGAAAATATAAGCCTTATATCTATTGTGGATAAAACAAAATATACCTTGTCCTCTTAACCAATCTTGTAGACACATGAGTGCTTCTACTGTCTCGCAAGAGAGTCCACTTCTATAGTCGTTGATAATTTTCTCACCACTACAAAATGTTGTTTCTGATGCCACTGATGATGTTGGGATTTCTAGTATATCCCTAGCCATGCGTGCAAGTACTAGATATGTAGCAGAGGACATCTTCCAATACTGTAGAATGTCAAATTCACTGTCCACAGGGATTAAATCTTCTTCTAAATACTTGTCGAGTTCACTGACTTTTTTCCTCTGGTTCACGTTTTGCCGCTGCTTCCAATCTTCCCAAGGATTATCCGACATAGTGGTTGCATCTTCTTTACTAATCTGATTTGCACGCTTTGGGATCAGATCACTATACTGCATGGAATACTCATCAAAGAGTTTATGAAATGTATTTTGTACTTCAAGGAAGTAAGCAGATGATGCCTCAAAACCCTGTCCTAGATGGAACTCAAGGAAACCCAACTTAAATCTAGGGTCTAGGACAACTGGGATGCAAATCTGCAAGAAAGAGAGATCCTAATATTTCTAGATTTTTTTCTGTATCTCATGAGCCATAGTTCTAATGAAGATGTTTGAACTTGAGGACTCTCTGTCCAACAACTTTTTCACCTCCCAGATTTGGTGGAAGTAAAGACTTGATGTTGGATACATACAGCCCGATAGAACTTCAGTACTAGTAGAGAATAAACCCAATATGTTGCAAAGTTTCCTTGCCATGTTTCATTCCTCAACTAAAGGCTCATGCGTGTACTGAATATCTTCGGCAGTCAAAGATTCAAAGGCTCTCTTATACTCTAAAGCACAACTGAGCATGTGGAATGTTGAATTCCATCTAGTAGGGACATCAAGCGTGTGATACTTCATATCAAAAGCCACCTTAAGTGCATTGCATGCGATATATTCACCAAATTCAAAAATTTCGGTTCAAATTCAAATTTAAAGATTTTCAAAATTTTTAGTTTCCTCAGGGGAAAAAATTGCAAAAGGATAGCTTTAATTTAGCCCTTGAATTTTTGTATTTGGACCCTGGCTTGAAATGGTCAAAATCTAGGGTTAAATTGCAAAAGGTTAAAGTAAAAAAAAAAGGAAAAAGGGGGATAAATCCCCCGAGCCGAGGGTGGCAGCCCACGGCCATGCGCCCGCTGGGCAAGGCCCAGCCGGGGGCGGCGGCCCACGTGGCGGCCAGCCCGCTCGCCCCCGCGCCCCCTGTCAGGCGGTGCTGACAGGTGGGACCCGCAGGGGTGGGGCTTCTTCTCCGCCCGGCCGAGCGCGGGGAGGGACGCAACCCACTCGCCGTCGCGCTCCCCACGCTCTGCCGCCACCACCGTCTCCGTTTCCCCTCCGCCTCCGCCATGTCTTCGCGCCCTCACAGGTGAGCCGCGCCGCTCCTCTTGTCCCCCACCCCTCCGCGTCGCGGAATGGGGCTGGTCCGAGCTCGTTTGAGCTCGGAGCCTAGCCATGGCGCCGTGCCCACGCCACGAGGCACCGCCGCGTTCCCCATGCGCACGGACCCCTAGGGTCCGGGCGGGCACGTGCACCGGGTGCGTAGCGGCTGCGCGCACTTTGCGCTGGCAAGCGAGGCCACCATGCCGCCGTGTTCGCGCGGGTGGGCGCCAAGCCGCAACGGCGGGCATGCGCGGGCAGAGAAGTGGGGGGGGGGAGGGAAGGGGAAGGAGGGAGAGAAAAGGGACGTGGCGGTGCTCCGCGCCCGAAGCCACCGCCAGCGAGGCCTCTCGGCCTCCGCCGCGCGCGTGCTGCGCGCCGTGCTGCCGGGCGAGGCCGGTCGGCTGGGCCACTAGTCCGACTAGGCCGCTAGCCTAGGTGGGCCGCTAGCCCACGTGGCCAGTGGCCGAGCCAAAATAGGAAGGGGGAATTAAACTTTTATTTTGTTTTTCTTTTTGGGCTGGGCCGAATTTAATCGCAAATTTGATTTAATCTTTCCTTATTTATGTTTAACTATTTATTTAATCTTTAATTTAACCTGTTTAAATTAATTAATTAGTTAATTATTTTCTTAAATTATGTAAATATTATTTTAATTCTAAAAAGAGATTAAATTAAATCCTAATTAATTTCTAAAGATAGATGAAAGAAGTTCTTAATTAAGAAAAATGTAGAAAATTCATAGAAATTTAATAAAAATATATAATTAATTCTAAAGTGCTTTTAAAGGTCCAAAAATCTTTAGAAAATTCATTTAAGCTTTTAAAAATATTTAAAAATAATAGAAAATTCATTTGAGCCCTGGAACAGTCATTTAAGCCCTTGTGACCTACATGATTAACCCCAGCGGCCCACCTTTTTCTTAGAAATTGTACATCTTACTTTTTCAACAGGTTGATCATCCTCATCTTTTCAAACTCCTGCATGTCATCATCCTAGGTACGTCGCTTCCAATGGCTCCAGATGAAGAGTCTTCCACCGCAGCAGAAGCCCCAGAAGCCGGTGCACCCGAACCGTCCACCACCCTAGAGGGAGCAGTCTTCAAGCCGACCGCCGACACTGATCCCCTGACCCAAGGCAAGCCCCGGTGCATTGCCCCTTTCTTTGAGTCCTTTAACTAAGAAATGGGTTATGTTTGTGCACTAGAGTTAGGAATTGGTTGAAACCCTAGAGCATATTTAACCAATGTCCAGCATAAAGATCCTATCCACAGTAGATGGCTTAGGTGGCATAGGCCTAGAACGAAACCCTTATTTTAAAGTTAAATGAGCTAAGAATGAAAAGTATGTTAACAATTGGACAGGCATGCGGCGGGATCAGTTTCGCATTCTGATATTTTATGCTATGATTATTGCCATGGACCCTGATCCTGCCTGTGTCGCATAAGGCCGTCCGATGTGTGGCTTGGTCGGGCCGAACGCGCCTCATTCACTTGCCGTCCTTAACGGGCTCTGGTAAACCCCTCGTCCTATTGTACCTAAGTGCAGAACTAGACGAGACCAACTGGAAAGAGGAGGTTGGGTGGGTGTCAAAGGACTGACACCCGGGTTCGGTGAGGATGGTTCTGACTAGGTGGCATTGGATGTTGGGTTGTCATATGTGGGGTCAGTGTACACGCACATGACGGGTGTTTGAGTGTCCCTCTCGAGAGGTTGAAAATCGATTCGAATCGTCTGTGGCTTGCCGGTTGTAAGCTGCCTGATCGCGACCAACATCGTAGTAAGAAGTGGAATGATCTATTAATGAATGTTTTGAAGAGTGATTGTTGCTTGCTAATAGAATAGGTATAACCTAGTATAATAGGGCTATAATAAAAGAAGTTGTCACTTTAAAAGCTAAGGATCAACTCATAGCCCTGCTGTAGTGTGAGTTGACTTAACCTTCTTCAGCCTCAAGATAGCAAGTCTAGTTAGACCCTGTGATCGGGTAAGTCTTGCTGAGTAATTACTACTCAGGCTTCTTGCCTACTCTTTTTACAGGAACCGAGTATACTCTATTCGAATGGGATCCTTACCTCACTCCTCCCTTCTTCTGAAGCAAGCATCACAACGTCTTGGGCTGCGTAGTGGGTAGTTTGAAATAAACTTGTTGGAATATGGTAACTTTTGAAAAGAGCTGATGAACTTCCGGCCTTGATGTAATAAGTTACAAACCCTATGTTGTAATATTTCAACTCTATGTAACAAATGTGGTTGTGTACGATGTAACCTATGGACTCCTTCGAGAGTCGCCCTAAGACCAAGCTCGATCCAGACGGGAAGGCTAAGTCAGGATCCTTAAATCCTAAAGGACTACTGAGGTTAGTCCAGATTTGGTGGAGTAAGCACTAAATTCGGGTTAATCTGGACGGTTCTGCCACAAAGCGGAGGATGTTTCTGACAAGATATTCCTTCTTCTTTGATCGTCTTTTCAAATCGCTGTTTACGTCCTTGTGAACTCTTCACATACTTAACACTTTCTCTAATGGTTGAGACAGGATCACTCATCATTTTTAGGCCTTCTTGCACTGCAATATTGAAAACATGGGCACCACAGCGAGAATGGAACATTGCACCTTCAGCTAGCAGCAATCGTTTGCAAAGCAGATTTTCTTTCAAATATTTCATAAAGTTATCATTAACTTGAGCATTATGAAGTGTGATAGAAAAGATCCTATTCTCCAAGTTCCACTCAGTGATACACCTAAGCGTTGGATTGAAAAGATTCCTACCATCGTGAGGTGTCTCAACCAAATCAAACTTGATAACCCTTTTATGGATTGTCCAATCATGTGAGGTAAAATGGCAGGTCACACATAAATAACCAAGGGTTTGTTTGGAGGTCCATAGATCTGCAGTTAGAGAAACTCTAGAAGATGACTCATTCAGCCATGCTCGTAGTTTCCCCTTGCAATGCTCATATGAACTAAGACAATCAGATTTGATGGTAGTCCTAGAAATATGTGTAAACCAAGGATTCAGGCTAGACACAATGCTTCTAAACTTTGGATACTCCACAATACTAAAAGGCAATGCATGAGCCACAATCAACTCATCTCGAGAAGTTTCCTAGTCAAATTTCCAGTCTTTTAATGATCCATCAGGCAAAGACAAACCATTGGGATTCAACCGATCAAGCATATGGTCCAACTTAGCCTTTCCCTCACAACTTTGCAAATATCTGAGACAAGAACCTGTACCAACTTCACGATTTACCTTGAATATTTTATGGCAGTGAAAGCATTGAGCTTCAGCAATGGTCTTACCATCATATATAGGCTCAAAGTCTTTCCAAATTTCAGATCTAAGTTTGTGTCTCCTAGTCACTTGTGAAGTACCTAATCATTGGCATGGAAAACACATTTTACTGATGTGCACAATTTACTAAATCAGCAATATGCTGGCAGATATAAGGACACTAACACGTTGAAACATATTTCTAGCTGCATTATATCAGAACACTTACTAGGGAGCATCGTGGACGGGGAGCTGGGTTTTGGTGACAACATCATCCTAACCCCCGGTGACCTTACAATCATTGTCACTATTGGTGATCTCAACCTTTTTGCCTCTGGTACCTTGTGCTTTTCCATGGGAGTCATCCTCTTCCTCACTGAAGACATCAGCTTTCCCTTTCGGGACTGCACAGTATGCACAAGGTTCAGTCCATAGAGCAAGCAACAAATATATATGCAGCTTAGAGCACTCTGCCGCTTATGGAAAAAACATGGTAAAAGGAATAGGGAGAACTGAGAGAACTGAACATCCAAAATTCTAAATGGTCCTAGAATCATATATGACATTGTTGCTCAGCCATGGTCCCTGCAAAGTGTAAACAAGTGTCCATCATTACTGAAATTAATTCCCAATAAGGTATCCTATACTAATCAGTCCTATTGCAGTAATTCATTGTTCCAAGTGTTTTTAACATATCCTTGTTGTTTCAAACAACACCAAAATATCACAAACAGATCTTACTATCTTAGAGGTCAAAATTGGCAACCTTGCATCAGTTATTCAGCTGCACACTTCTAAGCTACATCTACTGGATAGATCAGTCCAATACATCAGTTCTAAGCTGCGGTTTGCTTAATATAGACTTTAGTGCACATGAAAAACATATATGACTTCTTCCATAGTGCACTAGAACAAACAGCTAGCTAGATGAACATTAAAATCCATCCTGAAGCAAGCAAATTGTAGAGAGCAAAATCAAGTCTAAACAAGAACAAACACCTGACTGTATGAGCTAAAATGAAACACATCAAACCAATGCGCTACCTTCTGGCCCCCTGATGCTACTATTCAACGGCATTTCTTTGACTGTACTACAATTTTATATCACAAAATCAGATGAACAAGAAAACACAAAGGGTGGATGGAGCATACGGTGGTGGGCAGATCTCTGGTTGGTCTTAGGGGTGGATCCATAGTTGATTCCGGCATATGTGCAGCAATGCGGTGCTAGGAGCAGCCAAGATTTCGTTCATGAGTGCCTCATCGACATCCTCGGCCGGATGCGAGAGCAGGGGCGGCGATGGCTGACCCGCCAAAGGGACTTGGGAGAAGAGTAGAAGACAAGAATGTGTTGATTTGAGCTTCCATTAGGGAATCTGGAGGTAGGGTATGGATAAGAGGTGGAGGATGTGCATACACGTTGAGATATAGGATGCGATGACGCCGGTGGTGGAGGAACTTTGCCGCAGCCGCCGAAATCTTCTTGAGCTTGAGGACGAGATGCACACGCTGCCTCCCGCTTGGATCTCAGGGACAGGATGGTACGGTCGACAGCCGCGTGGATACCAGGAACGGGTGAGAGCTGGGGCGAAGATGGTGGCGCCATGGAAGACGGTAGCACCCTCGATTCACACGACTCGGTGTCAGTGGTCGTCGGTCAGACGCACAGGACAGCGGTCGGTGGCGCCCTCTCACGAGAGCAGGGCGAGAGCCTCGGACGGACTTGCTGTGGCGGTCGATGCGGCGCTGTTGGACCCCGTGGGCTGACCCAAGTGACGGAGAAGCCCGCGTCACTTGCAACTCTAAGGTCTGTTCTTCCTAGTTTTTAGTTTTTCGGGTTCAACTCACCCCCTTCACGAGATCTATGATTCCTGTGCAATCCTAGATATTTTCAAGTGGATCTTTTAGGATTAGCTTTGAGATAGACCCAAGATCACTAATGCAAAGTTTCATGAAGTTTGGTTGAGGTTTGAACCATATTGGGTTAAGTTTTCGGTGATTCGCGGGCCGATTTCTCTCGTCCGGCTAGGGCTGTGTTCTGTGTAAAGACTGGAAGGTACGGTCTTCATAGATCAGACCATATGGTCTATATTGCAGTGAGAAGGCGGAGCCGAGGCTCGGCACTGTGTTGGGGGTGTATAGAACGTGCCATCCGGTTATTGGTAAGGTCTGTATAACCAGACCATCCGATCCTTAGGGTTGCGTAGTAGTGGCGCTCCTAACCCTCATTCAGTCCGGTTTCTTGTACAGTTCGTGGGACTGTACGTTTCAATCTATGCATTTTCGCTATGCTCCAGTCTTGTGTTTCTTAGTACGGTCTGTGTCGGGTCTCTTGTATGGTCTGTTAAACCATACCGTCTGATCTGTGTTGTAGGCCACTGTTTGGCTCGTTTCGTGTCTGGTTGTTTGGCGTTTGAGCGAGTGTTTTGCGTGGCTTTCCTCATCGTGTCCTAGGGTCAGTAGCCCATAGTTGCTATGTCAATCTTGCATGTTTGAGAACATCGGGTTTTTGGGGTCGTGTTTTAGGTGTCGACCTATTTACCCCCCTCTAGGTCGCCCTTTTCGGTCCTCACAAGTAACCCAGTCAGGTCTCCGAATATCCCTGGTACACACACACATGAGCCCTTCTCTTGCGTAGTCTTGGACTATGGCCTCGCACACGCAGGGGTAGAGGATTGTCAGTGCTGTTGCGGTCTTCTGCGGGCCTTCTCTCGGAGCTACCCTGTTGTCTCCACTAAGGAATCTTTTGAACAATGTGCCGAGGGCCTTCCTCCCACTCACAAGGTAAGGTGGCGGCCACTCCACACACCGGAGAGTCTCGCAAGACTTATAGCCGCACTCTTACAAAGATTACATGCCCGCAAGCATGGGTAATAGACAAATAGGCCTAAGCAAAGATGCAACTAAACACTAGCTATGCCAGGATGTGTCTAGTTAGCTCTTGTGATGGTTGGGCTCACAAAATTTATCTGCCTTAGCACTACAATGAGCTCAGGAGTCACCAACCATAGTATGGAGGTAGGCCAACGGGGTATATATAGCAGAAGCCTCAAAACTAGTCGTTGGAAGCAATCTTCACTTATCTGCATGACCACTGGACCGTCTAGTGGTACACCACCGAATTGTCCGGTGCATGTACCTAGCTAGCCGTGAGTCGACCATTGGACTTGAAATTCGACCTTTGGAGACCACCGAACCGTCTGGTGCTGCACCACCGGACTGTCTGGTGCGTGTTGGAGCTTGGGTCTTCAAGTTGATCTAGCTTCCTTCCAAAACGTTTGGTGGTTCACCGAACAGTCCGTGGTGAACCACGGACTGTCTGGTGCATGTAAACGCTGGAACATGGTCGCTCCTTCTTCAACTGCCTATAACATCCGGTGGTAGACCACTGAATCATCTGACGCGTGTGTTCCGCATCGGGTCTTGAATCTTCAATGTTGGCCTTCTTCTACTCATCCGACCGTTCGGTGGGGCTCCACTGGACCGTCCGGTGCATGAAAAATCTGCCTCATGCATACTACTTGCATCTTGATGGAGTCTTGCATCTTCTCTTGTGCTCTTGAAGCCCTGCTTTGAGGTGTTTGTACCCCAAGTCCATCTTTTGCACCCTGCGACTTAACCAAAAATACTTGCACACATATTAGTCCCAAATGGTACGTGTTGTTACCTGAACCACCAAAATCACATTAGTGAACTAATCATAGGGCTTAGGGCCCATTTTCCTTACACCCTCATCATTGACTTCTTAATCGCTGATGTCACCATAGAGGGGCTACTCCTATTGTCATCAACTTTACCAGCATCAACACCGGCGACGCTACCAATAGAGCCACCACTAGCATGGCTCAAACACCCTTGATAGATTGGATTGTGTACCTAGGCTTCTGTTCGATGCATGGTTTTGGCTCCTATGCCCTTTATGGCGCATGAGTGCTTAATTGACTTTGCATGGGCTTAGCTGCAGGTCCTGTTGCTTCTACTGCTACTATCCCTCCATGTGACGACCTTCCCATGGCGGAGATGATGGCCACCTAAACCGCACTGGGAGCCTCCCACTTTGGTCCCACCAGTGTTTGGCTTGGCAATCATGGTGGCTCATAGGGCCACTCCACTACTCTTCACGACCAAAGAGGTGGTTACCCCACCCCCTGTAGTATGCCAAATCCTAACCTAGCCCTCCTCATTCCACGCCGCCTTGGCATTTTCTTTCCTAATGGTGTGGGGAGGGCTATCGCTGTCAATGCTGGCTCCTCCATGATGGTGTGAAAACAGGCGGCCAAAAGCCCCACCTTCACATCATAGAGACAAGTTTATTTTGCATTTATTTTGAATGGAACAAATAAATGAATTACATATATTGTTATTCAACAAGAACATGTTATTCCCTTACATAGAATTGAAGTTACAGGGAATTTAGGAGGGGAAGGGCTAGGAACGGGGCACTCCCAAGTGTGGTGGGTGGTGATCATGCAATAATTACAATAGGCGCCAACTTCCTTGATGAAGCTTTTGTTGACCTCTATGATGGAATGTCACCCACATTTGGCTCCGGGAAGGATCCAAGGCCTCTCTTTCCAAAGTCACAGAGGATGTAGAATAGTATTTCTTGGTGCTTTCATTCACCTCTCGTGAGTCTGTTAAGACCACTTTTGAGCGTCTCAATGTGTTCCTCCAATTCCTTTAGCTTTGGCCCTTCAACACTTAGGCAAACCATTAGTAGCAAGGGGATCGGGAGAAAGATCCTCACAAGAAGTAGAGACATTGACCTTAATCGCATGTGAGGTCGTAGAGTGCTCAAGTCTTGGGGTCAATGATATAATAGACAATTTCAAGCTCTTGATACTTGTGGGACAACTATCTATGCTCTTGCAGAAGCCTCTTGTGCTTCTCCTTATTTATCTTACTAATTTCATGATTTTTGGAATGAGTCTTAACAAGCTCATTATGTTTAGCAAGCAAAGAGTTGTGAGAAGTGTCGAGATCAATGTGCAACTTCTTTAGAGATTAGCTGCCCTCTTCAAGTTGCTTGACATATGCATTGGAATTATCTTGCCCTTTAAGCAAGGCATTGTGTATTTAAAGCAAATCTTTGTGGGTGTAACACCCCGCTCCAAAATCTGCTTATGGCCAAGCCCTTCCGAGGGGTGGACCCTCATACTCATATTGTAATACTCCATAATTTTCTAAACACTTAAGTGCATTTGTAATTTACCCCATTTTTCTCTCAAAAATTTGATTCAAATTTAAATTTGAGACCTTTTTAAAAAAATTTGGAGTTTTCCAGGGGCAAAAATGTGAAAGGGTAGTTAAAATTAAGCCCTTTCACTTTTGTATTTGGACCCCTGTCGAAATATGTCAAAATCTAGGGTTAAAAATGAAAAGGGTAAAAGTAAAAAAAAAGAAAAAAAAAGAAAAACGGGGCGAAGCCCCGCGGGCCTGCCGGCCAGCCCGCGGCCACGCGCCCGCTGGGCGAGGCCCAGCCGGGGGCGGCGGCCCGCCACCCGCGCCTTCCCTGTCAGGCGGCACTGACAGGTGGGACCGCGGGGGCGGGGTCTTCTTCCCCGCGGCGCGCGCAGGGAGCGGCACTCCCCCGCTACGCGCTGCGCCGTCCCCGAGCCCCGCGCCGTCGCCGCCGTCTCCGCCGCCGTCACCGCCGCGACACCGCGCCGGTAAGCACACCCCACCCCACTCCTTCCCTCTGCGCCACGCCGGGTGCCGGCCCGAGCTCGTCAGAGCTCGGAGCCCGCATGGCGCCGCGGCCACCGCGGCGTCGCCGCCGCGGTCCCCGCGCGCGAGAGCCCATAGTGTCCCCGCCGGCACGCGCATCAGGTGCGCCGCGACAGCGCGCACCCCGCACCGTAGAAAATAGGCCGCCGCGGGCACCACCGCCGCTGCGAGGCTACCCCGCCGACGCGTCGCGCCGGCGGGCGCCATGCCGCGCCGGGCGGCGACCCCACCGTGTAGAGAAAGGGGGGGAAGAAGGCGAAAATGGGAGGGAAGGAGAGAGGAGCTCGCACCGCGCCCGAGGCCACCGCCGGCGAGGCCTCTCGGCCTCTGCCGCGCCGCGCGCCGGGCGGCCGGGCGAGGCCGGCCGGCTGGGCCGCCAGCCCAGCTGGGCCGCTCGCCTGGCAGGCCGGTCTGCCGGGCCGCGCAGCGGCCGGGCCGAGCCGAAAGGCTTCGGCGGGCCCGCGCCGAAAGGGAGGCAGGCTGCCGGCCCACTTCGGGCCGGGCCAGGCCGAAAGAGAAACCGAGGCGATTTTTGGAGTGGGAAATTAGAACTTTTTGCTTTCTTCTTTTTTGTGGGCTAGGCCGAATTTCAACAGTATTTCTGTTTTTCTTTTTCCTTTAATTTAATTTGTTTATCTATTTTACTTTAATGTAATATGTTTAATTTAATTAGAAAAATTATTTATTAATTTATATAAATAAGGTGGTAATTCCAAAAAGAAAGTAAATTAGAGTTTATGTATTTTAAAAATTTTAGCCTTTATTTAAAAATGCAGAAAAATTCATAAAGTGCATTAAAAATAGAAAATTAATTCAAAAATCCATTTTAATTATTCAAAATTCCTAGAAAATTTATTTAAGCTTTAAATTTTTTTTTAAAAATATTAAAAATACTTGATAATTCATTTAAAGCTTAGGACAATCTTTTTCATTTGAAAAATATCCATATTTAACCCCAACCACCCTTTTTCTTTAGAAAATGCTACATTTTACTGTTTCAACAGGTTGATCATCCTCATGTTTAAAACTCCTGCATGTCATCAACTTAGGCACGTTGGTCCCACCGCTCCCAGTTGAAGAGTCTTCCACTGCAACTGAAAATCCAGAAGCCGGTGTGTGGTGGAACCGCCGATTTAATCCGGGCTAAGCACACCTGCCACGTCTGGCTTGCAGTGCAATTAGACCGAACTAAACCCGGTCGTCCGTCGAGAGTCATTCTACTCCCGATATTACCTTTTCCCAGAGGAACCGACATCATACACATCTGACTCACGATGGAGCCACAACAGATACATCATCGCAGGCAGTTGCATAGTAGAAAGTTAAACTTAGTTACAAACCAGTTTTTACATAAAATACAAGTCCAACATAAAGTTATAAGGTAGCAAGTTTGAAAGTCTCTCGCAGCGGAAAGTATAAGTTTAGATCACCAAGTTATCACCAAAAGTTTTGCATTGGAGGTACAACATCGAGCCCACCGATGTTGTCCTCTTACCACTCAATCGCCTCATCCTAAATGAGGGCATGCCCCGCCTCCGACACAGGTGCACACCATGAATTCCATACCTGCGCTCAAAATGTGGGGGCAAACCCTGAGTACTAATTACTCAGTAGGTCTTAATGGATTTGGCTTACGGCTGACGCGAAGCAGCTTACTAGCAAGTGGATCCTTAGCTTTTAGTTTTTAACAGCAACTTAATTAACATAAACAACAAGTTTCATTGTCTGTATGATTGCTAACATAAAGGTAAATCTCCGTAATGTAACAACTCAGTTCAAACATGTAGTATTCCAAAAATCATGAGCATTAAGCATCTGAGAGTTTAAGTAATTACTACGTTGAACGTCAAAGGCATTGGCATTCCCACACCTGGTGGGCATCAGCGATTCGAATCGATTTTTAATTCCCGGGAATAACTATCATGCCAGGGGTATATGCTTACTAGCCATCGCGTTCCCACATATAGCCCCAATCTTAACCTGCCTCGTCCCAAGTTCGACTCACTCCCGCCTAGCCCCCGGGTTGTGCCCCCATGACGAGCCTGCCGACATCTCGGTCTCCCCGTCATGAGTACCAAGCTCCCCCGGGCCACCTTCCTCTCAACCAGCGGGTAGGAACGTGTCTCTGTGCTTCGGACGAGCCCAGGAAAGACTTTTCCGGTCCCATTCCCCGGATAAGCACTTTAGCAATGTTATGCCGACCAATAGGCGAACAGCGAACGGGCCTTATACGACTCGGGCGGAGTCCGGGTGCGACATCATGAATAGTAAATACTGAAAAAAAAATCTCCGCCCGGTCTCCATTTGCTTCATGAGCAACAATTTCAAGTGATATAACTGTAAGCTTTTGATTTTGAAAACACCTACGTGACGAGTACACACACTCGTGTCTACTCGTACCTAGCAATTTCTAGGCATACTCGTCCTACGAACTCTATGTATAGGTGCTAGGGCCAGGGCGGCCAGGAAGTCTAATGCAATTGATTACAAGCAACTCCTAATGGATATGCGTAATCATCAAGTATAATTTATTTGCTGGGTAGAGTATGGTCCTGCCTACCTTCTTCACTAGGGTCAGTAGCTTCCTCCGGAGCGTAGTCGGGTTCCTGCTGCTGGCCCTCTGGTTCCTGGTGCAACTCCTCTTCGGGTTCCTCCGCGATGGGTTGGTAAGGCGGTGGTTCTTCGTCCGTGGAATCTATATGCATGACATGATGCAGTTGGAGCATGTATTAGTGCAATGCTTGCTTTATGATGTAAGTGTAATGCAGTAGATCAGTGAACTTATGATTTAGGGTATAGAGTTATGCATATTGGGGGGAGAGTTGTTTTCTACTAAGAAATCGTACAAGCCATCATCTACGACAGCTTAGCTTGTCACATAAAATAACGTGGGGTGTGCGTGGCGAGGTAGCATCGCTTCATGTGAAGCGACCGAAGCTTTCATAAAAGCGCATTATTTCTACCAGCTTTCTCTTAGAACCAAAACCTTACATGCATCATCTCCAATTCTAGCAAATTACTTCATAACTATAGCTTATATCAAACTTTAAGTCATTTTGAAACATTATTCACCACATTACTCTTTTTCTTAAGTTTAAAATGTACTTAATGCAAGACAAGGGCAAAATAGTAATTCGACAGCAAGTGCTAGGGCCAACAATTTTTATACAGAACCTATACATGATAACAAAGTCCTTGTTCAAAGTTGGCTATTTTTGGAGATCATTTAGTCCTTATTTCCTATTTATTAGGGTTTTACATGTTTGAAAAGAAACAGGGGCAAAACTGTCCTTTCCTACTCAACCATCATACCCATCCTGTAGATCTATTTATTAGGAACACAATGCAACAAAGTTTGCTATTTTTGGATTTTTATACACTTTATTATGATTTTTCAAAGTTTCAGCCTTTTTAAAAGCATTTTAACCGAAATTAAACAGATCCAGGACCTATCTGCAAATATCCATAGCTTCGGGGGGTTCCTGTGCAAGATTTACAAGACTCAGTACACAGTGCCCGGTACGGAAACATAAAACTGTTAAACTCGGAGGGCGATAGCGCAAAATGTCCGTCTTCCTCCTCCCGTCGTCTTCCTGCTCGCGACGGGAGGGGGAGCTCCGGCGGCGCGCGGTCAATCCCGGCCCTGCGGGGCTCGGGAGCTCGCCGCAGAGTGTCGGGGAGAGAGAGAAGAGGACGGGGAACTTTACCCACTACCTCAGACGGCGGGGGAGATCGCGGGGAGGGTCGGCGACGAGTGCCCCCGGCCGGCGAGGTCCGGCGGTGCAATACGCCGGGGGAAAAGGGCTTCGGGCGACGCGGTCTAGGTGGGAAGGTAGAGTCGAGGGCGGCGAAGCTCGGCGCGGTGACGGTTGAGCTCGGGAGTGGACGGAAGTGGCTGGAGGCGAGCTCGCGGTGCTTTCGGCAATGGCGGACGCGCGGAAAGGAAAGGGGAAAAAGCCAGAGAGCGCGAGCGCGTGGAGGAGAGCTCGAGAAATAGGCTCGGCCTCGCCCTCGCCCCGGGGGCGCGCCGTGCGCGCTGTCCGCGCGCGGCAGGGGCGCGTGGCCGCGGCGGCCGGGAAGGCCGGCGCGTGGCCACAGCCGCTCGGCGCGCAGCGCCGCGTGGGCGCGCGCGGCGGGGAGAGAAGAGGGAGGCGCGTGGGTGAACCCGGTCTATGGACCACGGTGGCTGACAGGTGGGTCCAACCCCAGGATTAGAGAGTACGGTGTATAGACTTGGTGCATCGAGCGAGGGAGCGGGAAAAATCATCCGTGCGCTGGCGCGGGCGGGGCTGACAGGTGGGTCCCACTGGTCATAGAGACGAGAATTAAAAGAAAAACGAAAAAGATAAAACCCCCTTTGACCAGCTGACCTGGTTTCTGAATTTCACAAATTTGACCAATTTAGGAGCCGAATTTGAAAAAGACCCAATTGAATGAAATGTTGTACAGTTTGAAACCTACAACTTTGTCAAAAGGACCTATACCAAATTCGAAATATAAAATGATTTAAATTTGAAATTAACTTGCTGACTCCTGTTTGACCATTTAAAACCCCCAACTTGGAAATTATAAAAGTCCATTTTAGGTACATTTTCATGAAAGGTGAAATATACCAATGTTGCATAGAATCTCATGATCTACAACTTTGGTATTCATGACATGGCAATATTTTGAATTTTGTTTCACAAAATTTTGAATTTACCAACCAGGGCTGAATTTGGCAGAAGTCACATTTTCACATAAAATGACCCAAAACTAGATTTCAACATTCATGCATGCCAAAACACAATATACCAAAGTCATTCCTTATGGAATTGCCTACAAGTTTGGTATGTAAGGTTTTATAAAAATCCCAATGGTATTAAAGTTATATCCGCAATACAACCACAGTTTTTCTGAAAACTAAGTTTAGTTGCTCAATTGACCTAGTTTATGCATGCTTTTCAAGATAAAATGCCTTTGAAAAGATGTCATTATGCTAATGTTTTTAGTGTAATGCATTTGAGATGCCTAGGGCATCACAACCCACCCCCCTTAAAGAAATCTCGTCCCGAGATTTTTGATGTGACATGGCTGGTGAAGTTGGTTGTAGTTAATGTTGTGTTCATGTATTGAGTTTAGATCCTAAAGTTAAGCTGTTGTAACATACCGATTGGAAGTGGACGGTAGAAACCCAGGATACTTAGTGTGCAGGTACTCTTCTTGCTCCCAAGTGGCTTCTTCTTCGGAGTGATTACTCCATTGAACTTTGTAAAAGTTGATTGTTTTCCGACGAGTTGATCTTTGTTTTTGATCGAGGATTTTTATAGGATGTTCTTCGTATGTGAGATCTGGTTCAATCTGTACTTGAGAGGTATCTACCACTTTCTCCGGTACTCTCAAGCACTTCTTTAGTTGTGAGACATGAAACACATCGTGAACCGCAGCCAGATGTGGTGGTAGTTCTAACCGGTAAGCGACGGATCCGCATTTCCCAATGATTTTGAAAGGACCGACGTACCTTGGTGCTAACTTCCCTTTTACTCCAAACCGTTGTACCCCTTTCATCGGTGATACTTTGAGATACACATGATCTCCTTCACCAAAGACTAGTGGCCTTCTCCTTTTATCCGAGCAACTTTTCTGTCTGGACTGTGCTCTTTTGAGATGGTGGTGTATGAGTTTCACTTGTTCTTCGGCTTCTACTACTAAATCAGGGCCAAAGGTAACTCGCTCTCCTGGTTCTGACCAGTTTAGTGGGGTTCTGCACCTCTTACCATAAAGAGCTTCGAAAGGAGCCATTTCTAAGCTCTTTTGGTAGCTGTTGTTATAAGCGAACTCCGCCAGGGGAAGGCATTCATCCCACTTAGTGGAATATGTCAGTGCACAAGCCCTTAACATATCTTCTAGAATTTGATTCACTCTTTCTACTTGACCACTGGTTTGAGGGTGGTATGCCGAACTGTGAATCAAAGTGGTCCCTAAAGTGGTATGCAATTGCTCCCAGAAACGGGAGACAAACTGTGACCCTCTATCCGAAGTGATGGTCTTTGGGACTCCATGCAAAGGAAGAATACGAGCTAAATAGATCTCAGCATAGGTCTTGGCATGGTATATCGTTTTTACCGGAAGGAAATGGGCTGACTTTGTAAATCTGTCTATTATTACCCATACCGAATCATACCCCTTTTTAGCTCGAGGCAACCCCACAATGAAATCCATGTGTATATCCTCCCATTTCCATGCTGGGACATCCAGTGGTTGAAGCATTCCAGCGGACTTTAAATGATCAGCTTTTACTTTCTTGCACACGTCGCACTCAGACACGTACTTGGCGATTTCTCGTTTCATGCGGGTCCACCAAAACTTTTGCTTCAAGTCTTGGTACATCTTATTGCTGCCTGGATGTATCGTGAGTATTGAAGTGTGCGCTTCGTCCAGTATCTTCTTCCTCAACTCCATGTCCTTGGGTACTACTAGACGATTCTTGAACCACAGGACGCCTTGGTCATCAAGTGTGAAACACGTCGTCTTCTCTTCACTAATACTTTCACGGATATGTGCCATACCCTTATCTTGCTTCTGAGCTTCTATGACTTGTGCCTTGATTGTGGGCTCAATAATGATACTATAGAGTTCTGCAGGCTGTCCTGGAGGCGTTTCAATGTCACTCATTTCACAGCAGATTACTCTTGCTGTAGGTCGGACTTCTATCACATTGCAATGAGCTTTTCGGCTTAGTGCATCTGCTACCACATTGGCCTTGCCTGGGTGATAGTGTATCTCCAGATCATAATCTTTTATCAGCTCTAACCATCGTCTCTGCCTCATATTGATTTCAGGTTGAGTGAAAATATATTTGAGACTCTTATGGTCAGTGTAGATGTGACATGTGTTGCCTAACAGATAGTGTCTCCAAATTTTTAGTGCATGAACGACTGCAGCTAACTCAAGGTCATGTGTTGGATAGTTGGCTTCATGTTTCCTCAGTTGGCGGGAGGCATAAGCAATTACTCTTCCTTCTTGCATCAAGACACAACCAAGTCCATTACCGGAGGCATCACAGTACACCTCAAAAGGCTTGGTAATATCTGGTTGAGCTAGCACTGGTGCTGAGGTTAATAATTTCTTCAACGTTTGGAAAGCTTCTTCACAATTCGGCTTCCAAATGAACTTGGCATTTTTCTTGGTCAATGAGGTCATGGGTTTTGCAATTTTGGAGAAATCTTTGATAAAGCGGCGGTAGTAGCCCGCTAAACCAAGAAAACTCCGGATTTCAGTCACGGTCTCTGGTTGTTTCCAATTTAGCACATCTTCTACTTTGTTAGGGTCAACTGCGACTCCCTTTTCAGATAGCACGTGACCCAAGAAACCCACTTCTTTCAGCCAGAACGCACACTTGCTAAACTTGGCATAAAGCTTATGCTCTCTGAGCCGAGTGAGCACGACCCTCAAATGTTCTTCATGTTCTTTTTCATTTTTGGAGTAGATTAGTATGTCATCTATGAATACCACCATGAACTTATCGAGTTCATTCATAAACACCGAGTTCATCATATACATGAAGAAAGCCGGTGCGTTGGTTAGTCCAAATGACATGACCAAGTACTCATACAAGCCGTATCTGGTAGAGAATGCTGTCTTGGGTATATCCTCTTCTTTAATCTTCATCTGATAGTAGCCAGACCTTAGGTCAATTTTAGAAAAGACCTTAGCCCCAGCTAACTGATCAAATAGAATGTCGATGTGTGGCAGTGGGTATTTGTTTTTGACGGTCACTGCATTCAGTGGCCGATAGTCAACACATAGCCTCTTCCCACCATGATCCTTTTTCTCAACAAAGAGAGCTGGACAACCCCATGGTGATGAACTAGGCCTAATGAACCCTTTATCTAATTGTTCTTGTAGCTGTATTTTCAATTCCTTCAAATCATCAGGTGGCATCCTGTATGGTCTTTTTGACACAGGTGTTGTGCCTGGAACGAGTTCAATGGTAAACTCTACATCTCGTTTTGGTGGTAATCCAGGAAGTTCTTCCGGAAACACATCCGGGAATTCACACACTACTGGTATCTTCTTAACTTCTTGTATTTCAGTCGCATTAACTGTGGGGGTCATGTGTTTTTGGTTTGGCATGTGTATCAGCATAGCCTTGCCGTTAATGCCTGACCTTAATTGTATTGTCCTGCTGCCAACGTCCAGGACTGCATCGTGTTCTTTCATCCAATTCATACCTAAAATAATATCAATCCCCTGGTGTGGTAGTACCACGGGGTTGATGATATAATTTTCTGTGCCAATGCTCAGCTTAAGTTGTCTAACCCCCAAACTGGTTTCAATAGGTGATCCCGGTGCTGTAATTTGATAGTTTTCTTTCAACTTGTACATTTTTATCCCATGCCTCAATGCATATGTTTTACTGATAAAAGTATGTGTGGCCCCAGAATCAAATAACACGATGGTCGGTTGACCGTTGATCATGAACGTACCAGCAAGCACCGGTTCTCCGGCGGAAATCTGATCCATGTGCACATAGTGTACACGACCCATCTTGGGCATGGGTCCCCTCGGCTTGCTCTGTTGACTTCCACCAGCTGGGGTAGGACCCTGTATCTTGCGGGGTGCCCTACAGTCACGACTGAAGTGACCTATCTTGCCACAATTGAAGCACGGAGCACCCGGCCCCGGGACGATGGGAGCACGGGGAGCTGGCAACTGTGCGGGTGCTCGATAGATGGGGTATTGTTGCTGCGGTGCTGCCCGATGAATCCACCTTGGTTGGTTGGGCCGGACCACATAGCGAGACTGCTGAAAATTTTGCTGTTGAGGTTTGTATGCGGTCTTCTGCTTCTGTGAAGGGCCCGTCGCTGATGTGTTGACTAGTCTTTTGCGCTTCTGATCCTCGTTAGCAGCACGGAGACGATTCTCCATTTCGAGAGCAGTGTCTACCAGCTCAGTGAAGCTCTGGTAGCGCCGAGCCAGGTGAGTCCGGAGGGTAGGGTCAAGGCCCTCTAGGAGTCTCTCGGCCCGCTCCGGCTCAGTAGCAACATCTCTCGGAGCATACTGAGAGAGGTGGATAAAGATCTGCACATATTGCATGACGGTCCTGCTACCCTGCTTGAGGTCTCGGAACTCACGTCGCTTTTGTTCCATCAAACTTGCCGGGATATAGTGGGCCCGGAAAGCCTGACGGAACTCCTCCCATGTGGGCTCATGGCCCTCCTCCTGCATGGCGAGGAAAGTGGCGTACCACGCTCCCGCAGGCCCATGAAGAAGCTGAGCAGCAAATCGAGCCTTCTCTTGCTCATTGATCCTTGGCAGAAGGGTGAACTTGGACTGGACGGTACGAAGCCAGTCATCTGCCGCCAGTGGCTCGGGGCAATTGGTGAAAACCGGGGGTCGCAGCCCCTCGAAATCCTGGTAGGTAATGCCACGTGGCCGGTATTCTCGCGGCTGTTGTTGTCCACGGGCCTGACGGTCTTCTGCTAGTAAACGGATCAACTCAGCTTGTTGGACCACCAAGGTGGCCAGCTCTGGCGGGGGTGGAGCGCCTTGCGCTGACTGCCCCGATGACTGACCAGTGCGAGTGTTCACCATCTGCAAAATGGAATCATATGGATTCAGCCCAATAGCCCTTGTGCAAAAATACGGTGACAGCAAGATCATAGGACTATAGGCAATTTGTGAGTACAAGTAAACTTGTAATAAAACAGTTAGACTCTATCTCTCAAGGCCAAGCTTAACGACATCGCACCATTCACATTGTCCATGCGCATCCAGCAGTTACTACAACCATACTTATAGAGTCTTAATAAACTAAGGGTTTACTTAGTACACACATGGGTCATCTCATCCATCACCTCGGAACACTAGCTTAAGGTCCTACATTAGGTTACATGACGTACATAAGTGAGTTCTCTCGACCTCACCACTGTTTAGTACAGTCATGGCAAACTGCACGGAGCGATATAGTACAAAACATCGCTCACATCGTGCATCATTTACAAAAAGCTTCACCACACAGTGCTATTGTCAAACTCTCTAACGCCCGTTACGCGCGTCAGACACCATGCTGCCCTCATCCTCCACCACAGGGGCAACTGAAGGGTCCTGCTCGTACTGTGCCAGGCGCTGCTGTGCCTCAACCAACTCTGCCTCCAGCTCCTCAATACGGTCCTGTGCATACATGTGCTGGTCGCGGTAGTGGGCGACACGGTCCTCGGCACGGAGGTACATCCCGTGTACGCTGTGAGCAAACTGCATGGTCGCAGCATAGGGCCTGGTGTCAATCCGCTCCTCCAGCATGTTGTGACGACGGAGCCACTCGTCGTCGTAGCCGTCGGTGGGGAGGTAGCGCAGCACTGACATCCCTGCTGCACCCGAGGAGCTGAGTGAGGTGATGGCTGCTAGGGTGACCTTGTCGTAAGCGTCCTCCTCATTGGCCCCGTAGACGGTGATCGTCTGCCGGACCGCGGTGTGGCTCGAAGGAAGGACAACACTGGCCATGCAGTGTCCCTCCGCGTGCACAGTCTGCACGGAGAAGAAGGGGCACGGTCTGCGCCTCATCTCACGCAGAGCCCGACAAAGGATCTGCGCAAGGCCGTTCTCCTCACGGCAACGGGTGTGGACCATCCCATTCCCAAGCTGAGGAGGGGTGTGGGTCACTGGTGGGAGGGGAGCAGCCCTTCCCTCCTGTATGCGGAGTCCCCTCGCACTGGTGGCTTTGCGGGCGGTTTGCTTGGTCCTGGCCATCTGTTTTTAAATAAGAAACTTTAATCAGTGATGGGCATTGGTTGCATATAATTTCAACGGTTAAGTGGGTGATAGGTGCAGAAAACATCTTTGAATCTTTCATTTTACTTATTTGACTTTTAACAATAATACCTCAAGTAAGAACAAGTACAAGTAAACATGATGCATGACTCGTCCTATTCGTTCTCACATCACACATCTTATGTATAATGTATATATCTAACGAATATCCGGTGGCATATATGCACGGCACTCTCTAATGCAACTAGTCGTTTTCTACTCGTTCTTAATTTCGCACGTGGTTAGTGTACCTGCAGAAAAATGCATGCTCATACCATCATCATTACCATGACCAATCATTACCACTCTAACCCTAGAAGTGGCACCCACGAATTTCTTTAAGCTACGTCTGGTAGACGACGTAGTGGCGCCATTTCTCCCAACACACCCAGTCTTCCTCCAGTACTGGGGAATTACTGGGGAGAGAAACGGTGGCCAACAAGATCTAGCTATAATTTTGGTTGAAGGAAAAGTGGTCACGAAACACTCCAATGGCGTGACCACCTCCCTTAAAGAGTTCTGCCCTATCAGCATGAATGCAGGGTTCGCAACAGTCCGCAAATCCCAATAGCACTCCACCAGTACTGGGGATAGCTATGGCCGAAATGTTGCTTCCCAAAGCGCCGAATATGCGTATGAGTTCTATCTAGGTCAGAATGTTAGCGATGTCACCTGGTATTTCACTAACATCCTTAATATGGGCATATCGATACTCTCATTTTTCCAAATACTTCGAAAAAGTTTTCAAAAATAGGTTTGCAAATCAAAACTGGATGATATGTCTGTTGTCTGGGTATGATCGGCTCTGATACCAGCTGTGGCGGAACCGCCGATTTAATCCGGGCTAAGCACACCTGCCACCTCTGGCTTGCAGTGCAATTAGACCGAACTAAACCCGGTCGTCCGTCGAGAGTCATTCAACTCCCGATATTACCTTTTCCCAGAGGAACCGACATCATACACATCTGACTCACGATGGAGCCACAACAGATACATCATCGCAGGCAGTTGCATAGTAGAAAGTTAAACTTAGTTACAAACCAGTTTTTACATAAAATACAAGTCCAACATAAAGTTATAAGGTAGCAAGTTTGAAAGTCTCTCGCAGCGGAAAGTATAAGTTTAGATCACCAAGTTATCACCAAAAGTTTTGCATTGGAGGTACAACATCGAGCCCACCGATGTTGTCCTCTTACCACTCAATCGCCTCATCCTAAATGAGGGCATGCCCCGCCTCCGACACAGGTGCACACCATGAATTCCATACCTGCGCTCAAAATGTGGGGGCAAACCCTGAGTACTAATTACTCAGTAGGTCTTAATGGATTTGGCTTACGGCTGACGCGAAGCAGCTTACTAGCAAGTGGATCCTTAGCTTTTAGTTTTTAACAGCAACTTAATTAACATAAACAACAAGTTTCATTGTCTGTATGATTGCTAACATAAAGGTAAATCTCCGTAATGTAACAACTCAGTTCAAACATGTAGTATTCCAAAAATCATGAGCATTAAGCATCTGAGAGTTTAAGTAATTACTACGTTGAACGTCAAAGGCATTGGCATTCCCACACCTGGTGGGCATCAGCGATTCGAATCGATTTTTAATTCCCGGGAATAACTATCATGCCAGGGGTATATGCTTACTAGCCATCGCGTTCCCACATATAGCCCCAATCTTAACCTGCCTCGTCCCAAGTTCGACTCACTCCCGCCTAGCCCCCGGGTTGTGCCCCCATGACGAGCCTGCCGACATCTCGGTCTCCCCGTCATGAGTACCAAGCTCCCCCGGGCCACCTTCCTCTCAACCAGCGGGTAGGAACGTGTCTCTGTGCTTCGGACGAGCCCAGGAAAGACTTTTCCGGTCCCATTCCCCGGATAAGCACTTTAGCAATGTTATGCCGACCAATAGGCGAACAGCGAACGGGCCTTATACGACTCGGGCGGAGTCCGGGTGCGACATCATGAATAGTAAATACTGAAAAAAAAATCTCCGCCCGGTCTCCATTTGCTTCATGAGCAACAATTTCAAGTGATATAACTGTAAGCTTTTGATTTTGAAAACACCTACGTGACGAGTACACACACTCGTGTCTACTCGTACCTAGCAATTTCTAGGCATACTCGTCCTACGAACTCTATGTATAGGTGCTAGGGCCAGGGCGGCCAGGAAGTCTAATGCAATTGATTACAAGCAACTCCTAATGCATATGCGTAATCATCAAGTATAATTTATTTGCTGGGTAGAGTATGGTCCTGCCTACCTTCTTCACTAGGGTCAGTAGCTTCCTCCGGAGCGTAGTCGGGTTCCTGCTGCTGGCCCTCTGGTTCCTGGTGCAACTCCTCTTCGGGTTCCTCCGCGATGGGTTGGTAAGGCGGTGGTTCTTCGTCCGTGGAATCTATATGCATGACATGATGCAGTTGGAGCATGTATTAGTGCAATGCTTGCTTTATGATGTAAGTGTAATGCAGTAGATCAGTGAACTTATGATTTAGGGTATAGAGTTATGCATATTGGGGCGAAAGTTGTTTCGTACTAAGAAATCGTACAAGCCATCATCTACGACAGCTTAGCTTGTCACATAAAATAACGTGGGGTGTGCGTGGCGAGGTAGCATCGCTTCATGTGAAGCGACCGAAGCTTTCATAAAAGCGCATTATTTCTACCAGCTTTCTCTTAGAACCAAAACCTTACATGCATCATCTCCAATTCTAGCAAATTACTTCATAACTATAGCTTATATCAAACTTAAAGTCATTTTGAAACATTATTCACCACATTACTCTTTTTCTTAAGTTTAAAATGTACTTAATGCAAGACAAGGGCAAAATAGTAATTCAACAGCAAGTGCTAGGGCCAACAATTTTTATACAGAACCTATACATGATAACAAAGTCCTTGTTCAAAGTTGGCTATTTTTGGAGATCATTTAGTCCTTATTTCCTATTTATTAGGGTTTTACATGTTTGAAAAGAAACAGGGGCAAAACTGTCCTTTCCTACTCAACCATCATACCCATCCTGTAGATCTATTTATTAGGAACACAATGCAACAAAGTTTGCTATTTTTGGATTTTTATACACTTTATTATGATTTTTCAAAGTTTCAGCCTTTTTAAAAGCATTTTAACCGAAATTAAACAGATCCAGGACCTATCTGTAAATATCCATAGCTTCTGGGGGTTCCTGTGCAAGATTTACAAGACTCAGTACACAGTGCCCGGTACGGAAACATAAAACTGTTAAACTCGGAGGGCGATAGCGCAAAATGTCCGTCTTCCTCCTCCCGTCGTCTTCCTCCTCGCGACGGGAGGGGGAGCTCCGGCGGCGCGCGGTCAATCCCGGCCCTGCGGGGCTCGGGAGCTCGCCGCAGAGTGTCGGGGAGAGAGAGAAGAGGACGGGGAACTTTACCCACTACCTCAGACGGCGGGGGAGATCGCGGGGAGGGTCGGCGACGAGTGCCCCCGGCCGGCGAGGTCCGGCGGTGCAATACGCCGGGGGAAAAGGGCTTCGGGCGACGCGGTCTAGGTGGGAAGGTAGAGTCGAGGGCGGCGAAGCTCGGCGCGGTGACGGTTGAGCTCGGGAGTGGACGGAAGTGGCTGGAGGCGAGCTCGCGGTGCTTCGGCAATGGCGGACGCGCGGAAAGGAAAGGGGAAAAAGCCAGAGAGCGCGAGCGCGTGGAGGAGAGCTCGAGAAATAGGCTCGGCCTCGCCCTCGCCCCGGTGGCGCGCCGTGCGCGCTGTCCGCACGCGGCAGGGGCGCGTGGCCGCGGTGGCCGGGAAGGCCGGCGCGTGGCCACGGCGGCTCGGCGCGCAGCGCCGCGTGGGCGCGCGCGGCGGGGAGAGAAGAGGGAGGCGCGTGGGTGAACCCGGTCTATGGACCACGGTGGCTGACAGGTGGGTCCAACCCCAGGATTAGAGAGTACGGTGTATAGACTTGGTGCATCGAGTGAGGGAGCGGGAAAAATCATCCGTGCGCTGGCGCGGGCGGGGCTGACAGGTGGGTCCCACTGGTCATAGAGACGAGAATTAAAAGAAAAACGAAAAAGATAAAACCCCCTTTGACCAGCTGACCTGGTTTCTGAATTTCGCAAATTTGACCAATTTAGGAGCCGAATTTGAAAAAGACCCAATTGAATGAAATGTTGTACATTTTGAAACCTACAACTTTTTCAAAAGGACCTATACCAAATTCCAAATATAAAATGATTTAAATTTGAAATTAACTTGGTGACTCCTGTTTGACCATTTAAAACCCCCAACTTGGAAATTATAAAAGTCCATTTTAGGTACATTTTCATGAAAGGTGAAATATACCAATGTTGCATAGAATCTCATGATCTACAACTTTGGTATTCATGACATGGCAAGATTTTGAATTTTGTTCCACAAATTTTTGAATTTACCAACCAGGGCTGAATTTGGCAGAAGTCACATTTTCACATAAAATGACCCAAAACTAGATTTCAACATTCATGCATGCCAAAACACAATATACCAAAGTCATTCCTTATGGAATTGCCTACAAGTTTGGTATGTAATGTTTTATAAAAATCCCAATGGTATTAAAGTTATATCCGCAATACAACCACAGTTTTTCTGAAAACTAAGTTTAGTTGCTCAATTGACCTAGTTTATGCATGCTTTTCAAGATAAAATGCCTTTGAAAAGATGTCATTATGCTAATGTTTTTAGTGTAATGCATTTGAGATGCCTAGGGCATCACACGGTGCGACCGAAGCATCCTTCATACCTACAGGAGGAGACTCCGAGTCACCGACAGATGCCGATCCTGTGACTCAAGGCAAGCCCCGGTGCATTACCCAGTTTTCTTAAATTCTTAATTTAAATCAGAGTTATGCTTGTGCATTAGAGTTAGGAGTTGATTGAAACCCTAGAGCATGATGATTCATTACCCAGCATATAATCCTATGCTCAGTAGATGGCTTAGGTGGCAAAAGCCTAGGAAGGAAATCTTTTACAGCAAGTTTTGGTTGAGAATAAGAAGATGGATAATAAATTTGACAGGCATGCGGCGGGATCAGTTTCGCTTTCATACCTTACATGTTATGATTGATTGCTATGGACCCTGATCCTGCCTGTGTCGCATAAGGCCGTCCGATGTGTGGCCTGGTTGGGCCGAACGCACCTCATTCACTTACCGTCCTTAACGGGCTCTGGTAAGCCTTTCGTCCTGTTGTACCTAAGCGCGGAACTAGACGAGACCAACTGGAAGGTGGAGGTTGGGCGGGTGTCGAAGGACTGACACCCGGGTTCGGTGAGGATGGTTCCGGCTAGGTGGCACTGGATGTTGGGTTGTCATATGTGGAGTCGGTGTACACACATATGACGAGTGTTTGAGTATCCCTCTCGAGAGGTGGAAAACCGATTCGAATCGTCTGTGGCTTGCCGGTTGTAAGCTGCCTGATCGCGACCAACATCGTAGTAAGAGAATTGATCTTGTTAATGATAAATGTTTGACAACATATTTGTCTTGATGGATCCTGGTGGGTTAGTAGAATAGGAATAACTTAGTATGATCAGGTAATAACTAAAAGGGTGAACTAAATTCTAAGGCTAAGGATTTACTATTAGGCCTGCCGCAGTGTGAGTTGACCTATCACCCCGGCCTTGAGTTAGGAAGTCGGGTTTCGACCCAGTGGTCGGGTAAGTCTTGCTGAGTAACTAGTACTCAGGCTTCTTGCCTATGCTTTTTCAGGTGCGGAATACACTTGGTTTGAATGGGAACCTTATCTGAATCCTCCTTTCTTCTGATCTAAGCTTGGCTACAACTGAAGAAGTTAGATGTGTGCGTGAGTTGAAGGAACATGAGAACAATGCTACTTTTGTTTAATGGCTGAGGAACTTATCAGCCGGAAATGTAATAAGTACCAAAATCTATGTGTAATATTTTAACTTATGTAATAAATGTGATGTGTATGTTGTAACCTGTGGACTCCTTCGAGAGTCGCCCCAAAAATCAAGCTCGATCCGGATGGGAAGGCCAAGTTAGGATACCCACATCCTGAAGGACTACCAAGGTTAGTCCAGATCTGGTGATTAGGCACTAAATCCGGGTTAACCTAGGTGGTTCTGCCACACATATCACCTCTTACACTTTCATCCTTGCTTCGTGTAAAAGGGTTAACCCAGCGGTGATATGTTTGGAATATGAAGGCTTATTGTTGGAGACCTTCGAACTTAAGACATTAGAGCTGACGTCACGTGTCTTAAAAAGTGTATAAGTGTTAATGCCAAAAGCCTGTCCCCTCTGTTGGTTGGTCTCCAAGGTATTTATAGGGGTCAACCGGCTCTCTACATGGGTACAATTTTACAAAGTTACCCTTACATTCGTCCATTGGGCTGATACTGCTTACGTGATACATATTTGGTAATTTCACTCATGTAGTCAAATCCTTTACGCAAGCTCTTGTTCATTGACTTCGGAACACTAGCTCTGAATTATCTTTATGACTGAATGCTTTGTCCTTCGAACTTCCCACTCGGTTTGATGCTTCTTTACGGTCCCCTTGAGGTCCAAAGCTATCTTCGAATACTTCTGGTGGTGCATTTCGCTGTCAATGCATTACTTCTCTAGTCAAGACGTCGTGTTTGCCCAGCCCCTTCTACAAAGGCATGTAACTCACAGTTAAAAACACATGAAGCGAGGGCCAAGACCTTTGGCCCCAACACTTATAAGCTATCCCAAACCTACAAAGACAACCAAGGTGTGACTAATTCCACCAGAAGAACACATGGGCCACAATAGGCTGAATCTTGAACACTAATGGGCTGGGGTATTACAGTGGGACTCATCTGGCTTAGCAAGAGTGCTCTTAAGACTCTTTAGATTGCCTTTTCCCCTCTTGATCACCGAAACATACTCCTCAATCAAAGAAGCAAGATCATATGGAGAAAGCTCATCATCACTATCGTCTACATTTTGTTGCCATAGATTGGAGCTTTTGGCCATGAGGCACATTAGTGATGGCAGAAGTGTTGGCCCCTTGGTGGACATGGCGAGCCACTCATCATCATCACTTGATTCTTCACTTGTTTTTTCGTTGGTCACCCACTCATTTGTTTCACACATGAAGCTTCTTTTGGGGCCCTTCTTTTTCTTTGGGAAGAGCTTGGTCTTGGTGTTGCTCTTGTTGAAGGGCTTACGCTTGGGCTTTTCTTCCTCCTCTTCATTGGACTCATCTTTCTTGCTCTTGTTGTTGCGCTTGTCCGGCTTTGGGCACTCATAGGAAATGTGGCCATTTTCACCACAATTGTAGCACTTCTTCTTGTCATCTCTCCTTCACCAAAAAGGTTTTCTTTTGGAGTCAAAGTTGAACCCCTTCTTGTTGATCTTTGCATGAAGGTGGATGAACTTCTTCATCGTGAGAGCTATCTTGGCATCCTCATCCTCCTCACTTGAGTCATCATCATGCTCATCTTGTTCATATTCGCTTGAGGAGCTTGGAGGTGGAAGTGTCACCTTCTTGGGGCATATCTTGGTCTTGGCATTGAGTGCCATGGTCTTGCTTGATGAGGTCTCTTCTGTCATGCCAAGAACCCCCATCTCAGCTCAGATCTCACTTATCACTTCACAGACTTCTAGTGTGTCAAGCTTTTGCTTTTAGAACATGGTGTTGATGATGTTGTACTTTGTCTTAGGGAGGAGCATGAGAATCTTCCAGTTGATTGACCCCTTGTCAAATTTACAAACATCAAGAGCATTAATGTCAACAATGATGACATTCAAGCGAGAATACATAGCATTGCAATTTTCATAAGAATGCATCTTGAAGTCATCATATTTTTCCTCAAGCACATGGTACTTTTGCTCTCTAACATTTGCGGTACCCGACTATTTCAACAAGGTTATCCCAAATGTCACTTGCATCTAGTTTGCTTGAAACCCTAGCAAACACCACTTGGCCAATGCTCTCAAAGATAGCATTTTGGGCCCTACCATTCCACTTAATTTGGTCATTGGTGTAGGGTTGGACAAATCAATGCTCAGTGGCTTCCCACACTTTGGGGGCAATATACTCAAGGTACGCTCTGTGGCGGAACCGCCGATTTAATCCGGACTAAGCACATCTGCCACCTCTGGCTCGCAATGTGATTAGGCCAAACTAAACCTGGTCGTCCGTCGAGAGTCATTTGACCCCTGATATTACCGTTTCCCAGAGGATCCGACATCATACACATCTGACCCACGATGGAGCCACAACAGATACATCATCACAGGCAGTTGAATAGCATAATATTAGACTTAGTTACAAACCAGTTTTGAATAAAGTACAAGTCCAACATAGTGTTATAAAGTAGCAAGTTCAAAAGTTTCTCGCAGCGGAATTATAAGTTTAGAGGTCACCATGATATCATCAAAAGGAATTGCATTAGAGGTAACAACATCGAGCCCACCGATGTTGCCCTTGTGCCACTCATGCCGTTTCATCCCAAGTGAGGACATGCGCCACCTCCAACACAAGTGCAGACCATGAACTCCATACCTGCGCTCAAAATATGGGGGCAAACCCTGAGTACTAATTACTCAGTAGGTCTTAATGGATTTGGCTTACGGCTGACGCGAAGCGGCTTACTAGCAAGTGGATCCTTAGCCTTTGGTTTTAAACAGTGCCATATGTAACATAAGTAACAAGTTCCCATCTTTTGTAAAACTACCAACATAACAGTAAATTGCAGTAAGGTAAATAATTCAATTCAATCATGTGATATCTAAAATCATGAGTATTAGATACAGAGTGTTTAAGTAGTTACTACGTTGCCCGTGTGCATAATCAGCATTCCCACACCTGGTGGGCATCAGCGATTCGAATCGATTTTAATTCCCGAGAATAACTATCATGCCAGGGGTATATGCTTACTAGCCATCGCGTTCCCACATATAGCCCCGATCTTAACCTGCCTCGTCCCAAGTTCGATTCACTCCCGCCTAGCCCCCGGGTTGTGCCCCCATGACGAGCCTGCCGACATCTCGGTCTCCCCGCCATGAGTACCAAGCTCCCCCGGGCCACCTTCCTCTCAACCAGCGGGTAGGAACGTGTCTCTGTGCTTCGGACGAGCCCAGGAAAGACTTTTCCGGTCCCATATCCCGGATAAGCACTCTAGCAATGTTATGCCGAACAGCAGGCGAACAGCGGACGGGCCTTATGCGACTCGGGCGGAGTCCAAAGTGCAACATTTTGAAAAGTATATACTGAAATAAATCTCCGTCCGGTCTCCATTCAATTCATGAGCAACAGTAATAATTGATGTAAGAGTAAGCTTTTGTAACTTTGAAAGCACCTACGCGACGAGTCCACACACTCGCGTCTACTCGTACCTAGCAACTTCTAGGCATACTCGTCCTACGAACTCTATGTATAGGTGCTAGGGCTAGGGCGGCCAGGGAGTCTAATGCAACTGGTTCCAAGCAACTCCTAATGCATATGCGTAATCATCAAGTATAATTTGTTTGCTGGGTTAAGTATGGTCCTGCCTACCTTCCTCGTTAGGGTCAGTATCTTCTTCCGGAGTGTAGTCGTGTCCCTGCTGCTGGTCCTTCAGCTCCTGGTGCAGCTGCTCCTCTGGCTCCTCTACGATTGGTTAGTCCGGCGGTTGTCCTTCGCTCGCGGAATCTATATGCATGACATAGTGCAATTGGAGCATGTATTAGTGCAATGCTTGCTTCATGATGCGAGTGCAATGCAAGAAATCATGATTGGTGGAATAAAATTATGCATTTTAGTGATGAAACTTGTTTAGCGCTAAGAAATCGTACAAGCCATCACCTAACATAACTTAGCTTGTCACGCATAACAACGTGGGGGGGTGTGTGACAGGGTAGCACCGATTCATGCGAAAAGGCCGAGCTCACTTAAACAACTCTTTTCCACCTAGTTAGCTTAACATTTCTATCACGCATTTCTAAAATAGTAGTGAAGACCTACATTGCATTCCAACTTAGTGGCTAAGGTTTACATATTCCTAAGTTTCCAAATATGATCCATGGTGGCATTTATTAATATACTAGTCTCATATTTCCTATTATTTACTTAAATAAGCATTATGTCTACCATTTTCAAAATAGTGTCAAACCTTACATGCATGGCCTCACGTTTTCAGCGGTGAGCTACTTACATTATCTAGAACCCGATTAAATACCACAAAGCCCCCTATAGCTTATTTTTATCTAGAACTCTTTTCCTTTACTAATTATATGCTTAATTACTAGGCAAGGGTAAAACAGTAAATAAACAGTAAGCATTTGGGCCATCAAATTCTTATACTAAGCTTAGGTATGCTAGCAAAGCTGTTGCCCAAATTTCAGAATTTTTGACCCTCATTTAAACCACAATTCTATTTATTAATTTAAACATGCATGAACTTATTAATTTCAAAACACTAACCATACTTGACATGCACAGTACCCCATTTCAACAGTGAGCTACCTATACCACAGGGAGCACAAATAAAATGGGTAAAACCATTTAGAGCATAATCTTTATATGGTTATCATTTCCACATTTACTTTTATGCTAAAAACACATGCAGGGGCAAAATAGTAATTAAACAGTGAAAATTTGAGCTACTAAAAATCACAGTGAGCCTATATACCCTAACAACACTGCTGTCCAAGTTTGGCAATTTTTGGAGACCATTTAGTCCACATTTCCTAATTTCATTGATTTATCAAGCATGCACAATAACAGGGGCAAAACTGTGTTTTCCTACTCAACCATCATAACCAACAGATAGATCTGATATCAAAGGTCAAAATGCAACTTAGTTTGCTATTGTTGTATTTTTATTTACTTTTCTACGATTTTTCAAAGTTTCAGCAGTTTTAAATGCATTTTAAATCGAAAATCTACAGATCCAGGACCTATACACAATTATCCGTAGCTTCTGAGGGCTAACATGCAAGATCTACAAGACTTAGGGCACAGCACGGTGGACTGATTCATAAATATGGGGAAAAGCAGGGGCCGGATCTGAAGTTTCCCCGCCCCCCTTCTTCTTCCTCGCGACGCCCGCGGCCGCGTGGGAAGAAGCGCGCGCGCCGGCGAGCCGGAGCTCGCCGCGGCCGCGACGCGGGTCGGGGATGGTGTTCCCCGTGTGGGGCTTCTACCTCGAGGTGACGGTGACGATGGGGACGGTGTGGACGAGGCGGACGGCGGTGGAGAACCGAGGGTGAACCGGCGCGGCGCGACGTCGAGGCGGGGTCGGATCTCGGCGTCCGGGAGGGGAATGGCGATAGGGACTCGAGCGTGAGGTGCGCGGGGTCGAGGCGGATGCAGCGGTGGAGGTGTGGAGGCTTGGGGAGCAGCAGAGGGAGGGGCGCGAGCTCGAGCTTGGAGCTCGGCCGTCAATGGTGACGTGAACTGGCGAGAGCGGGGAGCGAAGGAGAGGGCTCGGGAGGGTGAGTGGGCGAAGGGAACAGATAGAGGAGCTCGTCCACCGTTTAAGGCCGACCGGAGACGCCGATCCATGGGCGTGCATAGCCGGCCGTACGCCGGCGTCCACGCGGCGGGCGCCGGCTCGGCACCGGCCGCGCCCACGGATCCCTGGGCCCACCCGTCAGTGGCCCGGGGTCCCAAAAAGGAAAGTCCCCTTTTTTCTGTTTTTGGTAAGGCTCTGAAAATTGCTATTTTGAGGTATTTAGAAGCCGAATTTGAAAAAGGTCCAATTGAATGAAATGTTGGTATCTTTCATATCTACAACTTTGTCAAAAATATCAAGTTCAAATTCCGAGTCTAAGTATGATTTATATTTAAATTTCCCTCAGATTTTTTAATTTGCCCTATTCAGCCTTTTTAAAGAAAAATTTAAAAGTCCTATTTGTGGCCAAAAACTCAGGGAGTGTTTTATACCAACTTTGATCCAATTTCCAAGGTCTACAACTTCCTAAATTGGGGCTTTGCATGAAAATGATTGTAAATTACTGAAAAAGTGATATTTCAATGAAATTTAGATTTTGAGTGTGTTTCTTGGCTGAGAGAAAAAGGCCTTTTACCCTATGCTATGTCCATTTTCCATCTAAGCTCCAATTAGCAAAGTTTTTCATCACAATATGACCCACAAGTTTGGTATAAAAGGTTTCACCTAAATCTTAACACAACTAGGGCCATACCCAATTTACTAGTGTCACACATGCAAAAACTGAGTGCATCACTTAGCTATTTCCATCATGCTTGTTCATATAAGTCAAAAGCACATTATCAGGCGATGGGATGATGCTTATGAGAGGTAATTAAACAAAGGATGCACATGCTAATGCTCTGGAGATGCCCAGGGCATCACACGCTAGCATGTGAGCTTTCCAATAGTTGAAGTTCTTGCCATCGAAGTAGGGTACTAAGCCACCCATCTTGGACATCTTGCTCTAAGCAGAGAAGCTTAGCGATCCAATGAGCAAGGAGGATCTAATATCACTTGTAAAGATCGGATGCCTAAGAGGGGCTGAATTGGGCTAATTTGAAACTCTAAATGCAATTTGCCTATACCAAAATTAGCCCACTTCATCCACTAGTCAAAAGAAACACATGGAAGCTAAGCAAGAACAACCCTACACATGCTAGTGGAAAAGAAACTAATGTGAGAGCCAATAGACCGGCTCCATTGCCTCTGGAGTGATGAGTGATTGTCAATGGAAGTCAAGACCCAGAAGGACTTGGGTACAATCCCTCTAATGGACTAGAGGTAGATGGAGAAGAAAGCCCTCCGAAGGATAGGAGGCATGCTCGATGTAGGTTGGCCATGGGAGTTCGGTACACGGAGGAGCGGCACGGTGATGGCAAGTGTAAGACCACCGAAGGACAACTAGGTGACCCCGGTGTACAAGGAATGACGGGTGCCACCGCGGTGCTCCAATCCGAGTGCATGGCACGAAGACGTGCGAGGGCGATGGTGGATTCGGTCAAATCCACCACCCTACCACCAAGTTACCAAGACTCAGTGAATGGGCTCAATTCTCGCCGAGATAGAGTGGAGCGGGCAGCTCCAGGCCAAGGAAGGAAACCCTAAAGTTTTCTAGTTTCTGACTTCAAAACCGGGGGGGTCGATCGGTGGATTTGGACTATTGGCAACGTGGACGTCATCCAGAAGATAGCTTGCAACCGAAGAAGATCAAGACACCATCGCGGTCGTCCGTCCCAAAGAAAGTTAGGTCTTTTCCAGTTTAGCCCCTACGGGCATTTCTGTAATATAGGGATCTTAGTGTAAACTGAGTCAGTTAGTCCTGGGCATAAATACCTAAGTGGCTGGTCATTTAGGTGACTCTTCCACCTCTAGAAACCCTAGGCTTAGCTTTCCAACCAGCCAAGTGCTTAGAGTGAAAACCAGGTGCTAATCTTGGATTTGGAGTCCCCTAGAGCGAGTACTTTGCATTAGTAGAAGGATGAAGGGTGGTAGGCTATGAGGAACCATCTAAGAACTGTTTTCCCTCTCTAATCCATGGAAAAATTGTCCCCAATTTGAGTTCTTGTGTGTAGCCATCTCCTTTCCCCCCTTCTAGATTGGATTTTGGATGAAACTCAAAGGCTTTTGGTGATTTCTTTTGCCCGCAAGTAAATCCTATTCTTTTTGCTCTTTTGAACTTGCTAGGATGTGGAGATTATGACTTAGTTCATCTCAATCTCGCAGGACTGCCACGAGCAAGTTGTTCTTGAGTTTTCCCCTTTCTTGCCCAAAGATTGCCTTCTCACGAGATATGAAATTCCCTCTAACCCCTTGGTCATTTTCACTTGATCTTTTCGGAATATCTTGGGAATAGGGTCCAGATAGCCTTTGCAAAATCTCAAGAAATTTGGACAAGATTTAGGTTCAGGAGCTCAAGTTCGTGGGCTGTGTCCGGTGGCATCGGAACACCTAGCGGCTACCATCGGAACATTCGGTGACACCCACTGAAATATCCAGTGGCTTAGCCTGGCCAGTGCCTATTGGAACATCTGGCGGTTCCCACTGGAACATCCGGTGTGCCCAGGTAGCCCTATCTATCGTTAGTGTTTTTGTGATTTTGTTTTTCCGCTGTATTTTTGCTTTGACCTTGTGTTTTCCTAGTGCTGACCATACTCTTTGCTTGCTGTGTTCTAGTAAGTCGCATTTTGGTGCGGTGAGTGTCGAGTGGTGAACTCGCAAGTTTCATTGCTCGCCGTTGAGTAAACAACCTCCAAAAATTATGAAATCTTGATGGTAGTGCATATGCTGACATTTTGGATCTGTTGAGAATTTTCGTAGCCCTAGCATTGACTATCAAATGCAAGATCTACCCCTAGGGTTGAATTTGTGCAATAAAAATGCATGGGAAATACTTACCATATGAAACTTGCTCTAAAAATTATGATGGATTTTATGGGAACACTTTGTGGTATATTTAGCTGGTAGAAAAAGTTTGAGAGTCTGCATGTAAGGTTTATGGGGTGATATGGAATTTACAATATAATGCTTGTTTAAAGAGATAATAGGAAAAGTGACTTTAAACTGCAAAATAAATTTCAGGAAAAATCATAGTGCTTCATGGTTAACTTTAGGTTCTAGAAAGCATTTTTGTGAGTTTTATTGCTACTGATTTGGGTTGCATGTGAAATAAGCTAAAGATTATATATGGAAAATAGATGTCCCATCAAAACTTAGTTATTTTGCCTATTGGATTTTATACATGCTAAACATGACATGATAGAGCTACTGTTAAAGTTTCATAGATAGAAACATTTTCTACAATTTATAGTAAAACTGAGAACATAGATGCTATGTAATCTAGCTGGAATTTCTATAATTAATCTGTAGCCCCATTAATGCTCAACTTTGGGTGTGGGCCTTTCTCAGTATCTATCTACATTACATAAATATTTAAGCTCATTTTGAACTGTATAACACCTTGAACTTATCATGGGTAGTTTAGTGCGACCAATAAACCAATAAATTGCCTGACATGACAAGAGTGACTCGGAATTAGAAATCCATCATGTATTTCTCTCATGAACTTTATTTGATATGTATGACTTGTTGAACGAAAATAAACACCACCACCCCTATCTTAGTAATCTAAAAAACTATTGCCTGCTTTTATCGGAATCGCTTCATTAATATGTTGTCAATATGATCAGTAGCTTGTATAAGTGTGACCTTACGATTTTGTGTTTCTTTGATAGTGCTTCATGCTTAAGTACTTTATCAATCACCTATACATAGGGTTTGTAGAATGAGTCTACCTAGAATTTGCTAGGTGCGAGTAGACATGAGTGAATGGAATCACTCGTCGCGTAGGTGGTTTCAAAAATCATAGAATTTTTTCTATTGAGGAAGTAATATTTTGCTCATAATTTAAATGGAGATCGGGCAGAGAATAATTTTATTTTGTGGTGTGCGTTGTTGTATCATTTGGCTCCGCCTGAGTCATTTAAGAATCGTCCGTTGTTCGCCTGCTAGTCGGCATAACATTGCTAGAGTGCTTATCTGGGACATGGGACCGGTAAAGTCTTTCCTGGGCTCGTGCGAAGCACAGAGACACGTTCCTACCCACTGGTTGAGAGAAAGGTGGCCTAGGGGAGCTTTGTGCTCATGGCGGGGAGACCGAGATGTCGGCAGGCTCACCATGGGGGCAGAAACCGAGGGCTAGGCAAGAGTGAATTGAACTTGGGATGAGACAGGTTAAGATTGGGGCTATATGTGAGAACGCGATGGCTAGTAAGCATATAACCCTGGCACGATAGTTATTCTCGGGAATTAAAATCGATTCGAATCGCTGATGCCCACCAGGTATGGGAATGCTGATGTTGCACACGGGCAACGTAGTACCTACTTGAATATATTATATTTATTACTCACCCACCAGGTATGGGAATGCTGATGTTGCACACGGGCAATGTAGTAACTACTTGAATATATTATATTTATTACTCATGTTTTCAAATACTACATGATTGTACTACTGTGTTGCATACATTTTTGCAAGTTGTTACTATTATTATTATGTGGTTATATGCAAATGATGAACTTGTTACTTTATGATATTATACCTCTGTTTAAAATCAATGGCTAAGGATCCACATGTTAGTAAGCAAGCTTTGTGTCAGCCGTAAGCCACTCTATTAAGTCCTACTGAGTAATTAGTACTCAGGGTTTGCCCCCACCTTTTGAGTGCAGGTAGCGATAACACCTGGACAATTTCTTGGAGAAGGGTAGTAACTGTGGGCTCGGTGCTACTCGCCTCATTCATCATTGCATGAAGACTACTAATGTATTTTGATTCCACTGCGAGATGTTTTTGAAATCGCTTCCGATATCTATTTGAACTTGCCTTTCGTATGGCACTATGTTGTTACTTATATTTTTTTAAATAAGTTTACTTATGCTATATTCAACTGCCTGTGATGATGTAATTGTTGTAGGTCCATTGAGGGCTGGATGTGTATTGTGTCAGTTCTTCTGGAAAAAGGTAATATCAGGAGCCTTTTTGACTCTCAACGGATGACCGGGTTTAGTTTGGTCTATTGCACTGCAAGCCAGATGTGGTAGGTGTGCTTAGGCCGAGTTAAATCGACGGTTCCGCCACCATGGCTACCCCTACTAGAAGGGTAGGATGAAAGCTTTCTTACTTAGCCATAGCAAGGACATATGGAATGCTACTCAGAGCATGACTTTTGCGGTGCTCCCCATTGCCGAGCATACCACAACGGCGCTCGTTGCTCAGCACGAGGCGAACTACAAGGCGGTAAACTTTCTTTTCTCTGGACTTGGTCTGGCAGACTATGAGAGGGTGAGCCATCTTGATACCGCCCGTGAGATCTGGTCCTTGCTTAGTGCACACCATGAGGGGACAGTGACAGTTAAGGGTCGTCTTGTGGAGACTTACCGGCGCGAATATGAGAATTTCGCCCAGAGGCCGGGAGAGTCTATGGATGCTTTGTTTGGTTGTTTTTAATTGATCATCAACATGCTCCATGTCAACTCTACCCCTGCCGCTCTCCCATACACTAATCATCAGCAAACTATCAAGCTGCTGTATCCTTAGACAGGAAAGTGTGGGAGATCAAGAAGAACTCTATTCTTGAGGAGGCAGGGTATGACACCTTGGGTGTAGAACAGCTTTATAGTAAGCTTAAGGCCACAGAGGTGGATTACCAGATGACAGATATTCTTGATGGTAGCCTTGGCTTCTAGCTCCAAAGAAGCTGCCACTAACCCCCCACTTCACATTTTTTTCGTTTTCTGCCTTGATGTCTGTGATAGAGGAGCAGTTGGCGTCACTTGGGGATGAAGAGCATTGCCTGGTGTCTAGTCGCTTTTAGCACACCTATGACAATCATAAGAGCAAGAAGAGGGGCGAGAGGCCCAAACGTTTTGAATGCGGAGTGGTCGGCCACTTCATCTTTGAGTGCCCGAACAAGCAGAACGACTACTACAAGAAGGGCAAGAGCCACTCCTACGACTCCAAGAAGTACCTCTCCAGCAAGCATGACTACGGCAAGCGTGACCATGCCAAGCACCGCTCTGGCAAGATCAAGAATTCCAGGAAGGCTTTTAGGAGCTACCAAAAGGATAACCAAAAGTGGGACAAGGCCTTCTTCGCCGAGCTCGGTGGTCTTTGCAGAGGAATGTCCTCCTCCTCCTAGTCCTCGTCAAGCTCAAGCGATGAGGAAATCATCACCTAGTGGGACAGGAGGAGGGATCAAGGCAGACCAGCTGGGCTTTGCTTTGTCTCCACCAAGTCCAAGCGCAAGCACCAGATGGACTGGAGATCGTTTTGCTCCATGGCGCTTGAGGACAAGGATGACAAGGGCAATGACAACGACTCCTCCGATGATGAGGTAACTCCTGAGCAAGCTGAGATTCTTGAGATGTTGGAGAAGAATAGTTGTGAGTTGAAAGCCCAAGACAAGATGTTGGAGAAGGCAGCCAAGAAGCTATAGAAGCAAAAAGCCAAGCTTGTTGAAGCCTTGGCTGAGATTGAGATGTTGACGAGTGTGCAAGTCTAGCCTAGTGAGACTGAGTGCCCTACCTGTGAGTCCTTGATGAGTGACCTTTGTGAGCAGAAGAGAAAGTATGCTCATTAGGTAGAGGAAACGGATAGGCTGAAGGTTGAGATAGGCAAGCTCCAGTCTAAACTGGATGAGCCTACTTTGAGTGAGGAGCCTGAGTGTGAGTCTTGCCCCCACTTAGCTATTGACATAGTTGAGCGGAAGGTGAACTGTGAGGGGCAGCTTAGGGAGCTAGAGGAGCTTAGGGCTAGACCCACGCTTTTGGGTGTGTGCATGGTCTGTCCTACTTTGAGGAGTGAGTTAGAGCAGTTGAGAGCTGACCTTGAGGTGCTTTCAGCACCCCCTGACACGTGTGAGAACTGTCTCACTTTGAGGTTGCTGTTGGTGGAGAAGGATGCCACAATTAAGAAGCTAGAGAAGTCTGCTCCCCCGATTTCCTCTCTAGACTGTGACACTTGTGCTACCCAGACTTTAGTTCTGGAGGATCTAAGAGAGGAGAAGTTGATCCTTGAAGAGGACAACTGTAGGTTGAGAGAGGTGTTGAGTTGGATGTATGCTGGAGAATCTCAGCTTTGGATCATAGGGGGAAACAAGCATGGTGAAGGTGACACGAGCGGACTTGGGCTAAGAGAGTGCAGTAATTCATGTGAGAAGAAGAGTGCCTCGATCAAGCTTAAGACTGCCTCTCCCTAGCCTACTGCTAATGGGGTTTTCCATGAGCCACCTAGGGCTACCCCAAAGAAGCAGTTTTGGACACCCAAGCCATCACAGGCCAAGTTGGACAAGATTGTAGAAGAAGTGCTTAAGCCTTCAGGGAGGAGGCAAGTCTAGCAGCCTGCACCACCCAAGACCATGCAACCACCACACCAAAATCCTAAGGTTCAGCCCCAACCTATGCCCAAGATACCTGTCTACCACTATGAGTTTTGCTAGCGGAATGGTCACTTGGAGGAGTTTTGCTTTAGGAGGAAGCGAGTTGAGAGGTTGGAGAGAACCAGGATCAATTCTACCAGGTTACTAGGCTGGATCCTCCCCATCGCGATGAGATAAGAGACCGCATTGCTGGTGGAAAGAGAGAAGGTAGCTTTCAAGCCCGTGCTTCTAGTGGTGAGAGACGCTTTGCCGATCGAGCTCCTAGTCATTTTCAGTGTGGCTATGGATCTTGTGACTAAGGCTTTGGAGGTAGAGGGCTTGTGAGTCCACGCTTTGGACGTCATGGTTACCTAGATTGTCGTGAAACTTACTTTGACTATGCTTACCCCACATTTGAGCAGATGTCTTTGCACTGGTTCAGCAGTTTTACTAACCCCAATGCCGGACCGTTGGCTCACTCTCGCTTTCCTTGATTTTGCAGGATCGAGGCCAGGGAGGACATATGGATCAAGGACTCCGGCTACTCTAGGCACATGATAGTGCACCGCAGATGGTTCTCTAGCCTCAACCCCATGAGCTCCAAGGAGTACATCACATTCGGGGATAATGGTCAAGGTAAAGTGTTGGGTGTTAGTGGTGTTTCGCTTTCTGCCAAGCATTCCCTGAGAGAAGTTGCTTTTGTGAGGAGTTTGGGGTTCAATTTGATTTCTATCTCGCAACTTCTCTAGGAAGGGCTTGAGGTTCACTTTAAGGAGGGTTCTTCTTGTGTGCTTGATGCTAAGGAAATCATTGTTTGTCGGATTTTGCCTTATGAGCTCAATGGGCCTGATCCGAGGATTGCCCAATTTGAAAGTAGAAAAGGTCTTAGTGTACCAGCCTTGTCATCATGGCAAGATGGTTGCTGCTTCTCATGCACCTATTAATCAGGTTATGACCTCTTTCCCGGGTGAGTTGTTGCATATGGATATAGTTGGTCCTGCTCGGGTATAGTCGGTTTTTGTGGTATGTGCTTGTCGTAGTAGATGACTTTTCTCACTTTTCGTGGATGTTCTTCATGGAGTTCAAAGATGAGGCTTTCGGTTTTGTCTAGGATCTGGTCTTGAGGTTGAGAAATGAGAGTCATAAGGCCATGAGGGCTATCCGTAGTGACAATGGTGGAGAATTTTGAAACTCTCGATTCAAAATCTTCTGTCATGACCTAGGTCTCGAACACTAATTCTCTTCTCCTTATACCCCACCTTAGAAGGGTGTTGTGGAATGAAAGAACCATACACTCATTGAGATGGCTCAGATGATGCTCAATGAGCATAGGACTCCGCGACGCTTTTGGGCTGAGGCTATGAATATGGCCTGTTACATTGCCAACCGCATTTTCCTACGAGCTTTGCTAGGGAAGACTTCGTATGAGCTATGGTTTGGTAAGCAGCCCAGCGTCAATCACCTACGTGCGTTTGGCTGTAGATGCTTTGTGCTCAAAAAGTGAGGGGCATTTGTACAAATTTGAATCTCACTGCTTGGATGGTATTTTCCTTGGGTACGCCTCTAGCTCTAGAGCATATAGAGTCTAGATTCTTGATACCAAACAAGTGGTTAAGACCTGTGAAGTTTCCTTTGATGAATCTAGGCCTTGCACAACCCCTGCATTTGAGCATTCAGGTGATGATAAGGAAGGCACCCCCATCTTTGAAGATGAGGAAGGTCAAGTAGATGCTGGTGATGCAGGAGCCCTACACTGGCTGCAGCACATGCCCCTCTACTATGAGTTCTGAAGATGAAGGAGGACCCTTGCCTATGGATTCCTCCTCACTCCCTCGACAGCAAGCTCGAACAGAGGTTGGCCCCGCTGAGGACGCAAGGGGAGGTGACCTTTGAGATTGTTCCATCTCGGCAGGTCCAGCGGGATCACCCTCCACACAGGATCATTGGTGACTTGCATGAGAGGACCTTGAGGTCTGTATTTGTTGCCTCTTTTGAGCCCAAGGATGTTGGACATGCTCTTTTTGATGGTAATTGGGTTAATGCTATGCATGAGGAGTTAGAAAATTTTGAGAGGAATGAGGTTGGGTTTTAGTAGAGCCACCGCCACAATGCAATCCTATTGGTACAAAATGGGTTTTCAAAAATACACAAGGGGAGGATGGCGTTGTTGTGCGGAACAAGGCTAGACTTGTGGCTCAGGGTTTTTGCCAAAAAAGAGGGGACAGACTATGAGGAAATGTTTGCTCCAGTTGCACGCCTAGAAGCTATACATATTCTCTTAGCCTTTGCAACTTCCATGGGCTTTAAGCTTTTTCAAATGGATGTGAAGTCTGCTTTTCTGAATGGCTTTATTCAAGAAGAAGTTTATGTAAAGCAACCCCTCGGATTTGAAAATGCAAAACACCCTAACCATGTATACAAACTGCAAAAAGCCTTGTATGGTTTGAAACAATCCCCTAGATCGAGCGTGGTATGATAGATTGAAAACCTTTTTGCTAAACTAGGGTTTCAAAATGGAGAGTGTTGATAAGACTTTGTTTCTCCTCAAGCATGGTAGTGATCTTCTTATTTCCGAATATACGTGGATCATATCATATTTGGTGGCTCGTCTCACTCTCTTGTCACCAAGTTTTCTGAGCAGATGTCGAAGGAGTTTGAGATGAGCATGATGGGAGAGTTGTAGTTTTTCCTTGGACTGCAAATCAAGTACGGCCTTGAAGGAACCTTCATCCATCAAGCCAAGTACATGAAGAACATTCTAAAGAAGTTTGATATGGGAGACTCGAAGCCTATGTTGACTCCCATGTCAACACAAACGGCACTTGATGCAGATGAAGAAGGGGAGGTGGTGGACCAAAGGGAGTGCCAAGGGATGATTGGCTCACTTCTATACTTGACTGCAACCAGGCTAGACATTCCGTTTGCGGTTTGCCTTTGTGCGTGATTTCAGGCCTCATCGAGGACATCACATCGTCAAGCGGTGAAGCGCATCTTCAGGTACCTGAAATACACTCCTGAGCTTGGTCTTTGGTTCTCCTCAGCTTCGACACTCTGTCTCAGAGGGTATTCGGATGCTGACTTTGCGGGTTGTCGGTTGGAGCGCAAGTCTAGCTCCGGCACCTGCCAGTTCCTCGGTTCTTCTCTTGTCTCTTGGTCCTCACACAAACAATCTAGTGTAGCCACTTCCACCGCAGAAGCCGAATACATTGCTGCTCCCAGCTACTTTGGATGGGAGCTACCCCGAGGGACTTTGGCTTGAGTTTCAGGAAGATCCCTCTCGTAGTAGACTCTACTTCTACTATCTCCGTAGCTAACAACCCCGTCTTGCACTCCAGAACCAAACACATAGACGTGAGGTTTCACTTTCTGAGAGATCATTATGAGAAGGGAGATATAGACGTGATTCATGTTGAAACTGAGAACTAGTTGGCCGATATCTTCACCATGCCCTTAGAGCTTAGCATGTTTGCTCGCTTGCGTGGGGAGCTTGGTGTTTGTTACCCCTTTTAGTTTGGGGCAATTTTGCTGTAGTTTAGGTTTTTGATTTGCCTTTTCTTTGCTTTTCCTTTTTTTCTTGCATTCTGTATCGTATCATGCATTGCATTGTATCATATGCATTTTCACTTTACTAGCACTAAAGCTCTTCTAGAATGACTAGTTAGTACTTGCTTGTGCTAGATTGTACAGAGCTTGCAAGATCATGGTTGGCTAAGCTCCTTGAATCTATTGAATATATTTTGTGAGCAAAGTCTTTTGAATCTCCTAAAAATAAAAAACCATGATCACCACTTGACTTGGCTACCTAGCATGTGTAGGACTATTGAATGCTATGCTATCTTTTCATGCTTGGATATGCTAGTCATATGTCTTTGTTAAGTTGTTGCCTAAGCATTTTTGACACCTTGCCTAAATCTGAAATCTAAATTAAAACTGTTTACAAGTGTTGTCTTATGAGCTGAATTGGAAAGATCCAGGTGGGTTTGCTTGTCACACTGATCTAGTTTGAGATAGCTTGCCTTTGCACTTTGGCATGAACTTGGACTCGGCTATGTATGATCAAAACCTTGTCTTAAGCTTCTGATGGTTCTTTGAACCTAGGCTTGGCATTGGTTGGTAAGAAGTGGCTAAGACAAAGTGAATAACCCCTGGCACATGATCTAACTTGCGTGAAGCTACAAGTTGCAAAATTTGAAATTTGCAAGTCTCTAAATTGCTTATGGCCTGTTGTCTATGCTTTGGTTGAGAGTTGCACACCTTGTATGTTTTGCAAGCATCTTGCTGTTCATGCCTACCTTGCCAAATGCTATTCATGTTGGTGATGCTTTCTTTTCAACAACCCTGAACATGCTCCTAAGCTGTATAAGATAGATTCACTCGAGCTTTTTGTATGCTTCCTTGCCCTCTCTTGCCTTATATGCTAGAACTTGTATTTACTAGCTTTTCATCTCTGTTGAGCTCTTGATGGTACACTTCCTGCATTTCATGGCATATTTTGAGGGGGGTTGTCTAATTTAGGGGGTGTTGAGTTCTCTGAACCCTTGATGTGTCCATTATCAACAAGGGGGACAGATTGTTGCTCCTAGGGGGAGTTAATGGACCAAGGGGGAGAATTCTAGAGAGAAGTAGTTGAGCGGGAGCTATGCACTCATCTGGCATTTTGTGAGGATGCATTTTAGGGGAAGTTTGAGCTTTGCATGCTCTTCATCGGTGCGTTGAGCCTTTTGCCTCTTTCTGGAGGAGCCAATTGTTTGCCAAAGCATGATTGTGTTGAGCCAGTTTGCCTCTTTCTTGAGGGGTCATGCTTAAGTTTGATTGACTGCATTGAGCGGTTTTCCTCATCTTAGGGGGTCGATCTTTGGCTTTGTTTTTGTTGTCTCAATTTGCCCTTCTTTGCTTGTGTTTCATTTTTGGGCATCTTGAGCAACTTCTTCTTTTCTTCTTTCTTTTTGGTTTTATGCTTTTCTTCTTGTCATTGTTATATTTCAGGTTATAGGTTGAAGGTGTTGACAATGCACTCATCCAGGGGGAGATTGAGAGCCATTGGACCGGCTCCATTGTCTCTAGAGTAATGAGTTATTGTCAACGAAAGTAAAGACCCAAAAGGACTTAGGCATAAGCCCTCTGATAGACTGGAGGTAGATGGAGAAGAAAGCCCTCTGAAGGACAGGAGGCATGCTCAGCATCGGTCGGCCATGGGAGTTTGGTACACGGAGGAGCGGCACCGTGACAACAAGTGTATGACCTGCGAATGACTGCGAGGCAACCCCAATGGACATGGGATGCTGGGTGCCACCACGGTGCTCCAATCCGAGTGCATGGCACGAAGACATGCGAGGGCGATAGCGGATTCACTCAAATCCGCCACCCTACCACCAAGTTACCAAGACTCAGTGAATGGGTTCAATTCTCGCCGAGATAGAGTGGAGTGGGTAGTTCTAGGCCTAGGAAGGAAACCCTAAAGCTCCCCGGTTTATGACTTCAAAATCGGGGGTCGATCAGCTGATTTGGACTACTGGCCACATGGACGTCATCCAGAAGACAGCATGCAACCAAAGAAGATCAAGACTCCATCACGGTCGTCAATCCCCGAGAAAGTTGGGTCTTTTCTAGTTTAGGCCCTACGGGCGTTTCTGTAATATAGGGGTCTTAGTGTAAACTGAGTCAGTTAGGCCTGGGCTATAAATACCTAAGTGGCTGGTCATTTAGGTGACTTTTCCACCTCTAGAAACCCTAGGCTTAGCTTTCCAACCAGCCAAGTGCTTAGAGTGAAAACTAGGTGCGAATCTAGGATTTGGAGTCTCCTAGAGCTAGCACTTTGCATTAGTGGGAATATGAAGGGTGGTAGACTATGAGGATCCTTGTAAGAACTGTTTTCCCTCTCTAATCCAAGGAAGATTTGTCCCCAATTCGTGTTCTTGTGTGCAGCCATCTTCTTTCCCCTTTCTAGTTTGGATTTTGGATGAAACTCAAAGGCTTTTGGTGATTTGCTTTGCTCACGAGGTAATCCTATTCTTTTGGCTCTTTTGGTCTTGCTAGGACATGGAATTATGACTTAGTTCATCTCAATCCCGCAGGATTGACACGAGCAAGTTGTTCTTGAGTTTTCCCCTTTTTTGCCCAAAGATTGCCTTCTCACGAGATCTGAAATTCCCGCTAATCCCGTGGTCATTTTGAGTTGATCTTTTGGGAGTAGCTTGGGAATAGGGTCTAGATAGCCTGTGCAAAATCTTGTGATGTTTGGACAAGATTTGGACAAGTTTTGGGTTTGGGAGCTTAAGTTCGTGTGCTGTGTCTGGTGGTACCAAAACATCTAGTAGCTACGACCGGAACATCCGGCGACACCCATCGAAACATCCAGTGGCTTAGCCTAGCCAGTGCCTATCGGAACATTCCGTGGTTCCCACCAGAACATCCGATGTGCCCAGACAGCTCTGCCTATCTTTAGAGATTTTGTGATTTTATTCTTCCGCTGTATTTCTGCTTTGACCTTGTGTTTTCCCATTGCTGACCATACTCTTTACTTGATGTGTTCCAGTAACTCGCATTCTGGTGCGGTGAGTGTCGGGTGGTGAACTTGCAAGTTCATTGCTTGCCATGACTTGCGATCTCTGTGGTCGTTGAGTTGCATGCTCTTCCTTGCCTAGTGCGTATCCTTTTAGTGGACGGCACCTTGCACCTACTAGACACGTATCCGTTCAGTGGATGGTGTCTAGCATGGTTCTCTTGTGAGTTTTCGCTGCACCAAGTTTGGGGGTTGTGATTTTGAGTTTTCAAGTGTTCCTATTCACCCCCTCTAGTCACACGTCTCTGTCCTACATAAGGTAACCTAGAGAAGTTACAGACATGAACAAACCAAGGTCAATACTAACCAAGAGGTAGCTAAAGCATGGTGACAACAAGATGCATTGATGAAGATAGAAAGGAAGTAAGTGCATCAAGTAGAGGAGCTAGGGCAAGATAGAATCAGATTTTTCAGTGGTATTGGAGGTTCGACAACCTACCCTAATCCACGTTGCAGCATACACTGTGTGTTTTTCCGCGTCCCATGCTTATGGGCGCTCTCTAGGAGTCTCTATTCACCATCCCGGTGAGGTGGAGCTCAAGCCTTGTACGCCAATGTTCTTCGGGCTTGCACAATCCTTTGGCAAGCTTCAAGAATGCACCTCGGTCATCAAGTCCACCTAGGTGCTGCGAAACACCAAGAGTAACAAGCCTTCGGTCTTGACATGATCTTAATCCTCACCAAAGTAGATGCACACAAGCCTCTTAGACCTTCTATTGCTCTCAGGGTGTAAAATGAGTGTTTGATTTGCGAAGACTGAAGCTCAAGTGGCTCTAAGTGTTGTTGTAGTTGCTGGAGTGTCCAAAAGAGAACGAAAAACGAACCTTGGGAATATATATATATATATATATATATATATATATATATATATATATACACCATTCGGTCCATAGTAGAATTTGAGTTCTCGAAACTAGCTGCTACTGTACTGTACTTGTTTGTTCGATCCATTGTCTGATCTTCTAGACCATACCATCCAGTCCATTGTTCACCAAATTATCATCAAAGTGCATAGCCTCAGGAAAACTTGTCTAAGGAATTGTTTGGTCTTGTAGACCGTACCATCTGGTCCATTCTCACCCAATTTTCTTCAAAGTGCATAGCCTTGAGTAAAATTGTCTGAGGTTTTGTCTGGTTGCATTAAAATGGACCATCCGGTCCAATAGAGAAAAATCTTCTGCTGACTTTGATTGTCCACTCCATAGATTTCACTACGGTTCAGACTGTCCGGTCCATTCAAGTATCTATGTTTCTTTATTTTCTTCAAGTATTTTGATTTGGCCTTTGATTTCTTTGGACCTTGAGCATTTCTTGCTTACACCTTTGCCGTTCTTGAGTCTTTTTGGCTTATGTGTGCATCCATACTTGGCATTTCTCAAGATCAAGCTACTAACTTGGACCCCCTTGATAGTGCAGACACTACAAAGCTATAAACCCTAGCTATGAAAGGATCCTCCAACTCTATTGATCCTTGACTCTAGAAGAGTCCTTAGCCTTCGAGATATGAGAGAAAACCCATTTGCCTTTCATGAAGATAATCCTCAAAATTAAGGGCCACTTTTATTACCCAATGAGCAATCACAAAATGTTCAATATTAAACCTGCACTCATGAGGTCGTTATATGACAATAACTGAAGCTCACCTTGGGGCCTAGATGCTTACATCCATCCCTTGCCTCCTCCCAGTCAGAGCACCTTCACTCCTCACTCTCGCCTACCGCTCACCTTCTCCCAGCCAGCACAACTCCTACCTCTTCGCTCCTGACCATCGCTTGCCACTCTCCATCCAAAGTAGCTCCCCCAAGTAGCATGCTCGTGCCACGCACAGCGGACACGGCAGTGGGTCCAAGATGGTAGGCGGGCCATGATAGCTTGGTCCAGATGCATGCCGAGGACATGGTGACGGCAGAGGTCTCGGTGACATGTGGGGCATGGCGGAGCACGTAGGCACTGCCCATGGGCCTGCAGGAGCATGCCGCTGTAGCCTGTAGGCGCGGACACGCAATGTGGGCCCGTGGCGATGAATGTGAGGATCCTGCAGCATGAGTGGTGGGTAGAGGAGCTCGATCAGTGCTTGAACGTGGTGGAGTAGCTTGGTGGTCCACGCCTTCCTGGGCACCGCCAGGCACCACGGTGCCTTAGAGAAGCCACCTGCACCATTGAATATGCAAGAGTGGCATGGCTCCATGCTAGACGGGAGTGTCATGCTGACCATCGTGGATGGGGCGGCAGCAGCCTATGCCGTAGACGCTTGTGGTTGGAGCCAAAGCTAGCTAAGAGCCATTGGACTGGCTCCATTGCCTTTGGAGTGATGAGTGATTGTCAATGGAAGTCAAGACCTAGAAGGACTTGAGCACAAGCCCTCCGATGGAATGGAGGCCCTCCGATGGACTAGAGGTAAATGGAGAAGAAAGACCTCCGAAGGGCAGGGCGTTGGTTGACCATGAGAGTTCGGTACACGGAGGAGTAGCATGACAACGGCAAGTGTAAGACCTCTGAAGGACTACGAGACAACCCCAATGGACAAGAGATGCCAGGTGGAGCCGTGGTGCTCCAACCCGAGTGCTTGGCGCAAAGACATGCGAGGGCGTTGGCTGTGGCAGAACAGCTGATTTAATCCGGGCTAAGCACACCTGCTGCCTCTGGCATATAGTGTAATTAGACCGAACTAAACCCGATCATCCGTCGAGAGTCATTCGGCTCTCGATTTTACCAAATCCTAGAGGAACCGACATCATACACATCCAGCTCTCGATGGAGCCACAACAGTTACATCATCACAGGCAGTTGAAATAGAGTATAAGTAGATTTACTTAACAAACTGGTTCGACATAAAAGTATAAGTATCAACATAGTGCCATACGAAAGGCAAGTTTGAATCAGATAGCGGAAGCGATTTCAAAAACATCTGGTAGCGGAAACAAAATACTTTAGTAGTCTTCATGCAATGATGAATGAGATGAGCAGCGCCAAGCCCACCGGTACTACCCTTCTCCAAGAATTTGTCCAAATTTCATCAGTACCTGCACTCAAAAGGTGGGGGCAAACCCTGAGTACTAATTACTTAGTAGGACTTAATGGATTTCCTTACGGCTGACGCAAAGCTTGATTACTAGCATGTGGATCCTTAGCCATTGATTTTAAATAGAAGTATAATATCATAAAGTAACGAGTTTCATCATTTGTATGTAACTCCATAACAATAACAATAACTTGCAGAAATGTAAGCAACACAGTAGTACAAGCATGTAGTATTTGAAAACATGAGTAATAAATATAATATATTCAAGTAGTTACTACGTTGCCCGACAGTGATATTGGCATTCCCACACCTGGTGGGCATCAGCGATTCGAATCGATTTTAATTCCCTTGAATAACTATCATGCCAGGGGTATATGCTTACTAGCCATCACGTTTCCACATATAGTCCCCATCTCCACCTGTCTTGTCCCAAGATTCAAAGCGCCCCCACCGAACCCCTGGGTTGTGCCCCCATGGCGAGCCTACCAACATCTCAATCTCCCCGCCATGAGTACCAAGCTCCCCCGGGCCTTCTGCCTCCATCTAGTGGATGGGCGGCACCTCGAAAACTCTGGACGAGCCCAGGTAAGACTTCACCGGTCCCATATCCCGGTTATGCAATCTAGCAATGTTATGCCGATCAGCAGGCGAATAGCGGACGGGCCTTAAACTGACTCGGGCGGAGCCAATTGATACAACAACACACACCACAAAATAAAATTATTCTCCGCCCGGTCTCCATTTAAATCACGAGCATAATATTACTTTCTCAATAGTAAAAGTTTTTGTGAATTTTGAAACCACCTACGCGACGAGTGACTCCATTCTCTCGTGTCTACTCGTACCTAGCAATTCTAGGCAACTCCTAATGCAAGGGTTTTCAATCAACTCCTAATGCGGATGCGTAATCATCAACCAAGATAATATTAGCTGGGAAATTCATGGTCCTGCCTACCTTCGCTTTTGTTTCACAAAACCAACAAACTACACTATGTTAGTTTGCCGGGTTGTAGGGCTTTGCCTTAGGCAACCCCTTGATCACTTGGACAACTCCTCCTTCCAAATACCACTTCAGGGGCCTCCTAGGTGGTATTTGGGTCTTAGTTGATCTTTTGGACACCGTTGCTTTAAGTAGTCCCTCGCACTTGCTTCTTGATCACGTATCTGCAGTAAGCATCACTATATGAAGGCTATCCACGATGCAGCGAATGGGATGCATGAATGTCAAGCACACATTTAAATAATCATTTCAGGGATAGGCAAAAAGGTGACTAATAAACTACTTAAGCCAAAGTACTTTTGTAAATAAGGAGGAAGCATATACTTAAACAATCATACAAGCATTCATTTGGTTATCAATTATAAAGAAGGCATGTAGAAACTATCATAAAAGACCTTAACAAGGAAAGGAGGTGCATTTCATTATTTTACCCGACACCCAGTTGTTTAGTTACTCAACTTCAAGATTTATGTAGAAAGTGTGGCTTACATTGTGATATAGCAAACTAACTATACCGAGTAGCATATACACGTCATTACAGGTTCACATTTGATCACACATTAACTTCCTTGTTTCATTTTCTTTATTTTTAAACCTACTAAAGTGATTATACATAAGCTCCTCATGAAACAGCACCCAAAATACTTGAATAAATCACATTAGCTTACTTGCACAATAACACTGCTATATGAATTTTGGTGGGATTTTTGGAGCATTTTAAATGCACTCTTCTATCTTATCAATCATATTAGCATAATATTTATCATTTTCAAATCACATAATAAACAGCAATTATAAATTCTCAAAAAACGTTTTCTGGAATTTAAACTTAAATACTAAACACCATGAATTTCTTCCGAATTTATCTTGCATTACACAACCACTTTTACCTACTATTTTGTTACTCAAGTCATTTCTAGTCATTTTTAAATCACCAATCAAACTTTACATGCAGAGCCTCATACTACCCTAGGAAACTAATTACACCCCCTAGAGTGTGTACAAAATCTAGCACCCCATTTGGAGCAAGTTTCATATTGCAAGTATCTCTCATGACACTAAAATGCATAAATCATAGGGATAAATGCAAAACAGTAAGTAAATGGGCAATGCTAGTGCCACCAAAAATCATACAGGGCCTACATGACCTAACAACACTGCTAACCAAGTTTCATTCCATGTAGAGGTCATCTTGGCCACCTTTTCCATTTAAGTTGGTTTAACATGCATATGCAAAAATCTGGGCTAAAATAGTCAATGCACATCCCCTCATCATATCAGTCCTGTAGATCTATTCAATAGGAGCCAAATGCAATTGAGTTTACATTTTTAGGATTTTTATTTGATTTACTACGGATTTCCAAAGATTCATCTCAGAAAAATGCATTTAAAATGAAGATCTCACTGCCCGGACCTATCCGCGATTATTCATCTCACCCAGGGGCCTGCACAGAAGTTGCTCAAGACTCAATACACAGTGGCTTAAATCGCTCGGGGAATAAAGGAAAACATAGGGGGATTTTCACAAAACTTGCTTCTTCTTCTACCTCGGAACAGGGGCATGGCGCGCGCGGCAGCCCGCGTTCCCGCGCGCGGCGCAACCCGTAAGGACCGCTAGGTCACCGAACGAGGCTTGGGGAAGGTGTTCCCACCCAACGGGATTCTTTCCCCCTTAATGTGGGCGCGTGGGGTGAACGGAGCAGGCGGAGAATGCGCCATCAATGTGGGTCGATCCGTCGGATAAGGCGGAGGAAGGGAGCTGCGGATGCGCTAGCGAGCTGCGCGGGGAAGTGGTGCACTCGGGGGAGGGGGATTGGTGGTCCTCCATGGCGACCCAGAGCTCGTGTCGAGCCGAACCGGCGGCGGCGTGCGGAAACGAGGCAAGGAGGGCTCAATTGACGCCGAGTTCTTGGGGCTTTGGTGGAAGGGCTCAAGGTGCTTGCGTTGCGCGTGCTTGGAGGGTCGGAGGAGGACCGGAGCGCCTGTGGCTCGCGAGCTCATGGAGCTCGGGCCATGGTGGCCATGGAGGGGCTGCAGCTCTGCTGCGTTGAGGAAGAGAGGCAGAGGGCGGGCGAGGGAGTGAAGGCGAGGGAGAACAAGGCCGCGCACACGTCTAGGTGCAGCCGAGGGCATCGTTCGGGCACCGCGCGCCACCGCCCATACGCCGCAGCCGCGTAGAGGCCATGGTTTGGGCAACGGCCGAACGTGCAGATCGAAGGGCCCACATGTCAGCGACCGAAATAAAAAGAAAAATGGGGAAAATAGAGAAACACATTCGGTTTTGGTCTTCCGACCCTCTGAAAATCGCATATTTGACCAGATTAAATGCCGAATTTGAAGAAAGTCCAATTGGAAGAATTGGTTTAATCTTTGCTATCTACAACTTTGTCAAAAGCTTTGATGCCAAATTCTAAAAGGAAATATGATTTGGATTTGAATTTAACTTACAACTAAGTTTTGACTCACCCAGCTCCCCAGATTAGAAATTCCAATTTCTGTTCATTTTCACAATGGGAGTTTTATAACAATGTTGTCTAGAATTTCATGAGCTTCAACCTTCTCGAATAGAGTTTTGCAAGATTATGGCTTTAGATCAAAGAAAATTTGAGTTTACTAAGCAGGTCAGATTTGGACAGATTTCATATGCTGACAGAAAAAGACCCAAAATACTATGTAAACTTTAATGCATGTCAAAGATCTAATTACCAAAGTTGTTCATTATGAAATTATTTACAAGTTTGGTATAGATAGCTTTGCTTGAATCATGACAGATTTAGAAATACAAGCAAAAACATGTTCAGAGGTTTGGTAAAACAACAGGTTTACTCTTTGTAGAGTATTTCTTGTTTCTAACTTTTGAAGTATCAAATGGAGTCCAATCATTTTGAGATCAGATGCATTGGAAAGATAATAAGCTTAATTTCATTTCATAGAAAGGAAAATTTTTAAGTTGTATAATGAAATTGAAAGTAATTTCAGAATGAAATTAGGGGAAAGATTGTCAACCCTAGACTTAGCAAAATTTGTTGAGTGTAGGCTAACCTGGTTCGGTTCGAACTTTTGAGCCCCTTAACATCTGATTTTGAAAATGGTTGAAATAGCATATTTGAAGGCAACATCTTGAACTAAAACTTTTATATTTGATGCCTTGCATGAAAATGTATAAATGTTTAACTACTCAACTAAGCAACGTAAAGTTTTGCATATTCAATTTGAAAATTTTTGACTTAGTGGTTTACTGGCCTAGTTGTTGTTCTTCTCTAAGCATGGTTAAGTCCAAATCCTTGATTAACAATAATCTAATTGCCTGTCAAGGCTTTTGAGATGCCGGGGGCATCACATTAGCGGATTCAGTCAAATCTACCACCCTACCACCAACTTGCTAAGACTCGGTGAATGGGCTAAATTCTCGTTGAGATAGAGTGGAGTGGGCTGTTCTAGGCCTAGGAAGGAAATCCTAAAGTTTCCCGGTTTCTAACTTCAAAATCGGGGGTCGATCAGCGGATTTGGACCACTGGCCACGTGGACATCATCCTAAAGATAGCGTGCAACCAAAGAAGATCAATACTCCATCATGGTCATCCGTCCCCGAGAAAGTTGGGTCTTTTCCAGTTTAGGCCCTACGGGCATATCTGTAATATATGGGTCTTAGAGTAAACTGAGTCAGTTAGGCCTAGGCTATAAATACCTAAGTGGCTGGTCATTTAGGTGACTCTTCCACCTCTAGAAAACCTAGCCTTAGCTTTCCAACTAGCCAAGTGCTTAGAGTGAAAATCAAGTGCTAATATAGGTTTTGAAGTTCCCTAAAGCTAGTAATTTGCATTAGTGGGAGGACGAAGGATGGTAGGCTATGAGGAACCTTGTAAGAACTGATTTCTCGTCTTAATCTAAGGAAGATTCATCCCCAAATCGAGTTCTTGTGTGTAGCCCTCTCCTCCCCCATTTTCTAGTTTGGTTTTTTGATGAAACTCAAAGGCTTTTGGTGATTAGCTTTGGCCGCGAGTTAATCCTATTCTTTTGGCTCTTTTGGACTTGCAAGGACATGGAGATTATGTCTTAGAACATCCCCATCCCACAGGATTGCCACGAGCCAGTCGTTCTTGAGTTTTCCCCTTTCTTTCCCAAAGACTGCCTTCTCACGTGATCTTAAATTCCCGCTAATCCCATGATCATTTTGAGTTGATGTTCTAGGAATAGCTTAGAAATAGGGTCCAGATAGCCTGTGTGAAATCTCGTGAAGATTGGACAAGATTTGGTCAAATTTTGGGTTTGGGAACTCATGTTCCAAGGTTCCATCGGTCTATCCAGTGCAACCACCAGACTATCCAGTGATCTACCAAATTGTCTAGTGCCATGCATCGGACTCTCCAACGTTGGGCTTGTCTTGCACTCTACCGGACTAGTCTGATAGCCCACCGGCCAAGTTACCGGAGTGTCCGCTGTCACCAGACAAGTCCACCGGATTGTCCTGTGCCACCGGACAAGTCCACAGGACAAGTGAACAGTAGCAGGTTAACTAGCTTTTTCTTTGCTCCAACCTTGCTTTGGTGTTGTCGCTGCATGCCCATACTCTTTGCTTGCTGAACCATTAGTGAGATGCATTTTGGTGTGGTGAGTGGCTGATGGTTCACCTTTGCAAGTGTTGTAGCTCATTCTTGACTTGCGATCTTTTTGATCGTTGAGTTGAGTGATTCCGCTTGCTTGGTGTGTATCCTCTCAGTGAACGGCACTAAGTGCTTGCTAGACTTGTATCTGTTTAGTGGAGTCTAGTGTGTTTCTGGTGTACCTCCAACTGCTTCGACACGGCTCCGAAGCAAGTTGGAAGTGGGGACTAGCTCCGCTCCGGCCTCTCCAGTGCGACTCTGGCTCGCACCATAGTAGACCTAGCCTGCGAAACACTTGGCCTCTCCTGACCGCTCGACCCCTAGGCATGATCGGGATCTGGGAGGGCCCTGGCAAACCATCCGGCCAAAGCGGTCAACGATGAGATCCTGAGCTCTGTCCAACCGGACGACGACAACTCTTTCGACAAACCACTCGGCGCGCGACTGAGTCCGTGGTTTGAGTGGTCCCCATCCAATATCATCGGTGGTCGAATCAGCGTCGGGGGCATGCTCTCCTCTAGGCACCCACCGCCGGACGTCGAACGCTCACCCGGCACTGCGACTGGACCACTGGTCTGGACCGAGGCAGACGCCACTGCCCCACGTGACAACTCAGCACTGACTTCTCCAGCAGGCCCCCAATGCCTGCTGCAGGCTAGTCGGCTACACCACTAGGTGCCGCGGTTCAATATGTGCTACGCAATGCGGCCGCCGCCTACCCCGGCATCTCAGCATCAGCAAACTGCGGCAATTCTCCCCACTGGTGGAATATGTCATACTCTACGCTGAGGATGTGCCAATCCCCCTCACCAGTCTCTGGCTGGGGCTCACCATTGACTCCACCTCAGCTGGTAGGACAGTGTGCTGGCATAGCTCTCGATCAAGGAAGGCCATGACATCTTGTACCGCAGCCACAACTACGGCACCCCTAGCGCATGCCCCTAGCGAGAGGTCTTCATGGCTGAAATCAATGAGCGGGAAGTCCCGATACCTCCCGACTCCCCCTTCTTCGACTGTAAAACTCCGGGAGCCACCCAGGCTCGTCGCGCATGCAACATCAACAAAAAAACGATTGACGGACCGGATGGCGCATGAGCTTGAGCTCCTCCAGCCCGTGTTTGCTGACGAGGCCACTAGGATTGGAGAGACCCTCAGTCAGCGCGATGCCCGTATCCAGCACAATCTTGACCGTGACCACCGCCGTAGGCAAAAGGCTGCCACCGAAGACCAAGCACGTGTGGCCTAAGAAGCTGCGAACTAGCGGGAGTGCATTGTGGCAGAACCGCCCAGATTAACCCGGATTTAGTGCTTAATCACTAGATCCGGACTAACCTCGGTAGTCCTTCAGGATGTAGGTATCCTGACTTGGCCTTCCCATCCGGATCGAGCTTGATTTTTGGGGCGACTCTCGAAGGAGTCCACAGGTTACAACATACACAGCCACATTTATTACACAGAGTTGAAATATTACACATAGGGTTTGGTAATTATTACATCACGGCTGATAAGTTCTTCAGCCATTTTCACAAAAGTTAGCATAGATCACAAGTTTTTCTCCAACACACACATCTTACTCTGCTCCAGGCGTAGCAAAGCTTGTTTCAGAAGAAGGGAGGAGTAAGGTAAGGATCCCATTCGAACCAAGTATATTCTGCTCCTGTAAAAGAATAGGCAAGAAGCCTGAGTACTAATTACTCAGCAAGACTTACCCGACCACTGGGTCGAAACCCGACTCCCTAGCTTATAGCCGGGGTGGTTAGGTCAACTCACACTGCGGCAGGCCTAATAGTGAATCCTTAGCTCTTAGAATTTGGTTCACTTTTTAGTTATTACCTGACCATGCTAAGTTATTCCTAATCTACTAACCAACCAGGACAAACATTTTGTCAAGCATTCTTCATTAACAGGATCAGTTCTCCTACTACGATGTTGGTCGCGATCAGGCAGCTTACAACCGGCAAGCCACAGATGATTCGAATCGATTTTCCACCTCTCGAGAGGGATACTCAGACACCCGTCATATGTGGGTACACCGACCCTACATACGAGAACCCAACATCCAGTGCCACCTAGCCGGAACCATCCTTACCGAACCCGGGTGTCAGTCCTTCGACACCCGCACAACCTCCTCCTTCTAGTTGGTCTCGTCTAGTTCCGCGCTTAGGTACAACAGGACGAGAGGCTTACCGGAGCCCGTTAAGGACGGCAAGTGAATGAGGCGCGTTCGGCCCAACCAGGCCACACATCGGACGGCCTTATGCGACACAGGTAGGATCAGGGTCCATAGCAAATAATCATAACATTTAAAGTACGGAAGCGAAACTGATCCCGCCGCATGCGTGTCAAATTATTAACATTCTACTTATTCTTAACCAATAAACTGCTGTAAAAGAATTCCGTTCTAAGCCTATGCCACCTAAGCCATCTACTGAGAATAGGATTTTATGCTGGATAATGAGTAATCATGCTCTAGGGTTTCAATCAATTCCTAACTCTAATGTACAAACATAACTCTGATTTAAATTAAGGACTTAAAGAAAACTGGGTAATGCACCGGGGCTTGCCTTGGGTCACGGGATCTGTCTCTGTCGGTGACTCGGAGTCTCCTCCTGCTGGTGTGAAGGACTTTCGAAGTTTCCGCTGCGGTGGAAGACTCTTTAACTGGAAGTGGTGGGACCAACGTGCCTAGGTTGATGACATGCAGGAGTTTTAAAAGTATGAGGATGATCAACCTGTTGAAAAAGTAAAATGCACAATTTTCTAAAGAAAAAGGGTGGTTGGGGTTAAACATCTGTATTTTCGGGTGTAGTTGATTGCCCTAGGGTTCAAATGAATTACCTGGTATTTTTAAATATTTTTAAAAGCTTAAATGAATTTTCTGGGAATTTTTGAATAATTTAAATGGATTTTAGAATTAATTTCCTATTTTTAATACATTTTTATGAATTTTTCTGCATTTTTAAATAAAGGCTAACTTTTTAAAAATTATATAAACTTTAATTTAATTTCTTTTTAGAATTACCAAAATGTTTATATGAATTAATAAATAATTTTACTAATTAAAATAAACACATTAATATTAAAGTAAAACAAATAAACAATTTAAATTAAAAGGAAAAAGAAAACATAATTACAGTTTGAAATCCGGCCCAGCCCACTAAAAAAACAAAATAAAAAGTTCTAATTTCCCTCTCCAAAAATCGCATGGGCCCCCTTTCGGCCTGGCCTAGCCCAGAGTGGGCCGGCGGCCTGTTTTCCCCAGGCGCGGCCCAGCTTCCCGCTTTCGGCTCGGCCTAGCGGCCGCGCAGGCCGGCAGCGCCGGCGACCATCCGGCGCGGCGGAGGCCGAGAGGCCTCGCCGGCGGTGGCCTCGGGCGCGGCGCGAGTCTCTCTCTCTTTCCCTCCCCTTTTCCCCTTCGTTCCCCCTCTCCCTTCACTGCGAGGTCGCCGCCCGCCGCGGTATGGCGCCCGCCGCGCAACGCGCCGGCGAGGTGGCCTCGCGGCGGCGGTGGTGCCCGCAGAGGTCCACCGCCTACCGCGCGGGGTGCGCGCTGGCGTGGCGCACCCGATGCGCGCGTCCGCGGGAACCCCAAGGGTTCCCACGCGCGGGGAACGCGGCGGCGACACCCGCATTGGCCGCGGCGCCATGCGGGGCTCCGATCTCTCGCGAGCTCGGGCCGGCCCTCAGCGTGGCGCAAGAGAGGGAGGAGGGAGCGGGGTTGAACTCACTGGCGCGGGGGTCGCGGCGACGGCGGTGGAGGCGGGTAGCGGCGGTGCGGGGCGCGGGTGTGGCGCGGCACAGGCGCGGGCGTGGGGAGCAGACAGCCTCCCCCACTCGGCGAGGCGGGGAAGAAGACCCCGCCCCCACGGGTCCCACCTGTCAGCGCCGCCTGACAGGGGGCGCGGGTGGCGGGGGGGGGTTGGCCACCACGCGGGCCGCCGCCCCCGGCTGTGCTTCGCCCAGCGGGCGCGTGGCCGCGCGCTGGCCAGCGGGCCCGCGGGGCTTCCCCCCCCCTTTTTCTTTTTTTTTTTACTTTTACCATTTTCATTTTTAACCCTAGATTTTGACCTTTTTCGGCAGGGGTCCAAATACAAAAGTGGAAGGGCTTAATTTAAACTACCCTTTCACATTTTTGCCCCTGAAAAACTACAAAATTTTGAAAAGGCCTCAAATTTAAATTTGAATCAATTTTTTAAAAGAAAAATTAGGGTAAATTGCAATGTACTTAGGTGTTTTAAAATACGGAGTATTACATGCATGGGCCTAGCCACTGGCACCGCCTGCTATCTCCAAGATGACTTCAATGAGCCTGCGTCCTCCTATGACTTCACTAGCAGGGAATACTGTATCGCAGCAATGGGCACAATTGTTGCAGAACTACCTCCGTCGGCGCACAAGCAAAAGCCACAGCATCTCACCCTTAAAGGGCTCAAGCTCTACGACAACGGTGCTCCATCCTCCCAAGCTTCGGATCCACCACAAGGGGGCACCGATGACTTGAGAAAGCTCATCGAGGGGCAAAAAGACCTCCACAACCGCATTAACGAGAGGCAGCTCCAAGTGGGAAGCTGAGCACAGGCGGCATAAGGAATGGGAGAATGAGCACGGGTCCTTATTCAAGGCACCATCACCACCGCCAGGCATGCGAAGGAAGCCAGGTGGGGGCGATGACGTCCGGTGCGGCGACAGCCCTAAACCGAACGGGGCAGTCGTCAAATACCGCCGCTATGACCCGCTCCGCGATGAGCCAGGGCTTGACAAATACGATGGAATCCACGCCTTCACCCTGAGAATTAGGTCGATCTCGTGGGCGGCCACTTTCAAACTTGTCAACATAGATAGATACGACCCCAAGAAGAACCCGAAGGAGTGGGCATGTCTTTATGCGCTTAGTGTCAAGGCCGCGCACGGGGACAATGGCGTCGCGCTGTGTCACACCTTGGTTTTTAGATGACAAACCAAAGCAAATCCATATGTGTGCCAAGATCTAATCTCACACATACAGAGACAATAAACAGTGATATCACAAAACATGCTTTATTACATACCGTTAAACAATATATACATTAAGACATCAAGTCTTACCACAGAGTAGTGGAAGCGTAACTATATCTTTGAGCCGTCCATAGGGAAACCAACTGGGGGTCGCTCAACTAGAACCCCATGGACCTTCATTTGTACTCCTTCAGGCCTTCATCTTTCTGAGCAGCGGTTGGAATCCCCCCTCCCAACAAGGAATAAATGTAAAGGAAGCAAGCGTGAGTACAGCAACTCGTACTCAACAAGCATGACACAAACTATGAGGCTTTAAGGTTACCGGACACGACTGCATGAGCTTTTAATTGGTCACTTTTATCAAAGCCTGATTACTATTGTTGATTAACAAAACCATTAACCCAAAGAAATTGCTTAAGAATTAATCATCATTAAACAGATATAACCATCACCATAAGCAAAACTAAGATAACCACTAATCACTAGGAAGGATCTGGGCCGCTCATAACCATGAGCACGGCTGACATGTCCGGTTTACACTCTCGAGAGGTGGTGCATCATTACCCACAAGTCATGAGCTACGCTAGGAGTTCATCACATTATCTTAGATGAGATGACTAGCAAGCACACTACGAAGCCTTTACAAAGGTCCTGTTGGTAAGGTGTAACCACTAAGGTTTCAGGTTCCCCAATGGTGGAGTAAGCCTCAAGGGGAGAAGCACATACATCACATTAAGCACACTCAACCCAAGCAGCGCGAGGGCCACACAAGCTCACCTCCCCTCTTTCCCCGCAGGTAAGTTACTGCCAAACCAAAATAGCCTAATTAATCAGCTAAGTCCATCCCATTCCAACTTTGTGGTAGCACTGTTGTCCTAGGTCACTTTGAGAACCGGTCCATATTAAAGAAAACTCGCAAAACCACATGAGAACATTACTCACGCTCCCTAAACCATGTTGCTAAAAAGCAAGTTATTAAAAGGACATGAACCGCTCAAGCACCGCAGCACAGAGGGTTAAGCTCAACGATTAAGTTGCATAGAACCATTAGTCAAGATTAATTAACAAAAAGACACAAGTTCGCACTGCACCTAACACATCATACCCAAATGCATCCCAAAGGGTAAATATAAGGATAAAAGTAGCCAAGGTGATATCCTTATAGGTAGTCAAAATTAAATGCACATGCAGTGATTAAAAAGAGTTATTGGGTGTTGTTTATGTCATACTTGCCTTCCTCTAAAAATAGACACTGCTCATAGTCTTCTAGTGTTGATCTTGATGTTGCAGTTGAGATTGCACAAAGAGACTCACGCTATACGTTCATCAGAACACCACACAAGCATACAGGTTCACACATGCAAGCAAACAAATATAAACTATAAGAAATAGTACACCATATCATCAAAACAGAATATAAAACATATTTAAAATTATTCTACACATTTTAGGATCACATGAGCGCAAGAATCGTCGGAAATGGATTTAAAACATGAAAGACATGAGCTTTTGAATGTCATAGGGTCTAAATTGAAATACTTTTTGAAACCAGGGTATAAAACGGTAAAACAGATACTGCGGGTTAATTTAGATGAAGGGCAAAGGCTTCTAGTATGTGGCACTTTATCATTGGTTGGATGGGCCAGCATATGGGTGGCTGCAGAGTTGTGGCCGCTGAGGATCGCCTCGGATCTTGTGTGGCAGGCAGTGGATCCAATGCGGGGTGGTGGAATGTGGGACGCCGGAGAAGGCCAATGGCGGCGCGACATGTGGAAGTGGGAGATGGAGCGTGCGGGCTCCATCCTCTCGCTCGTGCATGCACGGGAGCGGGAGGTTGGCGGTTGGGTCAGTGTGGGGCTGGTGGGGCCCACGCGCCTCACACCACATGGGAGGCCGGAAGCGGAGGTGCAGAGGCGGGGTCGAGCGGGGCCCGCAGGGGTGTGCAACGGCCCCACTGCGTGGGCAGGAGCCTGGATGGGGCCCATTGGCTGGCGGCGCGGCGTCGGTCACCATAGCGGAAAAGGACAGCAGGCACAAGCAACGAGGCCGAGGCGGCCTGAGTGGAGGAAGAAAGGAAAACTGCTCACCCGAGTTCATGGCACTTCACCAGAGTTGAAGAAGACACAAAGATCTACGGAGAATCGACGATGTATTCACAAAATGGAGACCACCCCGATGAAGATCTCGACGAGGGGAATGCGGTGATGTCCTTAGTTTTCGCCGCAGTTGGACCAATTTGCGAGCTTCTTTTCTCGATTTTGGTAGCTAGGGTTTGCGGATTGAAAAACGGAGACCGGATTCGGAAAGAGGACGATGAGGTGATTTCGATGGATATATATATACATGCACCGGTTTGGACTGAGTTGGATTTAGGCTAATTTTAGAATATTTAATTTTGGGCAATAAAATAATTCCAAAAAATCTAAAATTAGTATTCCTGTCCTGAAAAATACTCCGATAGCTCCAAAAATTCTAGAACAATCCTAGATAGGTTTTGGCACGCAATCAACTCAAATAAAATATTTAAATCTCATGAGAAGATTGCAAAGAGTCTCCAACAAATAAAATTTGCTCTCAGAAAATGGGAAAAGGCTCTAGATAAATCTGGAAAATTCCAAGAAACAACTTGACGATGACCAGACACATTTATAAAAGTTTCCATACTCTTACACCCATGGTAGCTCGGTATGGGGTGATGGGATGGCCGGTAGGATTTGTTGCGAGGGGGAAGAGAGGCTTGACAAGCAGGACTGCATGACAAAGAAAAGAGTTGGGATGGACCACACGACAAAAAATACAGGGAAAGGTCAGAGGAGAACGAGGAAAGGTGGGTCGATACCAACCTCGGTTAGCTGCTGGACTAAAAGAGAGAAAGGAGAGAGAGGAGGTGGTTGCAGGCCAAGAGAGAGGGGAAAAGAGTTTGATCAAAAGCGTAGGTGAAGATAGGAGGGGCTTTCCGGCCCTCCTTTCAAAAACTTTTCAAAACTCTTTTATTCGTAAAGTTGAATCACGCTATAAATTCAAATAAAATTTGAATTTGAATCCTTAGGCAACCACTCAACATAAAACAATTGCAACGGAATGAAAACCACACGTTGTCCTAAATTTATTTTATTTGCTTTAACTTTATTTTTGTAAAGTCAGTTGAATGTTAATTCTAAACAGGAAAATCCTTAATAAGTTGAGAAAAACATTTTAATTATTTTTCAATTCTGAAAATGAAATTTATGGTGTTACAATTCTACCCCCCTTAACAAGAATCTTGTCCTGAGATTTGGGTTGGCTAGCAAAGAAGACAAAGGTAATGTGCTTCAACTCTTCTGCTTGCTTCTTGATTCTTTTCATACCGAGGAAGCTTCTAACGTCCATCACATCTGATGTGGTTTATATTATTCCAACCTTTATTCTTGTTTTTCAACCATGGTCCAACTTATTTCTTATTCCCCTACCATTCATTGATTCTTGCCGGTAATTGGGATCAACACCCTTAACAGAATGATACTTGTGTCGGTCTTGTATAGTAATTCTTCACACTTGAAGAAAGAAGATGAGATTAGAATGTTGACTTGTCGCTATTTGTCTCATGCATTCTCCTTGGGTGCTTCACCATACCATCAAGATATAGAACAGAAAGAAGGGACAAAGGAGAGAACAAAGCAAGGATATAGATATAGGGAACCCACGTATCTACCGATGCCATTGTAGACCAAAAAGGTCAACAACACATCAATAAGCATTACAAAGAACCAAATTACACATGTAGCACAATAACAAGCATACAAATCAAGAGCACACTGAACATGATTGGGTCCTTATGCATGCACACTAGCACTCAAACTTTAATATCGTTTTTCTAGCGATATAAAAGGCTTAGATGAAACTTATATAGCTCCAAGGACTAAAGCTACCGAGTGGGTATATGTTCTTACAAACATGAAAGTTGGGGAAGACACCTCATGCCATGAGCTCTTCAACTTCACATTTGGCATTCTTCAGTTGACGATGAGATGCTGAGCTTGAACTTCACGAACATCTTGACTTGCCTTGTATATCGTATTGACCAAAGAGTAAAGTTTTTTTAAACGAAGATAGGAGAGGTGATTGTTTTTACAATAGACAGAAGTGGATGAGTTTAGAGCATGAAGAGACAAGGAAAAGGTCATAAAGCTGAAAGTTTTCAAAAATTCTTAGAAAATTTAACCTTAATAACGACCATGGCTACCTAGGCTTGTGTCCTACAGTCAGTACGGCTCTGATACCACATTGTCACACCCCGTTCTCAAAAGGCAAACTAGAGGAAATCCATATGTGTGCCAGGATCTAATCTGACACGACTGCATGAGCTTTTAATTGGTCACTTTTATTAAAGCTTGATTACTATTGTTGTTTAGCGAAACCATTAACCCAAAGATATTACATAAAGAATTAATTATCATTAAACAGATATAACCATCACCATAACCAAAACCAAGATAACTACTAATCACTGGGAAGGGTCTGGGCCGCTCATAACTGTGAGCACAGCTGACATGTCAGTTTTACATTCTCGAGTGGTGGCGCATCTTTACCCACAAGTCATGAGCCACGCTAGGAGTTCATCACATTACCTTAGATGAGATGACTAGCAAGCAGACTACGAAGCCTTTACAAATGTCACATTAGTAAGGTGTAACTACTAAGGTTTCAGGTTTCCTAGCGGGGGAGCAAGCCTCAAGGGGAGAAGCACATACATCACGTAAAGCACACTCAACCCAAGTAGCGCGAGGGCCACAGAAGCTCACCTCCCCTCTTGCCCCGCACGTAAGTTACTCCCAAACCAAAACAACCTAATTAATCAGCTAAGTCTGTCCCATTCCAGCCTTGTGGTAGCTCTGTTGTCCCAGGTGGTCGCTTTGTGAACCGGTCCTTATTAGAGAAAACCCGCAAAAGCACATGAGAACAATGCTCAGGCTCCTTAAACCATGTTGCTAAAATGCAAGTTATTAAAAGGACATGAACCACTCAAGCACCGCAGCATAAAGGGTTAAGCTCAACAATTATGTTGCATAGAACCATTAGTAAAGATAAATTAACAAAAGGACACGAGTTCGTGCTGCACCTACCACAACATACCCAAATGCATCCCAATAGGTAAATATAAAGATAAAAGTAGCTAAGGTGATATCCTTACAGGCAGTCAAAATTAAATGCTCTTGCTGTGATTAAAAAGAGCTATTGGGTGTTGTTTATGTTATACTTGCCTTCCTTTAAAAAGAGATGGTTCTCAGAGTCTTTCTTTGTTGATCTTGATGTTGCACTAGAGATTGCACAAAGAGACTCGTGTCCATACATTCATCGGAACACCACACAAGCATACAGGTTCACACATGCAAGCAAACAAGAATAAAATATAAGAAACAGTACACCAATCATCAAAATAGAATATAAAACATATTTAAAATTATTCTACGCATTTCTACAATCACATGAGCGCAAGAATCATCATAAACGAATTTAAAACGTGAAAGATATGAGCTTTTGAATGTCATAGGGTCTAAATGTAAATACTTTTCGAAACCAGGGTATAAAATTGTAAAACTAGGGCTGCTCGCTACGGGGATGGACTGCGGGTTAATTTAGATAAAGAGCAAGGGCTTCTACTACGTGGCACTTTATGATTGGCTGGATCGGCCAGCACAAGTGTGGTTGCAAAGTTGTGGATCCTTTAGATCCCCGCTGATCTGGTGTGGTGGGCAGTGGATCCAATACGGGTTGGTGGAACACGGGGCGCCGTAGAAGGCCAACGGTGGCGCAACATGTGGCGGTGGGAGATGGAGCGCGCGGGCTCCCTGTGCTTGCTCATGCATGCACGGGAGCAGGAGGTTGGTTGCCAGGTCATTGTGGGGCCAGTGGGGCCCAAGCGGCGGAGAGACAGGAGCACCTTGCTCCTCATGGGAGGCCGGGAGCGGAGGTGCAGAGGCGGGGCCAAGCGGGACCCGCAGGGGCGTGCAGCGGCCTCGCCGCGTGGGTAGGAGCCAGGACAAGGCCACGGGCTGGCGACGCGGCGTCAGTCACTAGAGCGGAAAAGGACAGTGTGCACAAGCAATGAGGCAGCCTGAGTAGAGGAACAACGGAAAACTATTCATCCGAGTTCATGGCACTTCACCGGAGATGAAGAAGACGCGTAGACCTACGGAAAATCGACGATGTCTTTGCAAAACTGGAGACCACTGTGATGAAGATCTCGACGAGAGGAATGCGGTGATGTCCTCAGTTTTCACCGGAGTTGACTGTGCACGGAGGAATTGCTCGCAGGAGAGTTCGCGGCAGCAGGACCAATTTGCGAGCTTCTTTTCTCGATTTAGGTAGCTAAGGTTTGCAGATTGAAAAACGGAGACCAAATTCAGAAAGAGGGCGATGAGGGGATTTCGATGGATATATATATGCACCGGTTTGGACTGAGTTGGATTTGGGCTACTTTCGGAATATTTAATTTCGAGCATTAAAATAATTCCAAAAATCTCAAATTAGTATTCGTGTCCCGAAAAATACTTCGATGGCTCCAAAATTCTAGGATAATTCGTAGGTAGGTTTTGGCACACAATGAACTCAAATAAATTATTTAGATCTCATGAAAAGATTGGAAAGAGTCTCTGGTAAACGAAGTTTTCTATGATAAATCTAGAAAATTCCCAGAAACAACATGACGATGACCAAACACATTTATAAAAGTTTCCATACTCTAACACCCATGGTAGCTCGGTATGGGGTGACGGGATGACTGGTAGGATTGATTGCGAGGAGGGAGAGAAGCTTGACAAGCGTGACTGCATGATATAGAAAAGAGTAGGGATGGACCCCACGACAAGAAATCTAGGGTGAGGTCAGAGGAGAACGACGAAAGGTGGGTCGATTCCAACTTCGGTTAGCTGCTGGAATGAAAGAGAGGAAGGAGAGAGAGGAGGTGGTTGCAGGCTAGGAGAGAGGGGAAAAGAGTTTGACCAAAAGCACAGGTGAAGATAGGAGGGGCTTTCCGTCCGTTCTTTCGAAAACTTTTCAAAACTCTTTTGTTCGTAATGTTTAAACATGCTATAAATTCAAATATAATTTGAATTTGAATCCTTAGGCAACCACTCAACATAAAACCAATGCAACAACATGTTGTCCTAAATTTATTTTATTTGCTTTAACTTTATTTTTGTAAAGTCAGTTGAATGCTCATTCTAAACAGGAAAATCCATAATAAGTTGAGAAAAACATTTTAGTTATTTTTCAATTGTGAAAATGAAATTTAGGGTGTTATGCGCTGGCCTACGTCCCCATCATTCTGGTGACTGAGGCGCTCCGCTAGCTCCAGAATCTTTCGACAAGCTCCATCGGCAGCTGGTCTCAGTTCTGCAAGAAATTCGTCGTCAACTTTCGTAGCACCTACCAACAGCCTGCAACGGTGCACGAGTGGACCCACATATGTCAACGACGCCATGAGACGCTCAAGGAGTACACCTGTCGCTTCTCCGAGCTCGTAACTAGGTGGCGGACTTCCCTGACTAGACTATCACCAGCGCGTTCAAGGAAGGCCTCTAGGATGAGAGGCCCCGCGACAAGCTAACGAGGAAACTTCCCACCAACGTTGAGGCACTCTTCAACCTCGCCAACAAGTAGGCTGACACTCTGGAGGAGATCCACAACATCCTATCGTGCAACAAATCCGATCCGGAACTGAGACGAGACCCCAAAGACCAGCGCGATTGCTGCCGTGACAACGACGATCGGTGCCACGACAACGACAACCGATGCCACGGCAATAGCGGTTGGCGCCGCGACGGCGACAGACGCCCGTGGAAGCAGAGCCAAGAGAATACCGTCAATATGGCAGGATACTCCGGCAAGTGACCCAGGCAGACGATCGAAGAGCTGCTCGACAAGCCATGCCTCGAACACCTGGGCATGCGCCACCTGTAACGTGACTGACAGAGCCTACAGTTTCTTTTACGGCAAGGATCCATCCCCCCAAGGAAAGGAGAAAACCATGACGACAAGGACAAGGAGAAGCAGGGTAACAACAAGAAGCCCGATAGCGACAGCGACGGAGGAGGAAGCGGATTCCCCATCATCAATAATGAGGTGGTAGTCATCTACGGTGGCCACAGCGTGAAAGAAAGGAATGCGCCGGCAGAAGCTCACATTCCGACAGGTCTTGATGGCCCAAACCTCTACACTAACTTTTTACTAGTGGTCGGAGCACCTAATCAGCATCAGCTGGGAGGTCTACTGGTGTGTCTTCAATGTGCCAGGTTGCTACCCACTGGTTGTCAGCCCTATCGTGCATTCTTCACTGATGCACAAGGTGCTGGTCGATGGTGGGAGCGTCCTGAACATCCTCTTCGGGAAGACCCTCCACACCTTAGGGCTTTGCGTGAAAGACTTGGACGAGTCTGACACGCCCTTCTATGGCATAGTGCCCAGGTGGGGCACGCAACCACTCGGGCACATAACCCTGCCCATCATGTTCGGTGATGAAACCAATTGGCGCAACGAGTACATCAGATTCAAGGTGGCCCACATCGATTCATACTACAATGCCATACTCGGAAGACCAGTGCTCGCCAAGTTTATGGCGATCCCTCACCATTCATACCTGGTACTCAAGATGCCTGGGCCTCATGGTGTGCTCTCCATCAGAGGTAACTTCAAGACCTCCCACAAGTGCGACCAGGTGGTCCTCACCCACATAGAAGACCTTGAGTGTGAAGCTACTCGAGAAGAAGTGAAGAACATGGCGGCTAGTCTACAACCGAGCATCCCCATCGCTGACCCCACTCGCAATGCCATGCAGTCGGTGGTGCAAATGAAGCAGGTCAGCCTTGGCCTCTATGACACAACCAAGACAGTGATCTTTGGGGTGGACCTCGACCCCAAATAGGAAGACGCGTTTGTTCAGCTCCTACGCCGGGACTAGGATATGCTCGCATGGCAGCCATCCGACATGCGAGGTGTCCCTAGGGAGTTGACCAAGCACAAATTTAAGACCTACCCGGGCGAAGCTCGTGAAGTAGAAGCTGCGACGGTTTTCCAAAGCTATTCCCAAAAGACCTATTGAAAAAGATCTCGCAGAGAAGGGAAACTTTGGGCAAGAAAGGGGAAAACTCAAGAACGACTTTCGCGTGGGAATCCTGCGGGATTGGGATGAACTAAGTCATAATCTCCACATCCTAGACAAGTCCAAAACACCAACAGAAGAGGGCTAACTTATGGGCAGACGCAAATCACCAAAAGCCTTTGAGTTTCACCCAAAATCCAAACTAGAGTGGGAAAAGGGGGAGGGATGCACACATGAACTCGATTCGGGGATGAATCTTCCTGTGGATTAAGATGGAGAAACTGTTCTTACAAGGTTCCTCACAGCCTACCACCCATCCTCCTCCCACTAATGCAAAGTACTAGCCCTAGGGGACTCCAAATCCTAGATTAGCACCTAGATTTCACTCTAAGTACTTGGCTGGTTGAAAAGCTAAGTCCAGGGTTTCTAGAGGTGAAAGAGTCCCTAAATGACCAGACACTTAGGTATTTATAGCCTAGGCCTAACTGACTCAGTTTACACTAAGACCCCTATATTACAGAAACACCTGTAGGGGCGAAACTGGAAAAGACCCAACTTTCTTGTGGACTAGACGACTGCGATGGAGTCTTGATCTTCTTCGGTTGCATGCTATCTTCAGGATGATGTCCATGTGGCCCTTAGTCCAAATCCGCCGATCGACCCCTGGTTTTGAAGTCAGAAACCGAGAACTTTAGGGTTTCCTTCCTGGGCCTGGAAGAGCCCACTCCACTCTATCTCGGCGAGGATTGAGCCCATTCGCTGAGTCTTGGTAACTTGGTGGTAGGGTGGCGGATTTGAGTGAATCCACCATCGCCCTCACACGTCTTGGTGCCATGTACTCGAGTTGGAGCACCGCAGTGGCACTTGGCATCCCCTGTCCAACGAGGTCGCCTCGCGTCCTTCGAAGGTCTTACATTTGCCGTCGCCATGCCACTCGTCCATGTACCAAACTCTAATGGCTGACCGACACCTATCCCCATGCCAAGGTGTCACATCAGGCCTACCATCCTAGTAGTACCTATCCTCATTCCTCCACTCAACCTCTCTACGCTCAGCCCTCAACCTGTGGTAGCAAAACTCTACCAAGTGACCCTCTTTGTGGCAATAGTCACACATGTACTTCTTGGGTGGAGCACCCTTGTGTTGACTTTGGTTCTTGGGCTGTTCATTAGGCTGTGGAGGGGGCTTGGGAGGAGCATTCCTCTTAGCCCCTTGCTTAGGGCTCTCAGGAGGTGAGTCAACTAAGTTCCTCACAGGTAGAGTGTCAAGAGTGTTCCTAGCAAAGTTTGGCTTGGGAGTCCACACTTGTTTCTATGGTGGCTCCCATGGCTTCTCTAACCATACACCATCCTTGGGGAACTTCTCACTAATGAGAATCCCTCTCAAGTCACCTAATGTCCCATGCAATTGATCAAAATCAGCTTTGGTGTAGTGGTAGCCAACCCCCAACTTATCACTCAACTTCAAAGAGGAAACAATCATGCCAAGTTGCGGCTCCTTAGCTGAAATCCAACTCAGAATGCTCCTAAGATACGTATTTCCATCTTCTAGATGGACCTTCTCAATGGCCAAATCTTCAAGCCTATGTCTAAGGCCTTCACACTTTGGACAATCAGCACTAATAGGGCTGGCAGTCTTTTCAGACTTCCTCAAAGCAGCCCTAGTTTCTTCCAACTCCTTCCTAAGAGTGGGACAAATAGCATAAGCACCAAGCAAAGTCAGCCTAGCCTTTAACTCCTCTAACGCTGTAGTAGTAGAGAAAAGCTGATCTACATCACTAGCATGCCTAGAGAGTAATTCAGTCAACTCCATAGCTATGACTTGACAATCACTGCATTCTATCTCATCAGCAACAACACAAGTTTGTTTAGCAATAGCAAGATCATCCAAAACACATGCAAGTTTAGACATGACACTCTCAAGCTCATCCTCTAAAGTAGCAGCCTTAGCATTTGCAAGCCTAAGATCCTTTGCAGGCACTCTAAGCAAGCGATCTTGGTTCTTCAAAGCTGTGTACTTCTTCATCATCCTCATCATCGCTCACCTGAGGCTCGGTGTTGGACTTCTTGCAGATGTCTGAGTCGGTGGAGCCAGCTTGATCTCCTACAAGCGTCATTGTGTAGTAACCGATCTCATCGTCGAAGAAGTAGAGTCCAGCTTGCCTGATGATCTTCTTCTCATCATCTTCATCACTGTCGGAGCTAGAGTCACTTGAGCTACCGTAACAGTCGCTAAGGCTGGCAAGAAAAGCACGATCGTGCTCCTGGGTGTGCTCCTGGTACTGCTTGAAAAACTCCTTCTTGTTGAAGAATGTCCGCTTCTTCTTTTCGCCCTTGTACTTGCCTTTCTTCTTGTTGGAGACGTACTCGCCCTTGTTCTTGCCGGTGGAGTACTTCTCCAGAGCTCTCCTCTGGGGGCAGTCGGCGATGAAGTGGTCCATCTTCCCACACTCGTAGCACTGGAGGTTGTCACCTCTTCTGCCCTCATCCAATTGGAGTAGAGGCGTTGGAACTTGTTGGACAACATGCACAACTTCTAATCATCTAGTCCTTCAACCTCCTCCTCTGTAGCTAAAATCAAAGACAAAGCATAGCCAACAGAAGGGTTAGGGTTAGCAGCACCACCACAGCTAGGGCCAGACATAAGAGCTAGGCTCTTGGGAGTTGTTCCACTCATCTTGGCATATGCCTGATAGTAGACCTCTGAAGCCTTCAACTTGATATAAAGCTCGTCTATGGAAAGGGTCTCATAGCCAGATGACTCGACTATAGACTCATTCTTTAGTTGACAAATACTTCGATCCAGAGCATAGAGAAGCTTGGAAGCTTACTTGTGGTCATTGTAAGGCAACACCCCATTTCTTGCATTCGCATGGATCTTGTTCACAATCGATTGAAAACGACTGAACATTCCATCGATGCTCTAACCATGTTGCTGGGAGAAGTTCTCATACTCTCTCTTGTGCACCTCAAACAAGCTGGCCTTGACCTGACTAGTCCCCTCATGGAAGTTACTGAGGGGAGTCCAGATCTCATGTGCTATCTTCAAGTGCGCAACCCTATCAAACTCAGGGCAGCACAAGGCAGTACGCAAAAAGTTCGTTGCCTTGTTGTTTGCTTCGTGTTCCCATTGCTGCTGTTGGGTAACATGTTTCTCTACAACTTGGTAGCCAGCATCCTAACAAATATCCTAGATGGATGAATGTTGGCTCTGGAGAAATGCAGACATGTGCTGCTTCCAATATGGGAAATGTGAGCAATCGAACCCTATAATTTTGCCAACGGACTGATCCATGTTTGCCTCTCTGTGAATCTAGAACTGGTTAAGGTATAGAAGACCCTAACTTGGTTCCGGTACCAAATGAGGACCGAAAGAGCGACCTAGAGGGGGGTGAATAGGACGATGCCTAAAACACGAACCCCAAAAACCCTCTATTCTTAAATGTGCAAGATCACATAGCCACCTAAAAGTTACTGACCCTAGGACACAAAGAGCAAGTGACATAGTGGAAGAAACTTAGCTCAATGATCAAAAGAAAGATCGCAAGACAAGTGAAGCAATGACTCACGCACAAGTGTATTGCTGGCTACTCAACACCCGAAATGTGCCCCATTGATACACAATGAGCTAAGAGTATGGGCATACAACAAGGAACACTAAAGCGAGGTCGAAACAAAAGTCCAAAAGCGAAAAACACCAAAAAGAAGAAAGCTGCCTAGCACTATAGCAGTGTCCGGTAGGAGTGTCCTGTGTCATAGGACTATCCGGTAGAAAGTCTAGTGACATCGGACTATCCAGTGGGAAAGTCCGGTGTCATAAGACTATCCAGTAAGCCTCGTCGGACCGTCCGGTGGACCCTGAAACAGCCCGGTTCTTAACCTTCCAAACCCAAAACTAGACCAAATCTTCTCCAAACTTCACGAGATTTGACACAGGCTATCTTGACACCATTCCAAAGCTTTTCCCAAAAGATCTCTTGAAAAAAATCATGAGATTAGTGGGAATTTCATATCTCGTGAAGAGGTGAATACTTAGGCAAGAAAGGGGAAAACTCAAGATTGACTTGCTCTTGGTAATCCTGCAGGATTTTGATGTACTAAGACATAATCTCCATGTTCTTGCAAGTACAAAGGAGCAAAAGAGAAGAGGAAAGCACCAAAAGCCCATGAGATTTCACCCAAAAATCAAAGTAAAAGGGGAGGAAGGAAATTCTACACACAAGCACTCAAGACATAGCCAAGAAATCCATTCTATTCCACTCCAAATCAGGTCACAAGGTCTAAATACAAGATGGAACTCGATCTCCAAGTAGTCTCCCTCTTCCTACCCTCTTTCTATGGGGCTAGATGACTCTAAAACCCACAAACCCACTAAACATGTTGCTCTTGCTTGGGAACGAAAATGGTAGCCTAATCCTAGGTCTAAACAAATCCTAAACCAGCAAAGAGGAGTGGCTAATGGCAGCCACATCCTTATTTATACTCCAAACTAAGCCCTAAGGCATTTTTGCACTTAAACACCTATATTACAGACTCTTACACTAAAAAGGCCCGTAGGGGCTAGAAAAGATTGCAAAAACTCGGATGAACAGCCATGATGGAGTCCTTGCAACTTTAGTTTCTCTTACTTGTCCTGATGTCCTCCACGTGTCCAGTAGCTCATCCCTCAGGGGTAACTCCGGTTTTGGTATACCGGTAACCAAGTCCCTGGTTTTGATGTTCGAACCAGGAAACAATAATTGGCTCGGTTTTGATGCTCGTACCAGTGAACTCTTGTTGGGCCTCCAATCTTGAGTGATTTTATGGCTCACGACATAGTTTCGCATCCAAGGTCTCTCTTCTAGGCTGAGCCTCACTTAGGCCTCAACCCAAGCCACCTGCCGGTCCACTTGGCAAGAATTTTGTCATGCCTCGGTCACACTCGGGCACTGCCACCAAGTCACACTTAGGTGGACTTCTGCTCGCACTTTCTTTAGCAAGACTTTGGTGTTGACAAGTGCTCATCACAGTCAGGATGAAAGACCAGACTTGGTACACTTGAGTCCCTCAGAGTGTGAAGTATATAATGTTGGAGAAGTGATGTTTTCCCTTAGCTTGTAGAGAGAGTGCTTCTTGTATCAAGTAGAGTAGTGAGGTTAAGAGTAAGGGAGTGGGATTTCCCTTCTCTCCTAGACTTGTATTCTCAAGGGAACGATATTCTATTCGAAGATTGAGTAAACTTCCTTGTCCTCTACTTTTGATATTTCAGTCTTACTTTACTTTCTTACATAGTCTTATGCTTGTCTGTTTACGGGAACCTTGTGCATGCTTATAGTGTTGGCTATATAGTATTGCTTGCTCTTCTAGCTCTTTACCAATTTAGTAGTAAAGTCCTTGGGTAGACACGACAGTGTTTATACTTAGAGTTTACCTTGGTTGGTCGGCTAACCCACGCAGCTATGGTTTGTAGGCACATTTGGTGATAGCTTTTGTGTCCGCAGTACTCCAATCACGTATGTTCAGATAGAGTCGCTGACGATATAGCCGAATCCTATAGCACCCGCCTTTCTTGGATAGGTATTCAGCATGGTGCCTGGTAGTGGTTCTACAACTTTGATGTCTATGCTTAAATGACAAGTATAGCACTTTTCATGCTTAGTATAGTAAGGTGATTTAACATCCGTCGACAACCTGCTTTTATCTTTTATCCTCTACATTGCTAGCTTCACTAGTTCGGTTGGTTGTGTTTTGTGTTATTATACTCCTCGTTCTTCGTGGATTTTGATAACCTGGGATACTCTTGGGTGAAAGGCTACAACGGATTTTCTGTGTGCTTGCGGAGTTATATCTAATAGGCTAAGGAACGCCAACATTTACAACAAAAGCACATGAGGACAAATGTCAAATGCCTTAACCAAGTGCCTAGGAGTGCTGCATGGACAAAGGCTGTGCATCGAAGGGCCACCTGACCAAGGGGTAGGCCACCCACCCCAAGGACCAGGCCACCTAGCTCCTACCTAGCCGTCCAGCCTGCCACCTAGTACTGCCAGCCACCGACTTAACCTCCATGACTGCCTTAGGACAATTATATCTACCCTTGTGGTCATTGTAGGAAGTGTCTGTGTTTTGGTGTAGGAGTGTAGTAGTAGAGTAGTGTTCTATTACTTGTAAAAGTGATGCATCCCTTAGCTTGTAGAGAGATTGCCTCTTGTACCGAGAGTAGTGGGGTAAAGAGTGAAGGAGTGGGAATTCACTTCTGCCCTTAAGCTTGTAATCTCATATGGAGGATACTTGATTCTAGGATTGAGTAAAGTTCTGTGTCCCCTACCTTAGTCATTTCATTATTGCTTTACTTTCATACTTAGTCTTCTGCTTGCCTGCTTACAGTAACCTGGTGCATGCCTATAGTTTATCTATATAGCTTTGCTTGCTTTATCTGGCTCATTACCAGTTTAGCATTGAACTCTCTAAGTAGTCACGACTATATTTGGAGTTTATCTTGGTTGGTGTGCTATCCCACGCAGCTCTGCTTGGTAGAGCCACTTGGTGACAGCTTGTGTGTCCTCTGTATTCCAATCCCATCATGTGAATAGACTCGTTGGGGATATAGCCAAATCCTTTAGTACCCATCTTTCTCGGCTGGGTAATTAGCACTCTGGTGCCTGGCAGTGGTCCTGCAGCTTTGGTGTCTAAGTTTGCATGATAACTATAAAGCATTACATGTTTAGTAGAGTAAGGCGACTTAACATTTGTGGTGAACCTGCTTGCTTGTCTTTTACTCTCTACATACTTAGCTTCACTAGTTTGGTGTTGGGGACCTGCTATTGAATTACGACACTACAACAGGGCAACACCGATAAGAAGGAACTCACTCTTTGGTGTCCTTAAAATAGTTACGAATACAAATAATAGCACAAGGGACTCTTTGTCTTGGAACTTGAAGACATCGAACACAGATTCTATTATAGGTGCAAAGTGAGAAAAATAAAGAGTGAACAGCCAAATGTACCTTCAGATTCTAAGTTGTTAGGGCTGACATCACATAAAATAGGGAGTGTACAAGTGTTACTGATAAAAGTCTATCCCTGTGCCAGTTGATCTCCTAGGTATTTATAGTGTCAATTGGCTCTCAACAAGTGGATGATTTTACATAGTTACCCTCATACACGCCACTTAGGCATTTACAACTTGTATGAGAACTGCTGGTAATTTGACACATGAAGTCAAATCCTTCACACAAGCTCCTATTGGACGACTTCGGAATGCCATCTTCGAATTGCCTTCTAGCTCAAGTGCTTTGCATTTCAAATCTCTGACTTGGTTCGAAGCTCCTTCATAGTTCCCCTTGAGATCTGAAGCCCTCTTCGGATACCTTGTGATGGGGACTAGGGTTCCTGATCTTCCTAGAGGTATGGATAAGTCGGTTTAGGGGTGGAGAACTCGACGTTGGTGAAGAAAGGCTCTGAGCGGAACGATCGAATCCTTGCAATCACTACACCACTGCTCTGATGGTTATCGACTGCATGACACACGCAATCTACCTCACTAAGAATGCTATCATTCCTGCAATGCAACCGAGAGAACACAAGCAAGAATGAGGAATAAACGCAATCAAGATTAATCTTGGTGCACAAGTTGGGGTTTCACAAACCCATACTCGAACGGCGAACTGTTCATGATAGAATACACTTAAGCAAAACCCAACTAATCTAATGATGGCTACATAATATATACAAGAGAGAGGTATAGGGGGCGGCCAAGGGGGGTGGCCGAGCAATCCTAGGGCGAACAAGGCCAGCGGGCCCAATAACTAGTCCAGCAGCACCCTGGCAGATATTGCCGTCATCTTGTTTTATCTATTCCTGGGTTGGAAAGCTTATCTCCTTAGCTTTCCATTGATATGTAGAACGTCTAAAACGGAGCCTGTATGTGGCTTGGGCATCCGTTTTCGTGAGGCCTACTCTTGCAGTCTGAACTGGCCTCGCGAGTAAATTGGACCTCAACTTGGATTGGGCTTCAAACTCCATCTTCTCTCGGGCCTTATGCCTATGCATCCTTGACATGTTCACATCATTCTCCCTTTCTTGTTTTTGAGATGTCCTAAACTCAAAGTCGTCAATGCTCGGGGAAGTAGTTGTAGCAATTTCTCCTGAAATCATCCATGCATGCTCCCCTTCTTGAAATGGATCCTGTTCTGACAAATCAAACAAAGAAGAACAAGTAGACCTCGACATGATAAGGTTAGTTTTGCAACAGCCTAAGAACAAGTAGACTCGACATGATATGGTTAGTTTTGCAGCAGCCTTTTACTTGATTTTGATGTTCGTCCATAAAATGTGAGTCAAAATTGGAACATATATAAACACGATGCACCATATATTCTCCTTTAGAATTATATCTTCCAGTAACATTATACATATACTTAGATGACCATGGCAAATCAGCACTAAAAGAAAGTTTCTTCTCTAAATAATTTAGATCGCAAAGAACTTCGAATTCAATGTAACCCAAAGTATTTAAAGAATTCAATAATTTCAGCTCATTTGACGCATTAGTAATAGGGAGAAAAGGTCTATTTTCAGCACAAGTGATTGGTTCCGAAGCAAAAGTATCATATTGATTAACTTTTGGTGTAGCAACAGGCAAAGCATTATAGCATATTTCTTCTTTATCACAAGGAACAACAAAATATCATGTGACAAAGGCAAATCAGAAATAGATGCCATCGTTGATTCCTCTACATTACCTTCACTTGTGGCTAAATTTGGCACATTAAAATTTTTATCACATTGAGTGATCATTGAACCTATATCATTACCTTTGTTTACATGATTGGCGCACTGTGGAATGCATGAAGAAGAAGCCAATTCATAGCCATTCTCCTTATCAATAGAATATTCATTAACAGAACTATTATCTTCATCAAAACATTGTAATTTCTTCTTCAAATCAGGCTTATAAGTAGGAGGAATAAAATTACTATGCATAGAACATTTCAGCTTGGACCATGTAGAAGGATCTTTACCATGTTTAACTAAACTATTCCACCAAAATATAGTGTAACCATTAAATTCACTTGTAGCATATCGAACACGCTGATTGGCATAAATCATATGAGAATTAAAATTTTTTCAACAGTCATCTCCCAATCAAAATAAATATCAGCATCATATGAACCATCAAAGGGAGGAATTTTAATTTTAACACTAGCAAACTGGTTATCATCATCATCACCTTTTTTACTTTTGTTGGCACAACATGGAGGTGGTCGCTTACCTTTTTTACCTAATCATAAGTCTTGAGAAGCATACTTGGAGATAGTAACTTTGCTCTCCACAGTTTTAAGACAAGTCACCAAATTATTTACCGAAGCGCGTAGATTGTTCACAGCTGTAGCAAGTTCCGCCCCAAAATCACCAATAAGCTTGTTTTGTGCAGCAATAAGCTTGGTTAGCTCGTCCTTTGAAACATATCTATTGACTCCTTGAGGGGGAGCATCTCCTACCATGGTTAGAGAAAACAAGACAGAGAAATCGAAACAAGATTATCCCTATCAAGTAGGTAGGTGGAATCACCCAAACTCGAAGCATGTACCAAGTGCTTACAAATGTTCTTATGGAATCCCTCACACTCGAAGCGTGTACCAAGTGCTTGCAAATGTTCTTACCATACATAGCAAGAAGACGATGGTGATCTAGAAGAGGTGACGATGGCCAAGAGGCGATAACACACCTGGAGCGAGAGATGATTGCAGGACTGACTTGTGCTGCTCTAGAGTACATATGTAGATCTTTGGGAAGGCACAATATGTAGCAAGGTATAGCAAAATTCAAAATCAGATATCAAACTTGAATAAATGTCCAAAGTACTTGTCAAAGTTGCTAGCCTAAACGTGCTCCAAGAACTAGTTTAAGCAAGCAAGAGATACACCGAAGTACAAAGGACACAAAAGATGCAGACACTTCTGATTTTTTTCTTTTTCTCTTTTTTTTGTGCGGCTTTTTTTATGCACTTGCCTTTTTCTTTCTTTTTTTATCTCAAAAGTGCTGCAAAACAAGATACAACTCCACACAAAGACAAAACTCTCATCTAAAAATCACAAATTTACTATTCAAAGTTGCAGAGTCGATTAGACAATCCTAATGGCCTCAAACGCAAAAACTTTGAATACCAAAGTTGTAGATTTCCTTTTTATCTTTTTTACAGTATATGGAACACCTTTTTTGGATAATGGATGATAAAGATATTGACCCCGAAATATAGACTACACAGAAAATTCTGGGTCACAAACATATTTACTCCCAACAGCTATTACACCCTGATAACCACGTTTTCTGGAAACTACCCAATAAAGTTGTAGATAATTTCCAAAGCTTTCCAGAAAGTACTAGAACACAAGAATTAGAGTTCGTATGAGGGATATATCATAAAAATACTGAACTGGACATAGAGGATTCTGAACCGAACGTGACGACGTGATGAAAACGGACACGGTGACAAGATGCAAAACTCAAACTAAACTAAGAACGCGATCTACACCAGCAAAAAGACTATGACCATGGACACAAACTCAAAGATGCTGGACTCTGAAATCAAATTATGCAAAGGCTAAATTTGGTGATAGGACAAGATGAACTAGAAACCCTAACTTTTTATGGCATTTTGTGGACTTTAGGAATATAAAACACTCAAACTAAGGGACACACGATAATATACCTCAAGAGAAACCTGAAGCTCTGATTACCAAATGATGGGGACTAGGGTTCCCGATCTTCCGAGAGGTGTGGATAAGTCGGTTTAGGGGTGGAGAACTCGACGTTGGTGAAGAAAGGCTCCGAGCGGAACGATCGAATCCTTGCAATCACTACACCACTGCTCCGATGGTTATCGACCGTGTGACGCACGCAATCAACCTCACCAAGAAGGATATCATTTCTGCAATGCAACCGAGAGAACACAAGCAAGAACGAGGAATAATCGCAATCAAGATTAATCTTGTGCACAAGTTTGGGTTTCACAAACCGATACTCGAACTGCGAACTGTTCACGACAGAATACTCTTAAGCAAAACCCATCTAATCTAATAATGGCTATGGAATATATACAAGGGGGGCGGCCAAGGGGGTGGCCGAGCAACCCTAGGGCGTACAAGGCCAGCAGACCCAAAAACCGGTCCAGCAGCACCCTAGCGGATTCTGTCTATCATCTTATTTCTTCTATTCCTATTGACTCCGAGCATATTTTGATATGTGACCACCTAAGTTGGAAATCTTATATCCTTAGCTTTCTGTCGATATGTAGAACGTCTAAAACGGAGCCCGTATGTGGCCTGGGCGTCCGTTTTCATGAGGCATGCTCCTGCTGTCTGAACCGGCCTCGTGAGTAAATTGGACCTCAACTCGGATTGGGCTTCAAACTCCATCTTCTCTTGGGCCTTATGCCTATGCATCCTTGACATGTTCACATCACCTTGAAATTCAAAGCCCTCAACGGATGCTGCCATCAGTGCACTTATTCATCGGCCGAGACCTCGCGCTCATCCAGCTTTTTTCTCGAAAGCCTAAATCTCGTAAACAAGGAACATACGAAGCAAGGGATAGGACTTTTGGCCCCCAACTAATAGCCCCTCATGGGATTAGTTCATTTTCTAAAATGAACTCAAATCGCGAAGGAGTAGACCAAGACGACGGTCCTTTTCACATTCTTGCTTTGGCCATACGAGACCCTCGTCCCCCGCTTTGAGCTTGTTTTCGAAAAAAGGAACGCACGTCAGGCGTTTGTTTTTGCACATGCCTTTGCATCACATCTTTTCGGTTTCCACGCCAAGTTGCTATAGAAGAGAGAAAGGGGGGACCGACGCCCACCTGTCCACTTTTTTGCCGACGCCTCGCTACTGCCAGGCTCTTTGTATTTCCAAAGCTTTGTTCTTGTGCTGTGTGCTTGACTTGAGGTTTCAGATAAACACTGAGGTGAGTTTCGGATATCCACCTTCCGTTTTTTATGACTTACACACACATTATGCTTGTTTACTCCTTAGCATCTCTACAAGTTTGTGGTGGCTAGGATTCGTACCACCAGTGTTCTAGAGCCTAGTCCCAACACTGAGTCCACTAGTGATACTCACAATGCGGCTGGTCATTGTGCGGAACCGCTGATTTAATCCGAGCTAAGCACACCTACCACCTCTGGCTCGCAGTGCACATAGACTAAAATAAACCCGTTCATCCGTCAAGAGTCATTTGGCTCTCGATATTACCAAATCCTAGAGGAACCGACATTCATACACATCTAGCCCTTATGGAGCCACAACAGTTATATCATCACACGCAGTTGAAATAGAGTATATGTAGACTTAGTTTACAAACCAATTCGAAATAAAATACAAGTTCCAACATAGTGCCATCACAAGGCAGGTTAAAAAGCATCTCATAGTGGAATTTAAAGTTTGAAGTTCATGATAACATCAAAAGACTTGCATCAAATGAAACAACATCATGCCAACTGATGGTGCCCTTGTGCCACACATGATGTCCTTTAGCCCGAGTGGGAAGATGCACCCCCACTAACACAGACACATACGAAGAACTCCATACCTGTTCTCAAAATGTGGGAGCAAAACCCTGAGTGTTAATTACTTAGATAGAACTTAACAGAATAGCTTACTACTGACACAAAACTTGCTTATTAACAAGTGGATCCTTAGCTATTGATTTTAAACAGTAGTATACCAACATAAAGTAACAAGTTTTCACCATTTGCATATAACATTCTAATGATAATAAATTGCAGGAATGTAAGCTATACGATAAAATACAAGAATGTGGTATTTCAAAAAAATGAATAATAGATACAACATATTCATGTAGGTACTACATTGCCCAGCAGTGATACTGGCATTCTCACACCTGGTGAGCATCAGCGATTCGAATCGATTTTTAATTCCTAGGAATAACTTCAATGCAAGGGTATATGCTTACTGGCCATCGCGTACCCACATATAGTCCCGATCTTAACCTGTCTCGTCCCAAGTTCGATTCACTCCCGCCTAACCCCTAGGTTGTGCCCCATGGGGAGCCTACTGACATCTCAGTCTCCCTGCCATGAGTGCAAAGCTCCCCCAAGCCATCTTCCTCTCAACCAGTTGGTAGGAACGTATCTCTGTGCTTCGGACGAGCCCAGAAAAGACTTTCACCGGTCCCATGTCCCGGGTAAGCATTCTAGCAATGTTATGCCGATCCCAAGCAAACATCAAATGGGCCTTATACGACTCAGGCACCATAGTGTGACATCACGAAAAGTAAATACTGAAATAAAATCTTTGTTCGGTCTCCATTTAAATCATGAGCATAACAATAACTTCCACAATAGTAATATTTTTGTGATTTTGAAATCACCTACGCGATGAGTGACTCAAATTCACTCATGTCCACTTGTACCTAGCAAATTCTAGGCATACTCATCCTACGGACTATGTATAGGACCTAGGGCCAAGGCGGCCAGGTAGTCTAATGCACTTGCTTTCAATCAACTCCTAGTGCAGATGCGTAATCATCATTCAATCAAGATCATGTTAGCTTCCTCACTAGGGTTAGTAGCTGCCTCTAGAGCAAAGTCAGGTGTGGGCTGCTGGTCCTCCCCGCTGTTGGTCCACCGGCTCCTGATGCGGAGGCTCATCGTCTGGCTCCTCGACCAATGGCTATTTTTGCAATGGCTCTTCATTCATGTGGTCTATATGAATGACATAATGCGAAATGATTGCAAATGAATGCATGTGCTGTTTGTGCTGTATGAAGATTAATATGTAGCAAGTACACAAGTTGAAATATGCAACATTATGCATTCATAGGGAACATACCCTAATCATACTATGCAATATGTTTATTTATTGCATTAAAACACTCATGTTGAGTTCAAGTAGTTAGGCAGTCCAAAATGAGCCAAGATAGTTATGGCATGTAGACAAATATTGTACAATGTTGTCAACCAAATTTCAGCAACAAAGGATTACAATTTAATTACAGAAATTCCAGCAAGTTATTAATCTTTTATATTCTCAGATTTATCATAAATTATAGGAAAGGTTTCTAACCATGAAACTTTTACAGCAAGTATAATATGTCACCTGGATCATGGACAAAACATAATAAGCCAAATAACCAAGGTTTGATAGGACATCTATTTTCCACTTATTTATTTAGGACAATTTGACATGAAGCTCAAAACAGTAACAATAAAATAAAAAAAAACACTTTTTGGAACCTAAACTTAACTATGAAGTACCATGATTTTTCTCAGAATTTATTTTGCAACATAAAACCAATTTTTCCTTTTATTCATTTTACCATGCAAATATTTGTCTATTTCATGACAGCAACATAATGATACATGCAGGGCCTACAGTAAGCTACATATGCAGCAAAGACCATGTACAAATTATGGTGGAATATTTGGAGCACATTTTATGTAGCAAGTATTTTCCTATTCATTTTTAGCACAAAAATTCATGTCCAGGGGTAGATCTGTCTTTTGACAGTAGTGCTATGGCTACCAAAATTACCAGAGAGCCTAGAGGTGACAATAATGCTACAGTCAAGTTTCATAAATTTTGGAGTCCATTTACGTTACTATTGGCATTTATTTTGTTTTAACATGCATGCAACAAAGCAGGGGCAAAATGGTCATTTCCCACATCACCATCATATCCATTCCATAGATCTAGTAGCAAGGAGCACAATGCAACAAAGTTTGTATTTTTAGGATTTTTATGTGATTTATTATGTATTTTCAAATTTCACACCCGAAATAATGAAAGTAAATAGAAAAGCACTAGACCTAGGGATCTGTATGCGATTATCCATTAAATCCAAGGGCTACAATGTGAGATCTACAAGACTCATCATACAATGCATGAAACAAAATGTGAAAACACAAAAGTATAGGGGCTAGATCGCAAATCCGTGGCCCTTCTTCAACCTCCCGTAGGGCCGTCGGCCAAGGGGAGAGAGAGCGCGCGTGCCAGTGGCACTAGGGTCACTGCTGCCGTGACATGGCTCTGGGAAGGTGTTCCTAGGCCCGGCGCACTACCTTGGGGTGACAATGATGCAGTTGGCGATGCGGACTAGAGATGTTGCTGCAGTGAACTGCGTGGCATGGCGGACGAAAAGCATGGCTCGATCCGGTGTCTAGATTCGGGGAGGCGACGGGACCCTGTCGGGTGTGTGAGGTTGAGGCACGGCTGGTGGTGGCGGTCTGGGGCATGGGGATGTGGCGGAATGGCGGCGTGACGAGCTCAAGCTCAGGGGGCTATGGCAGGAATGTGGAGCAGTGAGCGACGGAGAGGGCCCCAGGTGGAGGCGAATGGCGAGGGGAGTGAGAGGCCAGGGGAGGAGAGGCGGTCTGCACTTAAGGCCGACCCGGTCGCCCGGTAGGGGCGTAGTCCCAGGCGTTGTGGGCATGGCCATACGCCATCAACCGCGTGTCGCGAGCCCTAGGCACGGCCGGCCGGTCAGCCGATTGGCCCACCCGTCAGTGAGACAAAAGGGGAAAAATGAAATGGTAAAAAGAAAAGGTTGTTTGACTACAGGAATGTCTGTTTGTATTTCGCATTTTTGAACAACCTAGAGAATGAGTTAGATCCAATTCAAAATACACTAAATGTTGCAAACTTTGTTATAAACTTTGATATCATGTTTGATTGAAATTTGAGAATAAAATTTGAATTCAAAAGTCTGACTTCAGTTTGACCAATAGAGCCTACCAGTTTGAAATTCCCAATGATCATTTTATGTTCACTTTCACACAGGGAGTTTTATACCGATGTTGTTCAAAATTTCATGATATACAACTTTTGAAAGATAGTGACTTTGGTTTCATAGAAATTTGAATTTACCAGACAAATCAAGTTTTGACAGATTTGACATGTCGATAGAAATGGACCCATAACATTACAATTTTGGTATATAAGGTTTCATCAAATTCACAACAGTATTAAAGTTACAATAGCAAATGCAAATGCAATTTTAGAAAAACCGAGTTTGATTGATTCAAATGACTTAGTCCATTCATGTACCCAATATGAAATGCTCATGAATGATGTAATCAATTGAAGGATGCCAATGTAACACACTTGAGATGCCAAGGCATCACAACCCACCCCCCTTAAATAAATCTCGTCCCAAGATTTTGATGTGATGTGGGTGGTTAAGTTAAATATGAAAGAGGGTGCATTGTGTATGAATTTAGGTTTGAATTTGAAAAACTAAAACTGTTGTGACATACCCATTTGAAGTGGATGGAAGAAAGTCAGGATATTTAGTGCGTAAGTATTCTTCTTGTTCCCAGGTTTCCTCTTCTTTGGAGTGATTACTCCATTGTACTTTGTAAAAGTTGATAGTTCTTTGTCGTGTTGATCTTTGCTTTTGGTCAAGTATTCTTATGGGATGCTCTTGGTAAGTGAGGTCAGGTTCGATCTGAATTTGAGGTGTGTCGATCACTTTCTCTGGCACTCATAAGAACTTCTTAAGTTGCAAGACATGAAACACGTCATGAACCGCGGCAAGGTCTGGTGGCAACTCCAACCGGTAAACAACTAGCCCACATTGTTCTGTGATCTGGAACGGACCAACGTACCGTGAGTTCAACTTCCCTTTCACTCCAAACGGATGTACACCATTCATTGGCGATACTTGGAGATACACATGGTCGTCTTTCTAGGATACCAATCGCCTTCTCCTCTTATCTGAGTAGCTTTTCTATCTGGGTTGTGCTCTTTTTAGATTGTTACCAAGTCAGGACCGAATGTAATATGCTATCCTGATTCAAACCTGTTGAGTGGTATTCTGCACCGTCTACCATATAGAGCCTTGAAAGGAGCCATTTCTAAGCTCTTCTAGTACCTATTATTGTAAGCAAATTCTGCTAAGGGTAGGCACTCATCCCATTTGGTGGAATAAGTCAGAGCACATGCCCTCAACATGTTGTCTAGGAGCTGATTCACCCTTTCTACTTGGCCACTTGTTTGGGGGTGGTATGCTGAACTGCAGATCAAAGTGGTCCTAAGAGTAGTTTGCAAATGCTCCTAGAAGCGGGACACGAACTGCGAGGCTTGATCGGAAGAGATAGTCTGTGGTACCCCATGTAAAGAGACTATCCAGGAGATGTGTAGTTCAATATATGTGGCTACGGTGTAATGGGTTTTGATAAGTAAGAAGTGTGCTTATTTGGTTAATCGATCAATAATCACCCTTATGAAATCATATCCCTTCTGGGTACGAGGTAGACCCACAATGAAATCCATGTGCACATCCTCCCATTTCTAGGCCAGGATTTCTAAAAGCTGAAGCATACTGGCGGGCTTCAAGTTGTCAACCTTTACTCTTTGGTGCACATCACACTCAGACACATATTTGGTGATCTCTCATTTCATCACAGTACACATCAAAAGGCTTAGTGCTGTCTGGTTGTGCTAACACTGGTGCAGAGGTTAACAACTTCTTCAGTGTTTGAAAGTCCTCCTCAAATTTTGAACCCCAAGCAAATTTTGCATTTTTCTTAGTCAACGATGTCATGGGTTTCGCAAATTTGGAGAAGTCCTTGATGAAGCGGCAGTAGTAGCCTCCTAAACCAAGGAAACTCTAAATCTCAGTCACTGTCTCTAGATGCATCCAATTCAGGACATCCTCTACTTTGCTAGGGTCAATTACTACTCCCTTTTTAGACAGAATGTGACCTAGGAATCCCACTTCTTTCAGCCAAAATGCACACTTGCTGAACATGGCATAGTGCTTGTGTTCTCTAAGCGGAGTGAGCACAATCCTTAGATGCTCTTTGTATTCCTTCTCATTTTTTGAGTAGATTAGTATGTCATCAATGAACACCATCATAAACTTGTCAGGATAGTTCATGAACACCGAATTCATCATATACATGAAGAAAGCCGGTGCATTGGTTAGCCCAAAAGACATGACCAAATACTCATATACACCGTATCTATCCTCTTCTCTGATTTTTATTTGATAGTAGCTTGACCGGTCAATCATTGAGAAGACCCTTGCCCTAGCTAGCTGATCAAACAGAATGTCAATGTGTGGTAATGGGTATTTGTTCTTGATGGTCACTAATTCAGTGGCCGATAATCAACACACAGCCTTTTTACCACCATGGTCTTTCTTCTCAACAAAGAGAGCTGGACAACCTCGTGGTGATTAGCTAGGCCAAATGAACCCTTTATCTAACTGTTCTTGCAGTTGTGTTTTCAATTCTTTCAATTCATCAAGCGGCATTCTGTATGACCGCCTAGAGATAGGTGCCGTGCTTGGAACAAGCTCAATTACAAACTCCACATCCCTATCTAGAGGGAGTCTAGGAAGCTTCTCCGGAAACACACATCCTGGAATTCACACACTAAAAGTATCTTTTTAATCTCTTGCATTTCAGTTGCATTCACTGTGGGTGACATGTGTTTCTGATTTGGCATGCGCACTCATAAAATATTGCAACTAACACTAGATCTTAGTTGCACTGTCCTGCTACCAACATCTAGGACGGCATTGTTTTCTATGATAATAAATTCCTCCTCTCCTATGCTCAAACGTAACATCATCACTATCAGGTTTGTATTGATTGGGGTCCCATGTGCAATGATATGATATCTCTCTTTTATGCAGGAAGTTTTTATTCCATGTCTAGATGGATATGATTGACTAATAAATGTATGAGTGGCTTCTGAATCAAATAACACGATGGTCAGGTGACCGTTGACCATGAAGTACTAGCAAATACCAGCTCTCCGGTAGGGATCTACTCCATATCGATGTAGTGCACACGACCTGTCTTAGGTGCGGGTCCCTTCTGGTTGCCCTACTGACTGCCACCCGCAGGAGTAGGACATGGAATCCTACGAGGTGGGCGACAATCCCTACTAAAATTCCCAGTCTTGCCACAATTGTAGCAAGGAGCACTGGGCCCTGGAACGGTGGGAGCACAAAGAGCTGGGAGCTGTGCTGGTGCCTGGTAACAGGGGTACTGCTGCTGTTGTGGCACCCTATGGATCCAACCCGGCTGATTGGGCCAGATCACAAGCGAGGGTGCTAGTAGTACTGTTGTGGAGGCTTGTATGGTGCCTTCTACTTCTGAAAAGAACTGGCTCCGGCAGTGTTGGTCCACCTCTTGCGCTTCTAGTCCTCGTTGGAAGCATGGAGGCAATTCTCCATGTCAAGCGTGGAGCCGCGTGGTTGATGCTCCCGTTGCTGCCGCGGTCCATGAGCCTGATGCTCTTCCACTAGCATACAGATCAGCTCTGCTTGCTACACAACCAAGGTGGCCAAATCTGGCGCAGGTGGGGCGTTGTGTGGCTGTTGTCCGGACGGCTGACCATGGCGAGTGTTTACCATCTGCAAGGATGATGCCAATAGTGTTTAGTCCAAAAATCTTTAGTGCAATAGATGCGGAGATAAAAAGATCATAGCATCATAGACACGTTATGAATATATGGAAACATGTATTACGACAGGGTCACTTAATTGCACGTAAAGTATTAGCCTTCATCTCGCAATGTTGGACAATCGCATGTCACAGCTGAAAAGCAAATGTGCAGTTTCAACGTGCTGGACAGTGCCTCTGAATTTTGACGATCTGGGCATCAAAACGACAGATTTGGAAGAAGGTCAAAATATGAAAGTTATTTAAAATTTAATTTTCTACAACTTTCATATGGACCATTTTGAGCAGTCTGATTGGAGTCATGAAGGAAATTTCGATTTGCTAATTGCATTCACGATTTCAACCCAAACTGGGACAGCCATCAGATTGAAAACTGAACTGTTCCATTTATGTACATTTTCACAGCATGACATCCATATCAAAGTTCTTCCATGACTTGTTCTCTGTAAATTTGTTATATAAAGTTTTGATCAATTCCTTTTGCAAATTGGTCATATTCCATTATTTGTTGGTTCATGACAGTTTTGTCCATATTCTGATTTCAAATATTTTCGACTATATCTTACATAGGAAACACTTTTAGAAGAAACTTTATATAAAAAAGTTGTGTGAAACCTCAAATTCTACAAGTTTGGTATACAAACTCCAGATCAATTCCTTCACTAACTAGGTGAATTATGCATTTCATCTTCAGGTGCTGCTTCAATTCAGAATTCAGATTCAAAGTAACCTGACCATAGCATTGTAATGAAGCACATTCAGGAGCAACTCCAACCAACAGAGTTGTGCACCCAGAACTGTTCTATAACTTAGGTATACAAAACTTGACCCATTTCCTTCCGAATTTCAAGATATACCAAGATTTAGCTGCAGCTGTACAGAATTTCAAACTACAAGCTGAAACCAAATTTGTATTGCAATTTTGAACTCGTGACTCATGGCATTAGTTTCAGATTGCTTCTCAACACGGAATACATTTTAGATGCATATTTAAAAGGTTCTAATAGTACCCAAGGTCTTTCCATTACATAGGAGAGTGTTGGTCACACCAACCATTAACCGATGCATCACTTAGCGTTCATCCATCTACTTACATGGCTTACACAAATGAGTTCTCTCGATCTCACCATTATTTAGTACAGTCTTGAATATATGCACGGAGTGCCATATTACAAAACATCGCTCTCAAAAGTGCTACATGTACAAAAGAACCACAATCTTCTCATGTCACTCCCCTCACTCAAGCTGCAGAGTGAGAGTCAGGAACTGGAGCATCCTCAACCAGTGCTGCGTGAAGCACGACTGGAGGGTCCTGTATGAAGGGAGGGTCCTGTAGCTCAAGCTCTGCAATGCGCTGCTGTAGCTAGTCAGTGAACTGCGCTGCGGATCCCAACAAGCCCTGAAGCTTGTGAAGGTGTGCGTGGTATGCCTACAAGTCTCCGACCTGCTGCTGAGCCTAAACAAGAGCATGCTGATGCTCTGAGGACCGAAAGGGAGATCTAAAGGGCGGTGAATAGGTAAACACCAGAAACTTGCAACTCCAAAAACCCTCTCTTCTCTACAAAACAAGATCACATAGCAACTGAGTGCTACTGACCCCAGGACTCAAAGAGGCAGGGGAACAGCGGAAGAAATAGCTCTAGCACCCACGAGACGGACGAAAGTGAACAAGGCCTGAAACTTGGTAGCAAGCTCCACTAGCCACTCTACACAGTTAAGTGCCTCACTAGATGAACCAATAAGTTCGAGTATGGACATGCAGTAGAGAGTCACAAACCAAAGCCACAGATAAAACACCCAAGCTAGAAGAGCCAAAGAAGGTAGCAGCCAGGCCAACACCGGATTGTCCGGTAGCACGTCGTACTATCCGGTGTAGCGCACCAAAATGTCCGATAGAACTACCTGTACAGCCACCCACCAGACTATCCGGTAGCACTTACCAGACTGTCCGGTAGCACGCCGGACTGTCCGACAAAACTGCAGAAAATGAGTTCCCAAAAGCAAATCTTGACCAAATCTTCTCCAAACTTAACAAAATTTGGCATGGGCTATCCCAACACTATTCCAAAGCTATTCCCAAAAGATCTATTGGAGAAGATCACGGGATTAGTGGGAATTTCAGATCTCATGAAGAGGGGATAACATGGGCACGAAAGGGGAAAACTCAAGAACGACTTGCTCGTGGCAATCCTGCAGGATTGAGATTTTCTAAGACATAATCTCCACGTCCTTGCTAGTCCAAAACAGCAAAAAGAGAAGGGAAAATCTTGTAGGCAAATTAAAGCACCAAAAGCCCTTAAGAAATCATCCGAAAACCAAAAAGAAAGATGGAAAGAGATTGCTGCACACAAGCACTCAAGACTTGGCACGAATTCCATTCTATTTTACTCCAAATCAGGTCACAAGGTCTGAATACAAGGTAGAACTCCATCTCCAAGTAGTATCCCAATTCCTACCCTCTTTCTATGGGGCTAGATCACTCTAAAACTCACTAAACATGTTGCTCTTGCTTGGTAACGGAAATGGAAGCCTAAACCTAGGTCTAAGCAACCGTAAAACCAGCCAAGAGGAGGAGCTAATGACCAGCCCTCTCCTTATTTACACTACAAACTAAGCCTTAAGGCAGTTTTGCAGCTAGACCCCCTAAGATACAGACTCTTACACTAAGAAGCCCCGTACGGGCTAGAAACGACTCCAATAACTCAGATGAACGGCCACGATGGAGTCCTTGCAACTTCGGTTTCTCCGCCTTGTCCCAATGTCCTCCACATGTCCAGTAGCTCATCCCTTTGGGTAGCCTCCAGTTTTGGTGATACTGGCAACCAGCCCTTGGTTTTGACGATGGAACCAGGAAATGGTCTTGAAACCCAGGTTTGACGCTCCAACCGGGAAAAGCTTGATGGGCTTCCAAAGGGGGTGATTTTATGGCTCACGACACCGTCCCGCACCCAAGGTCACTCTTGTGGGACGAGCCTAACTTGGACCGCAGGCCAAGCCACCTGCCAGTCCACTCGGCAGGGATTTTGTTACGCCATGTCCACTCTAGCGCCACCAACAGATCACACTTAGGTGGGCTTCTGCTCGCTCGTCCTTCAACAAGTCTTCGATGTTGACAAGAACTCATCACAACCAACACGAAAGACCAGACTTGGTACACTTGAGTCCCTCGATCTCCCCATTGATGAGTGCCTTCTCAACGACCTCACGAACCACGTCAAATCATAGACAAAGAAAAGAAAAGCATAACAAAGAACAAAAAAAGAAATAAAAACAAGTAAAATCCACTCAAGTGTCCAAAAGCCAAAGAAAGGCAGAAACGAGAGCACTAAAAGTGAATAAGAGCAAAGCCAAAAGATCAGCCCCGTATTGGTGGTCGTTATAACCTATTTCAACCACCAAAACTTCATGTTTCAAGGGTGATTTTTATGCAAGGTTCATATGTAATAACTAATTCCATGAGTTGTGTACAAAGATCTTGCAGGGACACATGCCACGTTGCAAATACATGCAAAACATGGTGAAACAAGGAGCAACAATGGAAGATTGACAATGGGTGACCAAACCCTAGCTGCCCAGCCAAGTCTCTTGGCTACCCAGCCTCCCCACAGCCTCTTAGCACTAAGGAATGCACCAAGGACTAAGTCCCAAGCCGCTCGGCCCACCTCATTGGCTACCTAGCTTGTGACTGTCTCCAAACGCCACCAACTTCAACCTCCATGCAAGAGATGACATGTGAAGCAGAATTCCACATTGGAATCTGAGAGATCAACATGAAACACCCTGGAAGGCCTCCTCCTCATCAATCCAGGCCTCGGATTGGCTAAGTCAGCAGTCTAGGAGAGTGTGATCCAATGGCTAAGGGTGAAACACAAGAAAAATGCAACGATTCATGCAAAAGCACACCATTTTTACCGTCAACCGCCTCAACCAATGGCCTTGGAGCATTAGATGCACAAGGTGGGCCATCCTCGGGCCACCGACCTTGATCCAGGCCGCCCGGCCTAGAAGCTAGGCTGCCCAGCCAAGTGGTGATAGCCTGGTCTGCCACCTGTCCTCCCAGCACCGACTTAACCTCCATAACCGATTTTGGACAGCTATAAATACCCTTGTGGTCATGGTATGAGGTGTGGTGTTGTGGTAGAATAGCACTTTAGAGTGTGAAGTGTATAGTGTTGGAGAAGTGAAGTCTTCCCTTAGCTTTTAGAGAGAGTGTCTCTTGCATCAAGGAGAGTAGTGAGGTAAAGAGTGAGGGAGTAGGATTACTCTTTGCTCCCAGGCTTGTAATCTTAGAGGAAGGATATTCGATTCTAGGATTGAGTAAAGTTCCTTGTCCTCTACCTTTGTTATTTCATTCTTGCTTTACTTTCATACTTGGTCTTATGCTTATCTATTTACGGGAACCTTGTCCATGCTTATAGTGTTGGCTATATTGTGCTTTGCATGTTTAGTATAGTAAGGTGATTTAACATCTGTCGAGAGCCTACTTCTGTGTCTTTTATCCTCTACATTGCTAGCTTCACTAGTTTGGTTGGTTGTATTCAGTGTTATTATACTCCTCGTTCCTCATGGATTTGATACCCAGGAATACTCCTAGGTGAAAGGCTACAACACATTTTCTGTGCACTTGCGGAGTTATATCTAATAGGCTAAGGAACACCAACAAGCTTTTCTGGCACTATTATTGGGGAACGGTAGCTATTTTAACACAGAATCAGAGCCATCATATCTCCCACTATACCACCACCACCACCATTCCACCATATCATCCAAAGGATCTCACACCTATCTATGAATTATCTGATCCGAAGGGCGATTTCTGCAGCCCCCACCACCATCCACAGCCATCATCACCGATGGCTATCAACTACGTCCCGGCTTGATAGCCATGGTTCGGGATCAATCCTTTGCGGGAATAGAATCAGAGAGTCCCTACACACACCTCCGAGAATTCAACCAGCTTTGCAGCTGTATCACAATCTCGGGCATGCATGGAGGAACTCTTCGATGGCTGCTCTTTCCATTTTCACTCACAGGAGCAACAAAATCCTGGTATAGCAGAGCCATTGGTGTAGTAGAGGGGACTTAGGAGAGACTCAAAATCAAGTTCTATCTACACTTCTTCCCACAAAATCAAGTCATTGACCTCCGATGTGAAGTTCTCAACTTTTGACAAGGAAGCAATGAAACATTGGCAGTAGCCTGGTCATGTTTCACTAGTCTGGTCTCATCTGGTCCAGACTTGGCGATACAAGAGTCCATGCTTATGCAAAACTTTGTCCGAGGCCTTTCACCAGGCACAGGACTCTGTCTGGACTTAGCTTCCTAAGGATCATTCTCTCACTTAACTGCCTCAGAAGAACAAAGAGTTCTTGATAAGATACTTGAAAAATCCTCTAATGGTAGTAAGATCGAGAAGCCACGCTCACAACCATATGATCCACCTGAGCCCAGCTGTTGTGAAGAAGGCTTGGATACCCAAACACTAGCTCCACTATCCCATCAAACTCTCAGGATTGTAGACATCCCTAAACCAAGCACATCACAAGACATTGAGAGGGTTAGTGCATCTGTGATGAATCCTCCATCGGTCCCTCCATTCTCGTCCGATGACGAGTTGTTCATGGGCCTTGGGAATCTATCTCGGCTACAAAAAGTGAGCCAATGCTTCAAAAGGACCTCTCAACCAGCATACCTATTCCCACATCAGAAACATCGAATAAGAGAGGACCTACTCTGGCTTACAGCTGTAATAAATTGGAAATGGCAAGAAGAGAGATGGCTTTGCGTGAAAATCGTTAGGTTCTACCCAGAACCAACTCTCGTCCATGGCCATCTATCCAAAATGTTCCAACAAGATATTCTGTATGACCCTCGTGTTGGGGTGAACATTATTCCTAAATATATTGTCAACACCTACTTCCCTATCACTATCGTATTCAATGTGACTACAAGTCCAAGGCAGCTATAACTTTAGTTTGGTAAGGAGGTGCAAGAAATTGGCATGAGTTGAGCACTGAATACCAAAACAGAGTCTAAGCCAGACATTGACCCCTAGAAGAAGTGATGTGTATTTAACTTGAGGAAGTGGAGGATCAACAGAGCCTAAAGGAAGAGGCTAGCAACTTCTATGTGGTAGAAGAGCCTCGCGAGTTCAGAGAACTAGACAAATCCCTGTGGCCTGATCCCCCGAAAATAGAGCATAAACAGCTACCGCCTGGCTTGAAGTATGCATTCCTTAACAGGAATCCGGACACCCCGGTGATCATCAGCGACAAGCTAACCGAGAATGAAAGCCGCCGATTGATCTCAGTCTTGGAGAAGTACATATCAGTGCTTGGGTACTCGCTTCAAGATCTGAAGGGAATCAGTCCTAACCTGTGCATGTCAGGGTTTTAGTCCGGCAATGCACCATGGGACGTATCACGCAAAGCTTTTTTGTGGTTGGCGAGATCGACTGTAGCTCGATGGTTCTCGTGTAACGCGACAAGAGACAAGAACACACGATTTATACAGGTTCGGGCCGCGGAAAGCGTAATACCCTATGTCATGTTTGTGGCTGATTGTATTGCTTTGAGTATGTATGAGGGCTGAGATATTGTAGGATTTGCTTGAATCGAGAGAGATCTGCTACGAGTCATTTGGGAGGGGTCCCTAGCTCACCTTATATAGTCCGGCATGACTTGGGTTACAAGAAGTTCTAGTCCTACTAGGATTGGTTTCATCTCCTACTAGGATTCTTCTTAGATCTTCTTTGTACACGTCGAGTCCTTGTCTTGTGCGCCAAGTTGCTCTGCACCTTGGGCCCACGCGCCGAATCAATTGCCTGAGTGACTAGGGTATATCTATCCCCCACAAGCCCCCGAGCTTCAAGTTGACTTGAGAAACAATCAGCTTGAGGGTCTAATAAAATTTGCAACTCCTTCTGAGTTAAATTGTTCATGGGTTGCACCGACTAGGTGCACCCCATGGGGTAGCCCCCGATCTTCGAGTTAACTTGAGTAACAATTAGCTCGAAGATCCCAAAAATCTGCTTTCTGAATGCCTTGTCTTATAGTCTTCCGAGTAAAAAATTCTGATGGTATCCTGTATGCAGCCCTCAAGCCTCAAGCCGATTAGCATAATCAGGTTGAGGATCAAGCAACTTATTTCTCTGAGTGATCTTGGTGAAGCAGGGATGGTGACGTAGCCTCCTGAGTCAACAAGTACGGTGGCGTAGCCTCTGGAGTCGACGAGTACAGTGGCGTAGCCTCCCGAGTCGACGAAGTAGCGAGTCGGCAAGGCGGGCAACAGCCCAGCCCCCGAGTCAAGGAAGTAGCTACTCGGCAAAGCGGGCAGTAGCCCAGCCCCCGAATCGACGAAGTAGCGAGTCGGCAAAGCGGGCAGTAGCCTAGCCCCCGAGTCCACGAAGTAGCAAGTCGGCAAAGCGCGCAATAGCCCAGCCCCCAAGTTGATGAAGTAGTGAGTCGGCGAGGCAGACGGCAGCCCAACCCCGTGAGTCGACGAAGCAGCGAGTCGGCGAGGCGGACAACAACCTAGCCCCTGAGTCGACGAAGCAGTAAGTCAGCGAGGTGGACGGCAGCCCAGCCCCGTGAGCCGACGAAGCAGTGGGTCGGCGAGGCGGACAGCGGGCCAGCCCCATGAGTCAACGAAGCAGTGAGTCGGCGAGGCGAACGGTGGCCCAGCCCCCCGAGTCGACGAAGCAGTGAGTCAGCGTGGCGGACAGCGGCCCAACCCCCCCCCCCCCCCGAGTCGACGAAGCAGTGAGTCGGCGAGGCGGATGGCGGCCCAGCCCCCTGAGTTGACGAAGTAGTGAGTCGGCGAGGCGGACGATAGCCCAGCCCCCCGAGCTGACGAAGCAGTGGGGCGCCCCCCATGTCGATGGTGCATCATGAAATGAACTCCTGAGTTGATAGCGTCGTAAAGTGAACTCCCTGTTTGAATTCTGAGTACGGTGAAGGCATTGAGTGTCGGTGGGCCAGACTGACTATCCCGTTGGAAGGGCAAGAGGTATCCCTTAAATGAGGACGCGAAGGCTTGTAACACCAGTTGTCGGTCTACGACCTAGGCTGATGCCCGTAAGAAGGGTCAGATTGCACCCTTTTATGAGGACGCCAAGGCATGTAACACCGGTAGGCCAGACCGATTGCCCCGTTTGGAGGGTCTAGAGTTACCCTGTCGTTGCACTCACAGATTTTGCCAGAAAACACTGAGACTTATCAAAGCACGCGATGCGACCGAAAAGACTTGACTCGGTGAAACACGAGATGCGACAGAAAACATTCGACTCGGAGAAACACGAGATGCAATAGAAAATATTCGACTCAGAGAAATATTAGATGCAACAGAAAAGATTTATGAAAGCACATTACTTGAATGACCAGAAAATAGTTTGAGAGATCCAATGCTCTTATGATCCAGAAATAATATGAGTAATCCATAGCCCGGGTGATCAAGAATAATACGAATAATCCATAGCCGGGTGATCCAAAGATAATCCGAGTGATCCAATAGATAGAGAGATCTGGAAATAATCTAAGTGATCCGATATCCTGAGTGATCCAGAAATAATTTAATTGTGATCCAATAGCTTGGTCAGCTGATGAACCATTGCCCTTCGCCACAGATGGCAGAAATTAGAGATTGTCAGTGATAGCGCAAGTATGCTGCTTCGGCACGCTACGAATATTTACGCCGATAGGAACTATTTTCCTGAAATAATAATTAGAGAAAACAATGCGAGTAGTATTGTTCGCAGAGAGAATACTTAATATATATGAACAATATGCAAATGACCGGATCGAGCCACTTGGGATGGACGGAAAATTAGTCGCATATTTAAATGCATAATTAAAATATTAAAATAACTTAGCTGTTTGGGGATGGCTGATCGGTTGGCGAGTGGTGTTGGGTAGACCCTTAGCGGATGATTTAAGCTGTGGGTGCATGCTATTGATTTGAGCAGATGTTTCCGCCTGACAGTCCAGAGTAGCAGATAATTTCTTTGCCGCAATAGATGGAACACCGGCTTTTTCACATCCTATTCAATTCTGACCTCCGACTTGGTGTATGATTTGAGCAGAATTTGCTTTCCATAAAAGCACATGGCGATGGAGTAGAGATCCCCTTGATCTAGACGCGAACTATACAGCGTGGCCCTTAGGTAGGAGTCTGATTCCGTCGCAGATACCTATATCCTGATCCTGATTTTGATCCTGTAGTGCAGCCGCGTTGATTGACGTCACATGGAAAGAGAAGTTGATCTGTTAGCTTCCTTGCTTGACACGTTGACTCCTATGTCAAACCGAACATGGCTTCAATCAAGATTTGTTCCACTGCGATCTCCCCGCAGTCTCTCCGGTGCTGCGTACAGACGGACTCCGATGTAAACTGTGATGCCCCAGGCATCTCAAGCGTATTACATTAGTATCATTAGCTAAATTGCATCATTATGTGAACATTTCATATTAGGGGCATGAGTGGGTTAAGTCTTTTGAAGCGAGTTAAAACCGATTTTTCTGCAAACTGCATTTTCATTTGCCCGGTAACCTTAATACTGTGGTGAATCTGATAAAACTATACATACCAAACTTGTAGACAATTTCCTAATGAACAACTTTGGTATTTTGGGTCATGACATGCATAAAGGTTTGAATAGAGTTTTAGGTCATTTTCGGTAAAACTGAGAAATCTGTCCAAATGTGATTTAAATAGAGATTTCAAATTTTTGTGAAACAAAAGGCAACATTTTGAAAAACTTTGTATATCAAAGTTGTAGTTCCTGAGCAATTGAACAACATTGGTATATAACATTTACCATGAAAATGCATAAAAATATGACTTGTAGAATTTTTAAGTTGGAAGATTTTGTTGGTCAAACTGGGGTCAGCAGATTTAACTCAATTTAAATCATATTTATACTTGGAATCTGGTATTACTCCTTTTGAAAAAGTTGTAGATTATCAAGTTTACAATAACTTTTCTATTTTAAGTTTGGTCTAATTCGGCCTCTAAGATATTCAAAAAATGTGAAATTCAGAACCCTGTCATCCTGGTCAAATAGCCATTTTTTCCATTTTCGAGTTTTTTCCCTTTTGTGTGTATGACACGTGGGACCCACCCGTCAGGCTTTGGAGCCGGGCGTGGACGGCTTCAGTTGTGGGCCCCACCAGGCCATCCCACCCGCGCACCCGGTCCATAGACCATCTCCATTTTATTTCGCCTTGGCCCCACCAGTCAGTGACTCCGGTTCACCGGACCCAGTCCACGCTGGCCGCTCTCTCTCTTCTTTCTCCCTCCCTCGCGTGCACGCGGCAGCGCACGCCGCGTCACGAGCGTCAGCTCGCCACGCCGCGGCCACGCGCCGCCCTGCCTGTGCCCCGGCCCGCCATCTGGGAGAGCACGCCGCGGCTCGTCGACCCCGCCTGCGCGCCCGCTAACCATCCCCAGCTTTCTCTCCGCTTTCCCTGCCCACGCCTCAGTACACTGTCGCCATGGCCGCCCCGGCCGGAGCTCATCCGCGAGCTCGCGCCTCCGCCCTCTACACCCCCTTCCTCAGTTCTAACGCGAGCCTTGGTTTCTTCCCATTCTCCTCCACCGATTCCCCGTGTCCATGAAGCCCGCTGCCACCTCCGGCCTCCCCCCCACGCGTGTGCCACCGAGACGCGCAGAAGCACGGCCGACCTCACCGTGGACGGGTCGCTCCGGTGCCTCCCCGTAGCCCTAATCACCCGCGCCGGATTCACTTCGACACCGCGCAGCTCGCACGCCCATCCGTGGCCTCCATTTCCCACCAACGACGCCGAATCGGGCCGGAGTGTGCCGCCGGACGGTGCTCCGCCGCCCATCGGTTCACCGGCGTTCCCCGCCCGCTCCGAGCTCCTCTCGCGACGCCGTCTTGGGGGAAAGGAACCTCTACGCCGGGAACGCGCTCCCAGACCGGCTCGGCTCCAAGCGCGCCCTCGCACGCGGCGCGCCGCGCGCGAGAATCTCGGCGGCCACGAGCGCCCCTGCCCCTGTCGCGAGGTAGAAGAAGGTGGAAAATTTGCAGAAATCCCCTTGCAGTACTCTATATTTTACATACTCTAACCCAGCCCTGTTCACTGAGTCATGAACATCTTCTGTACCGGTCCCTGAAAGATAGATTTAATTAGAATTAGGTCCCTGGTCCCTAGGATTTTCGGTTTAAAGCATTTTATTAAAACTGAAACTTTGAAAATTCATAATAAATCATATAAAAATCAGAAAAATACAAACTTTGTTGCATTGTACTCCTCTTAGATAAATCTACAGAATGGATAGGATAGTTGGGCATGAAAAGACAGTTTTGCCCCTGTTTTTGTGCATACTTGATAAATCAATATAATTGGGAAATGTGGACTAAATTGTCTCCAAAAATTCCCAAACTTGGTTAGCAGTGTTGTTAAGGTATATAGGCTCATTGTGATTTTTGGTAGCTCAAGTGCTCACTTTTAATTACTACTTTACCCCTACATGTGATTTTAGCATAAAAAGAAATAAGGAAAAGATAACCATATTGAAAATTATGCTCTAAAGGGGTTTTACACCTTTTATTTGTACTCCCTGTGGTATAAATAGCTCACGGTTGAAATGGGGTCTGTGCATGTAAGGTTTGACCCTATTTTGAAAATAGTAGGCAAAATGCTTATTTAAGTAAACTTCGGTTGCCTCGCATAAAACGATGTTACCTCGTCACACACCCCACGTTGTTATATGCGATAAGCTAAGTTACCGTAGGTGATGGCTTGTACGATTTCTTAATACTAAACCAGTTTCATCACGGAAATGCATCACTTTAGTCCCTAAATCATGATTCCTTGCATCACACTCGCATCATGAAGCAAAGCATTGCACTAATACATGTTCCGATTACACCATGTCATGCATATAGATCCTGCGAGCGAAGGATATCAGCCGGGCCAACCGATCGTAGAAGAGCACGAGAAGGAGCTGCATCAGGAGCCGGAAGACCAGCAGCAGGAGCCCGACTTCGCTCAGGAAGCAGCTACTAACCCTAGTGAGAAAGGTAGGCAGGACCATAAATTCCCAGCAAATATGATATTGAATGATGTTTAGACATCCACATTAGGAGTTGTTTGAAAACAATTGCATTAGACTTCTTGGCCGCCCTGGCCCTAGCACCTACAATAGAGTACGTAGGACGAGTATGCCTAGAAATGCTAGGTGCGAGTAGACACGAGTGAATTGGAGTCACTCGTCGTATAGGTGTTTTCAAAGGAAAGACTTTCAAGATATATGGAAAACTTTAAACATGGTTGTGATGGAACTAAATTGAGGCCGGTCGGAGATTTGGGTATATTATGATGAAAAATGATGTGGATGGTTGGTGGACTCCGCCCGAGCCGTTTAAGGCCCGATTCGCTGTTCGCCTGCTGATCGGCATAATATTGCTAGAGTGCTTATCCGGGATAATGGACCGGTGAAAGTCTTACTCGTGCCATCCGAAGAACAGAGACAGGTTCCTACCATTCTTGTTGGAGGGAGTTAGGCCTGGGGGAGCTTGTACTCAAAGGAGGGCTGACCCGGTGCGGCCGTGGTATCGCTCCTGAGGGAGGGCTGACCCGGTGCGGCCGTGGTATCGCTCCTGTGGGGGCAAAACCCGGGGGAATGGCGGGATTGAATCGAACTTGGGATGGGACGAATGGAGATGGGGGCTATATGTGGGAACGCGATAGCTAGTAAGCATATACCCCTGGCATGATAGTTATTCCCGGGAATTAAAAATCGATTCGAATCGCTGATGCTCACCAGGTGTGAGAATGCCAAGGTCACACACGGGCAACGTAGTAACAATCTAATTGTATTTATGACTATATATGTTTTGTTTTCAATACCACATGTTCGTATTTGTATGTTTACATTCCTGCAAGTTATATTATGATGATGAATATTTTGATGATGATGATAATTACATGTTAACTTTTAATTACTATAAAAAGAATGGCTAAGGATCAACTGTTAGTTGCCAGCTTTGCATCAGCCGTAAGCTCTTCCATTAAGTCCTACTGAGTAATTAGTACTCAGGGTTTGCCCCCACTTTTTGAGCAGGTACTAATGTCTTTTGGACCCTAGCTTGGAGGAGAGCAGTACCGGTGGGCTCGGTGCTTCTCGCCTCATTCTTTATTGCCTGAAGACTCCTTCTTAAAGTATTATGTTTCCGCTGTGAGATTTATTTTGAACAACGCTTCCGCTTTGTATTTGAATAGGTATTTGACTACCTATATTTGGTTTGTAAGCACTTTAACTTATTTTCTACTATAAACTGCCTGTGATGATGTAACTGTTGTGGCTCCATCGAGGGCTGGATGTGTGTGATGTCGGTTCCTCTGGGAAAAGGTAATATCGGGAGTCATTTTGACTCTCGACGGACGACCGGGTTTAGTTCGGCCTAATCACACTGCGAGCCATGGGTGGCAGGTGTGCTTAGTTCGGATTAAATCGGCGGTTCCGCCACATAAACTGAGCTTTTTTTCTGGACTTGACGTAGGGGCAGCACGGAGCCACCAGCTTGTAATAATAGATCGAAATTTGATCCTTGATTCTTGACGACGTTGACGATGAGGGCCATGGAGCTAGCGATGTTGTCGATGCCGCCTCCTCCTACCTGGCGTGCGAACTATCAGGGTTTTAGTCCTGCAATGCATCACGGGACGTATCACGCAGTGCTTTTTTGTGGTTGGCGAGATCGACCGTAGCTCCATGGTTCGCGTGTAACGAGACAAGAGACAAGAACACACGATTTATACAGGTTCGGGCAGCGAAAAGCGTAATACCGTACGTCCTGTTTGTGGCTGATTGTATTGCTTTGAGTATGTATGAGGGCTGAGATATTGTAGGATTTGCCTGAGGTCCAGAGAGATCTGCTATGAGTCGTTTGGAAGGGGTCCCTAACCCGTCTTGTATAGTCCGTCATGACTTGGGTTACAAGAAGTTCCAGTCCTACTAGGATTGGTTTCATCTCCTACTATGATTCTTCTTAGATCTTCTTTGTACACATCGAGTCCTTGTCTTGTGTGCCAAATTGCTCTGCACCTCGGGCCCACGCGCCGAATCCATTGCATGAGTGACCAGGGGATATCTGTCCCCCACAGTGCACACATCGCATCCCCATGGAGACCGAACACCAGCCTACAAGGGAACCTCAACGAAAACTTAACAATGTGATGAGAGAGGTAGTTAAGAAGGAGGTGCTCAAACTCCTACACGCGGATATCATCGACAGATACAAGATAGTGAATGGGTCAGTCCACTCCAAGTCATACCCAAAAAAGGAGGAATGACATTCGTCAAGAACCAAAACAATGAGTTAATCCCTCAGCGTACTGTCACCGAATGGCGATTGTGCATCGACTACAGAAAACTCAACTCTGCCACCCTGAAGGATCACTTCCCATTGCCCTTCATTGATGAAATGATCGAAAGGCTGGCCAACCAATCCTTCTTCTGCTATCTCGATGGCTACTCTGGTTATCACCAAATCCCAATTCACCTAGATGACCGGAGTAAGACCACATTCACTTGTCCCTATGACACTTTCACTTAGCGGCAGATGTCGTTTGGGCTATGCAATTCTCCAGCATCGTTCCAGCGATGTATAATGGCCATATTCTATGACTTGATCGAGAACATAATGGAAGTCTTCATGGATGACTTCTCTGTCTATGGCGAGACCTTTGATGGATGTCTAGAAAACTTGGAAAAGGTTCTCCAGAGATGGAGAGAAGGGATTGTACTAGGACAGAGGGTATCAGAGAGAGGCATAGAGGTGGACCGTGCAAAAATTAAAGTTATCGAGCAGCCGGCCAAGGATATACCCTTCTTGATTGATGATGCATGCCTAGAAGCCTTTCACACACTCAAGATGGCACTTGTCACATCACCCATCATTGAACCACTAGACTGGAATGCCCCATTTGAAATCATGTGCGCTGCCAGCGACTACGCTATAGGAGCAGTTGTTGACAGTCGTTATTGCACTATATTCAAGCGTCATCTATCCATGATCATGAAGGAAAATGTGTCAAAGTGTAGACTAAACCCTTGCTACTGACATATCTCCATGAGTTGTGTTGAACATTTGATTGCAGGTTCTAGAATAGCTGAAAATAGGAAAAATATGGCTAAGTCAGGAAAGACCTTGGATGCCCGGTTAGTGGCCCAGGCCGCTCGGCCTCTCCCTTCGTCGCTCGGCCAGTGAAAGTGGCCAAATCACCTCATCTTCGACCAACATGCACATAAATGACATGTCAACACAACTCCAAGGTGTAAACCGTGAAAGCAACATGCAAAGCACTGGAAGACCCACCGCCTCATCGATCCAGCACTTGGATTGGTGAAGTCAGTAATCCAGGGCACATGAATCCTATGGCTAAGGAAGAAACACATTGAAGATCCAATGATCCAGGGAAAAGCACAAGTTCTAACCACCAACCGCCATGCAACAGACTTGGGGAGGCAAGATGGACGATGGGATAAAGTGAGGCAGTGGATCCAAGGGCTGGCCAGGCTGCCCGACCTTGGGTGGGGCCGCCCAGCCTCCTACCATGCCGCCCGGCCTGCCACCTACCCTCACAACCACCTTACCAACCCTATAAGAACCCCCACTCACTTGGTAGCTATAAATACCCCTCGGTAGCTCACTTGCAAAGTGTGGAAGTTAAGAAGAACACACCATTGTCTTAGTCTTGTAGCGGTAGGTTAGTACTAGGAATTAGAGTTGAGTCTGAGCTTTCGCCTTAGGGATTCCGGAGTTAGCTTCGAGTCTTGGTAAAGCTCTTGTATCTCTCTGTCTTTTGTACTCTTACTACTCCAGTATAATACAAGTCATTGCTCCATCTTTCAGTTATACTTTACTTTATTTCTAACACTTGCCTAGTGTGGTGTACCTTTTTGCATATGAGACCAAGGCTTAAGTTTGTGTTGTCTTTAAGTTCTTTGAATCTTGCTAGACTTCCCGGTGCTATAAACTTGCCTTAGGCTCTGATCTAAGGTTAAGTTAGCTCTCACCCTCTGATCAAGGATGAGCTTTAGTGATCAAGTTCTCACTAGATCACTAGTTTAGCGTGCCATCTTACCCACGCAGATCTAGTTGGTAGCCCCTATTGGTGACAGCATTAGGGAGCCTCTGTAATCTAACCCCGTCGTTCGGTAAACCCATAGGCATTAGCTAGTTGCCGTTCGGGTGGCCAACTATCTACCCCCATGCCTCCTTAGTGTAGTCTAGAATTTCGCTCGATGCAAGACCCTAGTTCATATTCGATCGACTTAGTTCAACCGCGAATATTCCGATGCAGTAGTTAAGGAATAGAGTTTGCATATCTTAATCTCGCTCGTTGTCCTCCCAGGCAACTATACCTAGTTTGCTAGATCTTTGGTCCCTATTCTCTCACACCACCATACACTATCTTGTTTATCTTACCCCCATTGTAAGAATAGTTGTATTTATCTAAGTTATATAGTACAATTGAAAGTTCAACATTTCATTCCACCTATTCGCCTTTGCTTCCCTGTGGATTTTTACGATGCCCGGAATACTCTGAGTGAAAAGCTACATCGAATCTCCATGCCCTTGTGGAGTAAAATCTGTTACACTAAGAGACATCAACAACAGTCTTGGGCCAAAGCAAGGATAGAAAACATCATGCCATATGCTATATAAGCAAGACGCTTACTGGCCCACAACTAAATTACTCCACCACCAAAAAAGAACTTTTGGTCGTTGTCTTTGCCATTGATAAATTCAGATCATACCTGGTGGGTGCCTAAGTTATCATATACACAGACCATGCAGCCCTCAAATATCTCCTTACCAAGAAAGATGCAAAGCCATGACTAATACAGTGAGTCCTGTTGCTCCAAGAATTCAACATAGATATCAGAGACAAAAAGTGAGTAGAAGTTGTAGATCATCTCTCACGAATGCAGTTTGAAGAAAAATCAGCCTTGCCGATTGTCGATTACATGAGAGATGATACCCTCATTATGGTCACAACATCGCATGGTATGCGGATCTGGTCAACTACTTGGTCACTGGATATGTTCCTAAGGATGTTGACAAGAGGAAACTGATTCACGACGATCAGTTCTATCTCTGGGATGGCCCCTACTTATATAAGCTCTGCGCAGATGGACTCACGTGTTGCTGCATTCCTTCCTGCAAAGTACCCCTAATCCTTGATAGATGTCACTCATCTTCCTACGGAGGTCACTATGGAGCCTATTAGACACATGCAAAGATTTGGCAAAGTTGATTCTACTGGCCAAATATGTACGACAAGGAATTCATACGAAGGTGTCCGAGGTGCCAATGCCAAGGAAACAATGATCTAAGGGATACTATGCCACTCACCAGCAACGTTTAACTCGATGTATTTGATGTGTGGGGCATAGACTTCTTGGGGCCCTTTCGCAAGTGTGGAGACAAAGAGTACATCCTGATCACAGTGGACTATGTATCAACATGGGTAGAGGCGCTGCCATGTTCCACGGCAGATTCAAGACAATCAATCAGAATGTTCTATGATACCAACTTTCCTCGATTTGGTACGCCAAGGGTCATTATCTGCGATGGAGGACCACACAATATAATATAGACAAAAGATTCAAGAGGTGCCTCGTAGAACTCGGTGTGGATCACTGTGTTGCCACTCCATATCATCCGCAGACAAGTGGCCAAGCTGAGATATCAAACAAGTAGATCAAGAACATCCTAGCTATGGCAAAAGACTGGGTATCCAAGCTACGTGACGCTCTTTGGGTGTATCTCATAGCCTACAAGACCCCCATTAGCATGACACTGTTTGTGGTCGACAAAACCCATTTTGACCACCAACATTTCATGATTGAGGGCATAAATTATCAAGTTTTCATGTACCATTAACTGGTTCCATGTGTTGTGCATGAAAGTTATACGCAGGAGGTTTTCACGTCCAAAATATTGAAGGAATGACCAAAATAGAGGCAAAGTGGCAAGGGAGAGGCAGCCATGCAGAATTGCATGGCTGGCCGGCCATGTCCATGGCCACCCGGCCATCCAACATGGCCGCCTGGCCACCATCTAGGGAGGATAGCCCACCAGAGGCACTAGGGCAGAAGTGTATGGCCGCCCGACAGAGCCTAGGCACCAGGAGGACTAGGGATGCTCCTAGACCAAAAGTGATGGCCCCCTGGCCATCCCTATGGCCATCCGGCCATGCCACGGAGCCAAAACATCACGTCCTTCAACCTGCATGCAAAGTAACACAAATCAAATCAAATCCAGCCGTGCAACCAAGAATCCAACGAATCCAAGGGTCGGAAGGACATCACACAAGGACCACAATCTGAGAGATCAACAACGCAGCCAATCCAAGAGGAACACATGGCTGGCCGGCCATGTGTTTTAACCATTTTGCAGGTGCAATGACTCAAGTAATAGCCACCAACCTTGTGAAAGCAATATCAACCGATGGATCAACAAAGGCGGTAAAATGGATAGTCGCTCGGCCGTCCATTGGACTCATTTTACATGTGCAACTTTGGAAGAAACTGTCAACTGCCTTGAGGAGTGAATATCAACCATTGGATTGTCACGCCCGGTTTCCAACGAACAAAACCATGCAAAATATATATGTGCCAGGATCAAGTCTCGCATATACATGACAAATTACATAGGTACCACAGACACAAGTCAAAGATAAAAGCGTATATAACATTTAAACATCTCATTATTACACAGTAACTCAAGTCTTTAACTCAAAGTACAGTGTAGCATTGCGGAAGCGTAAATCAAAATATAACTAGGGTGCCACGGGACATCGACTGGTGAATGAAGCGCCTAATACTAGTCGTAGTCTTGCACATAATCTTTAGCATCCCCATCAACTGAGCAGCGGTTGGATTTTCCCCCCAACAAGGAATAAATATAAAGAAGCAAGCATGAGAACAGCAACTCGTACTCAACAAATATAACATAAACCATGAGGCTCTAGGTTTAGCTGATAGACTGCATGAGCTTTTAATTGGTCACTTTTATTAAAGCCTGATTACTATTGTTGATTGAAGGAACCATTATCCCAGAGATATTCCATAAAGAATTAAATAGCATTTAACAGATATAACCATCACCATTACCAAAACCAAGATAAACCACTAATCACTGGGAATGGTCTGGGCCACTCATAACCGTGAGCACGGCTGACATGTCAGTTTTACACTCTCGAGAGGTTGTACATCTTTACCCACAAGTCATGCGCTACGCTAGGGGTTCATCACACACCTTAGGTGAGATGACTAGCAAGCACACTACGAAGCCTTTACAAAGATCATTTTAGTAAGATGTAACCGCTAAGGATTCAGGGTCGCAACGGTGGTGTCCGCCTCACAAAGGGAGAAGCACATACATCACGTAAAGCACACTCAACCTAAGGCAGAGCAGCGACCACATAACCTAACCTCTCCTCTTGCCCCGCAGGTAACTTACAACAAACTAACACAATCTAATTAATCAGCTAAGTCCGTCCCATTCCGGCCTTATGGTAGCACTATTGTCCCAGGTGGTCGCTTTGTGAACCGGTCCTAAAGGAGAGAAGCCGCAAAAGCACACGAGCACATTGCTCAGGCATCCCTAAACCATGTTGCTAAAAAGTAGATTATTAAAGTGGACATGAACCGCTTTATGGTCAATCCCGACAATTAATTGCATAGAACCATTAATCAAAATTAATTAACCAAAAGGACACGAGTTCGTGCTTGCACCTACCACAACATAACCATATGCATTCCCGAGGGTGAATATCAGGATAAAAGTAGCTAAGGTAATATCCTTATTGTCATGCAAAATTAAATGCACATGCAGTGATTAAAAAGAGTTATTGGGTGTTGTTTATGTTATACTTGCCTTCTTCAAAATTTCCTTGCTGCTGCTCAGAGGCTTCTAGAGGCGGGTCTTCAAACTCAACAGGCGGATCAACGTCTACGCACGATCATAGCGCCATGTAAGCATCCACATAATCACACATGCAAGCAAACAAAGGTGAAACGATAAGAAACAGTACACCATAACATGAAAATAGAACATAAAACAGTTATAAAATTATTCTACGCATCGCTAAGAACTCATGAGTGCAAGAATAGTCGAAAACAGATTTAAAACGGTGAAGATATAGCCTTTTAAAGGTTGCAAGGGCTTGGTTGTAAATACTTTTAGAAATTTGAGGTGTAAAACTAAAAAAAACAGAGGTTTGCCCTACAGGATCAGACTGCGGGTTGATTTTTAGAAACTGCAGGGGATACTTTGCAAAAACGCACTGGCAGTGACGACGTGGCGCTTACTGGTTGGTTGCTTCTGGTGGCACACGAAGGGCCGCAGAGATGCGCACGTAGAGAATCCAGCCGGATCTGATGAGGCCTGACGGAATCCCGTGCGGAGGGCGAACAGGAAGCGGCAAGGTCGGCTATTGGGGGCGTGACACGTGGTGAGGGAGGCAGCAGGCACATGAGCGGATGCGCGTCTCGCACCTTGGGAGGCGAACGGGGCAGAGGAGCCCGTTGGGGCCCAGGCGGGGCCGGCCACGGCGCAGAAGCACCTCGGTTTCTTCCGCGGGCGGACGTGGGAACCGAGCAGGGGCGTGGGACCCAAGGCTAAGGAGGAGGCGCACGGTGTATGAGGCGGGGCAGGAGTATTGGCGCTTGGGTGGCCCGCGCGACGTGGGACTCGGGCGGTGGCAGGTGGGAATAGGATGGGGCACAAGAAACGAAGTCGCCGGAGAGGTAGAAGAAAGGGAAACTACTCACCGAGGTAAAAGAAAAACTTAGATCTGCGAAGAACGGACAAGCCCCTCCAAAATCGAAGACCACCACGGTGATGATCTTGATGAGACGTACACTGTGATGTCTTCGGATTTCGCCGGAGATGCATAGTCGCGGAGTAATTGCTCGCCGGAAGATCGCCGGAGTTGCACCACCTCTCCAACTTCTTTTCTCGATCTACAGAGTTAGGGTTTCGGGATGGAAAAACAGAGACCGATTTGGAAGAGAGCGCGACAAGAGGATTCCAATGAATATATATATGCACCGGTTTGGCCGAATTGAATTCGACTTATTTCGGAATATTCAATTTCGGGGAATAAAATAATTCCAGAAAATCTAGAATCTTTATTCGTGTCCCAAAAAATAATCCGATGGTTCAAAAAATTCCAGAAAAATTCCTAGAAATGTTTTGGCACCCAATGAACTCAAATAAAATATTTAGAGCTCATGAAAAGGATCAGAAAAGCCTCCAATGAATGGATTTTGCTTAGGGAAAATGGGAAAAGCCTCCGAATAAATCCGGAAAAATTCCCCGAAACAACTCAACGATAACTAAACGCATTTAGAACCGTTCTTCACACACAAATAAAAACATGCATGTCAACATGAATGCATCAACAAGGTTGACCTATGATATATTTTAATCACTTGCCCAAATAAATTAAATCATGACATGCAAGGCTAGGCATAATCCTTAGAAAATTAAATAAAGCAAATTAATTTTATTTAGATGGCTGAAAGTAAAATTCAGGGTGTTACAAACCTACCCCCCTTAAGAAGAATCTCGCCTCGAGATTCAGATAGGCTGGTTAGCAAAGAGATCGGGGTGAGCCTCCTTTAATTCATCCTCTCGTTCCCATGTTGCTTCAGCCTCTTTATGGTGACTCCATTGCACTCGGCACATCTTGGTCCTCTTGTTCCTAGTAACCCTTTCTGATGTGTCTACAATTTTCACAGGATGCTCCATGTAAGTCAAATCCTCTTGTACGTCTAATCCCTCCAGCGAAGCTTGCTCTTCTGGCACTCTCAAACACATCTTCAACTAAGAGACATGGAACACATCATGCACAACGGGGCCAAACTAGAAGGCAACTCCAGGCGCTAAGCGACCTCACCTTTCCTCTCCAATATTTTGAACGGCCCAATATACCTTGGTGCTAATTTTCCCTTCATATTAAATCTACGTATTCCTCTCATCGGTGACACCTTCAAGTACACATGGTCATTTACTTTAAAAGTCAGATCCCTTCGGCGGACATCAGCATAGCTTCTTTGTCTACATTGGGCAATTCTCAAATTCTCCCGAACTATTTGTACTTGTTGTTCAGCATCCTGGATTATGTCAGGTCCAAATACTTGCTTCTCATTTGTTTGATTCCAAAACAATGGAGTTCTACACCTCTTGCTGTATAATGCTTTAAACGGCGATTTCTTCAAACTAGCCTGATAGCTATTATTATAAGAGAACTCAGCATACGACAAGCACTTGTCCCAACTAGTACCATACTATATTGCACATGCTCTCAACATATCCTCCAATATATGATTAGTCTGTTCTATCTGCCGTCGGTCTGCGGATGGTAAGCTGTGCTGAATCTGAGCTTTGTGACCAACGAATCATGCAATTGCTCCCAAAAGCAAGAAGTAAACTGTGAGCCTCTGTCAGATATAATCATTTTGGGCACACCATGCAAGCACACAATTCTAGAAATATACAGCTCTGCCAACTTTGCACCGGAATAAGTAGTGTTAACTGGTATGAAGTGAGCTACCTTGCTTAAATGATTCACCACTACCCATATGGAATTATAGCCCTTCTGTGTACGCGGTAATCCCACAATAAAATCCATAGTGATTTCTTCCCACTTCTACTCTAGAACTTTTAACGGTTTCAATAAACCTGCAGGTCTCTGATGTTTGGCTTTCACACGCTGGCCGGTATCACAAATAGCAACATATTCGGTTACGGCACGCTTCATCCCATACCACCAGAATCTCTCCTTCAGATCATAATACATCTTCGTGCTTCTAGGATGAAGAGAATAAGCTGTATCGTGTGCCTCACTCAATATCAACTTCCTGATGCTATCTACATCTGGCACGTAGATCCGATCCTTGTACCATAGAGTTCCCTGTTCATCTTCTATGAAGTGGGGTGCCTTGCCCACTTTGAGCAGTTCACGAATCTCCTGCAATTTCTCATCGTTCTTCTAATGCTTTCTTATCTCCTGTTCCAAGGTCGGTTCAGCTTCAAATGTTGCACCTGTGGTATGACAAAGGAAACCTAGACTCAGGCTCTCAAATTCTTCACATAACTCTTACGGCATCTGGAAACCCAAAGCCATATTAGCATAACTCTTCCGACTCAAGGCATCTGCCACCACATTAGCCTTGCCAGGATGATAGTGTATTTCAAGGTCATAATCCTTTATTAGTTCTATCCATCTGCGCTGCCGCATATTCAACTCACTCTGGGTAAATATGTACTTGAGGCTCTTATGATCGGTGTATATCTCACATCGCTGCCCAAATAAATAGTGTCGCCAGATTTTTCAAAGCATGAACCACTGCTGCTAATTCCAAATCATGTGTCGGATAATTCAGCTCATGCTTGCGTAACTGCCGTGAGGCGTAGGCAATTACCTTTCTTTCTTGCATCAAAACACATCCTAGACCTTCTCTCGAAGCATCACACTACAGTGTGAATGGCTTTTGTTGATCGGGCAATGTCAACACTGGTGCTGTTGTTAGCCTCTTCTTCAACTCATCGAAAGCTGCTTGCCTCTTGTCTGACCATTTAAATTCTGCATCTTTTTCGAGCAAAGTTGTCATGGGCTTCGCAACCTTAGAGAAACCCTCAACGAATCTCCGATAACATCCGGCTAAACCCATGAATCCACGGACCTCTTTATGTGTTTGCGGCACCTTCCATTCAGTTACAGCCATGACCTTGCTTGGATCCACTGCAATTCCTCCTTTGGAGATGATGCGACCAAGAAACGGCACCTCATCAATCTAGAATTCACACTTGCTTAGCTTGGCGTACAGTTTGTGTTCTCTCAATCTCTAAAGAACTAGCTTCAAATGTTCCTCATGTTCTGCCTCAGTCTTGGAATAAATTAGGAAGTCATCAATAAAAACCAACATGAACTTGTCCAGATAATCCATAAACACCTTGTTCATCAAATGGATAAAGTAGGAAGGAGCATTGCTCAGACCAAAAGACATTACCGTATACTTAAACAAGCCGTATTTAGTGGTAAAGGCAGTCTTGGGAATATCCGACGGACGAATTTTTAACTGATGATAACCAGATCTCAAGTCAATTTTAGAGAAAACACAAGCACCTTGAAGCTAGTCAAACAAGTCATCAATGCGGGGAAGTGGGTACTTGTTCTTGATGGTGACTTTGTTCAAAGCTCAGTAATCCACACACATTCGCTTGGCCTTCGTGTCCTTCTTCTCAACAAGGTGCTTGCTTCACTAATTTTTACTTTCTAACCATCTGATGCTGTCAAATGAACTGTTCAGTTAGCACAATCAATCCTAACTCCCTAGTTGGTAAGGGTCTCCATACCCAAGATAATATCAATACTCATAGAGTCTATAACTATCAACTTAGTACTGAATTATACCTCCCTTATTTTTATACTCACTCTGGAACAAATGGAACTGGTGGTTATCTTCCCTCCCGGTGATGTAATTACCATGGGTCTTTTCATAGGACTTATAGGTACATTGTATTGTTCAGCATATGATCTTGTAATGAAAGAATGTGTAGCACCAATATCAAAAAGCACAGTAGCAGAATTGGAGTTGACTGTGAACGTATCGAGAACTACATTGGGAGCTTTTGCTGCAGTCTTTGCCGTCATGTGATTCACCTTGCCTTGCCATGGTGCCTTGTTCTACGGGTTCCCAGTGGAGCGCCCCTGCTGTTGTTGTGGTGCATTCTGCTTGGCACCATGCTGGTTGGACTACAACTTCTGGGGGCAATTGTTGGCGTAGTGCCCGCTGTCGCCATAGTTGAAGCAATTGCAGACCACTGGAACTGTTGCCTGATTAGGGGTAGGAGGATTGAATGGCCCCTGTCGGATAGCTGGGTAGGTAGAGCGTTGATTCTGATTCTGATATCCCTGGCCTTGACCAGTTTGCTGTTACTGATGCTGCTGGTAACCCTGCTGCTGAGGATACTTCTGCTGTTGCGGGTAGCGGTGACGAGTGTTGCTGTTGGAGGGAGTAGGGTTGAGCTTCCTCTTCCTGTCATCAATCTCCTTGTGCTTCTGCTTGGTGAGTAGAGCACGATCTACCAGGTGATTGAAGTTGTCGAAGTTGTTGTTCATCAGCTATAACTGGAGTGTGTCATTAAGGTCCTCCAGGAAGTGTTCCTGCATATCACTGTCCTCTGCAACTTCTGTAGGAGCATAGTGGGCAAGGTGTAGGAATTTATCACGGTACTCTGTCACTATCATGTTCCCCTATTTGAGAGAGAGGAACTCCTCCTTCTTCTTCTTCATTATGTCCGCAGGCACATGGTGACTCCTGAACCTCTCACGGAATTGAGCAAAGGTGAGACGTTCTCTATCCTGTTGCCTATAAGACTCCCACCAATCCAGGGCTGCACCATGAAGCTGTCCCGCGGCATACATGACCCTCTCTTGATCATTGTACTGAGCGATCTCCAGCTGCTGCTCCACTGCACGGAGCCAATCATCTGCCTGAACTGGATCCGTAGAATGAGAGAAAGTAGGCGGGTGTCCCTTCAGAAAGTCCACACATCTGTCCCTCTGCTGCTACGGTGCATTGGCATGGACGTGCTGCAAAGCTTGAGCAGTATTGTTTAGAGTAGCCATCATCTGCATCTATAGGTTGTAGAATTGTTCTGCAGTCAACTGCGGAGGGTTCGGCAGTTGAGCACCATTAGGCTGATTGTTGTCCTCTGGTCCATTGCCTCGGTTCCTGGTGTTAGCCATCTGTTTACAGGAGTTAAGACAGTCTGAGTAAATAATTGTTGTATATCCAAAACGATAAACAGAGCTGACAGATAAAGATGACAGATAAAGTAGAGGGAACAAAAGAGTAGATGGCTGCATATATCCCAACTATCTAACTTTATTAATTAATTTATATTGGTCTTCATAGTTGTTTATACTGTAGACAACGCCGCAGCTGGACTAGCAATCAAGCAAAGAACCAAATCAAACATAATTCATAATAACAAGCATTCACACACACCAAGCATTAACTCAAACAATGCGACAAGACACACTAACGATGACCATCCTAAAAAAAGGTAGCCTAATTCCTACGGCGGAGGAGCCTGGCAAATCCCTCTTCTGGGGCTATGGTCCTCTTATGGGGGGTCTTCTTACGAGCCTGAGTCCATGCTGGACCTTCATCGGGTAGTCGAGCATGAAGTTCTATTACTTCCTCGTTCCGGCATTTGAGCTCCTTCATCGTCCTGTCGTGGAGATCGCAGAGGGCTTCCAAGTACTGAATTAGTCCTTTCAGCTATAGGTTCGACACTTCCTCAGCTGATGCCATCAGGTGTGTAGCTTCTCTAGGAGAGCGGTGAGGGAGGTATTGGTACTGCAACTGGCTGGTAGAAGCGAGGCTATCATAGCAGAGTACTCCCCAGGCTCGGTGTGTGGCATCTTCAAGGGCATCCTTCATAGTACTCCAGAGGACCACGCTGTGATGGTTGCGCATCACCTCTTCATGGTCGGGGCCGGTAGTTACAATAGTCACGATGGCACTCCACATCTCATTGTAGGCTGGGGATGCATGCTGATAAGCTTTGTAGCTGATGGTAGAGTTGACGTAGCCAAAGTTGAGAAGGCTCCGGCATAATAGTTCTGGAAATCTTAGGCCGGCACCATTGTGGGTATGGTACTTCTCACGCAATGCCGGCGGCGTAGCAGAAACTGTTACAGGTGCAGGAACATGTGCTGGGGCTGGGGCGGGTTCACTATCATCAGGGCCGAGATAGAAGAGGATCTGCTTCGGGTCTTCTTCCTCAGACACCGGAGGCTGGTTCATCCCTAGCATCTTGACTGAAACTATAGAATAGATAAGAACAGTTCTATGAAACAAAGGAATAAATATAAACTTTTAACATAAGTTGAACATATAGATAAAATTTAAAATAAGTAAAAGATTTTATTAAATCAGCAGGCAAGACAAGGGAAGTGAAATCCTTAAATTACGACCAGTTCCAACTCGGCTTTCGTCCTACAGTCGACATGGCTCTGATACCAAAATTTGTCATGCCCGGTTTCCATCGAACAAAACTGAGCAAAATATATTTGCGCCAGGATCAAGTCTCGCATATACATGACAAATTACATAGGTACCACAGACACATGTCAAAGATAAAAGTGTATATAACAGTTAAACATCTCATTATTACATAGTAACTCAAGTCTTTAACTCAGAGTACAGCGTAGCATTGCGGAAGCGTAAAACAAAATATAACTAGGGCACCACAGTGACGTCGACTGGTGAACGAAGCTCCTAATACTTGTCGTAGTCTTGCACATAATCTTCAGCATCTCTATCAACTTAGCAGCGGTTGGATTTTTCCAACAACAAGGAATAAATATAAAGAAGCAAGCGTGAGTACAACAACTTGTACTCAACAAATATAACATAAACCATGAGGCTCTAGGTTTAGCTGACAGACTCCATGAGCTTTTAATTGGTCACTTTTATTAAAGCCTGATTACTATTGTTGATTGAAGGAACCATTATCCCAGAGATATTGCATAAAGAATTAAATAGCATTTAAACAGATATAACCATCACCATTACCAAAACCAAGATAAACCGATTCTTAAGGAGAGAAGCTGCAAAAGCACACGAGCACATTGCTCAGGCATCCCTAAACCATGTTGCTGGAAAGCAGATTATTAAAGTGGACATGAACCACTTCATGGTCAAGCCCGGCAATTAATTGCATAGAACCATTAGTGAAAATTAATTAAATAAAAGGACACAAGTTCGTGCTTGCACCTAGCACAATATAACCAAATGCACTCCCGAGAGTGAATATTAGGATAAAAGTAGCTAAGGTAATATCCTTATTGTCATACAAAATTAGAGGCACATGCAGTGATTCAAAAGAGTTATTGGGTGTTGTTTATGTTATACTTGCCTTCTTCAAAATTTCCTTGCTGCTGCTCAGAGGCTTCTGGAGGCGGTTCTTCAAACTCAACAGGCGGATCAACGTTTACGCACGATCATAGCGCCATACAAGCATCCACATAATCACACATGCAAGCAAACAAAGGTGAAACGATAAGAAACAGTACACCTTAACACGAAAGCAGAACATAAAACAGTTATAAAATTATTCTACGCATCGCTACAAACTTGTGATCGCAAGAATCGTCGAAAATGGATTTAAAACGGTGAAGATATAGCCTTTTAAAGGTTGCAAGGGCTTGGTTGTAGATACTTTTTGAAATCTGAGGTGTAAAACTAAAGAAACAGAGGTTTGCCCTATAGGATCAGACTGGGGGTTGATTTTTAGAAACTGCAGGGGCTACTTTGCAAAAATGCGCTGGCAGCGACGACGTGGCACTTACTGGTTGGTTGCCTCTGGTGGCACACGCAGGTACACGGAGATGCCCCCGCAGAGAATCAAGTCGGATATGGTGAGGCCTGACGGAATCCCTTGCGGAGGGCGAATAGGAAGCGGCAAGGTCAGCCATTAGGGGCGTGACACGTGGTGAGGGAGGCAGCAGGCGCGTGAGCGGATGCGCGTCTCGCCCCCTGGGAAGCGGACGGGGCAGAGGGGCCCGCTAGTGCCCAGACAGGGCCGGCCACGGCATAGAAGCACCTTGCGGTAGTGCACCTTGCGCTCTTCCGTGTGCGGACGCGGGAACCGAGCAGGGGCGTGGGACCTAGGGCTGAGGAGGGGGCACACGGTGTACGAGGTGGGGCAGGAGCATTGGTGCTTGGGTGGCCGGGGCAACGTGGGACCCGGGCGGTGGCAAGTGGGAATAGGATGGGGCACAAGAAACGAAGTCGCCGGAGAGGTTGAAGAAAGGGAAAACTACTCACCGGAGTAAAAGAAAAACTTAGATCTACGAAGAACGGAAAAGCCCCTCCAACAAAATCCAAGACCACCACGGTGAAGATCTTGACGAGACGCACAGTTTGACGTCTTCGGATTTCACCGGAGACGCTTAGTTGCGGAATAATTACTTACCGGAAGATCGCCGAAGTTGCACCACCTCTCCAACTTCTTTTCTCGATCTAGAGAGTTAGGGTTTCAGGATGGAAAAACGAAGACCGGTTTGGAAAAGAGCACGACGAGAGAATTCCAATGAATATATATATATGCACCGGTTTGGGCCGAATTGAATTCGACTTATTTTCGGAATATTCAATTTCGGGGAATAAAATAATTCCAGAAAATCTAGAATCGTTATTCGTGTCCCAAAAAGTACTCTGATGGCTCAAAAAATTCTAGAAAAATTCCTAGAAATGTTTTGGCACCCAATGAACTCAAATAAAATATTTAGAGCTCATGAAAAGGATCAGAAAAGCCTCCAATGAATGGAGTTTGCATAGGGAAAATGGGAAAAGCCTCCGGATAAATCCAGAAAAATTCCCCGAAACAACTCGACGATAACTAAACGCATTTAGAACAGTTCTTCACACACAAATAAAAATATGCATGTCGGCATGAATGCATCAACAAGGTTGACCTATGATATATTTTAATCACTTGCCCAAATAAATTAAATCATGACACGCAAGGCTAGGCATAATCCTTAGAAAATTAATAAAGCATATTTATTTTATTTAGACTGCTGAAAGTAAAATTCAGGGTGTTACATGGATGCACTAGGTCAGTGGATCCCATGGCCTCCTGGCCATGTGCCGTGGCCAACCAGCCACCGACTTACCTGAACTACTGACCTAGCTGCTCTATAAGTGCCCCCCCTTTGATGTCTAGCTATAAATACCCCCGGGAGGTCACTTGTAGGGTGTGGTGGATTAATAGAAGAATAGTGTGGTTGTGTAGTTAGGTGTAAAGCATAGTAGTGAAGCCACCCTTGGTATTGTAAAGAGAGCTGAGTTGAGTCAAGAGAGACTAGTGAGTGGAGAGTGAAGTAGTTGGAATTCTCTTTGGTATTCTATTGCCAAACTCTTAATATCAATGGAGTTATTATTCTATTTCCAAGATTGAGTCAAGTTCCTTGTTCCCTTCTTTATTTCTTTTACACTTACTTTATTTACATACTCAGTTCTTTGTTTAATAGTTTACGGGTACCCAATGTGCTTTGTTTAGTTTAACTATACAATTGTGCTTGCTTCTCTGGCCTCGAACCAGTTTAGAAGTAGACTCATCCGTGTAGACGTGGTGTCTGGACCAGAGTTTACCCTAGAGGCGTCTTGTCCCATGCAGTTTTGGTTGGTAGTGCTACTTGGTGACAGCGGGTGTGCGTACTGTGTAGTCCAACCCAGTAGTTTGGATAAGTTGTCATCGATGCATAGCTGAGTCCAGTACCACCCGCCTTTCTCGTATGAGTTATCAGCGCTCTGGTGCCCAGAAGTGGTTCTACAATCTCAGTGTCTAAGTAAACCTGTTAAGCAAAAATCTAGTTTGTTTAGTGAAGTTGGTTGTTATATCTAAAGTAAGTGATCATGCTCGGCTCTGTCAATTATCTTTACAATTGCTGGTTTTACAGTTCGGTTCTACCTGTTCTACACTAAGTTACTCCTCATTCCTCATGGATTTTGATACCCTCGAATACTCTTGTGTGAAAAGCTACAACGTGTTTCCGTGCGCTTGTAGATTTATTTCAGTTGGCTAAGAAATGCCAACAAGCTTTTCTGGCGCCGTTGTCGGGGAATGGTAGCTAATTCAACTAGAACCTAGGCCGTCCATACTCACACCATACACAACCACCACATATATCCCCACCAAATACCACACATCACCACCATATGGATTCTACGCCTATATTTCAACTCGCCGCTCCAAAGGGCGATTATTTGGGGCCTCCATCATCCTTCACACCAATCACCACAGAGGGCTATTAGCTACGTCCTGGCTTGATAGCCATGGTTCGGGATCAATCATTCACAGTATTGGAATTAGAGTGTCCCTACTCACACCTCTGAGAGTTCAAGCAGTTATGCAGCTATTTGGTTATCTTAGGAATGTGTAGTGAAACACAACGATGGTTGCTTTTCCAGTTTTCACTAACGGGGGAGGCAAAAATCTGGTGCAAGCCGATGGTGGTAAGGTAGAAGGGAATTGGGACACATAAAGCCAGCTTCTGTCTTCATTTCTTTCCACCAAACAAGGTTGTTGATCTCCATTGTGAAGTTCTATCTTTTCGACAAAGAAATCGAGAATCTTTAGGTGCAGCTTGGGCTCGCTTCACGCGACTGGTCCCTTGAGGACCAGATTTGGCTATTCAAGAGTCAATGCTGATGCAGCACTTCATCCAAAGCTCTCTTGGTGCTAACCTCTACCTTGACAAGGCTTCTGGAGGATTGTTCTCGCATCTAACACCTACAGAGGGAAGAAATTCTCGAGAAGGCTTCTGACCTTGGCACCTTAGATGAACAACCTCCATATCCACAAAAGCCACCTCAACCCAACACCAACAAACAACAAGATGAATCTGATCATCCACCTCCATCATCACCCCCCTCGAATCGAGGAAATCCCATAATCATCATCACGGCAAGCTGAGAGGGTTAGTTTACCCTTGATGGTTCCGCCGTCGACACCTCCATTCTCTTTCGAGGACAAAATATTCATGGACTTTGGTGACACCTCTCGATTGCCTAAAGTAGACTGATGCTTCACCAGGACTTCCAAACCAGTATATGTCTTACCAGATAGAACAAATGAAGGACCTGCTTTAGTGATTTGCAGCTATTAATCAGGAATGGCTCAAGGAATGACGTCTGGACACAAAATCAATCAAACTCTATCCAGAACCTAGCATCATCCCTAGCCAAGTATCAAGGCTTCAACTGCAAGATATTATATATGGCCCAAGGGTAGGAGTCAATATAATCTCTAAGCATGTCATGGACTACTACTACCCGACACAGCCGTTGTCAAGGTCTACAATCCGTCTGCCATGGGAAAATGGCGGATACTTGAAGCACGAAGGTGTTCTGTGGGTAATTCCATCAACCTTGCGGGATACTCAGGTGTTCTTGGACTTTCATGTCTTCAACATCCCCGAGGGATCCACAATGTAGATTCTAGTTGGGATCCCAATCACCACCCTTACTAACTCTGATGTATATAGAGGGAGACTATAACTTTAGCTTAGCAATGAGGTGTCAACATTGATGGATCACTCAATGCTAAAACTGAAGCAAAGCCAGAGATTGACCCTCTAGAAGGAGTGATGAGCCTTTCACTTGAGGAAATGAGTAATGATAGCCTAGAGTAAAAGGCTCTTAGTGACCTCAGTGTGGTAGATGAGCCATGTGAGTTCGAAGAACTGGGTGAATCACTATGGCCCAAAGCTCGAAAAATAGAATTGAAGCAACTACTACCTGGCCTGAAGTATGCCTTCCTCCACAGGAATGAGGACACATCGGTGACCATCAGTGACAACCTGACAGAGGTTGAAAGCCGACGATTACTTTTAGTTTTGGAGAAGTACAGAACTATGCTTGGATATTTGCTTCAAGACTTGAAAGGAATTAGTCCCAACATGTGCACTCATCTGATCCCTATGGAGGTTGATCACAAACCAACAAGGGAACACCAAAGATGACTCAACAACGTGATGAGAGAGGTAGTCAAGAAGTACTAAAACTACTACACTCTACCCCATGAGTGACAGTGAATGGGTCACTCCAGTTCAAATTGTACCAAAGAAGGGAGCGATGACAGTTGTCAAAAATTAGAACAACGAATTAATTCCATAAAGAACTGTCATCGGTTGCAGGATGTGCGTCGATTACAGAAAACTCAATACCGCCACCAGGAAAGATCACTTTCCTCTTTCCTTCATTCATGAGATGTTAGAAAGACTGGCCAAACATTTCTTCTTCTGCTACCTCGATGGCTACTCTTGCTACCACAAGATTCTAATTCACCCAGAGGACCAGAGTAAGATGAGGGCTTCACATGTACCAAGTTTGGTCTTTCATCCAGGTTGTGATGAGCGCTTGTCAACACCGAAGTCTTACAGAAGGATGAGCGAGCAAAAGGCCACCTAAGTGTGACTTGGTGGCGGTGCCAGAGTGGACTTGGCATGACGAAATTCCTGCCAAGTGGACTACCAGGTGGCTTGGGTTGAGGCCAAAGTTAGGCTCGGCCCATAAGAGGGACCTTGGGTGTGGGATGGTGTGATGAGCCCTAAAATCACTCAAGACTAGAGGCCCAACTATCGTTTCCTGGTCCGAGCATCAAAACCAGGGGCTTGGTTGCCGATATCCCATAACCGAAGTTACCGCCTGAGGGATGAGCTACTGGACACATGGAGGACATCCGGACTAGGCAGAGAAACCAAAGTTGCAAGGACTCCATCGTGGCCGTTCATCCAAGTTATTGTGGTCTTTTCTAGCCTCTACAGGCGTTTTTGTGTAACGAGTCTGTAACATATGGGGTTAAGTGAGAGTTGTAGTATAAATAAGGAGAGGGCTGGTCATTAGCTTTCTTTCTTAGTAGGTTTAGGGTTTGCTTAAACCTAGGTTTAGGCTGCCATTTTCATTCCCAAGCAAGAGCAACATGTTTAGTGGGTTTTAGAGTGATCTAGCAATATAGAAAGAGGGTAGGAAGTGAGAGGCTACTTGGAGATCGAGTTCCACCTTGTATTCAGACCTTGTGACCTAATTTGGAGTGAAATAGAATTGATTTCATGGCCAAGTCTTGAGTCCTTGTGTGCAGCAATCTCTTTTCCCCTTCCCTTTGGTTTTTGAGTGAAATCTCAAGGGCTTTTGGTGCTTTGGTTTGCATATGAGATTTTCCCTTCTCTTTTATTGTTTTGGACTTGCAAGGATGTGGAGATTATGTATTAGAACATCACAATCCCATAGGATTGCAACTAGCAAGTCAAATTTGAGTTTTCCCCTATCTTTCCCAAAGACTCTCTTCTTTGCGAGATCTGAAATTCCCGCTAATCCCATGATTTGGTTTAGTAGATCATTTGAGAAAAGCTTTGGAATAGGGTCTAGATAGCCTGTGCCAAATTTCGTGAAGTTTGGAGAAGCTTTGGTCAAATTGAGGCTTTGGGAGCTCATTTTTCTGCAGCTTTGTCGGACAGTCTGGCGTGCTACCGGACAGTCCGGTACGTGCTACCGAATAGTCTGGTACGTGATACCAGATAGTTTGGTGGGTGGCTGCGTAGGCAACTCTATCGGATAGTCCGGCGTGCTACCGAATAGTCCGTTGTTGGCTTGGCTATTGCCTTCTTTGGCTCTTTTTGTTTAGGTGATTCGCTGAGACATTGGGATGGTATCTCTCTACTGCATGCCTAGACTCAAACTCATCGGTTGATCTGAAGAGGCACTTGATTGTGTAGACTGGCTGGGAGGGCTCACTAACCAAGGCTTTGGTCTCTTTCGCTTTCGTCTATTCTGTGGGCGTCTGAGTGATTTCCTTCCACTATTTCGCTGCCTCTTTGAGTCCTAGGGTCAGTACTACTGCTATGTGATCTTGCTCGGTACAGAAGAGAGGGTTTTTGGGTAGCAAATTTTAGGTGTCGACCTATTCACCCCCTCTAGGTCGCCCTTTCAGTTCTTAATTGGTATCAGAGTCAAGTTGGGGTCTTCTATACCTTAATCGGTTCTAGATCCATAGAGAGGCGACCATGGATTAGTCCATTGGCAAGATTCCAGGGTTCGATGGCTCTAATTTTCCATATTCGAAGCAGCACATGTTTGCATTTCTCTAGAGCCAACATTTGTCCATATGGGATATTTGTTATGATGCTAGTTACCAAGTGGCAGAGAATCGTGTTACCCAACAACAATAATGGTAACATGAAGCAAACAACAAGGCAAGGAACTTTCTGCTTACTGCCTTGTGCTGCCCTGAGTTTGATAGGGTTGTGCACTTGAAGACGGCACATGACATCTGGACTACCCTCAGTAACTTCCATGAGGGGACTAGTCAGGTCAAGGCTAGGTTGTTTTAGGTACACAAGAGAGAGTATGAGAACTTCTCCCACAACCTGGTGAGAGCATCGACGGAATGTTCAGTCATTTTCTATCGATTGTGAACAAGATCCATGTGAATACAAGGAATGGGGTGTTGCCTTATGATGACCATGTTCAAGCTTATGAGAGCCAGTGGACTAGCTCCATTGCCTCTGGAGTGATGACTTATTGTCAACAGAAGCCAAAGACCCAGAAGGACTTGGGCACAAGACCTCCGATGGACAGTAAGCCCTCCGATGGACTGGCGATAGATGGAAGTCCTCCGAAGGATAGGAGGCATGCTCGATGTCTGTTGGCCATGGGAGTTCGGCACACGGAGGAGCGGCACAGCGATAGCAGGAGTAAGACCTCCGAAGGACTGTGAGGTGACCCCATTGGACTAGGGATGCCAGGTGCCACCGCGGTGCTCCAGCCCGAGTACATGGCGTGAAGATGGGTGAGGGCATTGGAAGATTCGCACAAATCTGCCACCCTACCAGCATGTTACCAGACTCGGCGAATGGGCTCATTCTCGCCGAGATAGAGTGGAGTGGCATGTTCCAGGCCCAGGGAGGAAACCCTAAAGTTTCCCGGTTTCTAAATTCAAAACTAGGGGTCGATCGGCGGATTTGGACTACTGGCCACGTGGACATCATCCGGGAGTTAGCATGCATCTGAAGAAGATCATGACTCCATTGCGGTCATCCGTCCCCGAGAGAGTTGAGTCTTTTCTAGTTTGGCCCCTACGGGCGTTTCTGTAATATATTGGTCTTAGTGTAAACTGTGTCAATTAGGCCTGGGGCTATATATACCTAAGTGGCTAGTCATTTAGGTGACTCTTCCACCTCTAGAAATCATAGGCTTAGTTTCTAACCAGCCAAGAGCTTAGAGAGCAAATCGTGTGCTAATCTAGGATTTAGAGTCCACTAGGCTAGTACTTTGCATTAGTGGGAGGATGAAGGGTGATAGGCTGTGAGGAACCTCTTGTGAACTGATTTCCACTTCTAATCAAGGCAAGATTCATCCCCAATTCATGCTCATGTGTGCAACCATCTCATTCCCCCTTCTCTAGTTGGATTTTGGATGAAACTAAAAGGCTTTTGGTTATTTGCTTTGCTCGCGAGTTAATCCTGTTCTTTTGGCTCATTTGGATTGGCTAGGACGTGGAGATTATGACTTAAATCATCTTAATCCAGCAGGATTGCCACAAGCAAGTCGTTCTTGAGTTTTCCCCTTTCTTGCCCAAATATTCCCCTGTTCACGAGATTTGAAATTCCCGCTAATCCCTTGATATTTTTGAGTAGATTTTTTGTGAATAGCATTGTAATAGTCCAGTGTTCCCTAGGTTTTTGGCCAATCCTTCATGTTCGTTTGATCCTAGGGTTCTTGCCTTGTTCCAGGTGGTTCCCGTAGTGTCTAGGGCCGTTCCTAGGGTCTGTAGCAGCTCATTTGCTAAGAGATGTTAGCGTCATCTAGGCGGGTTCTTTTGTGTTGTCTTTGGTATTCGCTTTGGGTGGGTCGCTTCAGTCTTGATTTGTGTCAATCACTGCATGCCCATACTCTTCACTTGCTGTTCTTCAGCAAGGCATGCTTCAGTGTGTTGAGTGGCTAGTGAGCGATTGTGGCAAGATTCGTTGCTTGGTTTGACTTGCGATCGGTTGTGATCGTCGAGTCAGTTGCTTCCGCTCGCTTGGTGTGTACCCTTTCAGTGGGCGATATCAAGTGCTTGCTAGATATGTATCTGTTCAGTGGACGGTATCTAGCGCTTCTTCTTGCACCAAGTTCGGGGGTGGTGATTTTGTGTTTTTAAGTGCTCCTATTCAGCCCCCATCTAGTCGCATGTCTCGGTCCTACAATTGGTATCAGAGCTGGTTAGGTTTCTTCATACCTTTACCGGTGAGAAACCAGTAGCGACTATGGCGCACTCTGGGAAGGTTTCGGTTCTCAGCTCGGATGGCTATCCCTACTGGAAGGGTAGGACGAGAGCTTTCTTGCTTAGCCAGAGCGAGGACATATGGAATGCTACTCAGAGTTCGACTTTCACGGTGCTCCCTGTTGCTGAGCATACTACACCTGCACTCATTACTCAGCACGAGGCAAACTACAAGGCGGTGAACTTTCTCTTGTCTGGACTTAGTCGAGCAGACTATGAGAGGGTGAGCCACCTCGATACCGCCCATGAGATCTAGTCCCTGCTCAGTGCACACCATGAGGGGATAGCGACAGTTATGGGCCGGCTTATGGAGACTTACTAGCGCGAGTATGAGAACTTTGCCCAGAAGCCGAAGAGTCTGTGGATGCCTTGTTTGGCCATTTTCAGTCGATCATCAACATGCTCTTTGTCAACTCTGCCCCTACTGCTCTTCCATACATTGACCATCAGCAAGCTGTCAAGCTACTGTATTCCTTGGACAGGAAAGTGTGGGAAATTAAGAAGAACTCCATTCTTGAGTCGATAAGGTATGACACATTGGGAGTTAAGGAGCTTTATAGAAAGCTGAAAGCCACAGAGGTTGATTACCAGATGATAGATATTCTCGATGGTACTAGCTCCAAGAGCCTGGCCTTGGCTTCCAGCTCCAAGGAAGTTGCTACTAACCCCCCACTTCACGTTTTTCGTTCTCTGCTTTGATGTCTGTGATAGAGGAGTAGTTGGCGTCACTTGGGGATGATGAGCTTTGTGTGGTGTCTAGTCACTTTTAGCGTGCCTATGACAACCAGATGAGCAAGAAGAGGGGTGTAAGGCCCAAATGCTTTGAGTGCAGAGAGGTCGGCCACTTCATCGCCGAGTACCCGAACAAGCAGAACGACTTCTACAAGAAGGGAGGAGCCACTCCCGCGACTCCAACATGTACCGCTCTAGCAAGCATGACTATGGCAAGTGCGACCATGCCAACCACCGCTCTGACAAGATCAAAAACTTCAGGAAGGCTTTCAAGGGCTACTAGAAGGACAACATGAAGCGGGACAAGGCCTTCTTCGCCGAGCTTGGTGGTCTTTGCAGCAGATCATCCTCCTCCTCTTCATCTTCATCAAGCTCAAGCAATGAGGAGGTCATCACCAAGTGAGACAAAAGGAGAGATCAGGGTGGTACAACTGGCCTCTGCTTCGTCTCAACCAAGTCTAAGCACAAGCACAAGGTGAACCGGATATCGTTCTGCTCCATGGCGCTTGAGGACAAGTGTAGGACCGAGATGTGCGACTAGAGGGGAGGGGGTGAACAGGAGCACTTGAAAATTCAAAAACACAACCCCCAAGTGGATGCTCTGCAAAGGTCAAGAGAAACCGAAACTAGGCACCGTCACAAGACACTCACCGCACCAAGGTGCATCTCACTGACTCAGAGCAAGCAAAGAAAATAGTCTTAAAGGGGGAATGCAAAAATCCGAAGCTAAAACACAGCGGAAAAACCAAAATGGGAAAAACACTGCAGCTTCCTGGCAGGACCGGACGGCCGGTGGACTGTCTGGTGGGAACGGACTATCCGGTGCCTGCTGTCGGACTATCCGGTGGCACGGCCCGGGCAGAACCTCACACCGGACTGTCCGGTGGGAGCTGCCGGACTATTCGGTGGAACCAGACTATCCGGTGGCCTCTGCCGCAATGTCCGGTAGAGTCGCAGATAGGGGGTTTTCCAACCCAAACCAGACCAAATCTTGTCCAATCTTCACAAAATTTTGCACAGGCTATCTGGACCCTATTCCAAAGCTTTTCCCAAAAGATCAACACAAAGTGACCATGGAATCAGCGGGAATTTCAGATCTCATGAAATGGCAATCTTTGGGCAAGAAAGGGAAAAACACAAAAGAGGCTCGCTCGTGGCAATCCAGCAGGATTGAGATGAACTAAGTCATCATCTCCACGTCCTAGCAAGTCCAAAACATCAGCGAACGAAAGGATCCAAGCTTAGCCAAAGCAAACACCCAAAAAGCCAAGGATTGAACCCAAAAACCAAAGAGAGAGGGGGAGAAGAAGAACACAAGGTTGCTGCACAAATTTGCTTCGATTAAGTGCCCAAGAAGGGTCTAAAGATTCAGCATATAAGCAAAAATTTGTCCCAGGCAACCACCTTCACCTTCCCTCAAGATTAGGAGGCTAAATCCTACTCTAACCTCCCTAACAATGGAGCTCAAAACTTAAGGACAAAAATCACCAAGTGAAGACTAATCCTAGCAGCCAAGAGCACTTCTAATGACCTGCCTTGGAACTATTTATACCCGAGTGCTATTTAGACAGTTTTGCACTTAGGTCCCTACAGCTAGACAAACCATAAGGACTCAAACGAAAGATTACAGGATATTTTGAGACGGACGACCACAATCAAGTATTAATCTTCGTAAGTTCCACGCAATCCTCGGATGTTCTCCACGTGGCTAGTAGTCCAATCCGCCATCCGCCCCCGGTTTTGAAGTCAGAAACCGGGAAACTTTAGGAAGTCTCCACCTGGGCCAGATTTGGCCCATCTTCTCTATCTTGGCGAGTCGTGGCCCAACTCACCAAGGCTTGGGTAGCTTGGGTGGCGGTTTTGAGCCGAAGCCGCCAAAGCCTCCCTCGCACGCCTTCGCGCCACGCATTCGGGTTGGAGCAGTGCGGTGGGATCCAGCATCCCCTGCCATCGGGGCAACCTCACAGTCCTTCGGAGGACTTACTCCTGCCGTCGTCATGCCGCTCCTCCATGTACCGAACTCCCATGGCCGACAGACGCCGAGCATGCCTCCTGTCCTTCAGAGGACTTTCCTCTACCTCCAGTCCATCGGAGGGCCTCCTGTCCATCGGAGGTCTTGTGCCCAAGTCCTTATGGGACATGCTACTATTGACAATCACTCATCACTCCAGAGGCAATGGAGCCGATCCATTGGCTCTCAATCTCCCCCTTGATGAGAGGATTGTCAACACCTTCAACCTGTAACCTGAATTAGAACAAAGACAAAAAGAAAAGCGTAAAACCGAAAAGAAAGAAGAAAAAGAAGAAGTTGCTCAAGATGCCCAAAAACCAAATACAAGCAGAAAAGGGCAAATTCAGACTACAAAAACAAGGCAAAAGATCGACCCCCTAAGACAAGGGAAACCGTTCAACGCAGTCGATCAAACTAAAGCATGAACCCTTAAGAAAGAGGCAAACTGGCTCAACACAGTCATGCTTAGGGCATCGGCTCCTCCAGAAAGAGGCAAAAGGCTCAACGCACCGATGCAAGAGCATGCTAAAAGCTCAAAGTCCCCCTCAACTAGATCTCTACAGAGTCCTCCCCCTTGGTCCAACATCTCTCTCCTCAAGGGTCAACATCTCTCCCCCTTGTTGACAATGGACACATCAAGGGTTCATAGAACTCAACTCCCCCTGAAATGGACAACTCCCCCTCAAAAGATGCCATGAAATGCAGGAAGTGTACCATGAAGAGCTCAGTAGGGATGAAAAGCTAGTAAATACGAGTTCTAGCATACAGAGCAAGTGAGGGCAAGGAAGCATGCAAACAATCTCAATTGAATCTATCTTATACAGATTAAGAGCATGTTTGTCAGAGTTGTTGAAAACAAAGCATCACCAACATGAAAAGCATCTAGCAAGATAGGCATGAACAGCAAGATGCTAGCAAAACATACAAGATGTGCTACTCTCAACCAAAGCATATACAACAGGCCAAAAGCAATTTAGAGACTTGCAGATTTCAGATTTAGCAATTTTTAACTTCAAGCAAATCAGATCATGTGCCAGGGGTTATTCGCTTGTCTTTGCCACTTCTTACCAACCAATTCTAAGCCTAGGTACAGAAAATCATCAGAAGCTTAAAACAAGGTTTTGGTCATACACAGCCTAGTCCAAGTTCATGCCAAGGTGCAAAGGCAAGCTATCTCAAACTAGATCAGTGTGACAAGTGAACCCACCTGGATCTTTTCAATTTAGCTCATAGGACACCATTTTGTAAACAACGTTCATTCAGATTTCAGATTTGGGCAAGGTGCCATAAATGCTTAGGCATCAGTGTAACAAAGGCATACGACTAGCATATCCAAGCATGAAAAGATAGCATAGCTTTCAACATTCCTACACATGCTAGGTAGCCAAGTCAAGTGGTGATCATGGTTTTTGATTTTCATGAAACAAAAATGATATTAGACAGATTCAAAGAGCTTAGCCAACCATGATCATGCAAGCAACTGTACAATCTAGCACAAGCAAGTGCTAACTCGTCATACCAGAAGAGCTCTAGTGCTAGTGTAAGTGAAAATGCATATGTTACAATGCAATGCATGGTATGATACAAAATGCAAGAAAAGCAAAGAAAAAGCAAAACAAAAACCTAAACTACACCAAAGTTACCCCCACCTAAAAGGGGTAACAAACACCAAGCTCCCCGCGCAAGCGAGCAAATACGCTAAGATCTAAGGGCTTGGTTAACATATCGGCCAACTGGTTCTCACTCGTTACATGGATCAAGTCTGTATCTCCCTTCTCATAGTGATCTCTCAAGAAGTGAAACCTCACGTCTATGTGTTTGGTTCTGGAGTGCAGGACGGGGTTCTTAGGTATAGAAATAGCAGAAGTAGAGTCTACTTGGAGAGGGATCTTCCTAAAACTGAGACAAAAGTCGCTCAAGGTGGACTTCATCCAAAGCAGCTGGGAGCAGCAACTAGCAGCAGCAATGTATTCAGCTTCTGTGGTGGAAGTGGATACGCTAGATTGCTTGCGTGAGGACCAAGAGATAAGAGAAGAACCGAGAAACTGGCAGGTGCCGGAAGTAGACTTGCGCTCCAGCCGACAACCCGCAAAGTCAGCATCCGAATACCCTTTGAGAGAGAGCAACGAAGCTGAAGAGAACCAAAGACCAAGCTCAGGAGTGTATTTCAGGTACCTGAAGATGCGCTTCACCGTTTGACGATGTGATAGCCTTGGTGAGGCCTAAAAACGCGCACAGAGGCAGAGCGCGAACTAAATGTCCGACCTGGTCACCGTCAGATACAGAAGTGAGCTGATCATTCCTCGGTACTCTCTTTGGTCCACCACGTCTCCTTCTTCATCAGCATCAAGAGCCGTCTGTGTTGACATGGGAGTCGCCATGGGCTTGAGATCTCCCTTGTCAAACTTCCTCAGAATGTCCTTCGTGTACTTGGCTTGATGGATGAAGGTTCCTTCTAGGCCTTCCTTGATCTGAAGCCCGAGAAAGAACTGAAGCTCACCCATGAGACTCATCTCGAATTCACTGCTCATCTGTTTAGCAAACTTAGACACCAAAGCGTGAGATGAACCCCCAAAGATAATGTCGTCAACATATATCTGAACTAGAAGGGTGTCACCGCCACGACTCAACAGAAACAAGGTCTTGTCTACTGAACCCATCACAAAACCAGACTTGAGCAGAAAGGCTTTCAACCTAGCATACCAAGCTCTTGGAGCTTGCTTCAGACCATACAGGGCTTTTCTCAACTTATACACCCGGTCTGGAAACTTGGCACTCTCAAAGCTAGGAGGTTGTCTCACATATACCTCCTCCTATATGTAACCGTTTAGAAAGGCTGACTTGACATCCATCTGCTGCAATTTGAAGCCTTTAGAGGCATCAAAGGCAAGCAGAATCCTAATTGCCTCTAAACGAGCTACAGGAGCAAAGTTTCCTCATAATCTATCCCCTCCTTCTGACAGAAACCGTGGGCTACCAATCTCGCTTTGTTCCACACAACCATCCCATCCTCACCCTGTTTGTTCTTGAAAACCCACTTGGTTCCTATAGGGTGGCACTTTGGTGGAGGTTCAACTAAATCCTAGACATGGTTTCTCTCAAAGTTCTCCAACTTCTCATGCATGGCGTTCACCCAACTAGGATCAGATAATGCATGTGACACATCCTGGGGTTCGAAAGAAGCAACAAATGCAGAGTGACAGAAAAAGGCTAGAGAGTTAACCGAAGAGCGTGTGACACGCTGGTGTAGATCTCCAATCATCCTGTCTAGAGGGTGATCCTGCTGGACCTACCGAGATGGAACAATCTCAGAGGTCACCTCCCCTGCGTCCTTAGCGGGGCCAACCTCTGCTCGAGCTTGCGGTCAGGGGAGAGAGGAGGAAGCCATAGGCAAGGGTCCTCCTTCATCTTTAGAGCACGTAGCAGAGGGGGTAGGAGCTGCAGCCAGTGCAATGGCTCCTGCATCACCAGTATCTACTTCGCCTTCCTCATCTTCAAAGATGGGAGCGCCTTCTTCATCATCACCTGAAAGCTCAAATGCAGGGGTTGTGCAAGGCATAGATTCATCAAAGGAAACTTCACAGGTCTCAACCACTTGTCTAGTGTCAAGGATCCACACTCTATATACCCTAGAGCTAGAGGCGTACCCAAGAAAAATACCATCCAAGCAGCGAGATTCAAATTTATCCAAATGCCCCCCCTTTTTGAGCACAAAGCATCTGCAGCCAAATGCACGGAGGTGCTTGATGCTAGGCTGCCTACCAACTGTAGCTCGTACGAAGTCTTTCCTAAGAAAGCTCATAGGAAGATGCGGTTGGCAATGTAATAGGCCGTATTCATAGCCTCAGCCGAAAAGCATCGCGGAGTCCTATGCTCATCAAGCATCGTCCACGCCATCTCTACAAGTGTGCGGTTCTTTCGTTCCACAACACCGTTCTGCGGTGGGGTATAAGGAGATGAGGATTGGTGATCAACACCAAGGTCACAACAAAAGGTTTCAAAATGTGAGTTACGAAATTCTCCGCCATTGTCGCTGTGGGTAGCCCTCATGGCTTTATAACTCTCATTCCTTAACCTCAAGACCAGATCTCGAACAAAACCAAAAGCTTCATCTTTGAATTCCATGAAGCACACCCACGAATAGCTAGAAAAGTCATCCACAATTACAAGCACATACTACTTCCCACTGACCAACTGTACCCGAGCAAGACCAACCGTGTCCATATGTAGCAGCTCACCCGGGTAAGAGGTCATCACCTGATTGACAGGTGCATGAGAAGCCGCAACCATCTTGCCATGATGACAGGGGTGGCATACTATGTCCTTTTCTGCTTTCAAATTGGGCAATCCTCGGATCAGACCCATCGAGCTCAACCTGGCTAGCAGATCAAAACTCAAATGGCCAAGCCTCCTATGCCACTTCCAAGTATCAGCAGAAGGACTAGCAACCAAACACCGAGGAAGGCCAAAAATAGATGCAAGATCAACCTTAAAAACCTTCCCATAGGGCAAAATCTGACAAACAAGGTTTTCCTTAGCATGCACACAAGAAGAACCCTCCTTAAAACGAACCTCAAACCCTTCCTTGAGAAGGTGTGAAACAGAAACCAAATTGAACACCAAATTCCTCACCAAAGCAACTTCTCTCAGGGAAAGATTGTCAGAAAGAGCAACAGAACCAACACCCAACACTTTACCTTGACCATTATCCCCAAATGTGATGTACTCCTTGGTGCTCACGGGGTTGAGGCTAGAGAACCATCTGCGGTGCCCTGTCATGTGCCTAGAGCAGCCGGAGTCCAAGATCCATATGTCCTCCAGGCCTTGATCCTGCAAAATCAAGGAAAGCAAGAGTGAGCAAATGGTCCGGCACTGGGGTTAGTGTAACTGCTGAACCAGGGCCGAGCCATCAGCTCAAAAGTGGGGTAAGCACAATCAAAGTAAGCATCACGTCTACCTGGGTACCCACGACCTCTAAAGCATGAGCTCTCAAACCCTCTACCTCCAAAGCCTCGGTCAGAAGATCCATAGCCACGCTGAAAATGACTAGGAGCTCGACCGAGAAAGTGTCTCTCTCCACTAGGAGCACGGGCCTGAAAGCCACCTCCTCTCTCACCAGCAAAGCGGTCTCTCTTCTCACCGCGACGGGGATGATCCTGCCTACCACCTTGATAGAACTGATCCTGGTTCCCCTAGGCTCTCTCCTGCCTCTCAACTCGCTTCCTCCTGAAGCAAAACTCCTCCAAGTGGCCATTCCACTGGCAAAAGTCATAGTGGTAGACAGGCCTCTTGGGAGTGGGGTTAGGCTGAGCCTTGCGCTTAGGTGGAGTAGCCTTGAGTGGAATAGGCTGCTGGACTCTCTCCTTGCTCACTGGAGGCTTGAGAATCTCAGTCACTACTCTGTCCAGCTTAGATTGTGAGGGCTTGGGCATCCAGAACTGCTTCTTCGGGGCAGCCTTGGGAGGTTCATGGTAAACCCCATCAACAGTTGGGCTAGGCTGACGGGAGGCAGTCTTACACTTAATTGGGGAACTCTTCTTCTCACCCGAAGTACTGCACTCTCCTAACCCTAGTCCACTCAAGTCACCCTCAGCTCTCTTGGTGCTCTCCAAGATCATCCTAAGTTGGGGCTCTCTAGCATACATCCAACTGAGCACCTCTCTCAACCGGTTGTTCTCATCAACCAAAGTATGTTTCTCCTCTCTCAGATCCTCCAAAACTAAAGTCTAGGCACCACAAGTGGGGCAGTCTAGAGAGGGAATAGGGGAACTGACTTCTCTAACTTCTTAATGGTGGCATCCCTATCCACCAACATCAACCTCAGAGTGAGACAGTTCTCACAAGTGTCAGGGTGTGCTAAAAGCACCTCAAGGTCAGCTCTCAACTGCACAAGCTCACTCTCCAAGGTAGGACAAACCATGCACGCACCCAAAAGCGTGGGTCTAGCCCTAAGCTCCTCCAACTCCTTGAGATGTCCCTCACACCTCACTTCCAGCTCAGCTATGTCAATAGCTAGGTGGGGGCACATCTCAGACTCAGGCACATCACTCAAAATAGGCTCATCCAGTTTAGACTGGAGCTTGCCTAACTCTACCTTCAGCCTATCCATCTCCTCTACCTGATGAGCATACTTGCTCTTCTGCTCACAGAGATCTCTCATCAAAGTCTCACAGGTAGGGCACTCAAGCGCACTAGGCTGGGCTAGCATACTCTTCAGCCTCTCTATCTCAGCTACAGCATCAGCCAACTTGGCTTTCTGCTTCTACAGCTTCTTGGCTGCCTTCTCCAACAACCTATCCTGGGCTTTCAACTCATGACTATTTGCCTCCAACATGTCAAGAATTTCAGCTTGCTCAGGAGTTACGTCTTCATCGGAGGAGTCATTGTCGTTGCCCTTGTCGTCCTTGTCCTCAAGCGCCATGGAGCAAAAGGATCTCCGGTGCATCTTGTGCTTGCGCTTGGACTTGGTGGAGACGAAGCAGAGTCCAGCTGGACCACCTTGGTCCCTCCTCTTGTCCTGCTTGGTGACGTTCTCCTCATCGCTTGAGCTTGACGAAGACGAGGAGGAGGAAGAGGATCCGCCGCACAGACCACCAAGCTCGGTGAAGAAGGCCTTGTCACGCTTCCGGTTGTCCTTCTGGTAGCTCTTGAAAGCCATCCGAAAGTTTTTGATCTTGCCGGAGTGGTGCTTGGTGTGGTCACGCTTGCCATAGTCGTGTTTGCCGGAGTGGTACTTGTTGGAGTCGCGGGAGTGGCTCTTGCCCTTATTGTAGTAGTCATTCTGCTTGTTCGATCATTCGGCGATGAAGTGGCCGACCTCTCCGCACTCGAAGCACTTGGGCCTCTCGCCCCTCTTCTTGCTCATCCGGTTGTCATAGGCGCGCTGAAAGCGGCTAGAAACCAGGCAAAGCTCATCATCCCCAAGTGACGCTAACTGCTCCTCTGTAACAGACATAAGAGCAGAAAACGAAAAGTTATGAAGCTAGGGGTTAGGAACGGCCTCACTGGAGGGAGAAGCCAAGGCTAGGCTCTTGGAGCCAGTACAAGTGAGAGAATCTCTCAACCTGTAATCCACCTCTGTGGCCTTGAGCTTGCTTTAAAGAGTCTCCACTGCAATTGTGTCATAGGCCTCAGACTCGATGATCGAGTTAACCTTGATCTCCCATACCTTCCTGTCCAATGCATACAGCAACTTGACAGCCTGCTGATGGTCAGTGTATGGGATCCTCTCAGGGCTAGAGTTAACGCACAACTTGTTGATGATCGATTGAAAACTACCAAACAAGTCATCGATGGACTCACTAGGCTTCTGAACGAAATTTTCATATTCGCGCCTGTAAGTCTCAACAAGACGCCCCTTGATAGTAGCAGTGCCCTCATGGTGTGCACTCAGTAGGACCAAATCTAACGGGCAGTCTCAAGGTGGCTCAGTTTCTCATAATCAACTGGACCAAGTCTTGAGAAGAGAAAGTTAACAGCTTTGGCGTTCGCCTCATGCTGAGCCACAATTGCTGGGGTAGTGGGCTAAGCAACTGGAAGCACCACAAAGTTCGCACTCTGAGTAGCATCCCATATGTCCTGGCCCTGGCTAAGCAAGAAAGCTCTCATCCTACCCTTCCAGTAGTAGTAGCCATCGGAACCAAGGACTGGAATCTTCCCGGAGTGAGTCATAGTCGCTACTGGTTTCTCACCGGTAAAGGTATGAAGAAACCTAACCGGGCTCTGATACCAATTGTAGGACCGAGACGTGCGACTACAGGGAGGGCGAATAGGAGCACTTGAAAACTAAAAAACACAACCCCCAAGTGGATGCTCTGCAAAGCTCAAGAGAAACCGAAACTAGGCACCGTCCACTGAACAGATACATGCCTAGCAGCGCAAGGGTGCCGTCCACTGTGAGGATACGAACCAATGCAAGAAAACTCAAGATCCAACCAAGAATGACACCGGGGCAACGAACTTTGCAAAAACCGCCACAAAACACTCACCTCACCGAGGTGCGTCTCACTGACTCACAACAAGCAAAGAAAATAGTCTTAAAGGGGGAATGCAAAAATTTGAAGCAAAAACACAGCGGAAAAACCAAAATGGGAAAAACACTGCAGCTTCCTGGCAGGACTGGACAGTCTGGTGGCCAACACCGGACTGTCCGATGGGATCGGACTATCCGGTGCCTGTTGCCGGACTATCCGGTGGCATGGCCCGGGCAGAGCCTCACATCGGACTATCCGGTGGGCCCTGCTGGACTATCCAGTGGAACTGGATTGTCCGGTGGCCTCTGCCGGACTGTCCGGTAGAGTCACAGATAGGGGGTTTTCCAACCCAAACCAGACCAAATCTTGTCCAATCTTCATGAAATTTTGTACATGCTATCTAGACCCTATTCCAAAGCTTTTTCCAAAAGATCAACACAAAGGAACTATGGAATCAGCGGAAATTTCAGATCTCATGAAATGGCAATCTTTGGGCAAGATAGGGGAAAACACAAAAGAGGCTTGCTCGTGGCAATCAAGTAGGATTGAGATAAACTAAGTCATGATCTCCACGTCATAGCTAGTCCAAAACATCAGTGAATGAAAGGATCCAAGCTTGGCCAAAGCAAACACCCAAAAAGCCAAGGATTGAACCCAAAAACCAAAGAGAGAGGGGGAGGAGAAGAACACAAGGTTGCTGCTCAAATTTGCTTCGATTAAGTGCCCAAGAAGGGTATAAAGATTCAGCATACAAGCAGAAATTCGTCCCAAGCAACCACCATCACCTTTCCTCAAGATTAGGAGGCTAAATCCTACTCTAACCTCCCTAACAATGGAGCTCAAAGCTTAATGACAAAAATCACCAAGTGAAGACTAATCCTAGCAGCCAAGAGCACTTCTAATGACCTGCCTTGGACCTATTTGTACCCGAGTGCTATTTAGACAGTTTTGCACTTAGGTCCCTACAGCTAAACAAACCCTAAGGACTCAAACGAAAGATTACAGGATATTTCGGGATGGACGACCACGATGAAGTTTTGATCTTCGTAAGTTCCATGCAATCCTCAGATGTTCTCCACGTGACCAGTAGTCCAATCCGCGATCTGCCCCCGGTTTTGAAGTCAGGAAACTGGGAAACTTTAGGAAGTCTCTGTCTGGGCCGGATTTGGCCCATCTTCTCTATTTTGGTGAGTCGTCGCCCAACTCACCAAGGCTTGGGTAGCTTGGGTGGCGGTTTGGAGCTGAAGCCGCCAATGCCTCCCTCGCACGCCTTCGTGCCACGCATTCGGGTTGGAGCACCACGGTGGCGCCCGGCATCCCCTGTCCATCGGGGCAGCCTCACAGTCCTTCAGAGGACTTACTCCTGCCGTCACCGTGCTGCTCCTCCGTGTACCGAACTCCCATGGCCGACAGGCGCCGAGTTTGCCTCTAGTCCTTCGAAGGACTTTCCTCTACCTCCAGTCCATCGGAGGGCCTCCTGTCCATCGGAGGTCTTGAGCCCAAGTCCTCTGGGTCTTGCTAGTGTTGATAATCACTCATCACTCCAGAGGCAATGGAGCCGGTCCATTGGCTCTCAACAAGGATGACAAGGGCAACGACTACGACTCCTCCGATGAAGCAGGTAACTCCTGAGCAAGTTGAGATCCTTGATATGCTGGAGAGGAATAGTCGTGAGTTGAAAGCCTAGGATAAGTTGTTGGAGAAGGCAGTAAAGAAGTTGCAGAAGAAGAAAGCCAAGCTTGCTGATGCTTTGGTTGAGATTGAGAGGCTGAAGAGTGTGCAAGCCCAGCCTAGTGAGTTTGAGTGTCCTTCTTGTGAGTCCCTCATGAGTGACCTTTGTGAGCAGAAGAGCAAGTATGCTCATCAGGTAGAGGGGATGGATTGGCTGAATGTTGAGTTAGGCAAGCTCTAGTGTAAACTTGATGAGCCTACTTTGAGTGAGGTGCATGAGTGTGAGTCTTGCCCCCACCTAGCTATTGACATAGCTGAGATGAAGGTGAAGTGTGAGGGGCAGCTCAAGGAGTTAGAGAAGCTTAGAGCTAGAGGAGTGAGCTTGAGTAGGTGAGAGGTGACCTTGAGGTGCTTTCAACACCCCCTAACATGTGTGAGGGTGACAATAGTGGACTTGGGTTGGGAGAGTGTAGTGCCTTGGGTGAGAAGAGTGCCCCGATCAAGCCTAACACAGCCTCTCCCCAGCGTGGTTCTACTATTGATGGGGTTTACTATGAGCCTCCCAAGGCTGCCCCTAGGAAGTCATATTGGACACCCAAGCCACCACAAGCCAAGCTGGACAAGATAGTAGAGGAAGTGCTTAAGCCTTTAGGCAAGAAGCAAGTCCAGCAGCCGGCACCACACCACCACACCAGAAGCCTAAGGTTCAGCTCCAGCCTATGCCCAAGAGGCCTGTCTACCACTGTGAGTTTTGCCAGCGGAATGGTCACTTGGAGGAGATTTGCTTTAGTAGGAAGTGGGTTGAGAGGCAAGAGAGAGCCTGGGGGAACCAGAATCAGTTCTACCAGGGTGGTAGGCAAGATGCTCATGGTCGCAGTGAGTTGAGAGACCACTTTGCTAGTGCTGAGAGAGGAGGTGGCTTTCAGGCCCATGCTCCTGGTTGTGAGAGACGCTTTGCCGGCTGTGCTCCTAGTCAATTTCGGCACAGCTATGGACCTCGTAACCCTGGTTTAGGTAGAGGGCTTGAGAGCTCATGTTTTGGAGGTTGTGGGTACCCAGATCATCGCGATGCTTACTTTGACTGTGCATTTCCCACTTTTAAGCAGATGGCTCGGCACTGGTTCAGCAGTTTTACTAACCCCAGTGCCAGACCATTTGTTCACTCTAACTTTCCTTGATTTTGTAGGATCGAGGCCTAGAGGACATATGGATCATGGACTCCGGTTGCTCTAGGCACATGACAAGGTACAGCAGATGGTTCTTCAGCCTCAACCGCGTGAGCGCCAAGGAGTACATCACATTCGAGGATAATGGTCAAGCTAAAGTGTTGGGTGTTGGCTCTATTGCGCTTTCTATCAAGCTTTCCCTGAGAGAAGTTGCTTTGGTGAGGAATTTGGGGTTCAATTTGGTTTATGTCTCGCAACTTCTCAAGGAAGGGTTTGAAGTTCGCTTTAAGGAGGGTTCTTCTTGTGTGCTTGATGCTAAGGAAAACCTTGTTTGTCAGATTTTTCCCTATGGGCAGGTTTTTAAGGTTGACCTTGAATCTATTTCTGGCCCTCCTCGGTGTTTGGAACCTTCATCCATCAAGCCAAGTACACGAAGGACATTCTGAGGAAGTTCGATATTGGAAACTCCAAGCCCATGGCGACTCCCATGTCAACACAAACGGCACTTGATGCAGATGAAGAAGGGGAGGTGGTGGACCAACGAGAGTACAGAGGGATGATCGGCTCACTTCTGTTCCTGACGGCGACCAGGCCGAACATTCAATTTGCGGTTTGCCTTAGTGCGCGATTTCAGGCCTCACCGAGGACATCACAATGTCAAGTGGGGAAGCGCATCTTTAGGTATGTGAAATGCACTCCTAAGCTTGGTCTTTGGTTCTCTTCAGCTTCGACGCTCTCTCTCAGAGGGTATTCGAATGCTGACTTTACGGGTTGTCGACTGGACCGCAAGTCTACTTCTGGCACCTGCTAGTTTCTCGGTTCTTCTCTTATCTGTTGGTCCTCACGCAAGCAATCTAGCGTAGCCACTTCCACCACAGAAGCTGAATACGTTGCTGCTGCTCATTGCTGCTCCTAGCTGCTTTGGATGAGAGCAACCTTGAGTGACTTTGGCCTAACCTTTAGGAAGATCCCTCTCCTAGTAGACTCTACTTCTGCTATTTCTGAAGCTAGGAACCCGTCTTGCACTCTAGAACCAAACACATAGACATGAGGTTTCACTTTCTGAGAGATCACTATGAGAAGGGAGATATAGACTTGATCCATATGGAGACCGAGAACCAGTTGGCTAATATCTTCACCAAGCCCTGAGAGCTTAGCGTGTTTGCTCGCTTGCGTGGGAAGCTTGGTGTTTGGTACCCCTTTTAGGTTAGGGTAACTTTGTTGTAGTTTAGGTTTTTGATTTGCCTTTTCTTTGCTTTTCTTTGCATTTTGTATCATATCATGCATTGCATTGTATCATATGCATTTTCACCTTCACTAGTACTAGAGCTATTCTAGAATGACTAGTTAGTACTTGCTTGTGCTAGATGGTACAGTTGCTTGCTTGATCATGGTTGGCTAAGCTCCTTGAATCTATATATTATCTTTTGTGAGTTAAGTCACTTTTATTTCTTGAAAATCAAAAACCATGATCACCACCTGACTTGGCAACCTAGCATGTGTAGGAATGTTGACTGCTATGCTATATTTCCATGCTTGGATATGCTAGTCATTTGCCTTTGTTAAGTTGTTGCCTAAGCATTTATGACACCTTGCTTAAATCTGAGTTCTGAACTAAAACTGTATACAAGTTGTGTCTTATGAGCTGAATTGAAAAAATCTAGGTGGGTTCACTTGTCACACTGATCTAGTTTGAGATAGCTTGCCTTTGCACTTTGGCATGAACTTGGACTAGGCTGTCTATGACCAAAACCTTGTCTTAAGTGTCTGATGGTTTTTCTGAACCTAGGCTTGGCATTGGTTGGTAAGAAGTGGCTAAGACAAGTGAATAACCCCTGGAACATGATCTGATTTGCATGAAGTTGCAAATTGCTAAATCTGAAATCTGCAAGTCTCTAGCTTTGGTTTAGAGTAGTACACCTTGTATGTTTTACTAGCATCTTGCTGTTCATGCCTATCTTGCTAGATGCTATTCATGTTGGTGATGCTTTCTTTTCAACAACTGTGAAAAACATGCTCCTGATCTGTATAAGATAGATTCAATTGAGCTTGTTTCCATGCTTCCTTGCCCACACTTGCTCTGTATGCTAGAACTCATATTTACTAGCTTTTCATCCCTGCTGAGCTCTTCAAGGTACACTTCCTGCATTTCATGGCATAGTTTGAGGGGGAGTTGTCTAGTTCAGGGGGAGTCAGATTCTATGAACCCTTGATGTGTCCATTGTCAACAAGGGGGAGAGATGTTGACTTATGGGAGAGATTATTGCTCCTAGGGGGAGTTCATGGACCAAGGGGGAGAATTCTGGAGAGAACTAGTTGAGGCGGAGCTGTGCATTCATCTTGCATTTGTAAGGATGCATTTTAGGGGGAGTTTGAGCTTTGCATGCTCTTGCATCAGTTTGTTGAACCTTTTGCCTCTTTCTGGAGGAGCTCATGCTTTGCCTAAGCATGACTGTGTTGAGCCAGTTTGCCTCTTTCTTGAGGGGTCATGCTTTAGTTTGATCGACTGCGTTGAGCGGTTTCCCTTATCTAAGGGGGTCGATCTTTGGCTTTGTTTTTGTTGTCTCAATTTGCCCTTCTCTGCTTGTGTTTGGCTTTTGGGCATTTTGAGCAACTTTCTTCTTTTCTTCTTTATTTTTGGTTTTACGCTTGTTTTTCTTGTCTTTGTTCTATTTCAGGTTACAGGTAGAAGGTGTTCACAATACACTCATCAAGGGGGAGATTGAGAGCCAATGGACCGGCTCCCTTGCCTCTCGAGTGATGAGTGATTGTCAACAGAAGCCAAAGACCTAGAAGGACTTGGGCACAAGACCTCCGATTGACAGGAGGCCCTCCAATGGACTGGAGGTAGATGGAAGTCCTCCGAATGAAAGGAGGCATGCTTGATGTCGGTCGGCCATGCGATTCTGGCACACGGAGGAGCGGCACGGCGACGGTAGGAGTAAGACCTCCAAAGGACTACGAGGCGACCCTGATGGACTGGGGATGTCGGGCGCCACTGCGGTGCTCCAACCTGAGTATATGACGTGAAGACGGGCGAGGGCATTGGTGGATTCATTCAAATCTGCCACCCTATCACCAAGTTACCAGACTCAGCGAATGGGCTCATTCTCGCCGAGAAAGATTGGAGTGGGCTATTCCAGGCCTAGGGAGGAAACCCTAAAGTTTCCCAGTTTCTGACTTCAAAACCGAGGCTCGATCGGCGGACTTGGACTACTAGCCACGTGGACGTCATCCGAGAGTTAGCGTGCACCCGAAGAAGATCAAGACTCCATCGCGATCATCCGTCCCCGAGATAGTTGAGTCTTTTCTAGTTTGGCCCCTACGAGCGTTTTTGTAATATAGGGGTCTTAGTGTAAACTGTGTCAATTAGGCCTAGGGCTATATATACCTAAGTGGCTCGTCATTTAGGTTACTCTTCCACCTCTAGAAACCCTAGGCTTAGTTTCCTACCAGCCAAGAGCTTAGAGGGCAAATCGTGTGCTAATCTAGGATTTAGAGTCCCCTAGTCTAGTACTTTGCATTAGTGGGAGGATGAAGGGTGGTATTCTGTGAGGAACCTCTTGTAAATTGATTTCACTTCTGATCAAGGCAAGATTCGTCCCCAATTTGTGGTCATGTGTGCAGCCATCTCATCCCCCCTTCTCTAGCTGGATTTTGGATGAAACTCAAAGGCTTTTGGTGATTTGCTTTGCCTGCGAGTTAATCCTATTCTTTTGGCTCATTTGGACTTGGTAGGATGTGGAGATTATGACTTAGATCATCTCAATCCTGCAGGATTGCCACGAGCAAGTGATTCTTGAGTTTTCCCCTTTCTTGCCCAAATATTCCCCTGTTCACGAGATCTGAAATTCCCACTAATCCCTTGATCGTTTTGAGTAGATCTTTTGTGAATAGTTTTGGAATAGTGCTAGGATAGCCTGTGCAAAATTTCATGAAGATTGGAGAAGGTTTGGTCAAGTTTTGGGTTTGCAAACTCAAGAACCGAGGCAGTTTTCTAGGCTCATCGGACAGTCCGGTGCCACTTCAATAGATAGTCCGGTGTACCTAACTTCCTCCAAATGGGCTGAATTTTTGGTATGTTGTTTCACATGTTGTTGAGCTTGTGGTTAAAATGTCATGATTTTTGGAGCCCGTTTGACTGGGTTTTGACAATTTTCTTTGCGACCCAGTCTACCTGAAACTGGCTGTCAGACTATTCGATTGAGGGTGTCACATAGTCCAGTGTTCCCTGGTTTTTACCCTATCCTTCATGTTCGTTTGATCCTAGGGTTCTTGCCTTGTTCCAGGTGGTTCCGGTAGTGTCTAGGGCCGTTCCTAGGGTCTGTAGCAGCTCATTTACTAAGAGATGTTGGCGTTCTCTAGGTGGGTTCTTTTGTGTTGTCATTGGTATTCGCTTTGGGTGGGTCGCTTCGGTCTTGCTTTGTGTCAATCACTGCATGCCCACACTCTTCACTTGCTATTCTTCAGCAAGGCACGCTTCGGTGTGTTGAGTGGCTGGGGAGCGATTGTGGCAAGATTCGTTGCTTGGCTTGACTTGCGGTGGGTTGTGATCGTCGAGTCAGTTGCTTCCACTCACTTGGTGTGTACCCTTTTAGTGGGCGATATCAAGTGCTTGCTAGATACATATCTATTAAGTGGACGGTATCTAGCGCTTCTTCTTGCACTAAGTTCGGGGGTCGTGATTCTGAGTTTTTAAGTGCTCCTGTTCACCCCCCTCTAGTCACACGTCTCGGTCCTACAGCTTGCAAGCTTCTCTGTGCTTTGGATCAGAGTATTTAGCAACTGAAGAAAGAGTCCATAGTCGAGTCAGCTGGCTCTAAGACCCTTTCCACAGATGAGCTTTATAGCAAGTTGAAGGCTTCAGAGGTTGACTCTCGGGCTCATGCCAAGATGAGTGGAACACTCCCAAGAGCCTAGCTCTTATGTCTAGCCCCAGCTGTGGTGTTGCTGCTAACCCTAACCCTTCTGTTGGTTATGCCTTGTCTCTGATTTCAGCTATAGAGGAGGAGCTTCAAGCAATAGATGATGAGAAGCTGTGCCTGCTGTCAAACAAGTTCCAATGCCTCTACTCCAACAGGATGAGTTGCAGAAGAGGTGACAAGCTCTAGTGCTACGACTGCGGGAAGATGGACCACTTCATTGCCGACTGCCCGCAGAGGAGAGCTCAGGAGAAGTTCTCTGCCGACAAGCACAAGGGCGAGTATGTCTCCGACAAGAAGAAGGGCAAGTACAATGGCGACAAGAAGAAGCGGCCATTCTTCAACAAAAAGGAGTTTGTCAAGCAGTACCAGAAGCATGCCAAGGAGCGCGACCATGCTTTCCTCGCCAGCCTCAACGACTGTGATGGCAACTCAAGAGAATCTAGCTCCGACAGCGATGACGATGATGAGAAGAAGATCATCGGACATGCTGGACTCTGCTTCTTCAGCGACGAGATCGGCTACTGCACCATGGTGCTTGCAAGAGATCAAGCCGGCTCCACCGACTCAGACGTCTACAACAATTCCAACACCGTGCCTCAGGACGGAGGCTTGGACAACATATGGCTCATGTATTCCGGTTGTTCACGCCACATGACAAGCAATCACGGATGGTTCTCTAGTCTCACCACAGTGAGCTCCAGTGAGCACATCATTTTTGGGAATAAAGGTATAGGTAAGGTGAAAGGTGTTGGCGCTATTCCTAATTCTGAGAATTTTGTTCTGAGGGTTGTTTCTTGGGTTGCTAACCTTGGTTACAACCTTCTCTATATTTCACAACTTCTCGATGAAGACTTTGAGGTTCGTTTCAAGAAAGGTTGTTCACGAGTTTTGGATGCTCGAGAAGATCTTGCTTGCCCAATTTTACCTTTTGGCAAGGTCTTTCGTGTTGATTTCTCGAGCTCCCCCGGTCCTTCTCGCTGTTTGGTGGCTAGTCCCTCCTTTGATTTGTGGAAGTGGCATAGGAGGCTAGGCCATTTGAGCTTTGATTTGCTTGCAAAGCTTAGCTCACTTGACCTAATCTGAGGATTGGCTAAGTTGAAGAGTGAGCATGACCTTGTTTGCCATCCCTGTTGCCACAGGAAGGTGGCTGCTGCTTCTCACACACATGTGAATCAGGTGATGATGGCTCACCCTAGAAAGTTGCTTCATATGGACACAGTTGGTCCTGCTCGGGTGAGGTCTGTCGATGGGTAGTGGTACGTTCTTGTTATCGTGGACGATTTTTCTTGCTGGTCTTGAGTGCATTTCATAGAATTGAAGGATGAGGCTTTTGAGTTTGTTCATGACTTGGTTTTGAGGTTGGGAAATGAATCAAATCACGCCATGAGAGCTATACGCAGTTACAATGGCTCAGAATTTAAGAATGATCATTTCAAAGCCTTTTGCCATACCCAAGGTCTTGAACACTAGTTTTCATCCCCATATGTCCCCTAGTAGAACGTTGTGGCAGAACGCAAGAATCAAACCCCTGTTTAGATGGCTAAGACGATGCTCGATGAGCATAGGACTTCTAAGAAATTGTAGGCCAAGGCGATTAACAACGCATGCTACGTTTCCAACCACATTTTTCTCTGAGCTCTTCTTCATAAGACCTCATATGAGTTGTGGTTTGGGCGGCAGCCAAAAGTGAACCACCTATGGGTGTTCGGCTGTAGGTGTTTTGTGCTCAAGCAGGGGAAGTTGGACAAATTCGAACCTCGCTGTTCTGATGGAGTTTTTCTTGGCTATGCCACGCATTCGCGTGCATATCGCGTTTGGCTCTTGGACTCCAATAGGATTGTTGAGACTTGTGAAGTTACTTTTGTTGAAACTATGCTTTGCACAACCCCTGGCTTTGAGCTTGCAAGTGATGCTGCGTTAGGTACTACCATCTTTGAGGAAGATGAGGAAGAAGATGGAGGTGTTTCTTTAGATACTATGCCTACTGTAGCTCCAGAACTTGCTGCTTCGCTTCTAGAGGATACGGAGGGAGCTCCAATACCTTCTTCTTCAACTACTTGGGAGCTACCTCCACAAGATCCACCAGTACATGCAGCAGGGCCCGCTGAGGATGCAGGGGAGGTGAACACCATGCCACAGCCGTATCGAATGGTCCAGTGGGATCACCCTTCGACAAACATCATTGGTGGCCTGAATGAGCGAGTTACAAGATCCATGTCCACTTCTCTTGTTGTCTTTGCACACTCTGCTTTTGTTGCTTCTTTTCAGCTCCATGATGTTGGACACGCTATGTCTAATCCGAATTGGGTCAATGCCATGCATGAGGAGCTAGAAAACTTTGAGAGAAACCAAATTTGGGTTTTAGTTGAGCCACCACCACACTGCAATCCTATAGGTACCAAGTGGGTTTTTAAGAAGAAGTAGGGAGAGGATGGAGTTGTGGTGAGAAACAAGGCTAGGCTTGTTGCTTAGGGTTTTTGCCAGAAAGAGGGGATAGATTATGAAGAGACTTTTGCTCCTGTAGCTAGATTAGAAGCCATTCGCATTCTTTTGGCTTTGGCAGCTTCAAAAGGGTTCAAGCTATACCAAATGGATGTGAAGAGTGCATTCAAGTTGCAGAAGGCTTTGTATGGCCTAAAGTATCCCAAGTATCCGAACCGAGTGTTCAAGTTGCAGAATGTTTTGAGCATCCCAAGTATCCTAACTGAGTGTTCAAGTTGCAAAAGGCTTTGTATGGCCTGAAGCATGCTCCTCGGGCATGGTATGAGGGACTTAGCAAATTCCTAGTTGCCTAGGGTTTTGAGATGGGGAGTGTGGACAAGACTCTGTTTTTGCTTAAGCATGGCAATGATCTTTTGATCGTTCAGATATATGTGGATGACATCATCTTTGGTGGCTCTTCTCATGCACTTCTGAGCAAGTTTTCAGAGCAAATGAGGAAGGAGTTCGAGATGAGCACGATGGGTTAACTTCAGTTCTTCCTAGGGCTCTAGATCAGGCAGACTCCACAGGGCACCTTCGTCGACCAAAGCAAGTATATGAGGAACCACCTTTGGAAGTTTGATACGGCGAATGCATCATCACATATGACTACCATGATGGACAAGGATGAAGATGGAGAGGAGATTGATTAGATGATGTATCGAGGGATGATCGGGTCCATGATGTTCCTGACGGCTACGGGGCTGGACATACAGTTTTTTAAGGTCTGTACGCTCATTTTTAGGCTTCTCCAAGGGCATCACACCTCACCACTGTAAAGCAGATCCTAAGGTTTGTAAAATTCACCCCAGAGTTTGGCTTGTGGTACTCCATAGATTCTTCTCTTGCCCTCCTTGCCTTCACAGATTCTTACTTTCCTGGGTGCCGGTTAGAACGTAAATCAACCTCTGGTACATGTCAGTTTCTAGGTACGTTTTTTGTCTCTTGCTCTTCTCGTAAGCAATGTAGTGTAGCTCTTTCTATATGTGAGGCAGAATACATTGCCACTACTAGCTGCTGCTCCCAAATTATTTAGATGCTTCCTATCCTTAAGGACTATGACCTAACCGTTGGGAGGATGCCAATCTTGTGTGACAGTTCTAGTATCATTGGTGTTGCTAAGAATCCAGTGCTACATTCTAGAACCAAACACATAGATGTGAGATATCACTTTCTGAGAGATAGCTATGAAAAAAGCCTCATTGATGTAGTGCATGTCATGAGTGAGAACCAAGTGGCTGACTTCCTAATCAAACCCCTTGAACTAGATGACTTAACCCATTTGTGAAGGGGGTTAGGGGTTTTCTTTCCCTTTTAGTCAGGGGGAGTTTTGTTAGCTTTTAGGTTTTGTTTTGAGTTTCTTTTGCTTTTGTTTTCCTTTGCTTATTTTCTGCATTTTGTACCATATTCATGCATTGCATCATGTACATTTGTAGTATACACTTGCACTCATGCTCAGGTTAGGATTAGCACACCTTTTATGCACTGCTAGCATTTTGCCATTCATGCCTATCTTGCTAGATGCTATTCATGTTGATGATGCTTTCTTTTGAACTAAACTTGAAAATAATGCTTTGCTCTTGACCTGGGTAGATAGGTTCTCTTGAGCTTGTCGCATGCCACGTTGCCCTCACATGCTCTATATGCTAGAACTTGTATCTGCTAGCTTTCCATCCATTTTGAGCTCTTTGTTACACCTAGTTGCATTTGCACTACATTTTTCTCATGGGACTTAATGTGTGCATTGTCAATAAGGGGGAGAGCGGAGTCACCTGAGTGCTAATGGACCGGCTCCATTGCCTCTGGAGTGATGAGTGATTGTCAACAGTAGCAAGACCAGAAGGACTTGGGCACAAGACCTCCGATGGACAGGAGGCCCTCCGTTGGACTGGAGGTAGTTGGAGAATAAAGCCCTCCGAAGGACTGGCAGCATGCTCGGCATCTATCAGCCATGGGAGTTCAGTACACGGAGGAGCGGCACGGCGACGGCAGGAGTAAGTCCTCCGAAGGACTGTGAGGCTGCCTCGATGGACAGGGGATGCCGGGCGCCACCGCGGTGCTCCAACCTGACTGTGTGGCGCGAAGGCGTGCGAGGGAGGCTTTGGTGGCTTCAGCTCAAAACCACCAACCAAGGTACCCAAGCCTTGGTGAGTTGGGCCTCGACTCACCAAGATAGAGAAGATGGGCCAAATCCGGCCCAGGCGGAGACTTCCTAAAGTTTCCCGGTTTCTGATTTCAAAACTGGGGGTGGATCGCAGATTGGGCTACTGGCCACGTGGAGAACATCTAAGGATTGTGTGGAACTCGGGTATAAATAGGTCCAAGGCAGGTCATTAGAGGGTCTCTTGGCTGCTAGGATTAAGTTTAGCTTTGTGATTTTTGTTCTCAAGCCTTGAGCTCCATTGTTAGGGAGGTTAGAGTAGGATTTAGCCTCCTAATCTTGAGGAAAGGTGAGGGTGGTTGCTTGGGACGAATTCTTGCTTGTATGCTGAATCTTCGGACCCATCTTGGGCACTTAATCGAAGAAAATCATGCAGCAACCTTGTGTTCTTCTCCTCCCCCTCTCTCTTTGGTTTTTGGGTCCAATCCTTGGCTTTTGGGTGTTTGCTTTGGCCAAGCTTGGAATCCCTTCTCTTGCTGATGTTTTGGACTTGCTAGGACGTGGAGATCATGACTTAGTTCATCTCAATCCTGCAGAATTGCCATGAGCAAGCTTCTTTTGTGTTTTTCCCTTTCTTGCCCAAAGATTTCCATCTCACGAGATCTGAAATTCCTGCTGATTCCTTAGTCACCTTGCATTGATCTTTTGGGAAAAGCTTTGGAATAGGGTCCAAATAGCTTGTACAAAATTTCGTGAAGATTGGACAAGATTTGGTCAGGTTTGGGTTGGAAAACCTCCTGTCTGCGACTCTACCGGACAATCCAGCAGAGGCCACCAGAAAATCCGGTTCCACTAGATAGTCCAGCAGTGCCCACCGAATAGTCCGATGTGTGGCGCGGCCTAGACCGTGCCACCGTACAGTCCGACAGCAAGCACCGGATAGTCCGGTTCCACCGGACAATCCGGTGTTGGCCACCAGACAAACCGGTCCTGCCAGGGAGCTGCGGTGTCTTTCCTTTTTGGTTTTTCCGCTGTGTTTCTGCTTTAGATTTTTGCATTCCCCACTTTCAGACCATTTTCTTTGCTTGTTGTAAGTCAGTGAGACGCACCTTGGTGCGGTGAGTGTCGTGTGGCGGTTTTTGCAAAGTTCATTGCCTCGGTGCCATTCTTGGTTGGATCTTGAGTTTTCTCGCATTGGTGCGTATCCTCTCAGTGGAGAACGCCCTTGCGCTGCTAGGCACGTATCTATTCAGTGGATGGTGCCTAGTTCTATTTCTATTGAGCTTTGTAGAGCACCTGCTTGGGGGTTGTGATTTTGAGTTTTTAAGCGCTCCTATTCACCCCCCTCTAGTCGCACATCTCGGTCCTACAATTGGTATCAGAGCCAGTTAGGTTTCTTCATACCTTTACTGGTGAGAAACCAGTAGCGACTATGACTCACTCCGGGAAGATTCTGGTCCTTGGTTCTGATGGCTACTCCTATTGGAAGGGTAGGATGAAAGCATTCTTGCTTAGCCAGGGCCAGGACAAATGGGATGCTACTCAGAGTGCGAACTTTGTGGTGCTTCCAGTTGCTCAGCGTACTACCCCAGCGATTGTGGCTCAGCATGAGGCAAATGCCAAAGCTGTTAACTTTCTCTTCTCAGGACTTGGTCCAGTTGATTATGAGAGAGTGAGCCGCCTTGAGACTGCCCTATAGATTTGGTCCCTGCTGAGTGCACACCATGAGGGCACTGCTACTATCAAGGGGCGTCTCGTTGAGACTTACAGGCGCGAATATGAGAATTTCGTTCAAAAGCCTGGTGAGTCCATCGATGACTTGTTTGGTCATTTTCAATCAATCATCAACAAGTTGCGCGTTAACTCCAGCCCTGAGAGGATCCCATACACTAACCATCAGCAGGCTGTCAAATTGCCGTATGCGTTGGACAGGAAGATATGGAAGATCAAGGTAAACTCGATCATCAAGTCTGAGGCCTATGACACAATTGTAGTGGAGGCCCTTTACAGCAAGCTCAAGGCCACAGAGGTGGATTACAAGTTGAGAGATTCTCTCGCTTGTACTGGCTCCAAGAGCCTGGCCTTGGCTTCTCCCTCTAGTGAGGCCGCTACTAACCCCCAGCTTCACAACTTTTTGTTTTCTGCTTTTATGTCTGTTACAGAGGAGCAGTTAGCGTCACTTGGGGATGATGAGCTTTGCCTGGTGTCTAGCCGCTTGCAGTGCGCCTATGACAATCGGATGAGCAAGAAGAGGGGCGAGAGGCCTAAGTGCTTCGAGTGCGGAGAGGTCGGCCACTTCATCGCCGAATGCCCGAACAAGCAGAACGACTACTACAAGAAGGGCAAGAGCCACTCCCGTGACTCCAACAAGTACCACTCCGACAAGCACAACTACGGCAAGTGTGACCACACCAAGCACCGCTCTGGCAAGATCAGGAACTTTAGGAAGGCTTTCAAGAGCTACCAGAAGGACAACCGCAAGAGGGACAATGCTTTCTTCGCCGAGCTTGGTGGTCTGTGCGGCGGATCGTCCTCCTCCTCCTCGTCTTCGTCAAGCTCAAGCGATGAGGAGATCGTCACCAAGCGGCACAAGAGGAGGGACCAAGGCGGTCCAGCTGGACTCTGCTTCATCTCCACCATGTCCAAGCGCAAGTACCAGATGCACCAGAGATCCTTTTGCTCCATGGCACTTGAGGACAAGGACGACAAGGGCAACGACAACGACTCCTCTGATGAAGAGGTAACTCCTGAGCAAGCTGAAATTCTTGAGATTTTGGAGGCAAATAGTCCTGAGTTGAAAGCCCAGGATAAGATGTTGGAGAAGGCGGCCAAGAAGCTGCAGAAGCAGAAAGCCAAGTTGGCTGATGCTTTAGCTGAGATTGAGAGGCTGAAAAGTGTGCCAGCCCAGCCTAGTGAGTCTGAGTGCCCTACCTGTGAGACTTTGATGAGAAATCTCTGTGAGCAGAAGAGCAAGTATGCTCATCAGGTAGAGGAGATGGATAGGCTAAAGGTAGAGTTAGGCAAGCTCCAGTCTAAACTGGATGAGCCTATTTTGAGTGATGAGCCTGAGTGCGAGATGTGCCCTCACCTAGCTATTGACATAGCTGAGCTGAGAGTGTGGTGTGAGGGACAGCTCAAGGAGTTGGAGGAGCTCAGGGCTAGACCCATGCTTTTGGGTGCATGCATGGTCTGTCCTACCTTGAGGAGTGAGCTTGAGCAGTTGAGAGCTGACCTTGAGGTGCTTTCTGCACCCCCCTGATACTTGTGAGAACTATCTCACTTTGAGGTTGATGTTGGTGGATAGGGATGCCACCATTAAAAAGTTAGAGAAGTCTGCTCCCTCTATTCCCTTTCTAGACTGCCCCACTTGTGTTGCCCAGACTTTAGTTCTAGACTGAGAGAGGAGAAACATACTTTGGTTGATGAGAACAACTGTCTGGGAAAGGTGCACAGTTGGATGTATGCTAGAGAGCCCCAACTAAGGATGATTTTAGAGAGCACCAAGAGAGCTGAGGGTGATATGAGTGGACTTGGGTTAGGAGAGTGCAGTACTTCGGGTGAGAAGAAGAGTTCCCCAATTAAGCTTAAGACTGCCTCTCCTCAGCCTAATCCTACTATTGATTGGGTTTACCACGTGGCTCCCAAGGCTGCCCCAAAGAAGTAGTTCTGAACACCCAAGCCCTCACAGGCTATGCTAGACAGAGCAGTGACTGAGATTCTCAAGTCTCCAGTGAGCAAGGAGAGAGTCCAGCAGCCTATTACACCCAAGGCTACTCCACCTAAGCCCAAGGCCCAGCCTAACCCCACTCCCAAGAGGCCTGTCTATGACTATGACTTTTGCCAGCAGAATAGCCACTTGGAGGAGTTCTGCTTTAGGAGGAAGCGAGTTGAGAGGCAGGAGAGAACCTGGGGGAACCAGGATCAGTTCTACCATGGTGATAGGTAGGATCCTCCCCACTGCGGTGAGATGAGAGACAGCTTTATTCAAGGTGAGAGAGGAGGCGGCTTTCAGGCTTGTGCTCCTAGTGGTGAGAGACGCTTTGTCGGCTGAGCTCCTAGTCGTTTTCGGCGCGGCTATGGACCTCATGACCGAGGCTTTGGAGGTAAAGGGTTTGAGAGCCCACGCATTAGAGGTCGTGGGGTACCCAGATAGATGTGATGCTTACTTTGATTGTGCTTACCCCACTTTTGAGCAGATGGCTCGGCACTGGTTCAGCAGTTTCACTAACCCCAGTGCCGGACCATTTGCTCACTCTCGATTTCCTTGATTTTGCAGGATCGAGGCCTAGAGGTTATATGGATCATGGACTCTGGGTGCTCTAGGCACATGACAGGGCACCGCAGATGGTTCTCCAGCCTCAACCCCGTGAGCAACAAGGAGTACATAACATTAGGGGATAATGGTCAAGGTAAAGTGTTGGGTGTTGGTTCTGTTGCTCTTTTTGGCAAGCTTTCCTTGAGAGAAGTTGCTTTGGTGAGGAATTTGTGGTTCAATTTGGTTTCTGTCTCGCAACTTCTCACAAAAGGGTTTGAGGTTCGCTTTAAGGAGGGTTCTTCTTGTGTGCTTGATGCTAAGCAATACCTTGTTTGTCGGATTTTGCCCTATGGGTAGGTTTTTAAGGTTGACCTTGCATCTGTTTCTGGCCCTCCTCGGTGTTTGGTTGCTAGTCCTTCTACTGATATTTGGAAGTGGCATAGGAGGCTTGGCCATTTGAGTTTTGATCTGCTTGCCAGGTTGAGCTCGATGGGTCTGATCCGAGGATTATCCAATTTGAAAGCAGAAAAGGACTTAGTATGCCACCCCTGTTGTCATGGCAAGATGGTTGCCGCTTCTCATGCACCTGTCAATCAGGTGATGACCACTTACCCGGGTGAGCTACTGCATATGGACACGGTAGGTCCTGCTCGGGTACAGTCGGTCAGTCGGAAGTGGTATGTGCTTGTAGTTGTGGACAACTTTTCTCGCTTTTCATGGGTGTTCTTCGTGGAATTCAAAGATGAGGCTTTCGATTTTGTTCGGGATGTGGTTTTGAGACTAAGGAATGAGAGTCATAAGGCCACGAGGGCTATCCACAGCGACAATGGCGGAGAATTTCATAACTCTCATTTCGAAACCTTTTGTCGTGACCTAGGTCTTGATCACCAATTCTCGTCTCCTTATACCCCACCTCACAATGTTGTTGTGGAACGAAAGAACCGCACACTTGTTGAGATGGCGCAGATGATGCTTGATGAGCATAGGACTTCACGATGCTTATGGGCTGAGGCTATGAATATGGCATGTTACATTGCCAACCTCATCTTCCTACAAGCTTTCTTAGGGAAGACTTCGTATGAGCTACGGTTTGGTAGGCAGCCCAGCATCAAGCATCTGCGTGCATTTGGCTGCAGATGCTTTGTGCTCAAAAAGGGGGGGCATTTGGACAAATTTCAATCTCGCTGCTTGGATGGTATTTTCCTTGGGTACGCCTCTAGCTCTAGGGCATATAGAGTGTGGATCCTTGATACCAAACAAGTGGTTGAGACCTGTGAAGTTTCCTTTGATGAATCTATGCCTTGCACAACCCGTGTATTTGAGCTTTCAGGTGATGATGATGAAGGCGCTCTCATCTTTGAGGATGAGGAAGGCGAAGTAGATGCTGGTGATGCACGAGCCACTGCACCGGCTGCAACTCCTGCCCCAGCTGCTATGAGCTCTGAAGATGAAGAAGGACCCTTGCCTACGGCTTCCTCCTCGCTCTCCCGACTGCAAGCTCGAGCAGAGGCTGGCCCCGCTGAGGATGCAGGGGTGGTGACCTCTGAGATTGTTCCATCTTGGCAGGTCCAACAGGATCACCCTCCAGATACGATGATTGGAGATCTACACCAGCGCTTCACATGCTCTTCGGTTAACTCTCAAGCCTTTTTCTGCCACTCCGCATTTGTTGCTCATTTCGAACCCCGGGATGTGTCACATGCATTATCTGGTCCTAGTTGGGTGAACGCCATGCATGAGGAGTTGGAGAAGTTTGAGAGAAACTGTTGACGTCTCTTAGCGTAACAGATTTTACTCTGCTAGCGCACGGAGATTCGCTATAGCCTTTTCACTCAGAGTATTCCGAGTATCGTAAATTTCCACAGCGAAGCGGTAGGCTCAAGAGTGTAATTTAATATACTCTAATCGAATAAACTGTAAACTTAGATAAATTATACCAACTAGTAGTACACAGGGGTAAATGTGATAAAGATAGGTGTATGGTGGGAGAGGTAAGTCTATCAAAGATATCCGTAGAAAAGGTATAGTTTCCTGGGAGGACAACGAGTGAGAAAAAATCACCAAACTCTAATTCTAATCGGCTGCAAAGGATATCCGTGAATAACTAAGAAATTCAATTAACCAGCCAGGATCTTGCGTCGACCGAAATTCTAGAGTCTCGAGAGTACCAGGGGTAGGTAGTTGGTCCCGAAGGAGAGTCTAGCTAACACCTACGGGCCTCCCGAACGACGGGCTTGGACTACACAGGCACACCACACGCTGTCACCGAGTGGGGCTACCAAGCAAAGCTGCGTGAAGAGGATGGCACGCTATAAACGTGTTCAAGTGAAGCTTGAACAACGATAGATCGTCCATGATCAGAGGAGAGGATCTAGCCAGAGCCTAGCGTCTAAGTCTAGGGTTGAGTTATAGCACCGGCAAGAATAACAAGAATTGAATGACAAAGTTAAACACAACCTATGCCTAGCAAGTGTGCAAAAGAAAGGTACACCACACTCTCAGGAGATAGACTTAGAGTAAAATATAACTGAAATTATATTGAAGGTAATCTGAATCCAAAAGATACAAGAGTTTTACCACAGACTCGAAGATAACTCCGGAGACTCCGAGGCAAAGCTCGACTCAACTCTAACTCCTAGGACTATCCTAACTACTAAGGACAGAATGTGGTGCTCTAAGATAGAACACTCTACTCAACTCCACTCCACACCTTCACAAATGAGCTCTCGGGGTCTATTTATAGCCTAGAAAGTGAGGGTGTATTTGTAGGTGTGCTAGGTCGGTTAAGAGGGTAGGTCGGTGGCCGGGCGACCAAGGTGGGTGGCCGGGCGGCCACTTGTTGCACCGACTTCAAAGATCCAACACTTGATACTGCTCCCCTAGGTCGGTTGGCAGTTGAGGCGGTTAGTTGCACTTGAAAAATGCGCCAAGGAGTGGTCGGGCGGCCATGGTACGTGGTCGGGCGACCACGTGTCTACCCCCGATTTGTTGCATGTTGCTTCCCTCGGATCCTTGACATCACCAATCCTCATCCCAATGGCTTGTGACCCTTGGATACATTGGATCCTCTCATGTATGGTTGGATCTTCACCATTCTGTGTTTGTTTGGCACCGGATCGATGACATGGCACATGAAGTTGTCAAGGGACCATTCCACGTGGTCGTGGACCTGAATCCACCCTGGAGGGTGGTCGGGCGGCCACCACACATGGTCGACCGGCCATGGTATATGGTCGGGCGGCCATGGCCTGTCGACCATTGTTACCCATCTTTGGAATTTGGTGTGTTTCCAACCTTTTTGAGTGATTTTTGGTACCTTCATCCGAATATTCATGTACATCTTGTGGAACTCATTAGTAGCAAGGGTTAGTCCATATATTTCACAAGTTTAGCTTCATTTGGTGGACAATTGACAGTTGAAATCGTGAGATTACGACCGTCAACACCCCCCCAAGCTTAGACCTTTGCTCATCCTCGAGCAAAGCTAAGACTGAAAGTGGATCAGGAGTTGCTGCAATATCAAAGTGTAGGAGAATCCTTATATGCAACAAGATACTCAAACTTTCATCCCAAGTAGTAAAATAATCAAAGCTTACCGTATACAATACCTGTGGTGCATCTCTTTGTTTACCTTGCCTTGGGCGGTTGGGAGACAGAACAACTTTATTGTGGGAGAAATTCTAACTCATTCTTTTTGGATGTCCTTCTCAGGTGTTTTCAAGATTTTCAAAACAAAGAAGCTTCCCCTTGGTACTCTCGATCGCTCAGAAATGTTTCCTTACCAATGGCCATGATTTTGGCCGACATTTTTCCTATACTAAAGCCTTTGTGGAGCTTTAGGTGGGGAAGAAATGTGGCACACTTAGAATGTTTATTTCGCTAAGCCAAAGATTGGACCAAAGAGTATACTTTATCAATTCTTCTGTTTGATCACTGGAGTATGAGTGGTAGCATAAATTGTCTCCTTCTCTAGATTTTCATCCCTATAGCCCTGTATGGAATTGGAGGGGATATGGAGCCTTTATTTATTTTTGCCATGCTTGAACTTGCATGCTTTTCATTTTGTCGTGCTTTTGCACGCATTTTTTTTTCTTTTGACATGCTTTTGCATGCTTTTTATTTTTGGCTCCATACCCTTACTCCTTGAAATTTGAAGGCTATGGGATTATGAGAAGTAATTGGAGACTTTTGGTGGATGCAAAGTCCGGAATGGATCATTTGCATTTGATTTTTGTACTCCAGCTATCAACAGAAGATGATATTTCTACTCAAAGAGACTCAAAATTTGACAAAGCTCAAAACATATCTAAGCAGCTCTTTGTAGCTGGTTTTGAACGTGTAAAGCATATTTGGCTTTGGTAGGAATTTTAAACCATGGGGAGCTTATTTTGTCATTTTCAAAATAAAAACCTGAGAAATTCATCTTACTAGGAACTGGAAAGAATTATCCCACACTAAGTTATATCATTATCTCACAACAACTTAGGCTTGTTATCACAAATGGCATCCACAAAGTAAAGCACATGCTTGCTTTTCTTTATTCACCAACATAGGACTAAGCTAAGCATAAGTTGTCATGCAAGAATTAAACCATTCACTTGATAGAGTAACTATTCATCATTTCCAAAATGAAGCTAGCAAGTGAATTTAACAGTTAAGCATGGGAGTTATTTATTAGGATACACATTTTTTTATTTAGAAAACTAGGACTAAAAGATACATAGGCACTACTCTCATAAGTGGGCAGAAATGACGTTTGGTGTGGCACAGCTTATAGATGAGCACAGAGATGAACAAGAGGCGAGATGGGATACATACCTTATGCTTATGCAGTTCTTCCCCCCCCCCCCAAGCTTCAATGAGGCTTAGTTGGGATAGAACCCTGTCAAGTTGTAGTAGCTCAGGTTCTGCTCTTGCATGCGTTCCACAGTTGCCCTTGTTTCTAAGAGCATGTTGTGGTCGATCTCTTGTGTCTCCTGGATTTGGCTGATGTTGTCCATCATCCCCAAGGTGCGGTGCTCTTGGAGGTCCATTGCCCCGAAGAGGGCATTGATGTTCCTCGTGTACCCATCACCAGTGTAACGGGCAGAGTGGGATGGACCTATACTTTGTTCATAAGATGGCTCACCTCCACCGTGGTAGGATGGCGTCGGGTTCACTGAAGGTATAATGGAGTTCCATGAACTGTGCCATGATTCCTCCTGGCTTCCCCAAGTGGGTGTGCCTCCTAGGTTAACCTGGGAGGGTCCAGCACCTAGATGAGCCCAAGCAGGCTCAGCACCTGGCTCCTGTGCTTCCTCGTAGGCCTTGGGGAGTCTTTCTTCGGCTTGACGTTGTTGGGCGCGAGTCATAACTCTAGCGACACTGTTTCTTGCTGGTTCAGGTTCCAGTGCAGGTGCGGGTTCTAGCTGCATGGTTAGTGTCCTCATAGAGTACAATTTGAACTGTGGTGCTGGGAGCGGCAGCTCAACATCGCAACCTCTATATGTCATGTAATATTTTCCCTATGGGTCTTTCCTCAGGAAGTGTGCATGGATGAAGTGTGAATCTTTAACCACACGTGAGGGATCATTAGGCATGAAAGGGAGAGTTGCATTCGTTAGCACTCCTAACCCATTGGCAATCCTAGTCACAAATGAAGTGATAGAAATTGTAGAAACATTGGAAACTAGGCCTTGCCAATGGCGGATCATGCTAACAACAGGTGCAAACTTTTTCTTCTTCCACATGGCATGAAGACACCTAATATCCTCTATTGTGACACAGCGGGTATCCTCCCGCAGGAACACGACCATGGTAAGCTAGCGGGCAAGAAACCGCATGGTAGGGTGTGTGATGCAAGTGATGCTCTTTTTCCTAGGAGGATTAGGACCAGCTAGCTCTTTCCAAAACTCTTGTGAATTAAAGCTAGTAGGATCCTCAGCCACAGAGCACTGTGGTGAGAAGTCTAGCAAGTTGCTAAACTGGCGCAGTGTAAGCTCATAATCAGTATTGAAAAGGCGGAACTAGACAAATGTACCTTCCCTTCGAGTGTCGGTGCGGAGCGTCATGAGAAATTCCTTGGTGAGAAGGATGATTCCTCCTTCTGGGACTTCTGCAAAGTTAGTCCAGCCTATGGCCTAGAACACCTCGTTTAACTCCTCCCACATGTCGGTGTCAACGAGGAGGTCCTCGTCGAAGTATTTGGTCATGGCATAATTCTTTTGGTTCAAAAGCCTTAATGCCTTGGCCTCTTCTTGACCACACGGCACGAGTTGCGACTCGAGGATGAGTACGGGTTGGTGGACAGATGACGTCTGGATTTCTTCAGGATCCTCTGTGCTGATGGACATCCTCTCGGAGGCAGCATGCCGGCTAGCGGGGCCGGAGCCATCGGAAGACGACCAGCGAATGTGTTGTCCTGCCTTGCTAACAGCCTTCTTTGCCTTCTTGAGCACGCCCTTCATCCTGCAAGACAGAGTAAAAACAACACACGATACCCGAAGGACAGACGACAATAAAGATTAGCGTTAGTGGGTTAGTCATCCGAAAAAAATCAGTGTCCTTGTGGGGCAGAGCCTCCACAAAACGTTCTCATTTTTGCACAACTGAGAGAGAGAGTGTTGCCAGAATTTTATTTGGCTAACCAAATTTTATTCGGGCATTATTTTTCTAAGCATGGACACTTAGTTAAACACTAAATGGGAGACTAAGAGAGGGAGAGGAGAGTGCAACTGCGTTGCTGGTAGGTGGACTGAGCTAGGAAGCAGGGGGCACGTATTTATAAGCGAGGGGAGCAACAAGGGGCAGCGCGGGGTGCCGGGTGGCCAACTGAGGTGGCCGGGCGGCCACCAAGCCTGGTCGGCCGGCCATGGCCTGAGGGCCCAACAACCCTGCATGCTCGTAGAGTGCAGAGGGGACGTGTGTGGTGCAGAATTTTTGGACGGTGGGCAGCAAAATGAGTGAGTGGGTGGCCAAATGATGGTGTTTTGTGAGCATCTTCCCTGCTTTGTATTGGGAGAAGGTAAAGGGAGGTGCAGCTGCTGCCCTATGCAAAGAGAAAAAGGGAGAGAGGCAGGGGAGTGGTCGGCCGACCACTCAAAATTTTTTTTTGACAATGCAGCATTTTCAGGAAAATAGACTAAATGCAAGAATTTAACTGAACCAAAATTAAACGTGCAGTGGGATGCGGGAATTAAAATCTGGCTAGAAAATTAAATATGCCATCGATGGGTAGTGTGCCAATTTACCTTTTGGCGAGGGGAGCCCATGTCTTGCCCTTCAGAGTTTCATAGAAACTATAGCTGGGGGCTGCCTCCCATTGTGTTCTATTTCTTCTGTGTCACCTTGGGTTAGTCAGATTATCCTCGACGCCGACCTTGTTCTCGGGTGCTGGTTGAGTTGGCCACTTTGGCGTAGTCAATTTGCTTTCAGCACCGTATCTCTTCTCAGGAGCTTTGCCTCCTGGTGCAGTTCTGGGCCTGTTATACCTCATCTCTCGGCTCCTCGATCTTCTACTTTGCATTGCCCTCTCATACTCCATTTGTTGAATCTCAGTCTCGATTTTCAATTTCTTCAGCATAAACGCCACAAGACTGTCTTCTGTTGAATTTAACTGATTGGTCCCGGTATTGACCTTGGGTTCATCTTTCTTGGCCTAGCACTTGAAAGTTTTCACCTTGTTGCATTGTTCTACTTTTGGTTTGAAGGCAAATGTTTCCTTCTTGCCATTGATGTCCAGGTGAACCTTTCCTGCTCGGACGTCAGTTGTTGCATCGGCGGTGCTCAAAAATGGCCGCCCAAGGATGAGCGGGGTTTTTGAGTCAATCTCCATATCCAGTACCACAAAGTCTACTGGTATGAGAAAATTCCGGATTCTCACCGGAACATTCTCTACTACTCCTTCAGGGTAACAGACGGATTGATCCACAAGCGGGAAACACATAGCTGTGGGAGCAAGTGCGTCATGATTCAGCTTGTCGAAGATGACCTTCGGCATTACGCTGACACTGGCTCCAAGGTCGCACAACGCTTGATCGAAGTGCTAGGTACCAATCGAGCATGAGATGGTAGGGCTTCCAGGGTCCTTTTTCTTGAGTATAGCTACGCTACACTCTTCCGTTAAGTGCACAATTTCCATTGACCGTAGGGGTTTTTTGTTGTTGAGGATATCCTTTAAGTACTTGGCATATGTCGGTACCTGCATAGCATCTAGCAGGGGTATGTTGACATAAAGCTTCTTAATGATCTCAACGAACTTACTATATTGTTCGTCAGCGGCAGCCTTCTTGTTTCTTGGAGGAAATGGTAGCACCGTTGTGTCGTAGAATTCATGAGGTAGATGTTTCGATGCTGGCTTTTCCTCCTTCCCAGGTGTATCTTTCTCTACGACCTTATCTTCAGACTCGGCAGGCTTCTCCTGCGCTTTACTTGCATGACTAGGAGACGGGGGGTCCTGTGTGGACTTTCCACCCCTAGTGGTTACTGCATTTATGTGCTCCTTGGAAGGAGCTTCAGGTTGACCAGGCAGTTTACCCGCATTTGGGTTAGGTAGAGCAGCAGCCAACTGAGCTATTTGAGTTTCAAGCATTTTATTGAAGCTAAGTTGGTTTTTCATAGCACTATTCAAAGTTTCCATTTGCAACGAAATAGATTCAAACATTCTATCATTGGCATGGAACTTTTTACTAATGCTATCATTCATAGCTTTTTGATCAAAATTATAATTATTTCTAGAAAATTGCTGTGAATTTGAAGAGTTACCTTGTCCAGAGAAAGGGAGATTTGGTCGTGAATTCCACCCTGGCTGAGGACGATTCCCGTTGAAGCCGTTGGTACTGTTACCGATGAAGTTCGCATCTTCGGGTTGCGTCTCAGGGCAGCTGTTCCCTGAGTGTCATGTATTCCCACAGACTTCGCAAGTCATATGAGAGTCGAGGGCTTGCACCGGAGCGACTTTTTGAGCGTCGTTTAGCTTGTTCAACAGCAAGTCCATCTTCGCGGCGAGCATATCGGTGCTCTCGATCTGATGGACGCCATGGGAATGGGTACTAGACCTCTCTTCTCTCCAACCTTGATTGGTGGCCACCTTCTCAATGAGATTCTTGGCCACCGAGATGCTCAAGGAGAGGAAGGATCCTCCAGTGGCTGCATCCAGGTGTTCTTGTGCTGAGCGGTTAAGCCCATGGAAGAAACTTTGAATGATGAGCCACTCTTGCATGACGTGGTAGGGGCAGGCTGCAATGTACTCTTGCAGACGTTCCCATGCTTCAGCCACGGTTTCATCAGTGAGCTGTTGAAAGCTCAATATCTTGTTCCTCAATGCGTTAGTTTTTCCCAATGGGAAATACTTCGCAAGAAATGCATCAGAACATGCGTTCCAAGTTGTCAATGATGCTCGGTTGAGGTAGAACCACTGTTTTGCTTTCCCAACAAGAGAGAATGGGAAGAGACAAAGTTTGACGGCGTCTGGTGATGCTCCTTTCATGTTGAACATGCTGCAGATCTCTAAGAATTGCTGCAGATGATTATTGGCATCTTCCGTAGCCAGTCCGCAAAAAGGGATAGCTTGAACCATGTGAATCACTCCTGGTTTGAGCTCGAAGTTCTCCCCCACTTGAACTTCAGGTCCCATAGGGATGTTGTTGCTCGCGGGGATGGAGAACTCGCGGATAGTCTTTTCAGCCATAGTGATAACTGGAGTGCTGGTTGAAATGCTTGGTTCTAGATCCCTTGGTACAGGTCGCACCCCGTGGATAGTCTTTGCACGGACTCACCTGAGTAGTGACTCTAGGTTATTGTGGTACTTTTCCGGCAGTTCGAAACCGGTCATACACCTCTCTGTTGCAACCATAGCAAAACAACAGAGCAAAGTGAGCCTGTTAACAACTAGCGGTAAAACTTATCAAGTATACAGGTTTGAAATGAGGTATCAATTATCTCTTGGCCAATTGCTTCCCCGTCAACGGCGCCAGAAAAAGCTTGTTGATGTCTCCTAGCGTAACAAATTTTATTCCGCAAGCGCACGGAGATTCGCTGTAGCCTTTTCACTCAGAGTATTCCGAGTATCGTAAATTTCCACAGGGAAGCGGTAGCTCAAGAGTGTAATTTAATATACTCAAATCGAATAAACTGTAAACATAGATAAATTATACCAACTAGTAGTACACAAGGGTAAATGTGATAAAGATAGGTGTATGGTGGGAGAGGTAAGTCTATCAAAGATATCCGTAGAAAAGGTATAGTTGCCTGGGAGGACAACGAGTGAGAAAAAGTCACCAAACTCTAATTCTAATCGGCTGCAAAGGCTATCCGTGAATAACTAAGAAATTCAATTAACCAGCCTGGATCTTGCGTCGAGCGAAATTCTAGAGTCTCAAGGGTACCAGGGGTAGATAGTTGGTCCCGAAGGAGAGTCTAGCTAACACCTACGGGCCTCCTGAACGACGGGCTTGGACTACACAGGCACACCACATGCTGTCACCGAGTGAGGCTACCAAGCAAAGCTGCGTGAAGAGGATGGCATGCTATAAACGTGTTCAAGCGGAGCCTTGAGCAATGATAGATCGTCCTTGATCAGAGGAGAGGATCTAGCCAGAGCCTAGCGTCTAAGTCTAGGGTTGAGTTATAGCACCGGCAAGAATAACAAGAATTGAATGACAAAGTTAAACACAACCTATGCCTAGCAAGTGTGCAAAAGAAAGGTACACCACACTTTCAGGAGATAGATTTAGAGTAAAATATAACTGAAATTATATTGAAGGTAATCTAAATCCAAAAGATACAAGAGTTTTACCACAGACTCGAAGATAACTCCAGAGACTCCGAGGCAAAGCTCGACTCAACTCTAACTCCCAGGACTATCCTAACTACTAAGGACAGAATGTGGCGCTCTAAGATAGAACTCTCTACTCAACTCCACTCCACACCTTTACAAATGAGCTCTCGGGGTCTATTTATTGCCTAGAAAGTGAGGGGGGTATTTGTAGGTGTGCTAGGTCGGTTAAGGGGGTAGGTCGGTGGCTGGGCGACCAAGGTGGGTGGCCGGGTGGCCACCCTACATGGCCGGGCAGCCACTTGATGCACCGACTTCAAAGATCCAACGCTTGATATTGCTCCCCTAGGTCGGTTGGCAGTTGAGGCGGTTAGTTGCATGTGAAAAATGCGCCGAGGAGTGGCCGGGCGGCCATGGCACGTGGCCGGGCGACCACGTGTCTGCCCCCGATTTGTTGCATGTTGCTTCCCTCGGATCCTTGACATCGCCAATCCTCATCCCAACGGCTTGTGACCCTTGGATACATTGGATGCTCTCATGTATGGTTGGATCTTCACCATTCTTTGTTTGTTTAGCACCGGATCGTTGACATGGCACATGAAGTGGTCAAGGGACCATTCCACGTGGTCGTGGACCTGAATCCACCCTGGAGGGTGGTCGGGCGGCCACCACACATGGTCGGCCGGCCATGGTATATGGTCGGGTGGCCATGGCCTGTCGACCATTGTTACCCATCTTTGGAATTTGGTGTGTTTCCAACCTTTTTGAGTGATTTTTGGTACCTGCATCCAAATATTCATGTACATCTTGTGAAACTCATTAGTAGCAAGGGTTAGCCCATATATTTCACAAGTTTAGCTTCATTTGGTGGACAATTGACTGGTTGAAATCGTGAGATTACGACCGTCAACAGAAACCATGTCTGGGATTTAGTTGAACCTCCACCTAACTGCCACCCTATAGGAACCAAGTGGGTCTTCAAGAACAAACAGGGTGAGGATGGGATGGTTGTGAGGAACAAAGCGAGATTGGTTGCCCAGGGTTTTTGTCAGAAGGAGGGGATAGATTATGAAGAGACTTTTGCTCCTATAGCCCGTTTAGAAGCCATCAGGATTCTGCTTGCCTTTGTTGCCTCTAAAGGCTTCAAACTGTAGTAGATGGATGTCAAGTCAGCCTTCCTAAACAGTTACATAGTGGAGGAGGTATATGTAAGACGACCTCCTGGCTTTGAGAGTGCCAAGTTTCCAGACTAGGTGTATAAGTTGAGAAAAGCCCTTTATGGTCTGAAGCAAGCTCCTAGAGCTTGGTATGCTAGATTAAAAGCTTTCCTGCTCAAGTCTGGGTTTGTGATGGGTTCAGTAGACAAGACCTTGTTTCTGTTGAGTCATGGCGGTGACACCCTTCTAGTTCAGATATATGTTGATGACATTATCTTTGGTGGTTCATTTCATGCTTTGGTGTCTAAGTTTGCTGAACAGATGAGCAGTGAGTTCGAGATGAGTCTCATGGGTGAGCTCCAGTTCTTCCTTGGGCTTTAGATCAAGCAAGGCCTAGAAGGAACCTTCGTCCATCAAGCCAAGTACACGAAGGACATTTTGAGAAAGTTTGACAAGGGAGATCTCAAGCCCAAGGCGACTCCCATGTCAACATAGACAGCACTTGATGCGGATGAAGAAGGGGAGGTGGTGGACCAAAGAGAGTACCAAGGGATGATTGGCTCACTTCTGTACCTAACGGCGACCAGGGCAGACATTCAATTCGCGGTCTGTCTCTTTGCGCGATTTCAGGCCTCACCGAGGACATCACACCATCAAGCGGTGAAGGGCATCTTCAGGTACCTAAAATACAATCCTGAGCTTGGTCTTTGGTTCTCTTCAGCTTCGATGCTCTCTCTCAGAGGGTATTCTGATGCTGATTTTACGGGTTGTCGGCTAGAGTGAAGTCTACTTCCGGCACCTGCCAGTTTCTCGGTTCTCCTCTTGTCTCTTGGTCCTCACGCAAACAATCTAGCGTAGCCACTTCCACCATAGAAGCCGAATACATTGCTACTCCCAGCTGCTTTGGATGAAGTCCACTTTGAGTGACTTTGGTCTCAGTTTTAAGAAGATCCCTCTCCTAGTAGACTCTACTTCTGCTATTTCTATAGCTAAGAACCCCGTCTTGCACTCCAGAACCAAACACATAGACGTGAGGTTTCATTTCTTGAGAGATCACTATGAGAAGGGAGATATAGACTTGATCCATGTGGAGACTGGGAACCAGTTGGCCGATATATTCACCAAGCCCTTAGATCTCAGCGTGTTTGCTCGCTTGCATGGGGAGCTTGGTGTTTGTTACCCTTTTAGGTTGGGGTAACTTTGTTGTAGTTTAGGTTTTTTGATTTGCTTTTTCTTTGTTTTTCTTTGTCTTTCCTTGCATTTTGTATCATACCATGCATTGCATTGTAACATATGCATTTTCACTTACACTAGCACTAGAGCTCTTCTGGTATGACGAAGTTAGTACTTGCTTGTGCTAGATTGTACAGTTCCTTGCATGATCATGGTTGGCTAAGCTCCTTGAATTTGTCTAATATCATTTGTGAGCTAAGTCACTTTTGTTTCTTGAAAATCAAAAACCATGATCACCACTTGACTTGGCTACCTATCATGTGTAGGAATGTTGAATGCTATGCTATCTTTTCATGCTTGGATATGCTAGTCGTATGCCTTTGTTAAGTTGATGCCTAAGCATTTATGACACCTTGCCTGAATCTGAAATCTAAATTAATATTGTTTCCAAGTGGTGTCCTATGAGCTAAATTGAAAAGATCCAGGTGGTTTCACTTGTCAAACTGATCTAGTTTGAGATAGCTTGCCTTTGCACTTTGGCATGAACTTGGACTAGGCTGTGTATGACCAAAACCTTGTCTTAAGCTTCTGATGGTTTTCTGAACCTAGGCTTGGCATTGGTTGGTAAGAAGTGGCAAAGATAAGCAAATAACCCCTGGCACATGATCTGATTTGCTTGAAGTTAAAAATTGCTAAATCTGAAATCTGCAAGTCTCTAAATTGCTTATGGCCTGTTGTATATGCTTTGGTTGAGAGTAGCACACCTTGTATGTTTTGCTAGCATCTTGCTGTTCATGCCTATCTTGCTAGATGCTATTCATGTTGGTGATGCTTCCTTTCAACAACCCTGAAAAACATGCTCCTGATCTGTGTAAGATAGATTCAATTGAGCTTGTTTGCATGCTTCCTTGCCCTCACTTGCTCTGTATGCTAGAACTTGTATTTACTAGCTTTTCATCCCTACTGAGCTCTTCATGATACACTTCCTGCATTTCATGGCATATTTTGAGGGGGAGTTGTCCATTTAAGGGGGAGTTGAGTTCTATGAACCCTTGATGCGTCCATTGTCAACAAGGGGGAGAGA